>OY728151.1:135190937-136440937 GCA_963277665.1 Viscum album
CAAATAGATTTTTATTCTATAAATATAGATTTTTTATATTAAATAGAAAATTTTTGTTATAGGCTCAATGATTTTCAATGTTGAGTAGTTTTTAAGTTAACCTCTAATGGATGAACAATATATTTAGTTTATAGAACGACATCCATTGGAAGGATATAATTTTAGAAACCATTTACCTTGTCATCAGAAAACATTTCTAAGAAGTTAAACCACCTTTGGTATAATTTTTGAGCTTTGTAAATGTTTTTAGATAGAAAAATGGTTATTCATTAGACATAAATTTCTTAAGTCCAAGGAAAAGGGGATGATTTTGAAGAGTACCAACTGAATATAAGGTGGGTTTAGTTGAACATACAACCTTAACCTTAATAATAAGTTCATATGTTGTCATCATACATTCCGTAATGGATAGAGTTTTGAGAAATGTAAAATATCATTTTAATGTCTATTTTTAGAATGAATATGTAGATCTAAGTATTTTTAAATTTTTTTATAATCTATAACAGATAAGGATGATATATGAATGTTTTTAAAGATGAGGTTAAGGAAGCTTGAAGTGGGTTATGGTCAGTGGATAAAAGATGTAAATTTAAGAATGTTCATGAATGTTCTATATGAATTGAGATGTGTATAATGAATTTCAATTGAGTGGGATTCTCATATTGGGTTCTTTCTAATTATACATAGACTATTACCATATAAAGTGGATTCCAAACTATAAAAACTAATTTTTTTATCTAGATAAAATGATAAAATGCTAATGATTTTGTTTCAGTGTGAGATTCATACCAATATTACTTTCTATATAAAGAAATATTACCATAAAATATTTTTGGATATATATATATATATATATCATATAATGTTTTAATCAAAATCACCGACTATTATTTTAGAGTAGAGAATCTGGGCATATGTTCCAAATATAGTAAAAAGTGAATAGTTCTATTATGGAATGGAGATTAGTACATCAAGAACATCTTTATTGAGGTTCACAAGATAGAGGATGGGAACACCAAGCTGAAACTTATTATTGGGAAGAAATAATATAGAGGAATTCAATATGATTATTTGGATACTTTTACAAAAAAACAATACATTTTTACCAAGTTTCACACAAAACTTTTTTTAAAATGAGGTAACTTAATATAATAATAAATTTAAGGATAGAGAAGGATTCTAATGGGATTTGGATAAATTTGTATTCACATTACATTAATAATGTATTTCCATGAACCAATGGGATTCTCCATATAAATGATACTAGTTATAAAATTGAGGATGAACCTTATAAATCCCATTTAACTTATTTACATTCATATCATTTAAAGCTTTTGGGGTTTTCATATAATGTTTATAGGAAAAATAACTATATCATGTTGCGTGATTTAATTTCAATAAATTGAAATTAATAAAAATATCACCACAGAATCAAACCCCCTCTACCTTATCAACAGTGTTCACATTCTATGAACCTTCAAAATTAATGATATATATTATTCCTTAGAAAATGGGATAATGTTTTGGAGCCTAAAATGGGAAGGCTACTAAGAATATCATGTCTTATGTGGTTGGTGAGTTCCCCTGACATATAAAGACATAAACTCCAACACAACTGAGCCTTTACAATCCTGAATAAAACCTCTTCCAAACATGATATTATGGGTATATGTTCCACTCGTATTGTTATTTAGACCAATAATTTAACCATTATATCTCATATAGTGACCCTATAGGGAAGGTACATCATAGGGTTGGGTATAATAAGGATATAATTGGATGATACAAAATATGAAAATCATATAATTCCCTAGTAATAATGATCCCAGATCCATAATTAGATGATTAATATATATTTTTAGATTACCATTACTATCATACGACCTTATGTTCCTCATCATATTATTGGCCTCTAAATGTACCCATCATACACCTAAAAAATTCACACTATGGGTATGAACTTCAATGGATGCATCATCAAATTTTATTAAATTAGGATTATATGAATTTCTCAATATAAGAAAGGAAAATAGAAATGAATACACCACACCCAAGAAAATTATTTATGAAACAAAATTCACTCCACTTCAAGGAATAAATGAACAACAATCATTAATTGTTTTTGTTTATGCAACATAAACATTTTGATGCCAGCATAATTACTTTGTGTTGAACTGGATTATCAGTTGTGAGGGGTCTATTATAACTCATCAATACATGATACTTTTTTATTTTAAGGAGTCAAACTATATTTATTTGGGACATGTTTCTAGTCATTGTTGGTCTTTAATAAACATTAAGTAGTCAGAGTGTATTACAAAACTATGATAGATGGGGTGAAAAAATATTGGTTAGGTTCATCATCCTATTTTTTTATAGATAACTGGAATTTATGATATTATGCAAATCGATAAAGAAATTTTGTTGAGTTTTATGTTACAATAATGAATTCTATGCTTGTATGTGGGCATCCAAAGAAGAAGAGTAAAAATCACAACTTATTATAATCCTAAAATGACATATCCACATGCCTTGGGATCCATATAAAATTTTCAAGTAGAATATGGATACTTTTTTGACGACTTAGATAGACTACATTTAATAAATCATCCATTTAATGAAGTATTAGTGAACTTAAAATAATTTTTTGATGTATTTAAAACAAATAGATTTATCCACAAGATCATCCCAAGCTAGAGTAGCCAGTAATCATGGAATTCAATCATCTATCATTCTGACATTAATACCTATTTAATTAGATGTGATATTTAGGAGCTACTAGGTTAACTAGTTGATGTTTCTCTCTTAGTGGGAATTTGATAAAAATATATTGTAAATGATTTCAATATGAATGATGAAAAAATTCTGAACCCTAATATCCCATCACACATGAATTGAAATACAGTAAATAAAGAAATTATTTAGTTTTTTTCTTCCTTCAATGGATTAAAGAAATATTTTCATAAAAATTATATGGAATTTGACCCTATCCACTGGCCTAGTGATGTAGTGGATCCATATCCAGCTCATAAACAACTGTTCTCTAGGATAGTTCATACAAAATATCCCTTTTGAAAAACAAATCCATTAATCAATTATATATATATATATATTTGATAAATTGGATGATATGATAAATGTAACTTTCGACATAAATGACTACTTTCCCACTCAAAATAAGAGATACCAAATAAGGATAGAAAATTTATATAATATTGTTGATATTCCTACTATTTGGTTCTTGTGATAGAATAATGATAATGGGAAATATGGAAAACCCTATATGAAGACCGAAATAATATTTGATGAATCCAAACTTCATATAAATTAGACATATGAATGACAAATGTAATGTGTTTCTATGGAATAAAATATCACATATCCACATAAATAATCCATACAGTCTAAAAAATCACCACTGTAATTTGATGAATGAAAAAATATTCGGTGTAACCTTTATTTTAATTTATACTAATGTGTAGTTTCACCATATATATAACTATCGAAAAATTATAATAAATCGAATGAACATGTCTTCCAAAATTTTGCGTGGAATATTTTAGGGATATAATGAATAATTATTTATATAATCTATGAATATTTAATGTGTTAATTTTTACCAGCATTAGATAAACATACCATTGAGTTGAATAAAAATATATGACACATATTGAACTAATGATACTGATTATTTAAACCTTATTTCATAATTATTTCATCGATAAGATTTTTTATTCATTTATGATCAAGGGTTAATATTTTCAATTGAGTAACTATGACATTGATTATTAATTAGACCAGGGAAAATTTTGATTTAATATTGATAATAAATTTATTTACATCGATGAATCTAATTATAACTCAATATTTGCTAAATTTTCTGGGAATTTATTATTTTATAGTATATTAATGTAAATGTTGGACATCCTTGACATACTTATTAATGAATGTTATGAGTGTGTTTTTGGTTTAATATATATTTATATATTTTTTTATTTCTCATGGGGTTCTACCATAACACATCCTAATGGTTTAATATAGGGAGACAAATGGGGACCCATAACATTATAGAACTATCATCCAAACATATGATTGATGATTTTAGCATCTGGTGTGGGTTCTCAAAATTGATAGAGTTATAGGTCTTTTTACTCCTTTCCATGTAACTTTCGCCTAATTTAGAAATTGTTTTTTTGGAATATAGGGGTCCTTAAAAAGATATTATATCCAAGGGACCATATAGATTTATTTTTATAGGGTGTTATATACACATACATTGTTATTTAGAATGAGTGATATTTATGTTCTACAATAATTATATGGATGATTTGAATTCTAAACATGAATTATAAAAAATATTTATTTGGGTTTCAAGTTAGGTTTATAAATTATATTTATTATTTATATATTCACTAGCTTTACAATGGTGTTCATCTCACTTCTCCATATTAAAATAATATGTATTATTCATCACCCTTGAATTTTAAAAATTGTATTAATACTTTTCTTGTAGTTATTGTTATACAACTATTAAATGAAGTTACATGGAAAAAATTATAGCATTAAATGAATTCAAAATTGGTTTGGGTGGATACAAGGTATCACTAATATTGAATTCTATTTTCAATTGTATTATTTAGGTGAAATTTTTACTCTTTAGTATTTTCTTTATATTTTTAGGACATATTATAAACATATATAAATTTTATTTATTGTATTGAATACAATTTTATACTTAATTTTTTATTTTATTTTCCTAATTTTATGCATTTATAGTTTCTTCGAAAGGAAATTATTCTACTATGTGTACTGATACCTTAATACTAGTTTTAAACATTTTGCTCGAAATAGTTATCATGCTATGTCAAAATAATTACATGGTGGTATGTACAATAATTTTTTATAGTGTAATTATAGAAACCCAAAAATTTCATACATAAATATTAAATTTTATTATCTAATTATTAATTATATATTAGTATAATCTATGCTGGAAACATAATGGTTTAGTGTCTATTGATACTTTGATATATAAAGAACACATACAGAAATGATCTACATCATCTATGACTAAGTTATTCACTAATGGAACCATTTTTAAACATTTAAATCTTCAAAAACATATTTCAAATACAAGGGAAGTGAATGTATAAGAAATTATGATCTCAAATAATTAAAAATACTAAATATGGTAGGTATCCATAAATTATCATATGTTATCATATCATGATTATAATGGTATGATGACATAAACCTAACATTTTAAATCCGTACACAACTATTCACATATCAAAATCACGAGGCATGGTACAATTCATCAAAGTCTATAAGATATTAATCATAACAGAATAAAACGTATGATCCATGATAGTATAGCATTTTTATAATATAATATCATAAAACTCATGAATAATGTGTGTCATGTTCATAATCAAAATCATATTCTATCAAGGATAACCATAATGATATTCACCACAATTTAGGATTTGGATGACCACCATTGTACCTCTTTTGGGGTTGATATATCCTTCAATGTAACCTTATTGGGCTTAGGATAACCTTCAATGTACCATATTTCTAGAATGGGATAGCCTCTTTTATAACCTTCAAGATCATAAAACAATAATTATTACCTAATTAACCAGAGGTACAAAAGTAACCCAAAAATGACATAATCATAATCGATTCATCTGTATTCCATATGATCATGAATACATTAATCATCACATAAAAAACCATTTAAAAATAAAATAATATTCAATAATATTTCATCATCATACTCATAAAAAATATTGATAAATAATAAAGGTGGTGTCATTGGATCACATCCCAAGTGTCACATTTGTGACATCAATGTATGTTTTCATTGATAATAATACCATTTAAATGTCACTCAAATATTTTCCTAAGGAAAATACCATTTTCATTTTTAAATAACTTATTTAAGATTTAAAAAAACTACAAAAATATTATAGAACTAATTTTGTTTGATGAAATATAGAGAAACATATAATTTAAGAATTATGGAGAAGAGACGTCATGATATAATGAAAATATTTTCATACAATGTTTATGTTTTAAAAAGTATCACTTCACATTTTTAGTAAAAATTCGATAGTACAAAATTTAGAAAATGTAATCATTTACTTTTTCAAAAATATTGTAAATAAATCATTGGAAAGGAAACAGTATACAATAAATTTTTAATGATTAAAAATATTGAAAATATTTTAAATAAAATTCCGATATAGAAGAAAATGATTCCTGACCAAAGTGATAAATGGATTCGGTTTTCCTAATAAAAATTCTTTCAATCTCTTTTGTACATAATAGGAAGAATAAGAAAGGGAAACATGTAATATTTATAAATAACTAAAAAAATAAAGAAATAAATACTAGGGGATATAGGTAAAATTAATTTCATTATCATAAACTTATTCCAAAATAATCCAAATAAAAATTAAGATTATTTTTAAAAACATTATCATTTTTATCTATTGTATCATAACCCCCATAAAAGAACTAACATCAATTAAATCATCAAGTAACAACAATATGAGGATATTTATGGAACATAATTTATAACGGTGAAGAGATACACCTCATAAAAGAATAAAGGTCTATAAAATCACATATTCCCAAAAGAAGAAATTTTGTTAGTATAAACCCTTACTACGTTGGTAACATATAAATAAAAATTTTGTTAATGAAATAAAATGAATTTAAACATTAAATATACTGAATTAAGAAGGATATATCATTTAATAAATAACTGGTCTTGAATATTGACCATATAAACATGTATATGTGAAAAATAAAAAACATGTATCAATGATACAACATTGAGTTGAATAACCCATACCTAATGTATGAAATGATTCATAAGAGACATATAATTCCATATATTTTTTTGACTTATTATTATTCTGAAAAATAAAAATAAAAATTAATATAATATATAATATTTTCAACTAATAACATTTCAACACCCATTTATTAATAATTCTTTATTTAAATAGTCATCTATAGGTGTTAAGAATTTAAATTCTCATGTATTTTTTGCTTTAGGCATATATTTCATACACATTAATAATGGTTACATTATATTAAAAATAAAAATCTTGAATTATTTATTATTTTAAATAAATATGTAAAAATATATAACAATTAATATACCATAGAAATGAAAAATTAATTACATCACTTTTTTGAGATGATAGTCTATATGTACAAACTAGTGATGTTTTCCACTATTTAATAGATTGAACAAATGAATATTAAACAATAATTATACATTAAATAATATTAATTATATAAAAAATATCACATATATATATATATATATATTAAATTCATTACAATTTCCAACCAAAAAATGTGGTGGTATAAACTTAATCATATCGTTATGTGGATGCACTAGTCCACATGTACACATGAGTGATATTTTTTATTCCCATTTGATGGGGAAGAGGTGGAAAATAGTTTTAAAATGATCATAATAACATAACATAATATTATTATACTATATTAATACTATTTTTAATGAAAAAAATAGTTTTACCGAAGGGTGATAAAAAATAAAATTTAATGTTCTTTTTTAAGATTTACACAACTTCTTTGAGAGATATCTATTGTCTTATACCTTAATCCCCGAAATATTAGAATTAAGAGAAGACAAGAGGATAAATAAAAAAGTAATTAATTAATCAATTTTTTGCGTTAGGTATTTTATTATATATAATGTTCAATTTTTTGAATAAGGGATGAAAGGGGTTCATTTTTATAATTGAGGAGAGGGATTCAAAAGGAATTACTTAAAATATTTACATAAAATATTATCCAAATATGGATTAAGTGGGAAAAATTCACTTTATTTTTTGATATGATATGATAGTTTTCAATAACATAAAAAATTAATAATTATTCTTTTTCATATATCATTCATACCCTTATCCCTTTCTTTAACCCACTCATATACCCGTTTTATCCTTAATGTCGGAAAAAATAATTCATTTACTTTTCATTATAGCAAAAATATATGTTAATTTTAATAATTTATATTAATTAAACTAACATATATTAATTAATATATTTTAGTATATTAAATTTAAATTAGTTGATGAATTAATTTTAATTATGTTCACAAAACAAAATAAAATAATTTTTTTTGAAAATTGAATTTTTATTCATAGAAGTAAATTTACATCAATTAAACTTTATATAAAATCATAAATTTAATGGAAAAGTATTTTAAATATTATTTAATATATATATATATTTTTTAACCATTCATAAATGGATAATATATTAATATACTTGGATAACACACACATTATGTGATTAAAAACAGATTTTAGAAAAATATGTTTCTAATGACAAAAATGGAATTATACAAAACAAAACAATAACGATTAATAAAATGTAATAAATTAAATAATTTATAATTAATTGATAAATATTTTATTTTATTAAAAAATAATAACATATCGGGTATTTTAAATAACATGATTCAGTGAAAACAAACACTAAAAAATAATTTTTTTTAAAGATCCAAAAAGATCTCACAAAGTTGATACTAAATGTTGGATATTAAAAATTATATTTATTAAATAAAATAAAATATATAATAATGGTGGAATTTTATTATAATTACCATGAAAAACAAATTCAATAAAATGCATATTTATTTAAACTTTTTTTAACAATTAAATGAAATTACAAAAAATTTAGAGATGATTTATTGTGAATCAATTAATAAACATAAATTATTTCAATTATTTATAAAAAATTTCATAATATAGTTTTTCAAATTCATATATTCTAGTTTAATATCTAGTTAATAACATTCCCATTTGATTAATAATTTTATAGGGTTTTGTAGTTTGCTTAAAGCTTGATGTTTAGTGTTAAGAAAGAGATCTTGAATTGTATTATTTCAAACAGAATTTTTATGTTCTTACAATAAGTTTTTATTTTAATGATAATATCAAAAAGAGTTTTATTTATAGAAATTATAGGGAATTTTTTTATAAGTATTAATGTTTAGAAAATCGGGAATTTGAATCTTTTAGGGTTTTTGGTATCCAAAATACACATATAAAAGGAACATAACATCTTATAGACCACTGATGAACATATAAACTTGATTTAATAGTAAATTATGTTATTTTATTAATCATATAGGTTCTATGAAATGATGAATTTAATTATTTATCTATGATTGTAGAATTGGTATTCTACGAATTGTGTGTATATATATATATATTCTAAACCTTTCTCATAGTTTTGTTTAGAAATTTTTGTTAAATATGAATAATTATTTATGAGTATTTTTTATCATCTAATAAAAATATTCAATTGATATTTTTTGAAATTATGGATATTCATTGATCAGAGTACCAACAATTGTTTTCTGTAAATAAAAATTTTTTTACATTTAATGATCTAAGTATATGGTTTGATTTTATTATATAGAGTAGGATAGGCTGTATTTACAAAATAGTGTATATGTTTTGGTAAAGAAAATCACTATAGTATATAAAATCTTGTTGTAAATTATTAAATTGGTTCAAATTACAAGAAATCATGTATGAAGGGAAAAAATAATTTTTTATATGATTTTTACCGGTTTAGAGTTGTTTAGAAGTCATTTTCTAGTATTATATTATCCTTATGTAGAACATACCTTGGGTGGGTATCACATCAAGGAAATTTTGGGTGAATTAATGGTTTTTTTGAATCTGATGGCGTTATTCATGGTTCGATCATGTTTAAGAAAACCCAAGTGGTTTTCCCAAAAAAACTGTGTGCCCCATTTGATGCCACTTGAAGGTGGAATACGATCAGACCATATAATTTGGATGCCCTCCTCAAACCATGCACCCTTGGAAAGAGAGGGTTTGAATGGTTGGGTATAGTTTGGAAAACCGTGTTCCCACCATGTAGAATCCATGAAACCTAATAAGTAATGGTTCATGGTTAGGGTTCTTGGTTTTTTAAACTATTTATCTTCCTCCAAAAATCATACATGCAACATTTTAAAGCTGTAAAAATAATTTAATAATTCATGAACTCCTGATTTATTATTCTAATCACTCATATTCAGACTAACATTATTTCCATTACTTTTGGAGGCTTATGTGAGAATTCATACTCTCCCCAAATTTCTTCAATTATAAACCAAATATTCAGTGGATGGATCAAATCCTATTCGGTATGTGAACTCTTCCTTATTTGGGTTCCCATATATCTCTCTCTACTATATTTAATTCTCTTGGTATCAAGATGGTTTTTCTCTTTATTTGATTTTATATATCATGGTGTTAGTTTATATTGTTTTAATGGATCATGATACATGGATTTTATGCTAGATTTTATCCTATATTTTGAATTCAATCATTCTACATCAAATTGTAGGAAAAGGATTTGTGATATTTTTTCAGTGATACTATGCTTGGTAGTAAAAATTTTATTTTCTGTGGTCTTGATCAAGATCTCATGCATTTAGTATTTTCATTGTTTTTATGGGTTAGTAAATCTTAATTTCAAATTTTGTATAATTAATTGACTCCCATGTGGTTGTGATACCCTTTAAATATCCTGATGGACCAATTGGAGATTTGAGACGGAGATCAACTACAACCCATGGGGTATGCCAATACACATGATATAATGATCCATGAATTGTAAAAAAGGGAATAAATGTTAATTTAATTGATCTAAATTATTATAGCATGGTTTATAATGGGATTTAATGTTTTTGCTTAAAGTTGACTAGTAATTAGTTTTCTAATGATTAATGATAAATAGGATAATGGGGGAATTTATCATGTTTTTCATTTTTATAAAGGTAATGAACTATGGTTGGGTTGATAAATGAAATGGTGCACTGTTTTTTTGAATGATATATATGATGGTCAGAAATGATAAAACATGAAATATATCATTATTTAATAGTAAACACTGAGTTGTGCATGGGGGAATGGTGCCCCAAGTACCCATGGGGTGCTATACTACAGCTGTAGGAACCACACACACACACACACACACAAATATATATATATATATATATATCTGTTTGTGTGTGTGACTGTGTGTGATTGTGAACAATGAGTTGTGGATGAGGGACTGATGCATGATGCACCCATTGAGTTCCAGATAGAAGCATCAAGCTCCCGATATATATATATATATATATGTGTGTGTGTGTGTGTGTGTGTGTGTGTTTGTGTGTGTGTGAACAATGACTCTTTGTTGAACAACTGATGCTCCAAGTACCCATGCAGTTCCAGGCTACTACTCGAGGTCCCCAATTCATGATTTAGAATTGGTATTCAGAAAAATTCTTTAAAGTGCGAAAATTAAAATGAATTAAATTGAATAATGAAATATGGTGAAAAATATTGTAAACCACCATTGGTGTGTGGTTTAGCCTCGGGCACAAGTTGAATTCGGCATAGTATTGTTGAATAAAGAATAAAATGTGAAACATATTTACAATAATATGTTTTCTATTTTTCATTATAAAATAACATACACTATTATAGACATTATATTTCATTAGATTCCATTGGTGGTGTCCTGTTGAGTTGTAAGTGCACTCTACTCTATCCATCAGATTGGTACATGGATAAACATATGATCTTAGGATAGAATAAGGTAACGATCCCTATGATTGATGGTTGGTTTTAGATTTGGTATGGTGCAAGGATGAGTGAACTATACAAGATCTTGCCACCCACTTTGGATTCATTAGTGTGTATATTTTTTTGTATTTTCACTGGACACTTGACACCAATATCCCATGACATATTTACTACCTTGGATTATGGTCATTTCACATTTCTAGATTTATTCATGTGAGGTTAGTTATTATTTCAGTATCATGGTTATATTTCTTTTTTATTTTTAATATTTTTATTCCATGCTAAAGAGGGTATAGTCTCCCAATGTTACATATTATACACTTGTTGGTAGTCAGTATCCTCTATTGTACGAGGAGGTATTCCAAAGATTGTGTGAAGAACTAAATCCGAAAACCAGTATGTAGAACCCAGGTCAGTACATTATAGTGTTATTATAAGAGTTTTATTCTAATTTCATATGACTTATTATTTTAAAAGGTATATTAGAAACATGAATGATTTAGGCCTAGGACATGTGCTTGTGAATTAGAGTATCTAAACCATTTTTGCGAAAAAAAACATAAGTACCTAGAGTGTGTTTTCTAATCTAGAGTTTTTCTATTATAGTTTAATGTTATTTCACCTTGAGAGATGAACTTTATGTGTGATGTGTGATGTTATTATTTTATATGATATGCATCATTTTTGGAATTTATAGAAAATAATGTGATTAGTAAGACATTGGTAAGATTTTTTTCTTTTTTTTAGTAATTTAAAATGATATATTATCTAAAAATGAATTTATTATTGTCAATGATGTTAAATATGGTAAATTGAGATGGTTATAAAAAGGGTGTCTAATGAGAAATTTATAAAATGAAAAGTTGTTTACCCAGTGTTATCTATGACTCATGTTAGGGATGGTTAAGGGTAGTGATAGATCGTTTGTTTTGACTAGTGGGTGATTTATGAGAAGCGAATTATCATTCCCTTATGTGAAAATATCTTGTGAAAATGTGTTAATGACGTGTTCTTGGAATTGTAGAAACATGGCTCCATGATAGTGATTTTTAGTAGGATGAAAGGTATTAATGGCATCAAATATGCCTCTAGAAGCTGGAAAAGGTCCCCAATTATTTTTGGGTGAATAAAAGCGATAGTAGTTCCTTGAGAAATATTTTTACAATATAGAGTTCACAGAAAGAGACCTAGGGTGGGATATATGAAATTTGTCTAATTTGGCCTAATATTTTTAGCAATAGATATCACCAAAATTCACTATTGAGGATGGACCAACAAAAATTACATTCTGTTTGGAGTCCATCCTAAAAATTCTTGACCATTTAGATACTCCTGCATAAGAAAGAGTCGTGTTGGTTGCTTAAATGTTATGAGGTCAAGCAAAGAGTTGTTGGGGTATTAAATCTCATGATGTGTCCTTAGTGGGGATGGTTTGAAATTACGTCAAAGATATGTTCTTGGAACTTTTTTAATAATAGACATTGAGACAAGCTAGGGTAGAAGTGTTTATGAGGTTGACCTAGGGAAGTATATTGCTTATATACTATATTTTTCTCTTTAACAACATATAATTATTGGTCCCAGCAATGGATAGAGATGCGTAAATTACAGTGATAAAATTTCTAGATGGACATAAATGTGAGACTAATTCCATGTTAGTATATTATGTTTGATTATTTTCACTAAGGTGGTGAATCATGCTCTCATTTCTAAAGGGAACCATAAAAAGGATTCTAGTGTAATACATGTGGTTTATACTTGACAATTGTGTCGTAAAAATTCTTTGGTAATAAGACATCATTACCAATACCGTAATTTGAATAGTTAAAAAATAAAGTAGTCCTAGAGAAGGATCATTTTCTTAGGGAAATACTCTAGTAGTTTTCTATAAAAAACAAATTATTTTTCACTTTAATTCAATATTTATTAAAAAAAATTACACTTAATAAAACCTCAAATATCAATAATTATAGTGACTTTGTGAATTAGTTACATAGTACATCATCAAGAACAGGGGATGCGTCAACAAAATTGAATTTTTTTAGCATTCTTATAAAATTCTCTACAATTTTAAAACTGCATGGGATAAACTAGGGGAAAACATAAGAAAGGGGTGATCTATGAATCCTTGTAAGGGAATGAACGTTGATTAAGGAGGTACATTTTAGAAAATTAGAATATCAATAGGAATAAAATGAGTAGAAATCATAAACATTAAAAATGATACACGATCTTGCATGATAATTATAACAAGGGAAATATGTAATCATCTTAAAACACTTCCTCATAAACATATGTCAAGGATACAATTCCAAGATATAATGGTAAAAAAATTCCCATAAATCAAGTAAGTGCACTCCCTATCCCATTATGATGCATCATGATACTAAATATTAACTAATCCATTAAGCACTATATAATTCTAGGCACAACCACCACATTCATTTAATTCTCATTCTTATGTGTGTCACATAGATCATACAACATGGATTCATTCAACATAAATTTTATTCCATTATATAGGAGTGTGAAATTATTAAATTTAAGTCCCAATTCAAATAATTATAGGTGTATAAATAGTATCACCCTTAATAAGAAATGGTCATGGTATTCACTAATCAATTATTTTGGAATAAAAAATCACAGTGAAATTTGGGCAGCAAAACAACATCAAATAAAAATTCATAAATTTTTTTGATGGTAGATAAATGAATATCTTGTAATTTTAAAGCAAATAGGTAGTAATAGGTACATGTCAATTGTTTCCCTCGGAATCTGGGGATGACCACCTTGATGGGTGGTTCAAACATTCCGATCGGTTTCTAATGGGTTTGTTCGTAGAACCGGAAACATCCAATGATTCCACATCCATTCGGACCTACTTTCCAAAGGTTGGTGCTCATTAGTTTGTAGACTAATGAGGCTTAGGAATTTGCATTGGTCGAGAGGATGGGAGGTCGGACTCATCACACCTTTCTGAGTGAAATTATTGTCTACTCCGGGACTCTCTTTATAGATTTAAGTTATGTTCGTGAATCCTTATTAAATTAATGATTATAAAATGAGAATTCCTTCAGATCTGATAATCAATGATTAAATATGTAGGAAATTTAGAGAATCTTTTGTATGTATTCGAGGTTCTTCATCGATAGAGAATCATCTGTATTTATTAGATATTATTGGTCAATGGTACCCTTAGACACATTTATACAGAAGTCTCTTGGTCATTATGATGACCATGCTGGTTTTAAAGCCACTTAGTGGGGCACTTAAAGTTTATTGTCATTCAGAAGGACATGGATTATTTTAGAGTTGGGATTGAACCCGTAGACGGGCTACCTACGTATCCTTTGTTTAGAAAAGGAATCAGAACCCACGTAGTTCGAGTAAGGGAGTATAATGTTTATGATTGATGTCTCAAAGAAGGATGTCACAATTACTTTTACACTCTAAGCTCACGTGATTCATGCTCGGTGTGAGAAACAAGAAGTATTGGTAAAAATTATACAATTGTTCCATGAATGATGCAATCATAAGAAATAATGTGGGGCTTATGTATGTATGACTGCCCAGATAAATGAAGGTTAGGATTTACTTTAGGGAAGAAATCCAGGAACAGGGTCCATAAAGGTATATGTGCTTACTGGAGATTTTAAATACTCTAACTTGGGGGTTACTCTTGAAAAGGAGGCCCAAGTTAGGAGAAGACTTATGATTGGGTTTTACTCCTGAAAAGGAATCCCAGATCAAAGGTAAATTAGGACTGGTTAAGAGAAATTAAGACTGGGGCTTACTCCTGAAAAGGAGGCCCAGGTCAAGGATTAAGGTTTGGGGCTTACTCCTGAGGAGGATGCCCAAATTAGGGGACTGGGGATTACTCCTAATGAGGATGCCTAGATTTGGGAACTTTAGGAATTGGGGCTTACTCCTAAGGAAGATGCCCAAGTTAAGAATTATGACTGGGGCTTACTCCTAAGGAGGATGCCCATATTTGAGACTAGGGCTTACTCCTGAAAAGGAAGCCCAGGTTAGAGGATTTGGGGCTTACTCCTAAGTGGATGCCTAAATTAGAGGACTTATGACTGGGGATTATTCCTGAAAAGGAGACCCATGTTAAGGATTCTCTAATCTTAAAGGATGATGTTGAATGAATGAAATCTCAATCTTTAGTGACATAATGATGTGTAAATCACTAGGATTTGAGAGATATTCCATAGAATTCCTTTCAGATAAGGAAGTCAAATCAAGAAATAATGCCATAAATGGATTTTAAGAATGTCTTGAAGACTGAATCTTGAATAGGAAAGGTGTACTGGCTTAAGAGGGGTGAAATGGGCAAGAAAGGCACCCAGAAAGGTAGGGGAGCGCAAGTCCTGGTAGGCACGCAGGTACTGGGTGGGCGCGCTGGTATGCCTGCGCGACACATGGTGTACTTGCGCGACGGTTAACCAGCAGGGTAATACTTGGGAGACTCTTGATTAAAGCCTTTAGAATCCCCTTGAGGTTCTTCCAGAAGAGGGGTGCACAAGTTCTACTGAAGGAGTAAGGCGGCGCGCAAGTGTGGCCTTTTCCCTTAAGGGCTGACCACTCAGGCGCGCAAGTGTTGATGAGTTTCAACACATAGTCCTTTCTCCCCCTCATTAGATCTTCTGTTCTAGGTAAGAAATTACCTTAGAAGTGCTTCGGAATCTTTGAGATGAGACTAGGGCGCCAGGAGCTCAAATCTAAGTTTTGTAGAAAAAATCCTCCCAAAATGGGGGGCCCACAGGGTCTATTTATAGGCAGGAGAAGGCCCCGTGCGGTTATCACTTAGGTCACGCAAGTGACTTGCGCGACCAACTTCGGCACGCAAGTGTACTTGCGTGAGAATTACGGCGCACAAGTAGACTTGCGCGAACATTGTAAGAATTGTGTGACCCTTGCACAATGTACTTGTTATTCATTCCTTTGTCAATTTTTTGATAATTTTCCAAAGGTTGAATCACTTTGAGCTATGACATTCCCCTTTTACAAACATTATATTTTTTGAAGAAAGGAGTGTCAACAAAAGTCCCCCCTCATTGTTGGATCCTGAGTGAAAAGAGGATTTGACTCTGAGGAAAAAGGAGAGACCAGGGGTCTTTGTGGTTATTGGCAGTTTAAAGTCATGCATGTCGGACATAAAGAAGGCTAATGTTTAAGGTCGAAATAGCTTTGAATGAAATGGATTAGAATTGACTCAATTCCATGAAAATTGATCTGAAAACATATTACCATAATCAAGTATGAGGGAAATTATGTAAGCTATGACTTAAGAATATTTGATTTTGAGGAATGATATGAAAAAGAGCTAAAAGGAATTAGAAGAAGTAGTTTCCAAGAATGAAGTTACCATTATTTAACAAACCCATTAGGGGGTTGATTATGCAGGGCCACCAAAGGGCATTGGTTGAATAGTTAAATAAAATAGTATCTTTTGGCTAACAAGTCTGTTATGTAGACTATTTATGCAAGGCCACCTATGGGCACGTGCTGCACAGTCAGGCAAAAGAACTCTCAGAAATTTACTTTCCTAGTGCTAAAAGCCAGTGAATGTCTATGGAGATTCAAATCTTCCAAAGTATAGAGTTTGCTGTACGGAAAAGAGGTACTTGAATATGGATAAAATATTTCCAAACAAAATTATCGAAGAACTGGATGAATATCACTCCTACGAAGGTCTGACCCAAACGTAGGGAAGGAGAATATAAACCATAGACTTGAATACTTTCATATCATGAAAAAGGATATTGGACAAATATGTTCAGGATGGCTATTTTTGCGGATCCCTACATACTGTCATTTAAGACAAATAAGGAGAAAAAAGGCATTATTCCCAAGAATGAAGTTACCACTATCCGACATACCCGTTAGGGGGTTGAATTATGTAGGGCCACCTAAGGGCATTGGCTGCATAGTCAAATAATAGTATCTTTTGTCTAACAAGTCTGTTATGTATACTGTTTATGCAAGGCCGCCTATGGGCATGTGCTGCATAGTCAGACAAAAGAACTCTTAGAAGTTTGACATTTTTGTGACTAGAAGTCATGAAAAGGGTTATGAGGATCTGAAAATATTTAAGGTTAGGATTATGACACATAAATATGGGTATTTATCACTATATAGAGAGACACATAGATCAATGCTAACAATAATCATGTTGTGGTTGGGTCCTGAATTGACATGTTGGACTTCACTAGGTATCCCATAAGGATGAGAATCAAGCCATACGTAGTTCTTAAACTAAAGTTTAACGTCATGTGGGACAAAAGGATTAGAGATCTTAGTTTAGGGTCATAGAGCTTGGACCATTGTAAGAAATACATAGTGTGTGTTTTCATGGGGACTTTTCAACCAAGGGACTAAAAATGGAATTTGGGGTTAGGCCCAAAGACATGGGGCTGGATTTGAGGTACACTCGAACATTCCTACGCATCCCATAAGGATGGGAATCAAGCCCACATAGTTCTAGAAATACCCTCTATACAAATTTGGTTTGTACATGTGAAGGTTGAAAGGGGACTTTAGTGCAATGATGGTTTAACCCAAGATAAATGGTTCGGGCATTTCCATGTATGCACGTAGTCTTTGAAATGAAACATGATTGAAAAATCAATGAAAATAATGGTTCCCTCTCAGGTGATGGTATCAAAGAAATTTTTATTTTATTGTCATACTGGACAAAAGTGTTGTATAGTTTAACGTCATATAACAACGACAAAAGTGAACCAATGTAATGATATTGATTCTAAGGGCGGTTTCACGAATTATCATCATATGAGATGGAGATGAACCGGCATGAAGAGATTGGTTTTGGGCTTGAACCTTGGGAGGTTGCCTATATACCCACCCTAGAAGGAAAGGATCAAAGTCCATGTAGTTCAATTAAAGAATGAATTAATGATCAAGTTGTTCATGGGGGGAAATGATCTAAACAATGATGTTAGGACTTACACATGGTTATCGGCCTAGAGAGAGTGTTATGGTTGAGGTTTTCTCTACGCTCACGTGATTCATACTCGGTGTGAGAAACAAGAGGTAAAAACAACCTTAACGATGCATAGTTTAATTTCATGTAGGACATATAAAGGGACTATGCTGTTTAAAGTCTTGCAGTTAGGACTATTGGTGCTGCACAGTTTAGTGTCATGTAGCAGGGACAAAATAAAGTTTAATGTCATGTAGGATGTATCACGGACTTTTTGTACAGTTTAGCATCATGTAGTTAGGATGATGGGGACAATAGAGTTTAACGTCATGTTGGACGAAAGGGGGACTATGCAGTTTAATGTCATGCAGGGAGGACAAAAGATTACACCATTTAACGTCATGTTGGACGCATTAGGGACTTTTTCACATTTTAACGTCATGTTGGATAAAAAGGTACGATACATTTTAGCATCATGTTGGACGAAAGTGTGAATAGTTTAAGGTCATATTCATGGACTGTGGATGGTACAGTTTAATGTCATTCTTGACGGTGGTGTAGTTTAAGGTCATACATGACCTTTGATGATTATGTAGTTTAACGTCTTTCCGGATGTAATGGACTTTTAAACAGTTTAGCATCATGTAGTTAGGACATCACAATTTAACGTCTTACTGGACATAAAGAACTTGCAAATAGTTTAGGGTCATATCCATGGACTGTTGATGATGCAGTTTAAGGTCATACAGGACCTAGTTGTAGTTTAAGGTCATACTGGACCATTTAGGGAACTTTTTCACAGTTTAACGTCGTCTGGGATGAATGTACAAATAGTTTAAGGTCATATGTATGGACCGTTGTTGTATAGGTTAACTTCATATATCAAGGACGAAAGAAAAAAAGAGTACTTTGCAGTTTATACAAAATACTTCTTCAAAAATTTGGCATTGGTTTGAGTAGTGATGAGTTCTCCATCCATTGAGTTTAATAAATAAGCTCCATTGGAGTAGACCCTGTTTATTGAATAAGGTCCTTCTCATTTTGGCTCTAGCTTGGGAGGTTTCTTTCCTGGTATCATTGGTGTTCTAGGAACTAATACCAATTCTCCCTAAGTGAATGAACGAAGACGAACTTTTTTGTTAAAAGCTCGTGCTATTAGATTCTGATAGACTTCCAAGTGGTGCAAAGTGCACAATCTTTTCTCAACTAACCGTTCCAATTAATTCAACCTCTTTTGAGATTGTTCATCTGTAGATGATTGATCACAAATGTAAACTATGAGCGAGGGTAGTTGAACTTCAATGGGAAAGACCGCTTCCGTTCCATATACCAATGAATATGCAGTTGACCGAGTTGCAGTGTGGGTGGTAGTCCGATAAGCCCATAAAGCATGAAATACTTTATCAGGCCATGACCTCTTATCTTTATCCACCAACTTTTGTAGTATATTTGAAAGAGTCTTGTTAAAGGCTTCTATCTGGCTGTTGGCCGTTGCATGATACCAAGATGAATGGTTGAATTTGATGTTGTATTCTTGATACAACTTCTTCATCTCGGAGGAACAGAAATTGGTGCCACTGTCTGTCAATATGGTATGAGGGACACCAAATCTGGTAATGATGTTAGACTTGGTGAAGCTATCAATGCATTTAGAACTAACTTCCTTGAGAGGTATTACCTCTACCCATTTGGAAAAGAAGTCAGTAGCAGTAAGAATATACTTAAACTGCTTGGCCGTAGCCGAAGGGTAAGGTCCCACCATATCCATTCCCCATGTGGCAAATGGACATGAGTATTTAGCTATATGAAGAAACTCTGGAGGCTGATGAATGAAGATGGCATGTACTTGGCATGAATGAAACTTCTTTGTGAAATTGAGACAATCTCGTATCATTGAAGGTCAAAAGTATCGAAGCATTCGAATCTGATCAAACAGTCTATGTCCAGACTGGTGGTCCCCACAGACTCCTACATGCACTTCTTTCATGACAGCCATTGCCTCTTCACCATCAATGCATCTGAAGAGAACTTCATCAAAACCACGTTTGTAGAGAATTTTCTCTAGGTGATCTGGGCTATCATAAAGAGTAAAATTAACAACATGTCGCTGGATTTGTTCTTTCTCAGATCTATCAGGTGGAAGTGTACCATTTTGAAGGCATTCCCGGATAGGTGACATATATCCTGTATTATAACCATATCGTTCAAGAATGGGACAAATTTCATTAATTTCCTCTGTTTTGATTCGAACATAAGGTGAAATTGCATGATGGTGGGCAATACTGATGGTTGTCTCATCCCGATTTGGATCTTCCAGAGCTGTGGCTATATTAGCCAATGAATCAGCTTGAGCATTTTGTGATCTTGGGACATAAGAAAATGTCATTTCCAAAGGGAATTCTGCCATTAACTCTCTGACGTAATCATACAAAGGGACTAGTTCTTCTTTTCTGATGGCATAATCCCCATTGACTTGTTTGATTACCAGGTCTGAATCACCTTTCACCTTTAAGTGATTCACTTTTTCTTGAAGTGCTAATTCCAAACCTATGATGAGAGCTTGGTATTCTGCTTCATTATTGGTACCACCTTCCCATAATAATAAGGAATAAGGTAACACTGCCTTTTCTGGAGAAATGAGCACAATTCCTAAGACAACTTTGTTGAATTTAGGATTTTCAATTTTCCTCCCTGTTGGACTTCTGGAAGCACCATCAAAATACATTTCCCATGCCCGAGGAAATCTTTGAATAGAGAAGACTTCCTCATCAGGGAGTTCAATATGTGAAGATGTGTCTTCCATTGAAGGGTGTTCAACTAGGAAATATGCCAGAGCTTGGCCCTTTATCGCCTTTTGAGACACATACTGAATGTTGAATTGCTGTAAAATAACTTCCCACCTTGCCAGACATCCTGTAAGCATAGGACGACTTAGGATAAATTTGAGCAGGTTATTGTGATATACCAATTGGACCTCGTGATGTTGCAGGCAGTGTCTCAACTTCTGAACTGCAAAGATTAATGTCGGGCAGCACTTCTCAATACTTGAATACCGGGTTTCTGCTTTAAGCATGGTTCGACTAAGATAGTAGAGACTGTTTTCATTACCAGCATCATTCTTTTGATCAAGAAAGGCACCCAATGATCGCTCTAGTGCTGTCACATAGAGGATAAGTGGTCTTCCTTCAATAGGTGGCATGAGTATCGGTGGACTTAAGAGGTATTTCTTGAGAATATCGAATGCTTCTGGACATTATTCAGTCCACTGGTAAGTGACTCCCTTCTTCATCAATTTGGTGAAGGGTAAACTTTTCCCTGCTAAATTGGCGATGAAACGCCGAATATAGGCTATGTGTACTTGAAGTCCCCTTAATTATGTCAAATTTTGAGGAGGTGACATACCATGTACTGACTTGGTCTTCTCAGGATCGACTTAAATACCAAGATGGCATACAACAAAGCCGAGAAATTTTCCTGAGGTTACCCCAAAACCAAATTTTAAGGGGTTCGTCTTCAAATTATATTGTCGAACCTTGCAGAATATGACTTCCAAATCAGCCAAGTGATTAGAACATTGATTTGATTTAACTACCAAATCATCTACATATCATTCAACAAATTTCTCTAAGAAGGGTTTGAAGATACGATGCATGGCACACTGATAAGTTGCACCTGCATTCTTTAAGCCAAAGGGCATTACCCGGTAGCAAAACACACCCTGAAGGGATTTGAAGGCTGTAGATTCCTCGACTTCTGGAGCCATTTGGAGCTGATTATATCTAGAATATCCATCCATGAAGGAATGTGCTTCATATCCAGCTGTTGCATCAATTAGAATTTCAGTAATCGGAACTGTGAAATCATCCTTAGGACAATGCCGATTAAGATCTCTGAAATCGATGAAAACTCTAATTTTTCCGTTCTTTTTCTTTACCGGGACAATACAAGCCAACCATTTGGGGTATTTAACTTCTCTAAAAAAGTTATATTTGATATGCTTATCCACTTCAGCTTCAATTTTGGAAGCATATGTTGGGTGTGTTCTTCTCACGGCTTGCTTAAATCCTCGATGTTCTTCTGGTAAACCCAAATGATGAGTAGCAACATCAGGATCAAGCCCGTGCATTTCTGTATAGTTCCAGGAAAATATATCTTTATTTTGCTTTAGAAAAGAAATATACATCTCTTTCTCTTCAAGAGTCATGGCCGCACTGATTAAAGTGGGGCGTGGATCTCCTTTTGTACCCAGATTTATTTCTCTGAGTTCATCCACAGTGGTAGAGATACCCTCTTCAAATGCTGGAGGAGCATATCTGATATCTTCTTCTTCTTCTTCATCATGTGTTATTTCTCCCGTTTCTACTTGCATAGTAGATGATAAAGTATAATTCTCATGATCTGAAGAGATGTCATAATTTGCATATTTTGAAGAACAAGCTTCTATTTCCAACCCGATTGATGATGAAGGGTCTTCTGTGGGTAATAAAGAGGAGATGATGGATTGAGAATCAACATCATTTTTCACATCCGATGTTGATATAAATTCTTCTGGCCTAATTGGAATAGCATAGACTTGTTGGATTTAACCATATGAAATGAAGACATCACTATTTGTGCTTTCATCACTGCTTGGTAGATTACCAATTTCTCCCATGTTGTCTGGCTCTATTTCCGTAATTTACATTATGGAACTTTCCATAAGAGTATTTTTATTTGGGTCTATCTTGTCAATTTGACTAATAGGAAACACATATTCTGTACTCGCATGCGTAAATGGACTTACTGGAATTTTTTCCAAACCATATGGAGCATTAACTTTGGTAATCTCCTTTGTTATGGATTTCTCCCTTTGCTTCATGTGATAGAATTCCGCCTCAATGTATTGGGACTCACATTTCGTGAATGGGGCCTTATCACCATATAATGTCCAAACTTGACCATTGAAACAATATTTGAGACATTGATGGTATGATGAAGGGATAGCCGCATGTTGATGTAGCCAGGGTCTTCCAAGAAAAATGTTGATGGCTGAGTCTTGATCAACAATCATGAAATCTGAGTTGGATACAAGATCTACAAACTGAGTTCTATGTGTATCTTCACCCAGTGGTTCTTGTTAATTTTTATCATATCCCTGTAGCATCATGGTGGAAGGAGATAAATCAGATTCCGTGAGGCCCAATCGATGAAGTGTATGAATGGGCATGAGGTTGAGTCCTGAACCATTGTCAACGAAAGCTCTTCAAACATCCACACCATTGACCTTGCCAGACAAGTGTAATGGTCTAATATGTCGATGAACAACATCATCTTCATCTTCATCTATAAATGATATTATTGCATGGCATTCTACAGGATTATTCCTTATGTGATAGATTTCAGCTGCAACAATTTCAATTTCAAACTCCTTAGGACTTGACAAAGCCTCGATGAGTGCTTCCCGAAGATCTTTTGACAGATTCAGAGCATCTAGAATTGATAACATGGCTGGTACTTGGGAAAAGTGTTTCAATATATCATACTTTTGATCTAGAGGTCAGTGTTTCCCAATAGGAATATGTGGTTTAGCAGGTACCTTGGAAGCAGATGCTTTGGAAGTTGATGCATCTTGTATTGGGATAGGAGTTGGCAATATTCCTAGTTCTGGAAGATTAGACCGATTAGATCCATTTACTTGCTAAGATGAAGAAGATGGAACTTTCAACCGGTCTTCCAAAATAATTGTTCCAGTACTGAATTTGCTATTGGTAGATGAAATTTATTGTTCTTGCTGAGCTCGCTGAAGGGTTCTACCACGAGTTTCTGATGCGTACACAGTTCAAGCAGGGGTAGAATTGGAATAGTGGCTTTTGAAAGATCCACGTCTTCCCCTGTATCCTGATCCCCTAGAACTTCCTCTGATTCCTCTGTTTGATACTGGGAATTCAGGCTCATTGAAATTGAAACTATGACTGGCATACAGATCTGTTAATTGAATCATATTAATATAGCCAAAGATTAACTATTCATCTGATGAAGACTCTGCCTGATTAGCTTGTTTTGGCTGTGCCGTTTGGTGGGGTGGTGCCCGTGGATTTGAGTAGATGGCATGAAGTCCGCCAAAGTCAAAGAAAACTTAGGCTTTGACACATACTCATCTTCTTCTGATTCTTTTTCTTTCTTTGAATCATGCCGTTTCTTTGAGGACTTTCCCTCTGACGAGGAGGGTTTTTCCGCAACATTCATTGTAGAAGACACAATTGGGTTCCTTAATTGTGTTCGAAAAATAGCATGAGTTCGATTGATTGTCTTTCTAACCACCCAATCATCATACTTTTGTGAATTTTTTATTTTGACTTCCTGCCATTCATCTTCCTCTTCTGGAACTGTAGTAGTGACACATGCTACCTAGGCTGAGGAGCCTTTCAATGTGACCTGTCCCGAGTCGACCATCTTTTGCAGGAGGTCTTTTAAGACAAAAAACTCCTGGATGGGATGCCCCATCATTTGATGAAAAGTGCAATAATTAGGACGGTCTTCATATCCTTTATTGTTTGGCCTCTTGGGTATTGTAAATTGAACCAAATTGTTTTCCAGAGCTGAATTGAAATAACTAGGAACTTTTTCATTTCGTAAAGAGTATGTTTTTCTCTTCAGATCTTCAAATCGTTTTCGTCTTTGAACTTTTTTATCATCTAGACGAAAATGCCTTCGTTGTTGGCGCTCAGAAGGTAGAGCTCTTTGAGAAGATGAAGGTTTTGAGGTAGAAATAGGTACAGGTGCTTGTTTAAGCATAACAGTAGAAAATTATACTTTACACATTCTCCTTCCTAGAGGTGATGGAATTACACGAGATTTAGACTTAGCCTGTATAAGGGAATCTTCAATCTTTTGAGTGATTGAAGTAAGGTCTCGAAACCCTCCTATGCATTTCACAGGGATTAATGGAGTGCGTAATTCATTACGCTGATTTGCCACACAGATTGGCAACAATTCTTCTTCAGGGAGTGCTAAACTCAAGGAATATGTTAATCCCTTCCATCGAACAATGAAATCAGAGACCCTTTCATTCTACATTTGCTTACAGTTTGTAAGATCGAAAACTTTTGTCTTTGGAAAAGTTGAGCTGAACTAAAGGAGGAATTTTTGGCGAAGATCCTCCCATCTGATAATTGACTGGGATTGCAATCTTGTATACCAAACAGAAGCTGGTCCTTTCAAGGTTCGCCCGAAGCATCTGAGTTTCACTGCTTCTTACTGCTCCGGAGTTCCCATCATAGGATCACAACAAGACACGTAATGCATCAAATATTGTTTAGGATCGCCTGATTCATTTAAAATAAGGAATACAGGGTTCCCAAAACGGGATGGAGGAGAAATTGTATCTACCCATTCAGGGTAAACTTTATTTTCTGGTTGAACTTACACACGCTTCCCTTCCATAGTTTCTCACTGAACTGTTAATGACTCAATAGTAGTTATTAACTTTTGAGAAACATCCGGTTGAACTTGGACTTGGGTAGGTTCAATGACTGGAGCTTGGAGAGATGTGGTGATTGGCTCTGAAACTGATGGTAGCACTGCCAACTATTGTTGCACTTGACCCGTAGGATTAGACCTGTGATGGTGTACTGATAGAGGAGGATATTCTTGATCCATCTCAGTAGCTGCAACAAATTGCATTGGCTGATTGACTCCAGCATGCTTAAAAAGAAGAATACTCTGAAGTAGTTCTGCATTCAACCTTTTTAATTCCTTCATTTCTTCCTCCTGTTGTGAAAACCTCTACTCTAGTGAGAGAGATTGACCTTTTCCAGAGGAAGGATATGTAACCTGGTTCATTCCCATCCCTTTGTTGGATCCTTTTAGGAGAGGGGGAAGTGGGTTACTCGAAGTATTACATATGTTCTGAGTAATCCTTTGACTTCGTGTACACACACCTTCTTCATTTGTGTCGGTGCATACATCTTCTTGAGAAGAAACCTCTTCATCTGAGTCCCCTGAGTGAGCCTCATCTGGTGGATCAGCAACAATGGAATTGATGATATTAATCGATGCATAACTCATCGCATCCCTTCTATCAGAATTTCTGTGATATTGTCTTCTTCCATGTCATTGATGAGACATTTCCTTTTATTGATTCAATCTCTCAGGAACTTCTTGATGAATCGTAATTTGGAGGGAATCTCCTGATAATTTGGCCCTTCGTTCCTCTTGAGGTTTCTTCCCCAATCGAGAAAAGACCGACTTTCTATGAGGAGGGGATTGATGATTTGAAAAAGTCCCCAGTCCAGTGGACTAGGGTTGTTCCTTTTGTTCTCGCTCAACTCCCCGAATCATTTTTTTTGATTCTAAGGGTTGGTTTAAAAGAGTCCCCAGTCTGGTGAGCTGGGGTGGTTCATGAAATGCTATGTTTGAGACTTTATTGAATGTCCTCTTGATCTTGTGAACCTTAGTCTGGAAATTAGCTGGATGCATTAATATGTATCCACTTTTATCACCCGGTTCAAAAGACCGTCAGATGATTTTCAACACTTCTGTCCCTTGGTGACGTGCCTGCTCCAAACGAGAGGCTTGTTCAATATTCTCGTTTGCTTGATGCAAGAGTAATTCCATAACTTGTTCTCTGTATTCTTGATTTTGAGAGGAACTAGTTGAAGCCTGTTCTTGGGAAAGCTTTTGATTACAAACAAAGCCCATTGACTTTGGATGGCCATGGGAAATAACATTGCATGAGACCGTTTTCAGTGGGCTTTGCTGAATGGAGAACACTGTGAAATGCAGTGCTCCATGAACACCCCATCCTCTGACATGAATACCAGATGGGGCATTGGAAATTAACTATTGAAATCTTCTTAGTGTGCCAAAGCATGAACGTTGAAGGTCTCTCTACTACTTTTCAGCCTTTGGATATTGAGAGACTGATAGAGACGCCAAATCAATCTGACGTAGTAACCCTTCTATTATCTTAAGATGATTTTCATATTCATCATATGATAATACTTTTTTTTCAACTGAAAAAGAATTTTCCATATGTTGAGACAAATATCATGAATTTCATCTTCCATCAAAATTTTTGGAGTATTATACTGAGAGTCAGCCAGAGGCCAAAACATGACTGGCACTTCACCTTTCACAAGTTGTTTCCTCATATTCAGCATTTCCTCTTTATCATTTGAGGAAGATTCTTCTACCTGATTTGACCAGAGTTGGTGTTTCCTTGTTTCTTCATTAGATTCAACATGATTGGTAGAGAAATCATTGATCAAACTAGAAGATTAATGACTTAGGGGTGGTTCGGAGAATGACCTATACCATAGGATATCTTCTGATTGAGAAAGTATTTCACCTGCTAGCGATGAAGCTTCAGATATGAATGGTTTCACATTTGCAAGTGCCTCAAGATAAGAGGGATTTATTAGTACTACATTGTCCACTGGAGCATTTTTCGGGCAATGTGCATCACTAATACGGAGAGGAATTTCACAGCGAAATTCATCATCATGGGAAGGACCACCATAATTGGTTACAACAAAAGATGATATCTCTTGCTCCTTGGTATTCTAACCACACAGAGGGTTCCTGTGGCTCTCATCTGAAGATGAAACTTCAAGATCGACCGAATTTTCATGAAGCAAGCCTTCATGAGGAAGTGTCTGTTGAAGACCTTTGGAATTAATGTTCCCACTATTGGGAACTAAGGGATTATAATCTTAAATTCCAACAGATAATTGTCTGAGGGCTTGAAGAACTCCAGTATTGAGCAAGGCCTTATAACAGATTAGATCTTGATCTCCTGATTGTGCTAGGCGGGTCTTTTTCTTAGACGCCTTCTTACTCGCCTTGGAAACCACTTGTTGATGAAAGTGGCTACTCTGAGTAGGTGTATGTGCATAATATGGAAATATGGCCAGGTTAGGCTGACGATCTCCTCTCAAATCAGGTGTATGTTCCTGACTTGGTCATCCGTATGATATGGGGGAGTATGCCCCATAACCCTCTTGGACTGGAATAGATGTGTGTGTCTGTTCCGGAGTGAATTGTTGATGTATCACTCCACTTGTAGGGATAGATTTATGTGTCTTTCCCGGAGATGCCACTGTAGTTGTTATAATATCCTGGAAGGCATCCAAAATATGAGCAGGGACTTGCTTCTGCTCTTTCACCATTGATAGAATATTCTTGGTGACTTTAGCTGCTGGAATGGGAATATATGTCCATTCTGGGCTTGGAGCAGGTGTATGTGCCTGCTCGTGTCCTCCTTTTCCTGTTAGTGAATCCTGACAGTACTCAAGTGTGGGGGCAGATAGTTGAGTCTGCCTCTTATTTGTTTTCGGGGCTTTCCGACTAACTTCTTCGAATGCTACCAAGAGAGACTGTTGGTAGACTTGATTAATACTAGCAGGTGTATATTCCTGCTGATTGCACTTCGCCAAATGTGGTTGACGAGATCCATCATATGTAGTCAGACGAGCCTGTTGACTAGCTGATGATGTATAAATAGGTGTATGTTCCTGCCTATAGTACTCCACCGGAATTGCCATGCGGTATTGGCGTGATGCTGCCAGACGAGTCTGATGGACAGCGGGTTTAAAACGGGCAGGTGTATGTGCCTGCTCGTTGCTTTCCACTATGTTAGGTTGGTGGACTTCTCTGGAGATGGCAGAGATGAGAACCTGCTCACCATTGACCGGATTCCGCCTCTGGTGGTTCGTCTTGCTTGCTCGGGTTCAAGGAACCTGAGCCGAATGCCTGGAGTCGGTACCCGCATCATGTTGATGGCGCACTGCCGCACAAGTCTAGTGGCGATTATTGGTGGGAGCCCTCAAGAAGGAATCTTGTATATTTGAATTAAGGTTCTGAGGGACCTGATCATTCAACTGTCCATAATAAGGGAGCGAATGGTGATTGCATTCCGGGGATAACGACCCGAAATGGTTGGAGACGGTAGTCAGCACCGCCTGCTTATTGATCACTGGTCGTCGTTATCCATATGACTGATGTGAGTTGTTTACTTGGAGGGCTTGTCGGGCAGCCTCCAGAGTTGGGATGGTACCGTGTTGACGGTACTCCTTAACCAGTGCGTTTGATACCCAGCGTTGAAGATGCTGAGTAGGTGATATCGTCCTAAGAGCGGACGACGATCCAGCAGGAGTAGTAGTAGTGGCATTTGCAGTAGTTGTATTGAGAGGTGTGAACTTGATAGGAGCCATTCTAGAAATGCAAAAGATATTGGGAAAAGAGTGCCTGTTTGATATAACAGATGTAATCAAGATAAATTTAGCCACTACATCTTTTGGATGATCACATATGTCAATGATTTTTTTGTTGGCCCTCTCATTGAGTTTTAAATAGGGTCCTAACAAATAGGTAAAAAATCATTTTAACTTTGTTAAGGATTCACGTCGGGTTCACCATTTTTGTTTCCCTCGGAATCCGGGGATCATCGCCTTGATGGGAGGTTCAAACATTCCAATCGGTTTCTAACGGATTTTTTCATAGAACCAGAAACATCCAATGATTCCACATCCATTCAGACCTACTTTCCAAAGGTAGGTGCTCATTAGTTTGTGGAATGATGAGGCTTAGGAATTTTCATTGGTCGAGAGGATGGGAGGTCAGACTCATCACACCTTTTTGAGGAGAATTATTGTCTACTCTAAGACTCTCTTTATAGATTTAAGTTATGTTTGTGAATCCCTATTACATTACCAATTATAAAACGAGCTTTCCATTGGATCTGATAATAAATGATTAAATATGTAGGAAATTTAGAGAATCTTTTGTATGTATTCGAGGTTCTTCATCGATAGAGAATCATCTGTATTTATTAGAGATTCTTGGTCAATGATACCCTTGGACACATTTATATATAAGTCTCTTGGTAATTATGATGACCATGCTGGTTTTAAAGCCACTCAGTGGGGCACTTAAAGTTTATTGTCATTCATAAGGACATGGATTATTTTAGAGTTGGGATCAAACCCGTAGACGGGCTACCTACGTATCCTTTGTTTAGAAAAGGAAGCATAACCCACATAGTTCGAGTAAGGGAGTATGATGTTTATGATTGATGGCTCAAAGAAGGATGTCACAATTACTTTTACACTCTAAGCTCACGTGAGTCACGCTCAGTGTGAGAAACAAGAGGTATTGGTAAAAATTAGACAATTGTTCCATGAAGGATACAATCATAAGTAATAATGTCGGGCTTATGTATGTAAGACTGCCAAGATAAATGAAGGTTAGGATTTACTTTAGGGATGAAATCCAGGAACAGGGTCTATAAAGGTATATGTGTTTCATGGATATTTTGAATACTCTAACATGGAGATTACTCCTAAAAAGGACACCCAAATTAGGAGAAGAATTATGAATGGGTTTTACTCCTGAAAAGGAATCCCAGATCAAAGGTAAATTAGGACTGGTTAAGAGAAATTAAGACTGGGGCTTACTCCTGAAAAGGAGGCCCAGGTCAAGGATTAAGGTTTGGGGCTTACTCGTGAGGAGGATGCCCAAATTAGGGGACTGGGGCTTACTCCTAAGAAGGATGCCCAGATTTGGGAACATTAAGAATTGGGACTTACTCCTCAGGAAGATGCCCAAGTTAAGAATTATGACTGGGGATTACTCCTAAGAAGGATGCCCATATTTGTGACTGGGGCTTACTCCTAAAAAGGAATACCAGGTTAGGGGATCTGGGGCTTACTCTTAAGAGGATTCCCAAATTAGAGGACTTATGACTGGGGATTATTCCTGAAAAGGAGACCCAGGTTTAGGATTCTCTCATCTTTAAGGATGACATTGAATGATTGAAATATCAATCATTAGTGGCATAAAGATGTGTAAATCACTAGGTTTTGAGAGATATTACACAGAATTCCTTTCAGATAAGGAAGTCAAATCAATAAATCATGCCATAAATGGCTTTGAAGAGTTTCTTCAAGACTGAATCTTGAATAGGAAAGGTATAATGGCTTAAGAGGGGGTGAAATGGGCAAGAAAGGCACGCAAAAAGGCAGGGGTGCACAATTCCTGGCAGGCATGTAGGTACTGCGTGTGCGTGCAAGTCCTGGTCACATAGGTATGCCTGCGCGACACATGGTGTACTTGATCGACGGTTAACCAGCAGTGTAATACTTGAGGGACTCTTGATTAAAGCCTTTAGAATCCCCTTGAGGTTCTTCCTGAAGAGGGGCACACAAGTTATATTGAAGGAGTAAGGTGGCCCGCAAGTGTGGCCTTTTCCTTTAAGGACTGACCACTCAGGCGTGCAAGTGTTGATGAGTTTCAACACTTAAGCCTTTCTCCCCCTCATTATATCTTCCGTTCTAGGTAAGAAATTACCTTAGAAGTGCTTCAGAAGCTTTGATAAGAGACTAGGGTGTCGGGAGCTCAAATATGAGTTTCTTGAAAAAATCCTCCCGAATTGGGGGGCCCACATGGTCTATTTATAGGTAGGATAAGACCCCGGGCGGTTATCACTTAGGTCATTCAAGTGACTTGTGCGACCAACTTCAGCACGCAAGTGTACTTGCGCGACCATTACGACACGCATGTACACTTGCACGGCCATTGTAAAACTTGTGCGACCCTTGCACAATGTTCTTATTATTCCTTCCTTTGTCAATTTTTTGATAATTTTCCAAAGGTTGAATCACTTTGAGCTAAGATATTCCCATTTTCTAATCTTTAGATTTTCTGATGAAAGGAGCATCAACATCAATACATATCCCAACATAAAAAATTGGCAATAGAAGGAATGAGGTATTAAAGAAACATGAATAATGAATAGAATCCTAACTATATTTCAGCATGATAACAGGTGTACATATCAGAACATGGGAGGGTTAATGAAAGTGAATGTAATATCTCATTATTTATAAAAAAATAATAGTCTGGGGAATGATTAAGAACATTCCCCAAAACAATACAAAATGAAATTTAGATACTTTATAAAAAAGTGCTTGATAAAAAGAAAAGAGTGAAGATCACTAACATGAGTGTGTGACTCCAAAATCTTGGGATGATATTCTTTGGAGCTTCTAATGACTTAATATGACTCTATATAGGTGGGGGAAGAGTGTGTAAATTCTCCAAGGTTTTTGAGTAAAGATAAACGGGATATTAGGTGGGATTATATAGGAAAAAAGGGTATTTCATTATTATTTAGTTTTTGGACTATACATAATAAAAGACATAAAACCAAAAAGAACCCCATGGGTTCTACCAAATATGAGATGATATCATTTTTTTATAATTATAAGAGATAATTATAATGAAACAATTCCATTTCATAGGTAGATATGAGTCATTCATTTAAAAAATATTTTAAAAACATTAAAATATATTAACGGTTTTGGAGGATTCATAATAGATTTATAAAATTTAAAAAATAAAAATAAAATAAAATAATTTAAATTTAATACATATATTTGGTTGTTAATACCATTTATGGTGTTTATTACATCACTTTTGGGTCATTATGATATCATAATACAAAATTTATATTTATATGATTATAACATTTTACCCAAAAATTTGACTATGTCTAAAAATAATGAAAAATTCACTACTAGATAATTTTGGTGTTATGATTCCAAAAATAAAATTAATTTTATTGAAATAATTTTCTAAATATGTGAATTTTAACTTTTAATAAAAATTCTATATATATAAATAAATACTTGGTGTTTTTTTATAATAATATTTTTAAAACCATTAGAAAAAAATTACATTTGACACCATTAAAATTATGTGATCATTTATATTTTATAAATATTACTTAATAAAATAAATTAATAAAAAAATTATCTATATCAAAAATTAATTCATACATTTACTAATTTAATTTCAATATTAACCAAAGATACAATTTCTTTTTTATTGTGTTAAAATAAAATTCATTTACGAAGTAACAATAATATGAATAAAATATACTCATTATTCTGTAAAAAAAATTAAATATTAATATTGGAAAGGTCTTGAAACATATCCCATTAATAAAATAGAAAACATAATAAGATTAAGGTGCACGATGGTGGGACTTTCATGGGGTGGTTCCTCAAACGTGATTTGGGAAATGATCTTGATGAGCATTAACATCTCTTGTAAAAGGTTTCACTCATGATTATGTTATTGGATCTCAACCTAGTCTTAGTCAAGGGAAAATCCCAGTTATATGTGAATTTGTTTTCTATACCCATATTACCTAAAAATATATTTAATTAAAACAAAAACTAGAATTTTATTTATAATAATTTGTATTATTATAATATTCCAATATTAAGAAATAACACCCTCCAAAATTTCTTTTTCAACACCAAAATATATGGGTGTAACTCCTCTTCATAACCTCATCTAGTTCCCACATTGCTTCTATAAAATTTTTGGTTCTCCACAACACTTTGACAAGGTTTATTGTCTTATTTCATAGAAAATTTTCTTGGTGATCTTTTATCTTCACCAGATTATCCTCAGAAGAAAGTTCATTCTCCAATGGTTCTACCTCGGGATAGAGTACATCTGAAGGGTATAAAATTTACTTTCTCAATAGTAATTCATGGGATACATCATGTATTTGAGATAGGTTTATTGGGAGTGTTAGTTGATAGTCCACCACTCGAGTGCGATCAATGATCTTAAAGGGGTCGATGTATCTTGTACTAAGATTTCCATTCTTCCAAAATCTCATCAAATTATTATATAGAGATATGTCCAGGAATATCATATATCCAACATCAAACTATAATTATCATAGATGATTGTCATCATAGTACTTATTTAAACTTCGAGAAGCTTGATGTTCTGGTGAATTCTCTTAACCTTCTCCACCATTTCTTTAACCATTTCATGACCTAGAAGTGTTCATTCCCCAAATTAATCCTAATATGCATGTGTCCTAAAACAATTCCCATAAAGGTATTCATATAGAGCCATTTGGATTCTGGAGTGGAAACTGTGGTTGTATGAAAACTCAACCAAAAGACGATATTGACCCATCCACTTTGAAGTACATCGAACATACTAAAAACCTATATTAAAATGTCTGACAAGTCCCCTTAGATTGGATATTAGTATGAGGATGATAGGCTGTAGGGATATTCAGTTCCATATTTAGAGCATTTTGGAGACTTTTCCATAACTTGGAAGTGAAAATTAGATCCTGATCGAATAAAATCCATTATGGTACTCCATAAAGTATTACCAAATATCCGATGTATATTCATGAAATTTGATCCAGATAGATGTAATATCAAATTGTGATCATGTGGTCTCTCTTTGTAATATGATCCGAATGAACCCAGATAGTAGTGTTTCCCTGGGATGTCTTCAGATGTCTGGTGACAAAGTCTATTGTGATGATCACCCATTTCCATGTTGGTATTGGAAATCTTTTTATCATCCCTTTAGACTAATTCCTTTGGTCCTTCACTTTCTGTCCTACCAGACACATTGATGTAGATTTAGTGATGTACATCTTCATATTGTCCAATGAATAGTTCTCACAGGGATCCTAATACATCATAGTGCATCCTAGATGAATGGAGAAAGTTGAGCTATGTGCATCATCTAATAGTTCATTATTTAACTCAGGGTTTTATGAAACATATAGGCTTAACCCAAATATAAAAATTCCATCTTTAGCAATTTTAAATTCCTAGGATTTCCAATATCTCATGGATTCCACCTTATTTTTAATTTTCAAATCATTCAATTGAGAATCATTTACTTTATTAATTAACTTTGAAAAATAGTTTGAGAAAGGATTAATGATATTACTTTCTTAATGATTATCAGGTTTATCCTTTATAGGTCTGAAAAGATTATATCCTTCTCAATTATCATTAGTGTTAAGGATGCATGATATTTTATACTTTGAATATCTTCCAGCTTATTTTATTTCCATGATGATTGTCTCTTGAGAACTCATAATCCATGAAGATCAATAACCATATTCACATGTGTATATTAAGATCATTCGGTGTGAATATATATTTTACACTCTTATGATCATTATATATCTCACAATTCTCCCCATAGAAACAATTATACAATATTTTCAAGAAAAATACTATAGATACCTACTCATGATCAAGTGTGGGATATTTTTTATCAGGAATTTTCAAATTCATCAAGCAATAGGGTATAAATATATATGTTTTTATCAATAAAAAGCCCAATACATTATTTTAAGCATCACTTTATACCATAATGAGATCCCCACTTGTCATTAGTGTGGGAACTGGTGTAGTGATAATCCTCATTTTGAGCTCCTTAATTTTTTCATCACATTTTTTCATCTAGAATAAATTCACACCATATCAAGTAATCTTGGTAAGAGGGTTTGAAAATAATGATAACTTTCTCAAAAATCAATTATAATACCTAGATAACCCAAGGAATCTATGGATATTAGTCCCAAATGTTGGTCTCCGGAATCATTCAATTTTTTTCATCATTGAAGGGTCCACAAATATCCAAATTCTTATGAGCATATATTCCACAAAAGATACTTATATCAACCAAAAATATGATTTTTTGTATTTTGAATAAATATTTTCTTTTTATAGGGTATTTAACACTGTGATAAGATACTATTTATTAATCTCATTTATTTTAGAGTATATTATAATATAATAAATAATTACAACCAAAATGTTTTCGTGGTATTATCTAAAGACTCTATTCATTAGGTCTATGAATATTTCTAGAGCATTTGTGAGTCTAATGGGAATAACTATGAACTCATAGTGCACATACCTCATATAAAATACTGTTTTGGGGATATCTTCCTTCTTCACCATTACTTCATAATATCCCGACCAAATATCCACATTAGAAATGTATTGTGCTCCATGTAGTTAATCAAACAAGTCATAAATCTAAAGCACATGATACTTGTTTTTTATCTTGATCTAGTTGTTCTCACAATAATTGATGCAAAGTCACATTGACCAATCCTTGTTCTTGATGAAGGGGATGAATACACCCCATGGTGAAACACTTGGGCATATGAAACCTTTATCCAGATTTTCATATAGTGGTTTCATCAAATCCAAATGTTCCAAAATAATAATTCATTATTAGGTATGGGATAATAATAATTTATAGGTATATGTTTGATTGAAAATTCAACCTCTCGACTGGGAGTAAGACCGATAAATTTCTTCGGAAAAACATTAGTGTATTACCTCACATTAGACATGTCTTCAAAGAAGGTTATTTACTTAGACTCAATAATTTGATCTAGATATGAATTATTTTATAAAAATAATAATCAATCATAAGATGATGATGAAATAGAATATCAATCCTCCTCCTTACACTTATTCGTAATTAGGGTCAATTTTCAATACAGAAAGTGATTTCCTTATCCTGAAAATTTATGTTGGTTTTAAGTAGGGAAAGCCACTCCATGACTAGAATTGAATAAAATTACACCAAAGGGAGTAAGAAAAAGTTAACTAGGAATTTAATACCACAAAATTTTGCAACGGAGGAGTAATATTCTTGTGATTAAATAGTTTCCCAATGTTCCTTTTTCACTAATATCTCTACTTCCATGTTTTTTAGTGGTGTTTGGATAGTTCTTCTAAAATTAGTTGATATTAAAGAATGTGTAGAACCCGACTCAAAATTAATGTTCACTATTATATAATGAATAACTATCCTACCAATCAGCACTTCATTGTCTAGATCGATATTAGTGGTAATGATTGAAGAAGCTCACCCATGATGCCTTGGACATTGTTAGTTATCCAGGAAACCCATGGGATCAGTGCATCAATATGCACAATTCCCCGGTTTATGTAGTTGAAGAAATGGATAATGTGCTGAGGGTTGATTAGATAATTCACTTCATTTTTCACATTAGTGGGTTTCACTTATTAGAAATTTCTAGCTAGGTATCCTACCTTAATACACTAAATGAATTTCTTCATCCCCTATAGTAAATTTCTAGGGTGATTTGTCCCACAACTTTGACAAGCGTGATGTTAAACTTTCTTGGAATAATTTAATTTCTCCATTAGAATTCCATAATTAAACACCAAAAAACAATTATTATCCCCATGATACCTTTTAGATTCACTGATCTTTATTTCAACATTGATTTCACATCAGAAAATTTCCTTATAGCTATCAATGTCATGGATCCCCAAGGATTAGCATATACTAGGTGTGGCCCACTAAATAATCAGAAAACCTTGAATTCTTGTCTAACGACCAAGATAGAAGTGTATCATTAAAGTCATGTGATCTTTTCCTCAAACATCCTGATAGTTTTTTTGTCTATATATTTGAGGGTAAGGAAATACCTTTCCATTTTAAGTTGTTTAGTGTGAGAAAATTATTTAACAATTTTTTTTCTAGAATTACTTCCACTCCATTTCATCGATATCTTTCTCCAGATTTGTATTCATAATCAATATCCACTACTGATTGAAATATCCCTCCATATGATAAATATCAAGAAAAACCTTTTCCTTCTCAGAACATTAAATGATAGAGAAAATATTCTAAATGTTTTTGATAAATTATTCTAAGATTAAGGGATTAGATGATCCACTTGAATTTTGAGGCCTTTGTCGCATAAAGATATTAATATCATCATGTCCTCATTGAGGGAGATTTTTAAGCTCCTCCTAATATTTGTTTATTTATAAACTAAGTCATCTAAGTGAGTATGAGAATAAATTTTCTAATTCCCAACCCAATCTAGTTTGGAATCGTATTGGGGCATCTGTTACATTTTTTTCGCATTGATTAATTTCCTAATTTCTCTTATTTTTTTGCATTAGCAAGAATAAAAGGACCATTAAGAATGATAATTTATAAACTATTAAACACATAATGTAGGAATCTGATGACATTAAAGGGGTAACTTGTAAATTATATTATTTATTTATTTATTAATTTTTTGGCTTGAATCATTGTAATCCATGATCTATTTTCTAACTTATAATCTTATCGAAATTTTTTGTTCCATTAATAATTTTTAATAATAATATTCTAAATTTACCAAAAAATAGAAACTTGGATTGTCTAATCAAGTTCACATTAAATCCTTTTCTCATATACCATGTTACACTGAGTCAGGATCAACACACCTTACTAGAGTTGTTACTCCTAGGTACATTTGATCCAAAACCATATCATCATTTAGTATCTTAACAATGATGTATTTCATAGAAAAAAACAAACTCAATATTAAAAAATTAGGGATTTTTTCTTTTACTTATTCATATCCATAAGGCCTTCTCTAGATTTTTCTAATCCTAATCCCAAAAATATCTAAACTTTTTATTTGATACAAACTAAAAAAATCGTTTGGTTTATTTCACATTAATAATTTTTTGTAACATAAATGTATAGTTCATTAAACCTATAAAATAAAGAGGTATGGTTTATTTTTTAATTCAGGACATATAAAAAAATATTGAACATGAGTTAAAAATACATTGTTTAAAACATCCTTAAAATTCCTCTAAAATTACATGCCTTGTTAAAATTTCATGGGTTAACATATAGAAAAACCTATGAAAGGGAAGAGCTATAAATCCATGTAAGGGAATGAAAATATAATAAGGAGAAATATGTTAGAAGATAGGAATATAAATTGTCATAAAAAGTGTAGGAATCAAAAACATGAACACTGAGACATGAAATAGAATGGTAATCATAACAAGGTAAATGTGGCAACAACTCAAAAAACTGCACCATAAACATTGGTAAAGGATAAAAAACTAAGAAAACAATGTGGAAAAACATCCATAAAATAATAAGGTTATACATATATATCAAAATTATGTATCATGATACTAATAATCTCCCAATGCATTCGAGTTCTATATAATTCCAACTACACCCATCACATTCATTTCATTCTCATGTTTATGTGTTCCACATAGATAATACAACCTTGATAAATTCTACATCATATTTTTTTCCATGATCATGGAGTGTGGAATAAATACATTTATGTTCCAATAAAACTAATTATATTTTTTTATAGTTGAACATACATGATAGGAATTGGGTATGGTATTCATTACAATATTTTTTTTCCTGGAAAATCATGGACAATTTTCAGTATCATAACGATGTCACATAAAAAATCTTAAATAGTGTTTAAGGGAGAAATATTGGTCTATAATTATTTTGACATAATATAGGTAGTAATTGGGACAGGTAAATACATATCCCATGATATGTATTTGAAAATAGAAGTTATAAGGTAATGATGAAACAAGAATAAAGAAGAGATTTCTAACTGTATTTCAGCAAGGTAACAGGTGTACATAAATGATCATGGGTGGATTAATGAATGTAAAAGTAAGATATAATTTTTTATAAATAAAATTTATATTAATTGGAATATGTACCAACAAATTAAAACATAAGAAAAAATAAAATAAAATTAGAGACATTATAAAAATAATTGTATGATAAAAATAGGAGAGTAGAAGATCCATTACATGAGTGTGTGACTCCAAAAGCATGGGAGGAGATTATTAAGATAATAGGGGAACCTAGGGAGAAAAATATATAGTTTAGGAAGAATATTTAGGTTCTGTTAGAAGTTTGAGTTAAGATAAATGGATCATGGGTGGGTTAATATCAGAAAAGAGGGGGGCTTGTTTATTATTTGGGTTTTTGACTCTACATAATAAAATAACCAATACCAGAGACCATAACATGGTTTTTTTGAAATGGTTTCTTAAATATTGGAGTGGTTTTAATTATTTTATATGTATAAGGGATGAAAATTTTAAAATAATTCCCTTTATTATTGTGGAGGTTAGTCATACTCTTCAACAAATGGTTCTAAAACCTTAAAAATATAGTAATGGTTTTGGAGGATTCATAATGGATTTATAAAATTAACCTAATAAACATAAAATAACATTACTATAAATTTAAAACATATATTTGATCATTAATAACCATTATAGTATTTATTTCCTCACTTTAGGTTGATTATGATGTCATAATACACAAAGTATATTTATAAGATATTTAATGTTTACACGTAAATTCCACTCCATCCGAAAATAATGAAAAATTCACCGATGGATAATTTTGATGTTATGATTAAAAAAATAATGGAAACTTTATCTAATTAATTATAAAAAATTTTAATTTTATCTTCTAATATAATATATATATCTATTATGAAATCATGGTGTTTTTGACAATAACATTTTTCAAACCCTTAAAAAAATTATAGTATACTTCATAAAAAATATATGCTAATTTATATTTCATAAAAATTATTTTATAATAATTTATAGTTAATATATAATTTATTTGAAATATAAATTAATTTATAAATTCATTAATTTAATTTTTTTATTACGCAAGGATATAATTAGTGCTATATTGTATCAAAATAAAAATTATTTTAAAAGTAAAAAAGAATAAGATAAGAATATATTAACTATTATATAAAAATAATGTAAATATAAATATTTTGAGGGTATTTATACCAAACCCTTTAATACAAAATAAAACAATCTAAGAGTATGTTGGGAAATGGTTGCAATTTCTTGGGCTGGTTCGACAGATATGGGTTGGGCCGTGATCTCAGTGAACTTAAACATCTCCTGTAAACGGTACCACTCATTCTGTTGTTATTGGATATAATCTTGGACTTTGCCCTGGGAAAAACCAATGAATCTATATCCTATATAAGCTATGATTAATGGGATTTATTGGGTATGATCTTACTTATTGAGGCCATCACTACATTTTTCAATTGAAACTAGATTTGTTAAACCCCTCTATTTATACTAATGATGTGATCACTATTCAATGGATATATTATCAATGGAAATAATACATAATGTTATTTAAAATATAATTGGATATAAAAAACCAAATTATTTTCATTTTTTCAATAATTATTTTAATTAATTATCCATTTAATTAAAACAAAAATAGGAATTTGAATTATAATAATTTAGGTCCTTACATTTTCCATCAATGCAGTTTGTTGGGACACATTATTAGCGAATGTCACTCATGGTTTGGGATTATTTTTTCCTTTAAGAATTATACATTCTTGAAATGTTTAGTTTTTACATAATTATGTTTATTTATTGGTTTGTTTCGTATCGATCCCACATTTATTGTTATCGTAGGAGTGTTAAATTTACAAATCCTGAGGGTACGAGTTATGTTATTCAGGGAAAATGATATATTTAGGAATGTGGTGTAGGAAAAATTTATTAGTATCTAAGGGTGATCACTTCCCAGGATGTGAATATTCTATTGGATGTGGGGGATGTGATGAAAAGTGTCTTTATACATGTTGTACACTTGTTTTAGGAAGTGTTTCTTGGGGGATTCTATGTGCTACCACCTGAGAGAGATATTGAGTTTAGAATTATGTTCATACCTGGATATGAACCGGTTTAAATTCCACCATAATGAATGTTACAAAAAAATAAAGGGAATACATATCATCTTGAATAGTTTATGGATAAGGGATTTATCCATCTGAGTGAATCACCCTGGTGTTCTCTGGTATTGTTTTCTAAGAAGGATGATGATATTTTGTGTTTAAATGTAAAATAACAGATTTTGAATCAGATGAAAATCAAGAAAAGGTTCCCACTTTTTCATATCAATGATCAATTTGACTAGATGAGGGATTCTTGTGTGTTCTACAAGATTGATGTGATATTAGGTTATTATCAGTTGATTGTGAGAACTTTTGATATACCATTGATTATATTCAGATGTTTTTATAGTCTCTATGATTTTTTTTGTGATTTATCTTGGAATGAAAATTACTCCTATTGAGTTTATAGCCGTAATAAACTGAATTTTTCATCAATAATTAGATTAGTTTGTGTTTGTTTTTTTGGTGACATATTGGCATACTCTAAGACTCAAGATGATCGTGCTCAGCATCATGATATCACCTAGAAAAAAATGAGAGTTAATTGGTTATAGTACAAGATATCTAAGTTATAATTATTGAAAAATAGACTATATTTAATAGGACACAACATCTATGTGGAAGGTGATTCTGTAAACCTAGAGAATATTTAGGAAGTTGGTTCATAGGAATATCCTAAAAATGTTTCTGAAATCCAATGCATTTTTGGTTTGGTGGGTTATTATAAAATATGAATCAAGGACTTTTACTATTAGGAAACATACCTTTTGATCATGAAAAATAAGGGTATCATGATTGAATGTTATAGAAAATGTGAATATTCCATCCAGGAGTTGAAGAATCATTTGGAAACCACACCGATTATGATTCTACCCAAGCTAGGTGAGCAATATATCATGTTTTTTTTGATGTGATGAGAATTATAAATTGGGCCATGTTTGTGAAAAATAATCAATTCATGGAATATATATCATGATAGTTGATCCCATATGAACATAATTATCTTACACATTATCTTGAGTTGGTAGTTTTGGTTTATGCCTTAATTTGTGGGCATCATTTTCCTTTGGGAAAATGGTTTATCATATATACTGACAACAAAAAATTAATGTATAGATTTTCAAAGTGAGATTTGAATCTTTAATAGCAGTAGTTTTTTAATTATATGAAGTCATTTTACATTGAACTGGCCTATATTCCCAGAAATGGAAACACTGTTTCTGACACATTGATCCAGAAGACAGAGACTGGGGAAATTCAGGAGTCTAGATCAGAGTGGAAGATGATAACATTGCTGAATGAGATGCATATTGAGTTCTAGGAGTTACATGATAAGATGAACCTCATGTCTTTATCAGTTGATTAAAAACTTATTAACAAGTCACAAAAATTTAGAATAATGACTAATAGTATTTACCCCTGAGGTAAATTCTAGGAGGTTAGAATATGCCTTTCGATTGGATGATTGATGAGGATGTGATAATTTATGTTGGATGATGTTTTTTTGTGCATATGTGTATTCATGAGGAGTTGATGTGTGAGTTTTATGCCACAAAGTTGTAGTTTCATCATGGTTAGATGAAAATGTACTATGACCAATGTTGACAGTATTGGTGGCCATGCATGAAAATGGATATTGTGGGTTTGTGACATGACACCACATATCTCTACAGGTGAAGTATGAGAATCAATGACAAGTGGGGTTTTACAACAATAATTCATTCTAGAATACATGTGGTATTAATTTACCATGTATTTTGGTGAGGGTATATCAAGTATCATTTGTAATAATGATGTAATAAGGGTGATTGTTGACTATTTGAAAAAATTATCCAATTTCTTTTCTATTTAGGAAATTCTAATTATTGATAAATTGGGAGATAATTATGTTTTATTGATTGTCTATTTTCATGGTTTCCAATATTTTACTATTGGGGTTTCAATGATTTTTTTGCCATATTATTCAATAGTTAAGAATGTTGGCACTATGTTTTTTAGACCATTTGAGATTATGGAAAGCATCATATTGGTGGAATATAAATTAATTCATACAAAGAGGTATAATTTTATGTATGATGTTCTAAATGACTCAAATATTGTAGAATAACACCCAAAACTTCCCATGTGATCAAAATTTATTATTTCAATATTTAGGATGATGCGTTCATTGGGGATCATCATATTCGTGTTATGGATCGTGGTGAGAATGTTTTGTTGGGAAAGGATATGACATTTGATTGTATATTATGGTCGAATGGAAGTTTTTAGGAGGAAAAATGGGAGAGGCAAGCATAAATATATTCCAAATATATCTTCATTATTACCTTGGGTGATCAGTAATTATTAGGTGTATAACACAAGGAAGAGTTAGAAAAATTTGTGGAGATTATAGGATATCATCTTTTCTAGAGATGTCCAGAACTCGTTTTCATGTATTTGATTGTCCTTGTTTTTGAACATACCATCATTGGGAATTTCTTTGGTTTTTTCAATTGAATTTTGATAATTTTGGTAGCACATGGTTCTGTGAACTATTGGACCACTGTTAGGGAAAACTATACAGTTTTCCCTAGAAAATGATGTTATCCACATTGATCCACTAGAAAGAGGCTCACGGTTTGACCAAACCATATGGAAACACTCCCAAAACCATGCACCCATGGACATAGAAGTTTTCATTGTTGGTGTATGGTTTTAAATATATATCCCCCACCCTGGAGAAATGATGCATCCTAAATTGTTGGGGGAACATGGTTTGAGTTCATGGTATCTCAAACCGTAAATCCCTGAAAAGAAACCATGCACGTGGGATTTTAATCTACTTAAAAATTAATTAAAAATACTCGAACCCTCGGTTTAGTACTCTAATGAACCCTATTGAATATTTAATGATTTAAATATCTTTTGGATGCTCCTAAGATAATTATTAGGCTCCTTGAAAGGATTCATTTGTGAATCAAAAATATAGTTCAAGGATCAGTGCCTCGTTGGTTTGTGATCTCTTCTTTATTTGGGTTCCTCTCTCTCATATATTAATTTTCCTTTATATTGGGGCGATTTTTATCCATTTTTATGGGTCGCAACAAGGTTTTAATGGATATTTGTTTTTAGATATTGATCATAGGTTTTTGTCCTAGATCTACCCCTATGTTGTGAATTCAATCATTCTTCATTTCATTTAGGGATACAAGTTAGAGATAATTCATCCTAGATCCTATGGTATGTCTTCTCATTGATAATTAACATTGTCTTGATCATGATATCACATTTATAATGGTATCATTTTATTTACACTTTGATAAATTTCATTTTTAAGTTTTAAAAAAATTAATTGATTCCAATGTAATTTTGACACAATTTAAAAATCATTTTTAACACATTAGGGATTAGGGACCACACTTTATGGATACATATGGGGTGTGAAAATACACTTGAAATTATGATTTATAAATTGTAATTTGGTTAAAATTTGGTTAATGTAATGTATCTAAATCTTTATTTTATGGTTCGTATTGAATTTAAAGGGTTAATTAGATTAAATATGATAAGTAATGAGTTGTGTTATGATTTAAGATAAATGGGTTAATGGGGAATTTCTCATCTTATTTATTATTATAACTTTAACGAACCATAGTAGTATTGACAAGTGAAATAGAAAATAGTTTTATGAATGGATAAAAAGAATGAAATAGATGATGAACTTTGATATACATATTTATGTAATGGTGAATAATGAGTTGTGGTTGAGAGACTGAGGACCCAAGAAACAATGGGGTCCCAAACTGAAAATCTAGTCCCCCAATATATATATATATATATACTAGTGTGTGGGGCGGGGATTGTTAACAACTAGTTTTGGGTGAGAGACTGAGGCTCCAAGTACTCATAGGGTTTCAGACTACATCACTATGCCTTGGATATGTGTGTATTTATATATATATATATATATATATCTGTGTCTGTGTTTCAATAATGATTTAGGGGTGAGAGACTAATGCTCCAAGTACCAATGGGGTACCAAATAGATGTTGCAGTCTCCTATTACTTGATTTTGAAATGGTATCTAGAAAAATGCTCTGTGATACCAAAATGTAATGGAATTAAATTGAATAATGAATTACCTATAAAGAATAAATTTTAATACCCAATTGGTGTTTGGTTCAGTATATAGCATGATTTCAAGTGGGTATGGTGAGGTTCAATAAATAAATGTAAATGTGAAACCAGTTTAGTTTCATAATGTTTTTCTATTATTCTCTATATAATTGAATACACTGTTATATACAGAATATTTCTTTAGACACCATTGGTGGTGTCCAACTAATTTGTGGTCTTAACCTACTCGGTCCACCTGATTAGTACCCAAATAGACATCATGTTCATAGGAAAATATATGATAATGATCCTATAATAGGTAGTTATGTTGGGATTTTGGATGGATCATGGATGTGGGAACCATAGAGAATGTTGAGGCCTTCTTGGTAATTGTTAGTGTGTCTATTATTTTGGTTGTTCACAATACACATGAAATTTGTATGGAATTTTATATTGATGACTTTGGTTTTTAGTCATTTTCACCATTTTGGATGTATTCATGTGGTATTGGTTACTATTTTAGTTTCATGGTTATGTTGAATATTGATTTTCATGGTTTTTATTATTTGATAAAGTGGGTATACTCTCCCTATGTTACATACTAGAACCTCACTATTAGTCGATAGCCTCTGGAGTATAGGGAGTTTCCCCTCTAGTCATGTGGTTAATGTGATCAAGAAACAAGTATCTGGAACCTATTTATAGATATTACATTTGTTGTCTTAGTAAAGTAGATGAATTATTTAATCCCATGTTATATTTGAAAACAAAAAACAACACATATTATTTTCTTTGGGGACATTTTTATTCATTATTGAATATCCATTCATATCAACGATAAAATATCCCATGGAATCCTAGTGAAAGGAACCATTATAAATGGTAGAGATCAGATTCTCCATAAGGAAATTCATATAGTTGAAGGAAAATATGGAATAAATTATATATAAGTATTAAACGATCATCAATTATTGGTACATATTCCCATGAACATGATACTTATCCATACATATAGAAACCATTCAAATTTAATTGTAAAAAACAATAATATATTAAATAATGTTGCAATTCATAATTCCAGTCATATAAAATTATCATCTAGGATTTATGGTATGACATCTAATAATACTGTTAAGCCCTTATGCAAAAGAAAAAACCTAAATAGGTATAATGTTAGATAAATACCTAATCTAGTTTGTCTCATGAGACCTAGTGTTCTATATAGGGTCTATATAATTCTATTCCCCACCTTTCACACAATAATTTCAGTTGATTTATCATATTATAAAGGATATAACATAATCCATCAGACTTGAAAATCAATAAATGTTCATATTGAATAAAATAACATATAGAATATCGATTCTTTCTGGAGTAAATATGATTATTAACCATCAAAATAAATTTGGAGGATTTTATTATATGTGTATAAATAAATTAAACTATAATATTAGATAATTTATTTTTAAATATATAAATACACTTTCAAAATATCACTATAAAATTTGATGAGGAAAAATAAACATTATCACTTTAATAACACTTCATTAAAATCTAAAAATTTCACAAATATTACGAATAAAGTTTATTTGAAAAAAACCCAATAAAAATATAATTTTATATTTAAATAAAATAGTGGTCATGATGATGGGAAATTTGATTCATGTGTTTTAGTTTAAAAAAATTCCGGACACACATTTATAAAAAGTTCAACAAGTACCTCATTTAGAAAATGACAATAAGATTAATAATAAATCATTTTAAGAAAAAGTATAACATCAGTAAGAATTTATTTAATAATTATTTGTATAATTTAAAAAATCATATTATAAATTTTAAGGATATCATAAACATAGAAGAGATATATTTTTGGCCTCATAGAAAAATGAGGTCAGTTATCCATAAAAATATTATTTCTCTATCTTGAGAACATGTAGAGAGTAAAATGAAATGTAAATAGAAAATTTATAAAATTAAAGTATATATAATAAAATTTATTGTTTTTATATAAAAATATAAAAAAATCCCAATAATAGAGACCAATCATAAATTATCTTGAAAAAAGATTAGATTGTGAAATAAATCCTTACATCAGGATTGACACGTGTCATAAGTTCATTTAACCTCGAATATAATAAATTTAATTTATTAGTATTATATATAAAACTATATATGAAATTATAATATCATACACAATCTAATTATAATATTTCAACTCTCATTTTTAAATAATTCCTTATTAAAATCATCATTTCCAAGAGTTAACTCCTTCATTTATCATTAGTAATTCAGTTTAGAAGTTATAATCCTTGTACATTGATTATGGTAACTTCAACTAAAAAATGTTAATAATGATGTAAATATCATATATATTAATTATACATATAGATACATCCACAAAATATAAATGTAGAAGAAGAAATTACACCATTCATGGAGTAGTTAGGTTGTACTTATGTATGAACTATGTTTTCAATTTTTAACTGATTTAACGAAATAAAGAAAAATATTAATTCCCCTTTAAAAATCAGAATAATATAATATTTATAATATATTTTAATTAAATATATCCACTTTCATCCATATAAACTTTAAATGCAAAACAAAGCGCATCACTTTATAGAGGTTGTAGTCCACAAGTACACATGAGAAATGTTATTGTTTTCCAATGGATTGGATGGTAGGAACAAGGATGAGATATTATAATTATAGAAGGGTAATTATTTCAAATGTATAATATATAGATACTGTACCCATCATAACAACCATCCAATAAATATGATAGTGGAAAATGAGTTTTATCACTACATGGAGATGATAAGCTATATGTACGTAGTAGAGATACATTCACTTCACATTAGATGATAAAGAGGGTGTATAATAGTGTTTTAATAATTATAATAACATATAATAATTTTTTTTCACTTAAGATAATATTTTATGATAAGTAAAATGTATTTATCATAGTTTAATGAAGAAACTAATTGAAATTGGTAGGGTAAGTCAATTAAATCTTCTTCAGGACACCTCTTATAGATCATTTCTTATAGAAACTAGAGTTGGCATTTTGAAGATAGAAGAACCTCTAGAACATGAATATGGTTTTTTAAAGAAAAATGGAAAGGTCTTGGTTGATACATTTTTCTCAATGTGGTGTAAATAATTAAAGGAAATGGATTCCTTTTGAAATGATGGGAATGGAAACTCTTGGAATTATTAAAAATAATAAAATATAAATAATTAATAATAAATAAAAAATATTAAATGTGTCCATAGATTCTAAAATGAGTTCATATATTATTTAAATAACAAAAAACACTAAAATTTAGAATGTTTTAGGGTGTATTTTATACATTATTTTGGGTTTAACCCTTATTGACAGTATTTTAACACTGACCTCACAAATGTATTTTTTCACTCCTATGGAGTTATAACATTTATTATATGGTAAAAATTATCACATTAATCTTAAATGGAAGAAATTTTCAACAATATATTATCCCCTTGTCCTCTTTAAATATTTTAATGGTTTTTCAATAATTTAATGGAGTATTCTTTTTATAAAATATCATCATTATAATTTATGATACTATTTATTGAATTTTACTTCAAATAAAACATGAATTATTTTTTAAAACATTTATATATCATGTCCTTAATATGTAATATTTATTTAAAAAATTAATTGATCATAATAACTCACACAAAATCTATTACATTTAATATAATAAAAAATAAATTATTTTTTTCACATTAATTAAATATATAATGTCTTAATAATTTTAAATAATTTAATGTTGTTATATAATAAAAAATAATTATAAATAAGTTAACCTTATGAAAATGATTTTATAATTCTAAAAATAGAAATATATATTAATTCATCACTTTCTCCTGTCCCTATATGAACACATAAGAGATATTTAAAAGTAAGTGAGTGGCATTTTGAATATTTATTTTATATAAAAATAATATGAGTTAATTTTCTGGAAATGTGTACGTTAATACATTTTATTTCGATTATAATGTGATAATAATTCAATTAAATTAATGTAATACGAATTTGGATGAAAAATGGTGACCATGACATATAGTTTTATCACAGATTAAAACAATCTACCATTTCTCATGGGAATAATTTATACAATGATAACTATTCATAATAAATAAAAATAAAAGAGTCCTATATATGAAATTTGAACCTATATATAAAAATCAAGTACATTTTATAAATGACAACACAGATAAGCATAATAAATTAATTTTAAAAAAATTCCACATAATGCAACAAAAATCCTTTTACAAAAATATCGATTTTGTGAATAAATATAGATATACTTTTATATCTTGAATTGTAAAAAATTAGATGAGTGTTACAAATTTTTTTAAATATTAAATTTTGAAATAACATTACAATTATTCAATAATATAGATTAATTTATTTTATTAAGGTAAAAATGTATTGCATGCATGAAAACAAATTTCCATAAAAACCTCTCTTTTACTTTCAAATAACATTTATTTTCATTTATAATCAATATATAGTAAATTAATTTATATTCTACATCAATCATTCGTTATTTATTTATATATATTCATAACATCTTATTTACTATCTACGTTATAATGTAATTATATATTATTGTGCCTTTGGACATTCGGTTGCACATATTGTAATATTTGAAGGAGATAAAGTTTATTTAAAAGGAAATATATCATAAAATATCAAGTTGTTACATTAGTCCATCGATAAAATTAAGTCAATCTTTAAATTTATAAAATTTTCTCTGATGAAGAAATTTGGGTTTTAATTCATCATAATTTATTTATGTTACCACATATCATTATTTAACATACAATTTCTCCAAAGTACCTTTACCAGATGAGTTAAAAGATTACACTATACCTATTATATAATGTCTATAATATGGATAGGATTATCATACTATAATAAATTCGGTTTTAATTTAATTCAATTAAAGGGGATCACATGCATTTTGTTTGGTATTTACTTTCATAATAATGATATATGGAAGTCATCTTGTATATTAGACAGACTTGGTGGAAGTTCTAAAATTTAAGACAGAAATACAATTTTTTCAAATATTTAAAAATATTTAATGTACCTAGGATTAAATTTCTATTATTCACCAAAACCTATTACTTACTTAAATTGAGTTAATTTTAGGAAAAATGATATCCTATACGAACTTCAAAATATTTTCTACCATTATCTATATAACAGTTTTCCCAACATTGGAATTCTCTAATATGAGTCTAAATAGTATTTAACCTTTTCAGTGTCTCCTCAGCATGCCAGGGGACTACAATATTCCTTCCACAAAATTAATTCCATCTTATTGGTGTACAACAGATCCTTCAAAATAATTATTTCTATAAAACCATTTGAATACTTTATTTGAATATACCTTTATAAGATAACTCTTACAAAGGTAAATATTGTTCCCAAAAACCTTAAATGTCTGGTGAGTATGACCTCTACATGTCTTCAAAATTTTGGTTAGTCCTTTTGTAATATCCATATGTTTAAGGATGAGAAGCATTAATCAATTGAATCTATGTAAAAATATCATTCTAAACACTTTTATTTAATTTCAATGTAAATCATATATCATTATCAGAAAAAATTGATAGATTTTTTCATGATGTCTTAAAAATTTATCAACATAGAGTCATGAAAGGTCCTACAGAGCTAAATCTACTCATATTGTGGGAAAATGTGCAGATTTATTAATGTGATCAGCATTAACACATATTTATTCACTCACTTTAATATTCATTGGTAATCTAGTGACTATGCCTACATTAATGTCATATTATTTCACTTTAAGAATAGGTATAAGTTTCAAGAAATCTCTAGGATGATATCTCTCATCCCTCACATGTCCGAAAACTAATTATTATGACATATATTCCGTAATTTCATGTTCCATATTGTCCCGAAGAAAATGATGCATGAAATATATATATATACATATTTTTTTTTAAAAAAAGTGAATATAGAATTTCAATATATGATAATATAAAATAATTCCTTTTTGTCTTATCTAGATATGGAACACAAAATAACTTTAAAAATTTCCAATTGTCATATTTATATATGATATCTTCTAATTTCGCATCATTCACAAGCTTACAATTCTATTAAATATTCTTATCTTCAATATGAGATCATTTTATCATTTATAATAAATATTTTTTTGGAAGTCATTTGATTCATGTTTTATTTTCCCCTTCCTTAAAAACTCTCATATTTATATTTACTAAATTAATAAAAATTGGATCAATTTCAATCTTCATTTTGGTCAAAATTCCATGATATTTACTGCACAGTGCATCTGATAAATTATTTTCCTTTATTGTACACTTTTATATTGACTAATAATAATCCTTCAGTAGCATGATCTATCTTTTTTTCCTAATATTGAGAACATTCTATAAGAAATTTATTTTACACTCTTATGATTAATCTTTATTTCTTATCATTTTACATAGGGATATTTTATCCATACATTTGGTGAAAAGATTATAGATTCCAACTCAAGATAAAAAGTTGGCTAGTTCTACTAATGATTATTTAACATCATTGATTCGTGAGAAATAAATTTATCATTAAGAATAAGGACACAATCTGGTACCTTAATCAATGAATCATTATACATCCCAAATCCATCATTTCCTAAAGGTAGATTCACATTTAGAGAACACTGGAATTTATTTTCCAATTTTTCAAAACAATATTCACATTCCTTTCTCTATATCAACTTAACCACTTTCTAAGTATACTTGGTGATTAGATTATATAGTCATGATAAATACCTCACAAAGTGTTGGTAGTATCCTACTAATCTATGAAAACTATGAATTTAGGTTATTCTGGTTCTTTTAGACAATTGATCAATAATTTTTATCTGTAACGGATCCACTAATATAGCCTCTCTTGAGATTATATGGCCTAATAATGAAAAAATTGTTGGAACCACTTTGTGTATAGGTTTGTATTTGTTGTCAATAGTTGTCAATGGAATATCAAAATGAAAGAGATCAAGAAGTACTCCAATAAAATGGAGGAATGGAAGCTCACAATGAAGGAGATCATGAAGTACTCCGATGAAGTAGAGGAGTAGTGATTCAGATGATTGTTGTGCTGATCTTAAGTTCAAAGAAAATGTGTCAAAGGTGATACATTGTTTACGACAATGAATAATGTGAGGAGTGATCCATCTGAGGATGATTAAAGAAGAATGGGGTTTTCAGATGAAGACGATGCAATTCCTCCTTATTGCATGAGAGCCATGGGTTTTGATGAAGACCATGCAATTCCTCGTTATTGCATGAGAACCAGGGGTTTTGGATAATGACCATGCAATTACTCATGATTGCATGAGAACCATGCAATAGACTTCTTGATGAATTGAATCACATGGTTTGCATGAAGTAGGTCATGACAATTGATGAAGACGACAATGTTCCAATGATTGGAATTCTAAGATGGTCGTGCAAGAGTTGGAATTCTAAGATATCCATGTAAATCACATTGTCATAGAAGATGATGATGCTAATTCTATGCCTTCAATGAATACATATCACAATATTGGAGTTTGTGATAAAAGCAGAAGAGTTTCTGAAGGATATAGATCACCAAGAAGAAGTGCTGTTGAGGTGATCGTACTTGTTGACAAAGCAAAGAAACGACATACAAATTTGTTGAGAAAGGAAATTCCATGGTGACATGTCGAGTTCAAGAGTTGCGGTCAACGATCTATGTTTGATTCAAGAACATCGACAGAGGAATGTATGATCTGGAGGCGGTACAAAAAGAGCAGATACAAGGTGACACCGTTTTCCAGTGTTTGCCAAATTTCAGGGCCTCAAAATCAACAAGTGTAGAAGATTTATTTTGGAAAAGGGACTTGCGTGCCATACTCTTGGAAGATAGGAAACTTGCACGCCATATGTTTTTGAAGATCAGAGCATCAAAATATGGCAAAGGGATAAGGGTCGCGCAAGTTTTGGTGAGGTCGCGCAGGTGAATTATGTGCCGGGAAGAGACTTGCGCGCCAACGCCTTGAATGCATTATAACTTGCGCGCCTATGGTTTTTCGAGATCAGAAGATCCAAATTTGGCAAAGGAAAGATGTTCACGCAAGATTGGATGTTGATCGCGCAAGTGCCTAGCAGGGGCAAAGACTTGCGCACCGATGGGTGACTTGCGCGCCACCGCGCAGGGGGTCCAGTTTGCCTATAAATACTGGACCACCCCTCCTCATTTCTCACGGAGCTCAAGACTTAGAGATTGTTCGAGCTCTCGTCGCGCAGGTGGTTGAGCCGTGCAAGTGGTGATTGCGCGCCGATTGATGGTTGTGCGCCCTAGGTATTTTGGGTGAGAAAGGGAGTGAGTCGCGCAGGTTTAAAGTTCAAGAAGGCAGAGTCGCGCAGGTGATTTTGTGACACTTGCGCGCCAGTTTATACTTGCACGCCTAAGACTTGCACGCCGGGGGAGACTTGCGTGCCGGGCTTGAAAAGAAGAGCCAGATATTGTTAAAGCACGCCCGCCTTTCTGGAGCTGCACAAGAGCTGAAGTATTTCCTGATACTTCTGGTGCAAAGTGAGATTGAAGAAGAAATCTAAATAATACATGCATGATCTCATGCATACAAGGAGAACTAATTCTGACAAACGCAGAGTAAGCTGAACATCATTTATTGAGCAATCACACAAGTGATTGTGATTCAGGCAAACGAAGACAAGGGGATCTAGTGCATTCATTCATTGCACTAAAGAAGAAGGATTGAACTAAAAAGGAGAATCAAATCTGAACCCTGATGCAAGCAATGTCTCATGATGAACAGGAGACGAAGAACTTCAATGAACACCTTTTGAAGAGACCTTCACGTCTATAAACTGAGTGAGAATTCACCAACGACAGTGAGCCAGGGGGAGTCAACGGGAGTGACCCGAGGGACGCAGTGAGCTATCCCTAAACAATTGTAAAGGCAGTGAGCCTGGGACAGAGTGTCTGTACCCGAACATTTGTAATTCGCAGCTAGTGAAGCATAGTGGATTTAGGTACGACTGACAACCTGTCGGCGTATGCTCCTTGGACGTAGCCCTTAGTGGTGAACCAAGTAAAAATAGCTGTGTCATCTCTTTGCATGTGAATGTTTAATTACTGTTCATATCCATCATACAGGTTTAAGTAGTTCCTACCAACGTGGGAACAAGATCCACAACTAAAAGAAGAAAAAGTTGCCACCCTGATTCACCCCTCCCCTCTTAGGGTGTCCCGGGGTCCTACAAGTGGTATCAGAGCCAGGTTAACGTATGTTGGATATTTTCCAGTAATTCTATAGAGAAGAGGATTTGAGTTTCTTTCCTAAAGTCAACAATGAAGAGCAGTCTTGATAATGACGCAGTCACTTCTGAGCAGAAGTCTACATCTAGCAAGACCATGACGAACAGGAAAAAGAAAGAGAAGAAGCAGCTAAAGAAGTCCCTCATATCCAAAGAAGATGCAGTGTCTTGTTCTCCATTCCATTCCAAAAATGAAGAAACATCAGGCATGGAAAGTTTAGAGCAGGTGGCTCAGAACTCATCCAGAGGAAAGGATGATACCCCTAATTCAAGCTTTCAGGAAAAACTCAGAATATATCTGCATGATATTCCAGAATAAAGGGTTTCTATTATTTGTATCCTATTCCAATCTATGCAGGTTGAGATCAATCGATTAGAAAGGGAAGCTGACAATATGGAAAAAGGGTTGGAAAGAAAAGTTATGGAAAGTATGAAGCTCATCAAACGGGTGAAAGTCTTTGAAGAAGAAGAGGAAGTCAATAAGACTTTAAAAGAAAGGATCCATGCACTTGAAACTGAGCTGAAGAAGAGCAATGAAGTCAAGAGTTTTTGTTTGGAAGAAACTTCCATTAAATTCAAGGAACTTGACTCTTTGTTACAAAACAATGTTAAGATGAATGAAGATGAGGTTGAAAGATTGAAGAAGACTTGTGAAGAGAAGATGATCATGATTGAAGATTAGAATATCATCCTCAATATTGTGGGTCAAAAATTGGAAGCTCAGTTGACCAAGATTGAGAACACACATATTGAGACTTCACAAAAGAATGAAATGAGTGATGCTTGCACTCAATGTTCGTTGGAGGTGTCTAAAGCTGAAATACCTCCAACATGTGACAAGAAGACTATGACAACTCTTGATTATCCACATCAAGAATCAGTTGCTGCTGGTACTCAATGCTCAATGGAGGATTCTATTATCAAAAGACCTCAAACATGTGATAAGAATATCATGACTTCACTCATTGATCTATCACAAGAAACTGGGAATGTGAAGGTACCATCCAAACCATCTTGTACTCATATTTCTAAATACACTCCTACAATCAGTGCAGGTGGGAAGAAAAGTTCTAAACAAGTGTGGATGAGGAAAGGTGAGAAGATGCAACCTACCACCATGGATAGGGTGGATGAGAAGAAAAAGGAGGAAGTGGGTTCCTCAAATAGAGCACAAAAGATTAAGCAGATGGCCCAACAACCTAATACAGAAGACACAAAGAAGAAAAGATTTGTGGGTCAATGTTGGTGCTGCAACAGAATTGGGCACTGTGCACTGGATTGTCTTTATAATCCCTTACATGGAAAAGCAAAGAGAATGCCTATATCAGAGAGAAGGAAGCCAGAGAAAAAGAAGCAACATCAGCAAGTCCAGAAGCATCTGTTTACTGCAAACAGATTTGGAATTCTTGATAACATCTGTGATGTATGCAACTGAAGCGGTCACAATGCAGGCACTTGTCCATATCAACATGCCTTCACTGTTGAAAATAAAAGAAGACCTCTGATGCCGTCAAATAATGAAGCAGGTACCTTGGGAAGAAATAAGAAGAATATGGCGAACACACATCTCCCCAAGAAGATATCAAGTAGGAAAGCTGAGAAGACCCAGGATTTCAGATCCATGAAACTGAAGGGTCATTCATCCAAAAGAAACACTAAGTGGGATGAATCTCAGATGAACCCATGTGGAAGACCTAAACCAGCTGCAAAAGTTCCTAATGACATATTGGTCATCTGGCCAGAAGATTTTAAAAGGATAAGGAAACTTGAAGATGAGAAGGCCAAGGCTGGTGACAAAGGAAAAGGAAAACTTTCACATGATGAAGACACAGTGCAGGAGAGATTTCAAACAAAGAGAAACACACATGTCAAAGAAGTTCTGTGTGAGATATGCAAGAAGTCTGGTCACATTGCAAAAGGGTGCCTAACCTTAATATCAGAGCAAGAAGCAGTCCTTAAGAGGAGTACGAATTTATCATTCATGATGGCTGCTAAGCAGAACAATTCTCCACACAAATCAGAAGAGAATGTGAACAGAGCCATGCCACACCGACAGATGTCAGAACACATGTTCAAATGTGCAGGCATGAAGACTGGAGTGAACAGAGGAACTTGGTTGAGAAAAGAACCTCAACCAAGCAATTCTTCTTGATGAATCAAGAAAGAACCACCTTATTCCTGTAATCATTTGTGTATTGTATTTGTGCTAATAATGTAGGGAACTGAAGGTGAAGCATGCTCTCAGGGGGAGAACCTGAGAAGTAGTGAATGCTGTCAACTCTTGATAGCCAGGCTGAAGAAGTTTCCATCCTTAGTAGATTCTTCAATTGATTTTCAAAGAGTATGATGATGAAGGATCACTCTTGATGAAGATGACGAGGACTGTTTCCCTTGAGGGGGAGAAGAATGAAGAAGCTTCCATAATCACTGTTTCAATCAACATCAACTCCAGCTGGACTCAAAAGCAGTTACTCTGTGAATTTCTTGAAGAACATGTCAATGGAGAAGGTATGTCATTTCTCAATCACTATCCCGTGGTTACTCAGATCAAATATTATTTTACAAAGGGGGAGTAACTGAATTGATCAGTGACATAAAGAGAATGGAAGTTCCCCAAGGTCGCTTATCCTACTGATTGCACTTGAATGTTTTTGATCTATTTGCTGATGTGAGTGCAGGAGTTTCAGGTTGATTATTCCCTACCATATTTGTTTTTCTACCTGGAATAAAAGTGGTAAACCCTTGAAGACAAGATACATGAGTTATCAGCTCATGTTGGTATCATGATCTGTGGATAATGGACAGCCTTGTTGACTTAATCAAATCCTCTGGTTTTCTACATCGAGCATTGCTCAAGTAGACTTAGAGTGAAATGATTAATGAAACATTGATTAAATGTGGATTGATACCCTCCCTACCATGTGCTTTGTATTTCTTGTCAATAAGGGGGAGAGAAAGTGAAATGAACGTTTGAAAAGAAAAGTTTATTGAATAGAAGAATCTCATTTTGACATTGACAAATTCATTTCAGAAGATGTATAAGGTATTGACAACAAAATACAATGGGGTAGATTGTTGGAACCACTTTGTGTATAGGTTTGTATTTGTTGTGAATAGTTGTCAATGGAATATCAAAATGAAAGAGATAAAGAAGTACTCCAATAAAATGGAGGAATGGAAGCTCACAATGAAGGAGATCATGAAGTACTCCGATGACAATGAAGGAGATCATGAAGTACTCCGACGAAGTAGAGGAGTAGTGATTCAGATGATTGTTGTGCTGATCTTAAGTTCAAAGAACATGTGTCAAAGGTGATAAATTGTTTACAACAATGAATAATGTGAGGAGTGATCCATCTGAGGATGATTAATGAATAATGGGGTTTTCAGATGAAGACGATGCAATTCCTCCTTATTGCATGAGAGCCATGGGTTTTGATGAAGACCATGCAATTCCTCGTTATTGCATGAGAACCAGGGGTTTTGGATAATGACCATGCAATTACTCATGATTGCATGAGAACCATGCAATAGACTTCTTGATGAATTGAATCACACGGTTTGCATGAAGTAGGTCATGACAATTGATGAAGACGACAATGTGCCAATGATTGGAATTCTAAGATGGCCGTGCAAGGGTTGGAATTCTGAGATAGCCATGTACATCACATTGTCATAGAAGATGATGATGCTAATGCTATGCCTTCAATGAATACATATCACAATATTGGAGTTTGTGATAAAAGCAGAAGAGTTTCTGAAGGATATAGATCACCAAGAAGAAGTGTTGTTGAGGTGATCGTACTTGTTGACAAAGCAAAGAAACGACATAAAAATTTGTTGACAAAGGAAATTCCATGGTGACATATCGAGTTCAAGAGTTGCGGTCAACGATCTATGTTTGATTCAAGAACATCGACAGAGGAATGGATGATCTGGAGGCGGTACAAAAAGAGCAGATACAAGGTGACGCCGTTTTCCAGTGTTTGCCAAATTTCAGGGCCTCAAAATCAACAAGTGTAGAAGATTGATTTTGGAAAAGGGACTTGCGCACCATACTCTTGGAAGATAGGAAACATGCACGCCATATGTTTTTGATGATCAGAGCATCAAAATATGGCATAGGGATAAGGGTCGCGCAAGTTTTGGTGAGGTCGCGCAGGTGAATTATGTGCCGGGAAGAGACTTGCGCGCCGACGCCTTGAATGCATTATAACTTGCGCGCCTATGGTTTTTCGAGATCAGAAGATCCAAATTTGGCAAAGGCAAGATGTTCGCGCAAGATTGGATGTTGATCGCACAAGTGCCTAGCAGGGGCCGAGACTTGCGCGCCGATGGGTGACTTGCGCGCCGCCGCGCAGGGGGTCCAGTTTGCCTATAAATACTGGACCACCCCTACTCATTTCTCACGGAGCTCAAGACTTAGAGATTGTTTGAGCTCTCGTCGCGCAGGTGGTTGAGCCGCGCAAGTGGTGATTGCGCGCCGATTGATGGTTGCGCGCCCTAGGTATTTTGGGTGAGAAAGGGAGTGAGTCGCGCAGGTTTAAAGTTCAAGAAGGCAGAGTCGCGCAGGTGCTTTTGTGACACTTGCGCGCCAGTTTATACTTGCGCGCCTAAGACTTGCACGCCGGGGGAGACTTGCGCACCGGGCTTGAAAAGAAGAGCCAGATATTGTTAAAGCACGCCCGCCTTTCTGGAGCTGCACAAGAGCTGAAATATTGCCTGATACTTCTGGTGCAAAGTGAGATTGAAGAAGAAATCTAAATGATACATGCATGATCTCATGCATACATGGAGAACTAATTCTGACAAACGCTGAGTAAGCTGAACATCATTTATTGAGAAATCACACAAGTGATTGTGATTCAGGAAAATGAAGACAAGGGGATCTAGTGCATTCATTCGAGCATCAAATCTGAACCCTGATGCAAGCAATGTCTCATGATGAACAGGAGACGAAGAACTTCAATGCACACCTTTTGAAGAGACCTTCACGTCTATAAACTGAGTGAGACTTCACCAACGGCAGTGAGCCAGGGGGAGTCAACGGGAGTGACCCGAGGGACGCAGTGAGCTATCCCTGAACAATTGTAAAGGCAGTGAGCCTGGGACAGATTGTCTGTACCCGAACATTTGTAATCCGTAGCTAGTGAAGCATAGTGGATTTAGGTAAGACCGACAACCTGTCGGCGTATGCTCCTTGGACGTATCCCTTAGTGGTGAACCAAGTAAAAACAACTGTGTCATCTCTCTGCATGTGAATGTTTAATTACTGTTCATATCCATCATACAGGTTTATGTAGTTCCTACCAACGTGGGAACAAGATCCACAACTAAAAGAAGAAAAAGTTTCCACCCTGATTCACCCCTCCCCTCTCAGGGTGTCCCGGGGTCCTACAAAAATCTATATCCCAAATTCTCAATTGGTAAATTTTTCATATAAAATTTACTTCAATATGGTCTTCATCCCAATTATAAAACATTGTTAAATATATTTTTTTTTGAATGTATGAGAATATCATATAGGAATAATAACATAAACAAATTGGGATAATATCTAATGACTCTATTAATTGTATCTATGAATAAATAATAAGAAATGGTATGTATAAATTGAATTAAAATGAATTCATAAAGATAATACATCATAATAGATTCTATATTGGGTAAATCCTCATTCTTGATCTATAACTGATGATATCAGGGGAAAATACCCAACATGGAAGAATATAGAGATTGTAGTAACAATTCAAATTGATCATCAAGAAGGATTTTTAGATACTTCTTATCAATAAAAATTTTTTAGGTTCTTAATAATCAGTACAAGGACACATTGTACAATATTTCTTCTTAATAGAAAGAATATGTTCTCCTAATGATGATGCACCAAGGGAAATGAATCCCTAATCAAGATTATCTTATATTTTGTTCTTTACTTCCAAAAACTCATTAAATTCCATTATATGTAGAGTATTAGAAAATTGTGAAGATATATTTTTGGATTTTATTGAGAACTCAACATCACGATTCAGGGGAACACTATACATGTCCTCAGGAAACACATCTACATATTTCTAAACAAGAGGAATAATTTAAATGAAGAGTTTCTCCTCAAACATTGGATATAAATATCCATCATTAATAGGTATATTCAACCCTATGATGGAAGTAATTTCAATGGGGTGTTTATGTTTTTCCTCACAATAATAGAAGATGTAATATTGATTCTAAATATCAAATATAACTTTCATTCCTAAATAAATGATATGGGATCAATATTGGTATATATAGTCGATACCTAAATTTATGTCAAATTAGGATAGTGGAAGGATCACAAAAATGATAGGAAGAGTCATACAAAATATTTCAATTAGAGACATGTATTAAACTTGAGATGTGGTCATCCTACCATTATGAGTTTTCACCACCAACTCAAAATCGATTCTTTTAGGTGGTGATATGATACCCATAGAAAATTATTTAGATATAAATGCATGGTTTAAACCACTATCAAATAAAACATATTAATTTTTTTTGGATGATAAGTGAACCTTTCTCCATGTTTCTAGAACTATCCATGTTAGTTATATTATGTTCATAAGTTTTACCTTCTCCACTTGGATTCCTTTTTTATAAGTTTCCTTGATGCTTGTAGAATTTTTAAAAGATTTATGATTCCCCATATAGTTAAACTACTATAATTTTATGTCTTCTACCTTACCTTTTAATCCTTGAGTATTTTTTCCTTTTTCACTACACGTGAAGAAAATAGTTTTTCCTTTTATGAATATAGCATGGCATTAACTTTCATAAGTATAACATATTGTAAAATTATTCCTTTTCTTCTTCCCTTTAATTTTTTTAATGTCTTCCTATACTTATCATAATTTCTTGTGATCAAATAATATTTTATAATTAAATATATTACTTTCTATCACATGATACTATATCCTTCTTTGATGAGAATGTTTTGGGGAATACTCTCCTTTAATGAAATAACATTAACCAATCTATGAAATGATCGATTTTAATCTTTGTATTATGTACATTGTCAAAATCATGACTTGATAACCTTGTGATGTTATATTAATACTTATAAACATTTTATAATTCCTTTTATCTAAGACTCAACAATATAATATTTATATCTATTTTTTTGTTCATGAGGAAAACATTTTCCCCAGAAAATTTCTTTAAAATACTTCCTTTATATACTTGTTATTTCATCATGAACAATAGAATTCATTTATTTGATGAACACCGTTCATCCACATACCCTGAGAGATGATAACCTTCCATGAAAACGATCTCCCTTTCATTATATCACAACGTGAGAAATATATTTGTAATGTTACTTATCCTTTTCTTAAATAAAAATGGATTCGTTGTCCGATTTTATGATGGTGGGTATTGTTGTATTTGGTGGAATAACATTGTTTCACCACATTATGGAATATAATGATTCTACATATGGTCATGGTTATTGTCCATAACATAATTTAACTTCTCCAATATAGGTAAAAAATGAAACTCTAGCTACAACTCCAACTCTATCTACACAATCCTTTACCGGAGGAGGATAATGTTCATTGATATAGTTTCTATTCCTTTTTCTATGCTCCATTTACAAACAATGATATACTTTATATTAGAACATCACATTTTGGAACATATTTTATAATTTCAAGGCCACTGACCACATTAACATAAATTGAAAATTCATTTATAAATAATATTAGAATAATAACACTAATTACTTTAAGAATATTCTCAATTCCCATCATAGGGTAACATCCAAATAATAAATGTTTTGTGAAATATAGTTTTCAATTATATGATAAAATATATCTAATAACAACTTTGAAGTCCCCACTCCCAGTAACCTAGAATTAGTGGTTACCTTATTCCATTGGTAAAAAATACATGAAATAAATTCCAAAAAAAATGAATAATTTTTTAGTATTTAAAAACTAGATATATAATTGAATCCCACATTACATTAAAAAACATAAAATATAACATAATATTTTATTAGCAATCATATTTATTCCCTCTAGCATATCCCGGTATATCAATCATAGAACAATTACCAGTACCCTATGGAATAAAATCCTAATGATGTTGTGAGATCGTATACTTGGGAAGAAAATGCATAAAACATAAGCTAAATAATTGATTAATAATATGTAAGGAATAAATTATGATCAAATAATTCCACATAAGTAATTACATAATATTGAAACATATCTAAGGATATAGAAACTATTTTAATGATCTAATGGAAATCAATAACTGATTTCACAATGATGTAATTCATACTTATAAAAATCTAAACATACCATTAATTATTTTTACCCATACACCTAAAAATATTATAAGGCCTCTTGTAAATGTCTCTTGACAAGACATCTAAATAAATGGGTAAGTCATAGCCAAAAACCCAATATTTTTTTTCTCATGAAACATATAAATGCATCATGGTGAAATTTCATTATAGGTCCGACCAATCACCTAACAAGACCAATTCATTTATTATATGAATAAAATATACAACATGATCAATATTAATTAAAATTCAATAATTTTCTAAATTGAAAGATCTAGTGAAATTAATATAAATTATTTACCAAGTCAAGATTATCATATACCATCTAAATAAATACGATGGATGGTATCATAATATTATAATAGTGGAAAATAATATTACTCCCAAAAATATATTTAAATATATGGAAATTCTTTAAAATCCTCACTTTAAATTTTCATGATGAAAATACACTTGTTCACATTGTAAATAGTTATTAAAAATAAAAAAGTACGAAATATTAATGAAATTATCTTCACTGAAAATAATCTTATATAATTGGGATTTAAACATTAAAGAAAATATTTTTCATGATAGTGGTAAATTCTGATCCAGATGTATAAGTTACAAAAAAATCTTTTCATGCATTTATAAAATGATCAAAAAGTAGAAAGTTTCCATAAAAAAATTTATTTTGAAGGAAAATAGTAAAAAATGTGAATCATGTTTAATAATTTCATATATTATAATTTCATAATGTTAAAAACATCTGCATTTACATTTTATGGAAAATACTGACATGGAAGTGAAATATTATCACCTGGTAGAAAAACAAGGTCTGTTTACCTTAAAAACAATACATCAGTGTCATAAGTACTTAAAGAGAGTAAAATTATAAACGTTTTATAATATATGTAATTAAAAATATAATATGAGAAATATCATGTTCAATTTAAAAATATAAACTAGTTCCCTAAGTGAAGACTTAAACAAAAGTAGTCTTGAATAATGATGTCATTGTGAAATAAACTCAAACCACAGTTCTAAATTTAATTGTGAATTATATTGGCCTCTAATTTTATAAGTAATATTCAGTATATTAATATAAAATAACAATATTAATACTTATAATGACCTATAAAATCTAATTATTACATTTCAACACATATTTATAAATACATTCTTATTCAATTTGTGTATTTGGGTGTTACCTTTTTTGTGTATCATAAGTATTTAAATTCAGAAGTTCTGGTCCTTGTATATTGATCATAGATCAATAACCTATAGAATTTTAAAAATTATTTAAACATAAAATATATTAATTATATATATAAATGTATATTTATTTTCATCCATGAAATTTAGATATAGAAAAACTTATTCCAACATTCAAAGAGTTGGTAGGTCCTACGTATGCATGAAGGTTGTTCTATCATTTTAAAAGATGGAACAAAATAATGTTAAATAATAAATCAAATTTATAAATCATTATTATAATCTATAAACCATTTATATAAAATAAATTTATCAGTATTACCATCCACATAAAATATAAATTAAAACAAAATCGCATCTCTTTATGGAGGGGGGAGTCCACATATAAACAAAAGAGATGTTATTATTTTCCAAAAAATGTATGTAAATTTTGGATTATTAATTTATTATTTATGATAAATAAAAAAATTATTGGTGGTGAAAGAAGTAATAAATTGAAGGATGTGTGGTAAGATGGTGACCTCTTATTTGTGAAACCTCCTTTATTATATTTCTTATCAAGACTAAGGATGATCTTATGATGATACCAAAACATCTCTATCGTGGATTTTTATGTTGGGAAGATAAATTAGTAGTAATATATCAGGTTAGGTGGGTTTATGTTCTGTAAATAATTAATGTAAGGGGGTTTATTTTATAAGGGAGGGAAATGAAACACATGGAATTAATAAAAAGATTAAAATATAGAAAAATTATAATCATGAAAATGAATCCATGTTGGAAAAGATCGTAAGATACGTTATTATATGGTTTAAATATCATCGAAGAATAAAATTTGGAAGGTTTTATGTGGTATTTTTAGCATTATATTTTTTTTAACCCCATAGTTACCGTGTTTTAACCTTAATCATGGTATCACCTTTTAACTGTTAAGGGGTTATAATTTAATATAAATGATCAAAATTGGATTATAAATGAAAAATATATACATTTTTAGAAATATATTATACCCCTTAACCACATTCAACAATTCAATGAATTTTTAATAATTTAATAAAATATTAATTTTATAATATATCATTATTAACTATTTTCAAAATGTTCATTTAACATGAAATTAATTACATAAAAAATAATTAAAAATTAAAAATTTATCGTATCCCTAATATTTAATATTTAAATAAACAATTCATAGATCAAAATAAATCACCAAAATTATGTTTTATTTAATATGAAAGATATCATTTATTTTATTCTTGACTAATTGAATAAATATTGTGTTTTTGTCTTATAAGAATTTATGGAAATTATATTAATCCATAAAATTATAAATAAATTACCATCATGAAATTAATTTTATATTAAAAAAATCAAAATATATATTATATTAAAACATTATTTTTCTCCCACTATAACTATATAAGATATATTTAAAATCATGAGGTCGATATTTCCTCGTTTCATTACATTAAATATTATATAGGTAATTTTCATGAAAAATGTACCTTAAAAATTAAATTTCAAGACTATGGTGGTAAGGGTATAATTTTATTCATGTAATGAAAATTTTGATTTAAAATGGAGTCGTTAATAAATATTTTATTCCATGATTTACATGATTTAACTTTTGTCAAGGTAATTTTATTTAGCAAGGGTATTCTTCATAATCCTTAAAAATTAAATGAGACTATTAAAAAATCTTTATCATCCTCCTTCTAAATATGGAATCGATTATATAAAATTCTATACTCATATGTTTCATAAAATAATTTTGAAATAAGTTCAAAAATTGAAATCAAAATCACTTTTATAATTTTTACTTATTTAGCATAGAAAGTGATTTATTCTTATCCCCTAAATATAGAAAATATTGGTTGAATGTTAAAAATATTTTTCCAATTGATTATAAATAATATTCATAAAAATAATTCACCAATAGTAAAGAATTTAATTGATTAATATTGAAATAAATTCTATATATATATTTTTAGAAAATCGTCTCATTTAAATTTAAATGAATTTTATTTCCATTTATGATCTATTGATAATTAGGGAATTTAGTTTGTATTAAAATTATTCATAAATTAGTTATCCATATTAATAACAACTGTTTGAATTTATTTTTATAATATTATACTGTATTATGATTCATTTAGTTTTAGGGTTTTTCAAATCACAAGCGACCAATGATAGTAATTGTTTTTAAAAAAATTGTCAAAAAATCTCAAAGTGATACAATTTTACTACATTATATTTATAAATTTTGTATGTTTTAATAGAGTTATCCATAGGCTTTCAAAGTGTTATTCAATGAACTAAAATTGGTGTTTGAGAAAAAAATTTAGGAATCATTTCATGTTATTTCATTTTATTATTTGTTGTTAACTTCATATTCCCATTAAATTCGAGGGATTATAATTTTTATGTTTTTTGTTTGATACCAGTTTTATTTCATAATATTACATTCCTTTTTGGATATTAATTTCTCCTTATATTTTATTGTTTATAATTAGTTTACATTTAGGTGATATTTGAGTTATGTAAAATATTTGGGAATATAGGATCTATTTTTATTTGTGATGATTTTGTATGACTGTTGGTATGTATGTCATAGAAGGTGATAATTTTTAAGTAGGTTGGGATTATTTTATTTTTGGTTATACAATATTTCATTATATGAGTCCGGATTAATTTTCATGGAGGACATATTATATGAATAATGAATATTGTGATCTGTTATTTAGCTATATTGGACCGTTTATACAGATATGAATTAGTATTTTTATTTTATATAATAAGAAGGAATATTATATTATTTATCATCATGAAAATGAAATTGTATAATTTATTTAATTATAAATTCCTTTAAATAATCCAATTTTTCTTTGAGATAAATATATGAGTGATTTTAAATAATATTATTTTAGCATTTCATTGACTAATAGTAGAGGGTCACATATAGGGATGAGTAAATAGTATTAATAATATTAATGTCAGATCTAGTGTACGAGTATTAGGGGAGTGTATTATGTGTTACATGTATTGGTAGTGTAATGATAAATTAAATGGTATTGGAGGTGATAAATTTGGATTTTTATGACATTTATGAAAATATTAATAATTAGAATATAATTTTTACACTTATTTAAAGAGTAATCTAAAAATATATTTTTATAATAACTATTTAAAATTTATGATACGATTGATTTTAAGTGATTTGGATATATGTTGGCTGAAGATGGGTGCCCATTAGGGATGTGTTAAAAGTCATTGATTAAAATGTTGTGATACTAGGGTTTGAGGAAGATAGAATGAAATAGTGATTTGAGTAGGTCTAGAAACATTATAAATGATTTTATATGTTATATATAAGCAATATGTAGTAATAAAATAATTTTTAGATGGTTTGTGAGAGTGATGGGATGGTGTATAATACACATTTCTTATATTTTTACCTCCTAAAGAACACCTTCTACATGGTTAAAGACATTGAAAATAATGTAACTCATTTGGATTATTAATTAATGTTTTAGTATTGGAAGTAATTAGTTGGTAAAGTATAATAAAGTAATTTCTTTTTTAAATGTTGACTGGTGTAATTGTTTTCCTTATAGTTAGGGTAGTGACTATTTTATAATTTAGATATATGATATTTTATGATGTGTAATATATCACTAACATTAGTGTGAACACTATGATTTGTAATTATCCAAAATTATAATTGGTTATAAAAACATTTTATCATTGTATTATGAAATATAATTTTTTCACTTCTATTGATTTGATAATGGATGGTGGTATATTATAAAGAATTTTAGTTTTTCAATAATTTATAATTATTACACTAGTTCATACATTTTTAATTTATAATTATTATATGGATTTGTTTTCATGTATGATTGTGGTGACCATGATAAGGAAAAATAAAATTTTCAATTTTACAGTGATCATAAATTTTAATTTCATATTTCGATTGATATTAATTATATATTAAATAAGTACAAATGGAAACTTTCAATATTTATAATAGATTATTTAGTGTTATTTTCACTTATATACTATATATAGTGAACCGAATTTAATGAAATTGATTGGGAGGGGTGGAGGGAAAAAGAATTCTAGATAGGCGTTATTTAATGATTTCATTAATAGTGTATATTTTGTAGTTATTCATTCATAATAATTTTTAGTCTATTTCATGATAAAAAGATATTGATTAACATTTACATTTTTTTGATTATGTTAAACTTGGATAATGTAATATTATAAAATGAGTTCCGGAAAAAAAATCAACAGGAATGTAAATTAATATATAAATGCAAATAAAATTAAAAACTTTTTATATTTCATAACCTAATATTTAAAATTCTATATGTTTTTTGTATTTTCAGTTATGGTATCTACAACCTTGTTACCAGAATAAATGCAGATATATGAATTTTGGGTGACCTAATGCTCAACTCCCCATTACCACTAACTTAATAACTATTCTAGAGGGTTTATTGATTTTATTGGAAACTATAAATAATATAAGAATATATTATAACACATAAAATGATAATAAATCTTACACAATATAAAAACATCATATTTTAAATATTGGCATGGTCCAACCATAACCAAACACATCACATGCTATAATAGAATTCGACACCACTAAAATTTTATAATATTTTACCAAAAAATGAAGGGTTACCCAAATAGTAAATCATATAAATTAAAATATATAAATATTACATATGAATAAACAGAAACATAAAAAACTATATTTTAGGTTCATTTATTAATCATGCACATTATATATATACATACTATATAATATTTGATTACTGATGCTTTTACATAACTTGTTCCCCAAGAAATTATTTCCAAATAATTACTAATGATCATCTACTAAGTGTTATAAATATATTAAATAGGTCTTATTTGAGAGTGTTATAAAATAGATCTATAATATATAAGTGTATACATATTTTTTTATATAAATGAAAATAACCATCATAATTACTCAACTCAATAACATGTGAAAACAAATCCATCCAATGAGAGACCATATTAATTTAACCCACTGCTAATTTTGAAACTACATATATTGCCCAGAATATTATGGCCCGGTAAAGTCAACTAAAAAGTCCATAAAAACAAAAAATTATACATTATAGATACACAAATCAAATAGTGGGTGGAAATCACTTCCATATCCCACATTTATATGCATCAATATGCTTGGTTCTCATGGTTTTTGATCCATACCTATTATAAGAAATGTATTATCATACAATATAATAACAACACCATTACATTGTATTGATTTGGATAGAATCCAACCATATATTCAATTCTAAAATATATTGGAACACATCCAAATTTCATTGAATATATCCAACACGAATTATTAACGTGTTTAATTCCATTTATCATATCAAACATAAAATTTAATATTTTTAAATTATGTTTCCCAAATACATCAACCAATTTTATGTAATCAAATTTCATTTCATATATTTGGTAGTAATTTAAAAATAATATAATTATAAACCACCAAAATTTATTATTATTATTAAAATCAAAAAAAATCACATATTAGTAACCCCAATTTAGTGGTTACTATAAACCCTTAAAATCATTAGTGATTTTACACTCACCCTTATTGTATCATATAGACTGTAATAACCGATAAGCATTGATTATTTTATTACATCATCAAAAAATAAATAATATCATAATTATTAGTATCATATAGTTTAGTAGTTTTATAAATCAATATGTCAAAATTATCACTAAATCAATTTTGAATTGAAGAATACATTTTGAAAAAATAATAAAATTTATTATTTCTTTTTCCTTATCCATATATCACATGTTGTAAACAGTAATTTTTAGGGGATAATTGGGAAAAAAATAAAATGGTGTGAGTTCCAGTGATCTATAATTGGTAATATATAATAGATATTATCACAAATAAACAAATAATTCAAAATATTGTGGGTAAAATAATAAAATACCAATATATAACTTGTAACAAGATCATAATATATCCATGTGTAACATAATAACAAGATTAGTTAATTACATCAATAAAAATTACTTATTTCATATGGACAGAATGAATTATTCCAAACATCATAATCATACAATAAGACAGTCATCCAATACATCATCAATAATTATAAGTAATAATAATAATAAACATGATATGTTTCCTCATTAAGAAAATTGATGCATCAAGGGGTATGTAATATTACGCCTCACATTCAAAAAAATAAGTTCACTGCATCCATAATTTTTTGATAATGGGTTAAAAATATATATCATGATATTACTAATGGGTCCTTAATCATAAAACTTATTTGATAATTAATTATTATATTTAATTTAAATAATAGACATATAAACTGAAATAATTACCACACACAATAAAATAATTTATTATCCTAGGTTAATATTTTATAATCAATTTAAGAACATTATAAAATTCCAAATAAAAGGTAATTAATTTTATAAAAGGAATGTAAATGATGTAATAAAATATGTTACTTGTATAGTATATGCATATAAATTTTAAATAATCATTTATATAATAGTTTACACCTGTAGGAGAAAAAATATATGACTGAAAAATTCCCTTTGATATTGAAAATTTTATGTTACATATATATATTTATTTATTTAATTTTTAATCATTTTATAAAACAGTCATATAGAATATATTCCTCATATACATTTATTCATATCAAAGGGGTGATAGTTCAAAAATCATATTTAATCTACTAGGGACCATATAGATAATAAAATTGATACAACATCTTCATACTTCCTTAGTTGGTGACAACCTATTACACATTATACATACATAATTCCAAAAATATGTGAAATGTGTATGTATTTGGATAATTAATTTTATAGCTACTTGAATTTTTTTCAATAGTAACATCTTTTAAAGATAGTATAATTAGTATAATGTGTATTATCTAATTAAAAATCTAATAATTAACATAGAAAATGTGTTCATGAAAACATTATATATGTAAAAGAAATTAAATTAAAGAAATTAAATTACAGGAATAATGAGAGGATGTAAAGAAACATTACCATATAGAGTGTCATCTACCAGAATGTGTAGGAACACATCAATATATTGATAACTCTAAGGTGAGACTCTTTATAGTTAAAATTAGAGAAAGATAGTGATAATTGAATTTTTATTGAGGAGTAATGGCGGGATTTGAATGTATTTGATCAAATGATGGAGATTTAATGATTAATTATGGTATATAATCTTCATAATCATAGGTTATTGGAAATGAATTATCATTGTAATCGGTTTGGTTTTACACCTAGATTTTTACATTTATAATGCGGGTTTCAATATTAATTAATTTTTGAACCTAAATTCATTATTAAATATTTCATTTTTATATAGAAAATATATCTATCCAAAAATAAGTGTATTTACATTTTTTTTCCCATTATACATATATGAATGTTCATTATATTTTTTAAAATTTATTTTAGTACTTTAAAATAAATTATTTTAATAAGTTAACATGTTTTTGTTTTAGTATTCATTTATATTAACTATTAAATAATGTTTACATCATAATTTTGTCATTATAGTATCTATATATTCAAATGATATTTTTATATTTACTCTATTATTTTACTGTTATAAAAAATTGTAAAATATTTATAGATAAGTAATTTTTATCTATTTTGAAAATTTTGAAGTAATTTTTTCTCACAATATTTCTATATTTATATGAAAATTTTGTTTCTAAAAAAATCATAGGGTATTTAAAAGAAATTTATTAATAACCCAAAAATTTAAAAATTATTTTTCAAAAAATCATAGTATTATTCTACAATATATGTGTGTAATTATATAAATTTTTTTTACCCTATATAAATGTTTACTGATTAGTAATTATATTACTAGCAATAATTTTTTGTATTATATTAGAAAAAAGCATGTAAAAAATACACATTACTATAATAAAATTCATATTGGGAAGTTTCTATTTGAATATTAGCTTTACCATTCCAATGATCGTATAAGCTCTTATATATACACATCAAATTTAAACAAAAAATCAATAAAATTATCTATTATTTTATATAAAATATCTATTCAATTTCCCATTTTCATCATAATATTAACATATCATTTATAATATTCATTTTTTATATAAAATGATCTTTTGGAGTTCAAGATTATAGTACCTCATAATGTATTTATCTATTCTATAATAATAGTTTTGAATAATATGGAAAATGATATATTAAATTTTGTGGTGTAACATTATTATGTCATCAAAGGGACTGGTACATTAATAATATGTTTGTTTATCATATTATTATCATGGGACTAGAATTCACCCCTACATTTAATAATGTTTTCCTTAAATATTAGAGTATAATAAAATCTTGGATCAAATTTAATAATTTCATATTACTTGATTCTTAGGCTAAAAAACTTTAATCCTATATATTTTTATCCCTAACATGTTCCTTCGTAAATAAGAAATTCTTATTCCAAAACACTTTCTCAAAAATATCAATTACCTCAATGTCACATGAAATTAGATTCTTATTCTTTTGAAACCTTATAACTCCCATTACTGGTGATAATTTGATGAAGTCATTTTCATTTACAATAAATAATATGACCAAAAATTTAATAGTGGTATATATTTAATATCTTATTCGAGATACCACGATAGGGTTCTAGATCGATCATACAACATTAGTTATATACTTATCACGTCAGGGGGCTACTACCCACCATTCCCAAATAGGATTCTAACACAGGTGAGAACAAAAAAAATTCCCATATAATAATTCATATAGTTCCACTTTTATAGTGAAATGGAAACTATTTATTTTGAAATTTGAATAGAGGTAGATAATGGAACAATATTTATTATATGTGTAGTGAGAATTATCACATATTATCCAATAATGTTTTGATTATAATTTAAAAAAACCATCATTTTCATGATTATAAGAAGTGTAAAAATATAAATAATTTTCTATATATTATTTAAGAAACCTCTAAAATTATTTGGTGATATTAATGTTATGATAAAATACAATTGATAATGATGAATAAAAAGGCCACACAAATACATTGATATAGAGAAATAAAATATTATTATTGGGACGATCCTACATTATTGTTATGAAATGTATAGAAATAGTATGGGGATTTGAAATTATCCTTATATAATAATTACTATTAAATTCCCTTAGTATCTTAGTTTTAAATCCCACTGTATTATTTTCCAACTTACATAATGATATATGGAGATGCTTCATGAAAACCATTTGAAGTTATCTATTTTTTTACTTAATAGAATTTAAATGTTCTTGAAATAATATAAATAATTTACTACTTCATGTTTTCCACCATATTTATTTTCATACATACATAATCTCATTAGTTTAACATGACTTTTTTGTGAAATTTTAGCTGTTAAAAATGTCATGAAATTCACTATTTTTTTCAGGTGCCGATGAAGCCTATATTATATTTCAAAGAATCAATACCACTTTTTAATTGATAATGATTGAAAAAATTGAATACATTTTGGATTTAAAATTCTTTTCCAAATATCATTTTATATTTTTTTAGAGTACATTACCTTCCCCTATAAATAATTTTTATTGATTACAAAGAAAAATAACGATGTTACCTCTCCCAAAATAATATCAATAATCAAAAATACTAAATGTATGAACATTGGATCCTTTTTTATCATAATAATTTATCAAACACCATTACTCATATTACTAAATAAATATTTCACCAAGATTACCTTCCCCGTGTTTTCATGTATCTCACTGACATAGAACATTTGAAATTACAACCAGCCCCATTATATCATGCTGAGAACATTTTGAGTTAATATATACAAAAAACTATTTTAATATATATATATATATATATGTAAAATATTTTTATATAAATATTATTTCCTTAAATATGAAATGAAAATATTATTGTTTCTATCCTATGATCATGATTTGTACTATTTTCTTCAACTGACATTAATATCCTTGATTTATAAGTAAAAACACTATAAAATTCATATATGGACACAAAATTTATCTTTAATTGATGTTTAACTAAGTCTCATAAATCATACTTTTCATTTTTTTATTTTAATATCAGTTTTTTAATCATTGGCATTTTTAATTCATCAAAACTATCTTCTCATTCCATTTAAAATATTTATTTTACCAATTTAAATGAAATAGTGATTAAAATATTAGCTAATCGGGAAAAATTTGTTAAAAACCCCCTAATAATAACCTGCTAATGCAAGATAAATATTTATTTATGATATATTCATTGGTCTGGGAAGCTCATTGAACACCTTTTTATTTCATTTTATTTTTTAAATCCTTCCATGGGTATAATATGTCAATTAAAAGAATCATGTCAAATGTATGATTTGAAATTATTGAATTTCATATATAATTTCTTTTCTCTGAGAGTCTCAAATAAAATTAATAAATGGTTCTTGAGTTCTTAATATATCATAGAATATATCATGATATCATAAATAAATAACATAATAAATTTATCTGCATAATCATTCAATACACTAGTCATAATATTTTCAAACATTATTTCATCATTTGTTAAATAAAAGTAATTATAGTGAATTAATAACTCCCCTACCACATATGAAATTCCATATTCTCTATATCACACTTTTTTTATTAGTTAATTAAAAAATAGTATCCAAACATTATAACAGAGTGATCTCATTGAATTTGATCAAATATATAATCAAGTAATTGAAAATTATAAATTTTCATAAATATTTCTAAATTTATTTTCCTATAATTGATGCACAACCTCAAATATTAATCCATTGTTAACAAAAATTGGATAACTACAACTCATTGTGAGGAACTGGGGTCTTTGAATCCCTTATAACGCATTTCCTATCATTTCTCCATTAATTCCTATAATTAAACTAATAAAATTATATATAGTGGGATAGACATGTATAGTGACCCAACCCTTAAAAAATATTATCTCATAAATATTAACATATTTTACAAAAAATCAAGATAAGGGTCTAGGATCTAGTTTCATTAAAGATTTAGACACATAAATACAACAACATAAAATGTAACACTATAATATTTATTTAATATATTTATAGTGATCTTAGTTCCCATTGGTCCAATTAATACAACACAGGATAACTTGGGGAAATCATAGGGAAGAGGGTGAGATATAAATCATATTAGGGTAATAAAAATGATAAAGGTGGAAAACAAGGGAGGCATAACTTGATATCATAATTTCATTGATCCTAAGCATGGAATTAATGAATTAGGAAATGATGATATAAGAGAAAAGAGAACAATAATAATCATATAACGAGGGAATAAAAACATTATAATGTGGAAACTACATTAAAAATGACCATAAAAAAATAATTCGAGGGCCTCTACCTATTTAACATAATATATATTGTTAGGCTGTGCCCACACACCGTAGTTGGCTAGGCTTAATGTGCACACACCCTGATTTCTCGTGAGAGGGTAAAATAAACCAATGAATTAAAGAGGGGAAAGATTATGGGAACCACATTCACATTATAAAGATCATACATAAGTGTTCCATATGAGGATAATAAACCATAAATATTTTCATGCATTGAAAAACCAATTAAAAAATAACTATGTTTTAAAATATCATGACAAAAACATCTGAATGATATAACTTACTGATTTTATAGAGAATAAGGATTTAAATTTTATTAGATATATATATATATATGATGGTAATATAATCCTAAAGAATAATGTTTCATGGTATTAAAATCCCTTATATGGTTTGTAGAAGTAGGATTAAAAATATGTACAATATTAGTGATGCTTTTTGAAATAAGAAAATTATCTTTTGAGAAATAAGATTACAATTTTCATTTAGAATTAGAATCAAACCTGAAGGTTTATCCATATATAATATAAAAAAAATTAAATCTATAAATGGTTTGAAAATATTTCAGTGGTGTGATGGTTGACATGAAATATGAATTTTTCATATCTTAATAAATCATGTTCCCTTATAAGTTTGTATTTTGAATGAAACATAAAACATGTATATATATATTAAAGGAAATGATATTAAATTTAGTAATTATTTAAGGTAAATATATAAAAATATATAATTATCACATGATGATAATATGAAATAAATTTGGGAAAAATAAATATAAATATTAACATGATAGTTATGTGGGTTGTATGGAAGATACAATACCACAAATACAGCTTTTATCAGCGCTAAAAATTGCCTTTATCAGTGCTAGAAAAGCAATGATAAAGCCGGCGAAGAAAAAGGGGGGTCCCCTTTATCAGCGCTTCAAAATGCGTTGATTAAGACCTTATTTTTATCAGCGTGAAAAGGAAGCGTTGATAAAAGGGGTCTTTTATCAGCGCTAAAATGATGTGATGATAAAAGGGTATTTTATCAGCGCTTTCTTTTTAACGCTGATAAAAAAAACTAAAAAAAAAATAAAAAATACTGCCAATCTCAGGGGGGTCTTTTTACAGCGCTTGAGCCCCCCTTTATCAGCGCTTTCCCACACCTCCAGTGCCCGCCCGCACTGCCTACACCCTTTATCTGTGCTAGCCCTTTAAAACAACCTTGTGCGTGCACCCGTGCCTCCACTCGGATTTGATCTCGAGACGTCCCCCCTGCGCACCTAAATCCTTTTCTAGTACCCTATATTGATTTGTTCTCTTATTCATGATATATATATATATTTATTTATTTATATTTATTCGTATAGTAATATATATTTATATTAATATATATAGTTATATAATTATATATATATAGTTATATTAATATATATATAGTTATATAGTTATATTAATATATACATATAGTTATATTAATATATAGAAGATATATAAATATTCATATATTGGTATTTTAAATAAAATGGATATTAGTTATTATTTAGATAAAGCTAATATATTTTATATGTAAATATGTTTAATTATTTATTTAAAAAATATAATTTTTAGGTGTGAATATATAAAAAATATGTACATATAGTTATATATTTCATTATAAATGGCAGTGCATTATAAAAAAGAATGAAATTTCAAAGTTATAATATCAATATGAATGTCATACCTTGGACTAAAGTTAGTCCCCACCAAAAAATACAATAATACCCCCTTAAATGAGGCTGAAAATCGACAAAATGTTAAAAAAATATGGGTACCACGACAAAAAACTCAGTTTTAGAGGCCTTATTGGACTTTTTGTCCTCGAAAAATGCAAGACCGAGATCTCCCTAGCGACAGCGACGTAGAGCTCATCGCAGGCTTCGATTTGGTATGTGGTACAGCTCAAACGAACACCCAGATCAAAAGTTATGGCCTTTTGAAGTTCGAGTTGCGTTTTCAACATATTTTGGATCTTTTATTAATTTTTTTAATTTTTTTAGTCTTCAAATTGTTATTAAATGACTATTACTCCATAATAATTATCAAATTATTAATTAAAAATAATTTTTAAATTTTTTAGGAAGCCATTTTCACTTAATATATTATATATTAAGTATAATAAGTGTAAATGTACATTTTTACTTATCTAAAATATATTTAAAAATTATATATTATATTTATATCAATATTAATATATAACTATTTTTATATATTAATTTTTTTTTATTTTTTTTAAGTCGACCCTTTATCAGTGCTTTTAAAAAAACACTGATAAAGGCCTCCCTTTATCAGCGCTTCTAAACAAGCGCTGAAAAAGGGGGTCCCTTTATCAGCGCTAAAAAAATCACTGCTAAAGGGGGGCCTTTATCAGTGCTGAAAAAAGCGCTGATAAAGGGGTACGTTTATCAGCCCTTTTTTAGCGCTGATAAAGGCACCCTTTATCAGTTCTTTTTTGAGCACTGATAAAGGCTTCCCCCCTTTATCAGCTCTTTTTAGTTAGCACTGATAAAGGGGTGGCACTGGCTTTGCCCAATTTTGTGGTATTGATATCTTAATTATATGATGGAAAAAATTTTTCACATGGAATTAAATTCCATTATAATTAAAATAAATTCAATCAAACCCTTAATAAATACCTTAATAATTTATTATTAGTTTCTTTGTTTGTACTTATTTACATAAGTTCTCGATTTATTAAATAATTTCCTCTCATATCAGTTGTTGAATTTGTTTGGTCAATTTCTGTATTATTCTCTTATTATATTGAAAGTAGTTATTTTTATATTAATAATAAATTTACATCCTAAAAAAATATAAATGGTTTAATTAATAATTTATTTATAATTCTTCTGACTTCATTTATTAGTTTTTAATGTAAAAAAATATGTCATTAGTATTGAGGCGGTAGCTCACACGTAAAAAGGGTTTACATTTTCTTTTTTCCTAAAAAATGAGGGATGGAAAAAAACTGAATTATTAGACACATGAGATATATAGTTGTAAAATTAGATAATATATTTATTCATCACATTCATCGTTGGAACCATCCATGAATGGTGTTGATGAAAAAAATGCGTTGCTTCATGGGGGTGGTAGTTTGCACAAACACATGATCGGTGCATATGTTGTTCATAGTGGATTCATTTGGATGAATAATTCTTGTTAAATAAATTTAATGATACATAATAATATTAATGATACATAATATATTTTTTAATGGTTTTAGTTAAGATAATAATAAAAACCTTAAAAAATAAAGGCAATGATAAATAATAAACAATCAAATCTTGGATATATATTTTCTATAGAATTCCCCTAGAAATGAAAGGATAAATCTAAATAAAGAAGAAAAAAGTATTATATTTAAGGGGGTTGTTATTGGAAGGTAAAATTTGTATATTATTGCCTAGGAAACTTGAGGAATGTGTCTACCTTATAGGGCTGGGAGTGCTCCATTTTAAAGTAATGGAGAAAATTTATTTTTGAATCATATTCAATTATTAAATAATTTATTAGACAATTAATTGTCAATAAATCTCATAAATTGAAATTATGAATTAGGTGGAATGATATAGCCAATCATCGTACCATAATAACATCTTGAGGATACCATTTAGTGATCTAGATTTATTGACATTAACTTTTCACTTTACGTTTGTCTACTTTCACCTATGTGACTTTTTTATTTAACCATGATAACTAATTTAAATTTCCATATTTAATATTCACATTACAACCTAGTTTTGTTATTATAATCCATTAAATGATTTTTTTATAAATTAATTTGACTATGATTAAGAAATTATATATTTAAATTAAATGTTATTACGGATTACAAAGGGTTTTTTAGATTTTTTATGTTTGGAAGAATAATATTCTTTATAGAGTTAAAATAATTAATTTCAATTATTTTTTTGGCAGAAATTGATTTTTTATAAATCATAATAGGGTTATGTGACATCAAAATTACTGTATAAGTTCATTCAACAACAATATTAATTAAGTTTAATAAATAACAAAAAATAATATTATTTATTTAATTAACATTTTACAACAGTTTTAAAAATGATAATGACATCTCATTGTTCAGATAATTTTTTTTAAAAAATAATTTTGTTATTTAATTTCATATTTTATCACTTAATTTTTTATGACCATCAAGGTTGCTATTATATAATAATAATGTTATTGAACATAAAATTTTAATAAATGCCACATTTTGTACTAAAAATAGATATTTCTTCAATATTCTCAACAACTAATAAAAACTAAATTTTGATATGAAAAATACCAAAATAATGTTAATTTGATCTGAAACGTTTTATAAAAATTATATATTTAAATTTTTATTTAAAATAAAAAATATACAAATAAAATAGTTTAATTAATAAAATTTTTTAATCATTTATTATTATTCATAATGTTTCATAAAATAATTCCAATTAAATGATGTTAAAAACATTAGATCTTATATTGATACATGATAATAATAATTTAAAGGTGATAAATTAATTTATTAATGTATAATAAATTTCATTTTAGTCTTTGTGATGAAATTTATTAAATTTATGGGGAATATATATACTAAAATCTATGGATATTTTATTCTCCCCCTCTCCACCTTAATATATTTTACCATTCAAATTTTATTAGAAATATGAAGGTGAATAATATGAGGGTACATCTCTTTTATGGTCTATTCAAGTTCCTCTGTTACCACTTTATACATATGGTTTATCCAAATTACATTGAGAACATGAGTGGTTTTGTAGCGTAGAACATTTTATCTATAATAAATGACTTTCAAAAGATACTCTTTATAAGAGATTTCATCCTCTTGAATTACCACCTCTAGTATTAGTATATGTGAGAGATCTGATATATTCTTCATCAAGAGGGGTATGCAGAACAAAAAATGTACTTTTATCAGGTTTATAGGGAGTTATAGTTTATATTACACAGTGCTTATGTGACCAAGGATATCATGAGGGGGAATATATCTTATAATTTCCTAAAATCTCATCCATAAACAAATGAATCTCTTCTATGGAGATATTTACTAGGCAACATTATTTGTAATATAAAAATATACATCTCTTCAATGTTTATCCCCATAACTCTTCTATCATCTTTGTATTACATTGATTTATTATTGAATGGGCATGAAAAGTTTTATGAATTCATTGGCCATCTTGGGTCCTAAAAATATTCATTCACATACATCATCCAAAAAATTGTTTTTCTGCATCTCTAATCTTATAAGGGATTTATATGGGTCCATTTAATACCTTAGTGGAAACTATTATGGTATGTGTACTCATGTAGAGGAATATTTTGGTCCATCCCTAGTTAAAGTCCACAGAGAAACATGTAAATAAATCCTCATTCTTCTAGATATCCCATTCACATTATCCATCAGTCTAGATATTGATGGGTTGTTTTTAAGTTCATCTCTATGAATGGAGAAAGCCTAATACTCTTCTAGAACATTGAGGTGAACCACCTATCTCAAGTAGATACAATTGAAAATGTGGCTACATGCACCCTCACCCCTTCTAATTTGAATATATTTTCAGGTTGGTCTATTGGGGATTCAACCTCAAAGGAAAGGAAGTGTAAAGTATTTCTAAGATGGTTCAACACAACCTAAATAGTGATGTTACATTTATATTTTATTATAAGACTCGAGAAAAAATTATAATGATATTTTCACATTTCCCTATAGGTAATAGAAATGGTTGAATCATCCCTTTTTTACATTACCCTCTTCAATTTCACTTTATGAAATACCAACCAATATTATGTACATTCTTCAATCCCCTTATTCATATAATCCCAATAATTTTTCTCTTAAATATCATTATAAATAATTGTGCTTAATGGGTGGATAGATAATGTCGTGATATGGTTGTTATTCAATAAGACCTTTTTTTTCTATAATTTAGAGGGTAATAATAGATGTTTCCAAAATCTCACAACCCCCTCATAATTATCCATAATATCATAGGTTATTCCTTTACAAATAATATTCACCATCTTCTCTATATCCAAATAAAGAATTTGATCTCTCTTGATTTCTCAAATAATTCTATTTGAGATGTTATTTTAGGAATATAGTATTTTTTCCTTGTATTGTGACTCCCATGAACTTCACTTATATGTATATAAAGATAAAATAATTTCCATTCCCCATTAAAGATAATGTTGTGGGATTCTTTCCACTGATAGTATCTATCCGATTGTTTTCTTTTCATCATAGTGGATTGATCACTCACTGTCTTTTATCAGATCTGGCCATATTTAATTTCACATATTAATCTCCTTCATTGATAATTTGAATTTTATTCTAATATGATTCGTATATACTTCAAACTTCCCCCCAAAGAGATAATTCATCCATAACTTCAACAAATATATCATTACAACACATACTATATCATGCATTAGATAATTCTTATTTTGGACGTTTACCTTCCTTATGGCATAGGCTATGAAATTGTTCTTATACATTAGTATAAAACCTAAACTGATCTTTAATTTATTTACATGTTAAATAAATAGTATTCTACTAGTAGAAAGTTTAATAAATTGTTTATTGATACAATTTTTTCTCTTTATCGAAGTACTTGTCACATTTATTGGTATAGAAAAACATTACTCCCTTTTATGTTTTCTTGGTCTAATGTTAAACAAAAATTAATTAGTTTCCCACAAATAATTCGTAATAACCAACTACTCCTAGGAAACTTGGGATCTCCATTATAAATGCTTATATGGGAGTCTACTCAATTTCATTTTTATTAGAATGTAAACAATATTTCACTTTATCAATGATAACATTATTTAATAATTCAACTATCTCTATCCTAAAATCACATTTATTATCCACTTCATAAAAATTCTCCTTTCTTAAAGACTTATGCACAATACTCAGATTCTCTTCATGTTCATCATTACATTGGGAGAAGATAAGAATATCATAAATAAAGGCTAATAAATATATTATGAAAATATCTAAAGACTCTATTACGTAACTCCATGAATATTATGATATAATTGGTATGTCTAAATGGAATGACTATAAAATTATAGTGATCATCCTTTGTATAAAAGGAAATCATAAGAACATTCACTTTCTTCCCCATTAATTACTAATATTATGACTAAAGAAACATTTTATAGTACAATTGGTATCTAATATATTAGTCAAATAAGACACAAATACAAAGAATAATATAATTACTCTTAATAATTTTTATAATTAGTTGATGATAATAAATATAAAAATGCATCCATTGTTTCTTTTTTATGAAAAGGGTATCCCGTCCCCCCCAGAGTGAAGTGCTTGGTTATATAAAATCCATGTCTAGATATTTTTCATATATTCATGATCAATTCATTCAATTCAATGAGAGATATTATATATGTATTTTTAAATGTCAAAAAAACATGATTATAAGTTCAATTGAGATATAAAACACTAAATTTAAAGAAATACTCAGAAAATCTTCATGAAATACCTTATAGTTTCTCTTTAAAATGTGTATAGAATTAATACATGTCATCTCCATTTGTACAATAATTTGAAATAGATACAATTTCTCATAAGGAAATATTATATATTCCTCTATAGATGATTCTAATGAATAATAATCCTTATCCTTAAACTGTTATAGAATCAGAGTTTAATACAAGATATAGAATTTTATGTCCCATTCCTGGGAGTTGATGTGAAATCTATACTATGAAAGCTAAGCATTCCTAGTATAATATGAAAGTATACAGAATTAATTATGGAGCGATCCACTTGGATATTCATCCCACAAATAAAAACTTTGGATTGTTTATGTACTTTACATTTAATTATTTCTCTATTAATGTTTTTCACATATAAATTCACAACCATGTTTTGGGGTAATGTTTGAAAAGTTTTACTAAAAATATAAAATATGTAATAAAGTTTATAAATATAATAAAATAATTTGTTTAATATTACTAAATGATGTTTTTTTATTTTTCACCCATTGTCTTTATCAACCTCCATAGTAGTGATAACATAATACCTACCATTCACTTTGGTCCTGATAGGTTGTTTTCATTTTTTATATTTGATACTCTTCAATTAGATCATTGATATTCATAATTAACACATTATATAGAGTAGTAAAATTGAATATTTTTCAATGGATATATCTGTAAATTTTTTATATGATCACATTAGTGGGATTTTTCCTCAAACATTGACTTATATTATCTACATGCCCTCATTCTACTCAGGAATCAAGTCATAGTCCCCATGAGAAATTTTCAAATATGTTTCTCCCCACACCATTAATTGGTATGATGTGTTTTCTTCTTATGATAATTAGTTTTATCTAGTTATTCTTAAAGGTAATTTCTATTATTCATTTCTTATATTTATTCCTCATATAATCACTTATTTCTATCTCCACTTTGATGGTGCACCCTGCAATTTCCTTATAAGTGTGACAGTCTCAAACCACTAATTATTATCGAATTATAATATTCAACACACTATAGATGTAGTCAATAATTTTTTTGTGTTTTATAACAAGGCTAGAAGCAAACTATTCATGTCTCATAATGTTCACCTCATAAGACCAAACTATTTCATATTACTTTTTCTTATATTTAATAAAAAATCTCTTTATTTTATAAAAGAGATTTTGTAGGAAATATTTATTGATAAAACTAAAAATTAATTATCATGAATAAATAAAATATATTCCCTCCCTACTCATTGTATTGTTTATCAGTTTCCCCCAATGACCAGCTCATACCTTTAGGTGATAAAAAACCAGTATAATCCCCTCTTCGTTATATCATTTAAATAAATAGAATATATTATGGCATAGTTAATCCACTATTCAATAATTTTAAATTTGATCCACTAAATATTTTAAGAAAAAAAATTCAATGTAAACAATAGAAACATTATCTCTCATAGGTTATTTCTTGTAATTCATATTATTATTCATAAATTGAGTCTTTTGTGTTAGTGAAACCATATGTTAATCACCACCCATTCCCCTGTTGTTTGGAATTTCATCATAGATTTTATCATATTTCGTACTACAAATATCATATAAATGATTCCTATTATGTCCATCCATTTTTTTAAGGTGATTAAAACCTTGGTATGAGAATAATTATAATAATAAATTCAAACAAGTTAAACCATAAACAAAAAAGGATTAACTCATGCATAATGGAAACAACATAACTTATGAATCTCTAAGTTTCAGACTATTTTAGCCATTCCCAATTCCTAAAGAGGATTTATAACACAAGTACATTTAAATTCAATGAAATATATTTCAGTAATTTTTAATGGCTTATAAATAGAATCTAAATTAACTAAATAAAATCCACTGGGAAATTCAAACCAGATCCATGGTAAGGGCACACTCACTATGCACAAAAATGATTGTCTGGATATACCCATAAAAATATTTTTGACATTATTATGCCAATATTTATATATACCAAAACCACGTCCACATATAGTATCCAGTCATGGATGTATTTTTATGAAAAACCAATAACATCTACCTTACAAAGACATTAAAATCATATCCTATTATTAGGGTTATACACAGGGTTTTCACAAATTTTCCTTACTAGTAATATCTAAAAATTACTAGATCATTATATAATTACTACTATAGTGAACCGTTCCATAAACACATATTATTTCATATCATTTTCAATATGTTTCATCCAATACAATCAAAGTATATATGGTCTCGTGTCTTTATAGGATTACACAAATTAATAAAATATCTTAAGACAAAACATCATTGTGTTTATTTATTCTCGATAGAGTGTTCCTAACTGCCTTATGTCGTATTAATACTATATAAGATAACATGGGGAAATACATAATGAAAATGGAGAGCAATAAATCTTAGTAAGTTAATAAACATGATAAAGGGTCATAACATGAGAGGAATAACATGATATCAATAATAGGGTGATCAAAATCAGGGAAATTAGGAATAAGTAATTGATTACATAATGGAATATAGTGAACAGATCATATAAAAAGAGAATAGAATCACTGGTATGCAGAAACTATATATAATATGTTATTAAAATAATTAGTATAAGATCCCTTCTTCATTAACATTACATTATTGTCTAGGAAACCTGTACACACATCTTTCTATACTAGGCTTAATTCCCATGCATAATGATATCTCATGAGACAGTATCATTATCTATTTCATTAGGCGACTATAAGATTCCAGTTCCACCCATAACATGTTTAATGTAAAATTAATGTGGACTAAAAGAGGAAAATACACCATACATAGTCACATACAATATAAAAACCCATGATAATGAAAATTTTCTCAAAATCTTATTTTAAGGAATATCTGAAAGCTATAACACATAGATTCAAAATAGTAGAAGAAATTATATTTTAATGGAAATTAATATTTGAATAGACTATAATTATTGATCATGAATTCCAATTATTGAAATATACATATGATTGGTTGAAGAAGTAATAATAATAAACAAACCACTTTGGTGATACTTTTCAAATCAAAGGACCGGTTTTATAAATTAGATCAAAAATTGTCTCTAAAATAATAAACGATCCTAATGTGTTCAATGTAAAATAATTTTTTTATAAATTTTTTGAAAATGTTTTAAGTTGTTATTGGTTAATGTAAATGTGAATTTTAAAAATCACCTTATATTGGGTTTCAAAAAATGTGGACAATTTGAAGGAAATATAAAAAATTTAACCAAAAAAATAAAGGGATATTAAAATAGTTATCTATAATATTGAGAGATATAAAAAAATTAATATGTTTAATCCATGAATTTGGAACAATATGGACCAAAATTAATAGAAATAAAAAGTAGAATGTTTGGAGGGGAATACAGAATATCCCTCCCCTTTACGTCTGAAATAATTATGTACATGAATGTAACTTATTTTATATTAAAAAAGTACGTATAGTAAAAACTAAAAAATATTATTCACCCATTATTAGTTTCTTATAGTCTTTTTATATATCATAATTTTTCAGTTATTAATTTATTTCGGCTTTTGTTAGTTGCCTAATGTGGTTTGGTTATTTTTTAGATGATTTTGTTGAAAAGTTAACCATGGTTAAGTTTATATTAATAATATATTCGCAAAATAAATTATATAGATACAGTTATAAATAATATTATTTTGTTTTTAAAACATTTTTAAAGTCATCTATGTTAGAATATAATGGAAAACAAAATGTTTCGTTGAAATAGAGGTGGTGGTCTATAGATAGACAAGAGAAACAATTTCCTTTTCCCTAAATTGATAGAGAGGTATAATGAAATTATTTATCACTTATTAAATATTATTAGTACATAAAAATAATATATATTTATCAATTTCATCCTTGGTACCATCCAAAAAAGGTAGTAATTAAAATAAACTACATCCCATTATGGAGGTGGTGGTCCACACGAGTGCACAATTGATGCTTAAATTTTCCTTAGTAGATTCATGTGAATGAAAAATAAAATCTTAAGTAAACATTAATAAAAATAATTATATAAATTATAATTAATAAATTATATTATTTAGGTTAATTATTATAAGGAAAATAATTTTTTTTAAAATAAATATTTAGAAGTAGAAATGATCACATTGAAAATATAATTTTTCCTTCGAATTCTCCTTATAAATGATTGGACGTAGATAGATAAAGAAGAAAAAGAATTATTTTGGTTCGATATTATTCAAAGATGATTAAATGGGTAGATTTATTTTTTATATAATCGATGAAATCTATGTCCCTTGAAGGCATGGGAGTTATCCATTTGTAATATCAAAGAAAGGGGATGTTTTGGAAACACATTCACTTATTAATTTATATCACTACATTATAAATGGTAAAAACACTGATGGCTAGAAATTATGGTGTAAGGGCCATGATATAGAAAAAATAGTCTCATAACTAATTTTTAGGAAACCTTTGAGTGATTTATGTGTTTTTACTTTCTCATTTCACTTTACCCATGTGTACTTTTTCCTAGGTAATTTTTATTTTCAGAAATTCTAACAAATTAAATTGATATAAAATAATATTAATATAACCACATAAAATTTTTATTATAATCAAATATATGATATTAGTTTTATCAATCATTATGAATTTTATTAAGGAATTATTATTTTATACATAAATAACTTATTCTGTAAACATTGTTTTTTAGATAATCATGTTTTTTACCATAACATATATCAATGAGTTGAAATTATTAATTTCAATAACATTAATGACCTAAATTGATTTTTTATAAAAAGAAATATTTTTTACATTAAAATCAATCGATAATAAAATTAATAAAAATTGTTAATTAATTGGATGAAAATACAAAATATAGTTTTCATTATTATTATAACCTTTAATTTGACTTTTAAAAATGTTGTTCATGTCTTCCCAAAATTCAAATAACATTTTTAAATGAAGAATTTTATTCTTTAATGTCATATATGATACTTTTAATGGATTTATTACCTTCTAGTCCATTATTATATACTGATAAAATCATTAATTTAATAATATAATTTTCAAATAAAAAACAATACAATCATGGAATGATCAAAAATTCATACAAATTAAATTTTTATTATAAAAATTAAAAAATATACACAGTTTTATATTAATTTATTTATAAAAATTATATATTTAATTTTTAATTTAAAATACCTAGTATGTAGAGAAAAAAATTATTGACCAAAGGTGACTTTAATTAGAGGTTATTTTAATATTAAATAAAAAAATTTCCAACTGAAATAATTTCAACATATTAGATCATATATTTAATAATAATAATAATCTCTTATAGGTGATAAACATAATTTGTTAATGTATCATAATTTTCATTTTACATATTTCAATAAAATATTTCCAGTTTAAAATAAATATATATACTAAAATAGAGGTATGTTGCGCCATTGCGTTTTTATTATAAATATTGTTAATAGATATTTTAACAACCCAATTAGGTTGATACCTATAAAATTCCTAAATAATCATAATAACATAATCATATATAATTATTACATCCCTTATTAATAGGATTTATTTTCCACTAATTGATTTATCATCATCATTATTTTCATTAATATGAGCCACTATAGGGGTTAGAGAAAACACATAGTTAATGAGGTCTCTCTTATATAAATAGTGGATTAAATTATTGTATTAAAAACATTAACACCTTCCCATGGATATATATTCTACGATCATATATATATATCGAATCCATCATAATAACGATTTCAATGTCAGCCATTGGAATAAGATAATCATCAATAAAACTACCATTTAATTTAATAATTATAGTCGAAATATATTTATTGAGAGAATATTTCTATAATATTTTCTAACATATAACTACCTCCAAAATTAATCAAGGGATGATTAAAATTTTTAGTAATATTAAAACTCATTAATGGTGGTGACATAGTTTTTGTTTTATCTATTAATAAAAACGTATAAATGATGGAATATGCATAATTATTTTATGAATAACTCTTTAAATACTAAATTGAAGTATATAATTCATCATAATTTGTCTGAGATTAATTTAATGTAAACCTGAAAACATTATAAAATCTAAAAATATATTATCCTAAAATTTCTTTTTCTCACTATTTTTTTTCAAAATCATGTTCTCATGGTCACTACTAAACTCTCCCAGATACCAACAACAAAACAACAAATCTAGTTACCTAATCAAATGGTTATTTGAATAAATTAATAAAAATTACCTAATATCATAATACTAAATATTTTATAGTTTAGTATTCTTAGGATAATATATATATACATAATTATATCCCTACAATCTAAACCAAAAATATATTACAAAAACATATTAATAATTTTTTATTTCTTTTCACTTATCGATTTGTAACATGTAGTAGTCTTCAAAGGATTCTTCAGAAAGAAGACATAATAAAAATAAGTGAGTTTAAATTCTTAGTATGTGGTAGTGTAACGTGGATACTTGTAACACCGAATAATTTTAAAAACAATTTCTTGAATTAATTATATTTCCTTGATTACATTCATTATATACAACGCTGAGTTTAAATGAACTAAAATATATTATTAAAATATTATTATATAACCATTATAACCAATCCATTAAATCAAAGGTTATAAATAGTATTATCTAATTTATGGTATATATATAAATATCTTACTCAATATTAATTTATCTACTAAAAAATCAGAAAAAATGATATTTTTAGTAATGTAATATTATTCTTCAAAAAATAGATTTCATTCAAATTGTTTTTATTCCATTTTTTAGAAAATATAATGTTTAGTATTTAAGTTATTAAATTTTTATTTTAAAAAAATATATTGTTTTTTTAAATAATTGTATCAATGTTATATTAGGGTTTTTTTGGATTTTTTAAAAATGATTTCTTTCCTAGTGAATAATAAAAAATAATGTTTTTTATTAAAAACAATATTTTTCAAGAATGTTAAAAAATTTATTTTTTAAATGATTTCAAACTAAAATTATATCAATTTAATTTTAAATAATATAATTATGGTTATTGAAATTGTAATTAACTCAACCCCAGTAGCCTAGATCTGATGCATTAATTTATAATATTGGCATGGATATATGATTCAAATTGAAAAGGAAAGAATAGTTTAGCTGTATTTGAAGACTATTTTACAAACATGATACCCATATTACATTGGGAAAAAATGAAAAAAGAAAATGAATATCGAAATCCTTGAATCTCATTCAAAGGATTCCTCTTTATTATGTATGTAAAGGAAACAAAATTAGGGTTATCTCAAGCAATAAGTAAGGGTTATGTGCATTGTCTGATATCATGAATCAATAATTATAATCATCTTAGAAAGGTAAATAACTAGATACATATGACACATAAATACTGGGATAAGAAATTATAAATATAGAAAGGTAAATAACTGATACACATGTCATTTAATCAATTAACTCATAATGAAATGCATACATAGATATCAGTGAAAAAATATCATGGTGAATAATAATAATAGAATTATATATAAAAGAAATGATTAATTACTGGAATACATGTTTCTAATGTACTTGATACATTTACCATCATGACCTTCCATAATATGGTTTATTACATACTGTCAAAAAATCCATCTTATTGACCAAGTGATTCATCTCAAGACAATAACGATGCATTGATGGGATTACATTAAAGGATACCTAACCCATGTCATACCAAGACAAATCATTCTTGATATATCAAATAATCTATTTAATTCATAAGCAATGTGAATTATCAAATATTTTTACTGATTAATGGAAAATAGAAATATAAATATTTCCCCAATTCATCAAATAATTTTCAATGTAAGCATCATATAAAGAAATGTTGTACATTTTATGAAAAAATAATATCCATTATACAATAATATGGATATTTAATAGAAATATAATTTCTAAAGAAAAATAATTACAATAATGTAATTTTTATGAAAAATTTAACAATCAAAAATGAAAGTGATATTATGAAATAATTTTTACCAATTGGTAGTTTTCTTATGAAATATCCTCGGATGAAATAATTCAAATAAAAAATTTAAATAACATTTAGAATGTCGAATTCATGACATTGAAATCCATAGATGGTGTATATACACAACATAAAAGTGAATTGTTGCATAATAATAAATAATTAATGACAGAATTTTATTTGAGACGAACTCCATTGACATGCACTTATTTTAGATTAAAGGATCATTAAAAACCCTCATTATATATTTATACAGGTTATTTCCCCAGTCTAGATCCATGTTAATATTTATGATATCATATAAAATTCATTTAAATAATTTTATCACCCATTTATTAATAATATTGTATATTTTACTGGTAAATAACTTATTGTGGAAAAGTTAACAAGGTAACAAAAGTCTGAATGATTGTATTTTACTAAATACTTTTTGAAATTTAGGTTTCACGTCATTGGGCAAAGATAATTACAGGTTGATATTATCATAGTTTTATCCTTTATTTTCAGGTCCATTATCAGGATAGTTTTTTTCTCAAAAAACATGAGTGATGAGGCAATTCATGATTGTGGGGGCATCCATGTATCGGATTCATTAAGCGGTTATTTTACAAGCTAAATGGAGGTTACTAGTTTTAATAGATTTCAACACAGTAATATATTCACATTAAAAAAAATTGTTTTATCCTTTCTTCCATATCAACCATTTTAATCAACCGAAGTATCTCTACTTCCAAAGATATTTTCAGTCCACATGGCTCAAAAAGGAAACCCATGATATGCTCATAATGACCTCAAAAAATTTCTCCAATGCTTATAGGTCTGGGAATCCATATTGAAGCAATATCAATATATCATTTCATAAATCCAATGAAAGGGGAATTCTATACGAATTCCAATGCACCTTTGGTTGAAAAATAATTATTTGTAATATCATAACATTTCATGATAGAAAAATCATGAATATATTTGTTGTAGTGAATATTTTGAATAATATTGGAATCCTGAACAACCACTAATGTTTGGTTCAATGAAGAGCATGAACTTATTTTTATATTTCTAATTTTCATATATTTTCTCTATAAAATATTAGAAGGAAAATATATGCATTATCCACTGTTAACATATTGATTATTTGTCTATAAATATAAGGGTTATAACAAAAATAAATAATATTTTGGATTGTATCAGATAGAAGATGGAAATGCTAAAATAAATTGAATATCATCTGTCGATGTGATAAGGAAGTGTTTTATCATTGAATTAGGTATTTTACATCCACTATGTGCGAGTGAAATATTTTTCATCAATATCAAAGTGAAATTAAAATTGTCTTTAGAAAAACATTAACCTGAATCATGTAGAAACATATACTCTAGACCAGCACGAATTTGGAGGGTTTCAACCAATTTTTTTAATTTTTTGATCCACGTGTAAACCTTTATAGATCTAACATACCTTTAAAAAACTGAAGAAACAATTCCATTTTTTTAGTTCCCATATCATAATATCCTCTTGGTTAATGTGATTTTATATCATCAAACAATAATTGATTCCCTTTGGAAGGTAATCTATATGTTTCATCTAGTCATTAATTTAAGTATGAAGATCAAAATTTGGATCATTATTCTTGAGAAGATCATCCAGTTTAATCCGTATACAATAATATATCAAAAAATTAAGGCATGAATTTTCTTTAACAGGAAAATGATAATTTAGATAAATGCAAGAGAACAAATTTAAAAAATATGGCAAAACCATGGATTCAAGGATGTTATTATTTAGATGTTAAAAAATGATCAATAATAGTACTCTAGGAAAGCCAAGGGAGTATTATTTTTCACTTATTAATCTCCATATGAAATTATATTATAGGGATTGGTTGAATCTAGTAAAGATTTTGATTCCAAGTCCTCCAATTACATGTGGTTTACAACATTTCATATATGACACTATAATTATTTTTCCATAAAGAATTGATCCAATATAGAAAATGTTTTCACAGTAGTGTTTATGTTATTAGGAATTGATATGGTTGATTTGAAAACCATGATTGAGTACAAAGACATAAAAATAATAAAATTCATTATGAGGAACACTCTACCCACCATTGAGAGAGATTTACCATTCTAGGAATCTAAAAACCTTCCAACCTTACCTAAGATGTTATTGAAGTGTATAGATATAGGTCACCTCCAAAATAGTGGAATTATGAGGTAAGTAAATTGAAACACCCTTTATTTCATTCCTAGTTTATTAAATATGTCCAATTTTCTTCTTGAATAGTTGTTTTACACCATAAAATGAATGATTTTCTCTAATTAATGACCTTACCTAAATCTATATCATAGTATAAAAGGAATTATTTAATATTTATGATGTTTCATTTATTTATTTTAGAAATAAATAAATTCCATCCACATAAAAATTATGTGGGGGATCATGTTAATCTATGACATCCATGATGATTTTAAATTTATCATTCTCTATTAAATTTAAAAAAATCTATTATGATATCCATCTAATATAGAAAAAATTTGAGCTGAATGTGGATCTATTGATCTTACCCCATTAATCATTTGAAATAACACTTAGCGGATCCATCAATCTAGTTAGAGATGTTGGTTGAGGTGAAAAGTGATTTGATCGAAATAATAAATCTATCATAAAATCCAAAACTACAAAGAATTTCAAAAATGAATCCCTAGTCAATTATTTAAATTTATTTTTTCATATCTAGCATTAAAAAAATATTTCTCCGGCAATATCTATTTAGTAATTTCACACATTCAATGTTCGTGATTAGAAAATCAAATATTCTCTTTCCTTTCACAAATCCAAATTAATTCCAATTTACAATTTTTCTTGTAATTATTTTCATACTATTTGAAAGGATATTAAGTAGGCTTTTATGGGTAATATTAACCAAATCCACTAGCTTGAAATATACTATGTAACTTGAATGCTCTATTATTGGGATAAGGAAAAGAAATTTTCAATTAACACCATTTATGTGTGAACCACCTTTGAAAAAATGGTTGACTAAACCTGAAAACATCATGGTTTAAAATGTCCCCTAACTATTGGAATAATATAATGGGGAAACCATCAAGACTATAAGAACGTTCATTTTTTAAGAAAAATTCAACCTCCCAAATTTCAGAATCTAAATGTAATGAGGTTAGCATTGAAATACCCTCATCATTCACCACTTTAAGAATAATTCCTCCCATAAATATAGAATTTCATGTGGGGAAATTATATTCATTTATGTAGAATCAAATAACATGATTTGAAATAGCCTTCCTATCATTGAAGACTTGATATCCATCATTAACAAGAGAGAGATTCCAAGAAAACCTTCCTTTTACTTAAGAGGGAGTTAAAAAAATTGAATTTCTAACAAAATAATTTAACCCACTTATTCAAATGGATTCTTCGTGAATCCTTTACATGAGATTTAAGAGACCATTTAGATTTTTTTAACCATCAACTTAATTTTATAAATTCTTAGATAATTTATAACATATGTTCTATTCTTGGATGACCGTAAATTGATCTTCAAGGGATGTAATAGGCTTGTATACATAATAAAAATAGTCTCTTTTCCACTCTTTGAGACTCAAATTGAGAATTTTCTATTTATAAATATAGGACATTTCATTTCCCCTATAGTCAGATGATTTTGGGATATCCTTGTAAATTTTAATAAAAAATGGAATTATGGCCAAAAAATTATTAATCCTAAAATGTAAGAGTTTTTTTACTTCTCATTCCATGAAGTGAATTATAAAAGGGTGAAGATCAGTATTAAGTAATTTTAACATAGGACATGAAATAAAATTACAAGTATTTAAAGAATCCTCATTACGGAAATATATATCTATCTTAATAGCTACCATTGTTTGGAGTATATTTCTACGAAGAGTAATTTTTTATCCCTCTAGGTCAATTTCAATGTGATTATTATCATCTATTCATGTCCAAAATTTCATTGAATGATTTGGGCTATTTTTATGTACCATCAATACATCAGGATTCAGAATGCATTTGAAATAACCAATTAAACAACATGAATAATTTATAGATTGATCGACATATAAAATTTACATCGATAAGGATATATTATCTTGATATCTATTTAAATAATATGAAAAATAAAAAAATTTGTCTTCCCTTTCCATTTTAAGTTTCAAGTAATTAGTTATTCACTAAGAATGTAAATAGTAAGACCATCAAGTTTAGAATGATCCAACGTCTAGATTCTTCTAATTTATAAATTTGAATGAATCATTCCCACCAATTAAAATCCCCAAATTACAGAAGTATAAAATATTTTTGTGAGAGATCATTTGGGTTCTACTCTTATTACTATCACTAGTTTGTGAATTTTAATGAAAAGACTCAGTGAATAGAAATTTTAAGGGTTTTTTAGTCCCAAAAATTTCCCAAAAATTACTTAAATTTTATTTTTGGAGAAGGGGTGAATTCCTATTTATTTTTATCACCCAATTTAATCACCTCGCCTATCTTCTAATCCCATTGACAATTTTCATATCAATAATATTTCAAATTTATCCTTTAATTTTAGAAATGTCGTATGTATTTTCAGATGTTTCTTTATATATTGAAGTTGTAACAAGATAATTCCCTACATAATTGTTAAAATACCTATCTGATAGTGAGTGTTGGGAAATTTTGGGACATTATCTCCACACGTTAAAAGGTACCTACCTTATTTCTCAGTTGTTCATCAAAACTATTAATGTTTCTTTTTTACGTGTTATTTTGGTGCCATATTCTACAAAATATTCTAATATGAATCTTCCTATGATGCACCCACATGCATTGAGACCACCAAACTATTGATATCATTTTTATGTTGAGTCGTTAACCTCGTATTTTTAAAATCAGCTAAAATCCACCCTGTCTAGTTTTTCTAACTATAAAAATGATTTTCTTCCTATCATATAAATGGAAAGCTACAACCAACTCATTTATGTAATTAGAAAGGTCCATAAATAGATCAATATTTGAACAATCTGAGAAGAATACTCATTCTATTTCAATTTTTTAATCAATACTTTCCCACTATCACCAATGTGGATATTTTAATATTTATCTCATTCTATTCCTCTTCAACTATTAAAACATAGGAATTTTCAAAAGCCTTGTCGTCGGAATGAACCATGACCCATTTCGTTGGATAATTTTTATCAGTCTCATCCTTCAATAAAATAGGGGCTTTGGTTTTCTTATTTTTTTTACTTCACCCTTATCATTCTTTTCATGTCGGGTTATAAATTTCTTTTGATCACGTTTTAATTAGAAATAGAGTGACAAACCATTTTACATACCTCATAGAATCGTGTAATAAAATAAATTTCAACATGAATCTCAATAGACTTATCATTAAAAATAAGATAAATATAATTTTTAGGTTTTGATTTAATATTTACTTCAATAATAATTTTAGCATACAGACCAAAATCCCTAGGAAGAGTACACCAGTCAACCATTAAACGAGTTCTGTTAGAAGCGTCAAATCATTAAGAATATTTGGATTCTCAAATACCTAAGGAAGACCATACAATGTGAAATTTTTTTATCAGAAGTGTTCCTCAGTTTAAATTGGTTTATGTTCATATCCAAGTCAAATAAGGAACAAAAAACCTGGTTTCAAATTTATATTTCCTATGTTACGAGCTCTGTGAAGTTCATCATTAGTGTAAAAGATAAAATGAATGTAACCTTAACCCATCGATATCGATATCAAATTTAAAAAACTCTAGAAATTTTAAATTCATGGCTTCATAATCTCATTGGACCAAGGTTTCTCCCTATTCATATAATAAATGACTTCGAGAAGAGATAATTTTCAAAGCTCAAGACTTTTCTAAAACACTACTGGATCAACATCCATAGAGAATCAACCATCTAATATTTTTATAATTCTAATAGATCTGATTGTATCATATTTCAATGTATACAACTTCAAAAGAACATCAATAATGAAATTTAAATTCCCTTTTTAAAAGGTATCTTTTTTGTCCAAATTAAACCTATTTCAATTACAATACTTTTGAAGCTGATATTTTACCTTTCTTTACAACCCACAAATCCGTATTGATGGGTCTTTCCATCTTTAGATCAAATATGGACATTAAATCAAAATAGATCTAATGTAATTAAAATTCATTATAATTATTTATAATAGTGATTTTTATGAATCTTCTCTTCTCCATCACTATCCATCATTGAAAATCATTCTTTATTTTCATTATTTTGGGTGTTCATTTCCTTATCTCTTGAGTATGTTTTGATTTGTATTGTTTCACATAATTATATCATGATTTAATAATCTCCATAATGTAAAATATGATGAAAATATCATATATACCTAGTATATATATTTTTATAGTAATCTATAATATTTATTGATATTAAATGAAATGAACCATTCCTAGAGACTGTTGGTCATACGTAAGCATGAACAATATTTCCATTTTTTGTCGCAATATTAATATAATTGATATATATATATATATATATGTATATTATCATTCCAATGTCATATTTATGATTTATATATCACATATTGTTAGTAAAACCATCCTTAATACATTTTATTTAACGGGTGAACGAATCACATCACTTCAGGATGTGGTAGTCCACCGTACACACAAAAGACGTTAAAATACCCCCTAAAAATGGTTTCTAAAATTTTTTGTGTTATAAAATATTTACATAGCCATAAAATAATTATAAATATTCTTTATATCATATATAAACTATAAATCCACCATTATTACCTTCCTTTGAAGGTGGTAATGGATGAATGAACAACATCCGTTCAAGAGGCGGTAGTTCACACTACACAGTAATGATTATTATGTATCCAATTTGATAGTAGTGTGTGAAGTTTCTGGTTGTAACTTTAACTTAAATAACCAAATTATATGGGAAATATTTATGTTGTTATATAATCCTGATATAAAATGAATTGAAGGTGGTGAAGAAGGATATAAAATTAAAACACTTTTCTAAAAACATCACCTCTTCTTCAGGTATACAAATTGGGTATGAACTAATTCCATACTATGTTAGATTTTATCCAAAGATATAGATTATAAGATGAGGTGTGGGAATATGGAGATAAAAATAAATAGTTATGGGATTAATCATTGTGGTTTTACATGTGTTAAGAAGGGGGGGAGTGGGAGGCCTTTTCTAAAATGGGGTGAGTGGAAAAATTAAAATTATTTGAAAGATGTATGTATACATATGTTTTCAATGTTATGTGGCTCAAGTAATGAAAACATTTCGATATGTGAAAGGGTTTTGGAGTAAATGAATCCATCCAATAGGTTTTGGATATGTTTATAGGTCACTTTTAACCTTATGTTTAAAGAGTAGTCCCTTAGAAAACTTATTTTTCTCTAAATCATTGTAATTAATTTTATATTTGGTTACAAATGATTTTGATAAAAAAATTATGATAAAATTATTAGAAATTATAAATTACTATTCTTCTAATAATGAATTCAATTTTTCTAAATTCAAATAAAATTATTTTAGGAAATTAATTTTAAATTAATCACATGGACGGGATGAGAAAGCATGTTTTTAATGTGAAAATGTTCAATAATTGAATATATTTTTATATATAAATTTAATGTAAAAAATATTCCAATGAACTAAATTATATTTTTAGATTTAAAATTTATATATTCTTTCTTTATAGGGATTAAAAATAAAAAATTTCAACACTTATTTTTTTAAAAGGTTGCGGCCGGAGCATCATTTTTATTATTAAATCAAAACAAAGACATTTTTTAACTTGGTAGAGGGAACCCCATTACATAGCCTAAAGGCCCAGTGGGTTTGTAGCCCATTACATAGCCCGTAGGCCCAAAGTTTTCACCCAATTCACATTCTGTGAATAGTAACTCGCCTGCTATAGTACCACATAGTACCGCCGCTGCTATACTGCCCTGCCACCGTTTCTGTACCCGCTGATGAACAGTGTCGACACTGCTACAGTTCCACTACATTATTTCTATAGTACCCTAAACCCAATGGGTTTTGAACCCCCATTTTTCAATTAAACTTTTAGTATTTTCACTATTCATCAAAAATGAAACTTCTCAAAAAAATTCCAAATAACACCCTAAGGTAAATTTTTCATTAAAATTTTTAAAATGAAGTTTATTTTATCGAAACAATTATATATGGTCCAATATTTAGTTTTAAAAGAAGTGTTCCATTAAAAGGTGAAAAAACTACATTTGAAAAAATATAGATTTTTATGCACAAAATTGGATTTGTTCTTATATTAATCATATAATATATAATGGAAGAATATAAAAATATTTGATTATATATATTATATATTAATTTTAAAAATATACCTTTATAATAGTAATTAATTTTATTTATTGGGCTAAAATGCTTTTGGGTGTATTAAAATTGTTTTTTATAAAAACATTTTCTTTATGATAAATTTGTTAATATTTTAACAACTAATCAATTTGTAACAAATGAATTAATTTTTATATTTTAATAAACAATATTTTAATATTCAAAAACACTAATTTATTGAATAAGAGATAAATTTCATAATAATATTTATAGAATTCAGTAAAACTCGGTCTTCTAGGAAACTCTAGATATCAAATAATGTTATCATTGTGTGTATTGAAAGATAAATTAGTAATTTATGTTTTAAAAGATATTAAAATAATTAAACTTAATTAAAAAGTAATATATTGTAATGTCAAGTGGTGTCACATTATTCCCTCCAACAAAAATTTCATCGATGATATTTAAGGGTAATTACCTTAAAAAAATGTCATTAGTTCCCCTACATATTATCCTATGGTCCCCAAGTCACATCCTCTATTTTTTTGATTTCTCCAAAGTACCTTTACTAGACATGTTGTATAATCTATCAATACTATATATCTAGTGTCAATACCCCATATGGTTTCTTCCTAAAATGAAATATGAAGATAAAAATAGATTTCATTATAGGTGGGTATAAGATTTTGGTTAGGAATGTTCTTCCTTAGTAGAGATATATGGATGAAATTATGTAATTTTGAGAGGCTTGGAATCATTTCCAAATAAAAAGGAAAAAATACAATATTTTATGAATTTCAAAGGTTTTTTTGTTCTTGGGATTTTTTTTTATTGAACCATATAACACCCTTCCATAGTGACACTTTCAAGAAAACATGATCTCCCACTTGGAATTCTCGTTACCTTCTCAAATTAACAGCATCACTATTTTTTTCTCAGTTTGATTTAATTTAATGAAATACAGAATATATTTTACCATTGTTTTTTCCCTTAAAATATTTTTAGGCCTATGAGTTTCCTTTCACTATCTTCATCCCAAAAAGTTGGACTATGACATCTCTTTCCATATTATGCTTCATATTGTGATATTTTATTACATCAATGGAAACTATTATTATATTAAAAATCTAGAAATGGTATGTTCTATTCCCACATACCTTGAATGTCATGTGAGAATTCCCTCAACATTTCTTCAATTGTTAGAATTTTTCTTTAATACATTCCATCAGTTTTTAGATGGTAGGATGTGCTAATATGAAGACCAGTATTAAGAACCTTCCAATGAATCTTCCATACTATTGATGTAAATTGGAGACAATGATCCAAATAAATTAATAGAGGTTCACAATGAAGTCTTAAATCATCATTAATATAGATTATTTCATATAAATAATAATGTAGAACTTCTCCAATATAAATGAAATGTGCCGATTTGGTTAGTCAATAGATGGTAATCCATATTAAATAATTCTTTTAAGGAGTACTTTGAATTTCTATGAAAAACTCCATAGTAATATCATCCCATTTTACACACAATGATATTAAAAGGTGGGATGACTCCACTAGGATACTACCTCATAGATTTAAATTGTATATATAATAAACTTTTAGACACAAAATCAGCAATATACCACTTAATGTTATCCTTAAAAAATGTTCTTTCATATCCCTATACATTTTATGTTACCAGTGAGTACAAGGAAATTTTAGCTATGAACTTCCTCAAAAAATACGCTTTTTAGATTAGGTATATTTTGAACACATAATAAATTTCCAAATTTCATAACACTGTCTTAAAAAACTGTGAATTATAATTCCCACTCACTCACAACATTATTTTTTTTCTTTAAAATTTATCATCACCTAGATGATATTTATTTATATTGTCTAATAAATATAGTTATGAAATCTTTTGAAAACTAATTGATATCCCCCCTTACATATAAATTCCCATACCTATCTTTACTAGATACATGAACATAGGATCCATATCTTTTTTCATTTGGTTTAGAACTCCATAATATTTTGTACTTAATGAAAATGATACCTTATTTTACAAACCAAGGTGAATGTATCTTGATAAATCATAATCTATTAGTATATTTAGTCATCCCATTTTTCTTATATTTATGTATTTTTGTGAAAACATGTAATTTTGGATTTATTCAACCATGTATATCTCACATAATTTATCATAATTATAATGTGTTGATATCTTCGAAGAAAATGTTATGACATCCAACTCAATATCATGTTTTTCATATTTATATTTCTGAGTCTTCAATTTCCTTGATTCATATGTAATAAAATTATCATTTGACATTAATATAAAACCAATTCACATCTATGATGGACCACTATATATCAAAAACCCATCACATCCATAAAGAAGAGTCAAAATTTGATAATTGACCAATATCTTATTTATTTCATAAAAAAATTCTATACATTCCCTTTTCCAAATAATAAAAAAACCATTTCATGTAAACTTGGTAAATTAGTTCACCCATCAGGTAAAATTCTGAGAAAATATCTGATATCAACCATACAAACCAATTAAACTATATACCATGGAAATGTTCATTAGTGTAGTCCATTGTCTAATTAAATATTTTAGGTTCAACTGATATTCCATTTTTGGAGACAATATTGAAAAATTATGAAACTTCTTAAATCCAGAAATCATACCTACTAAATTTAACATAAAACTCATTCCATCTAAGAATACCAATATTTATCCATAATTGATTCTCATTGTCCAAAAATATTTTAGGGCACACCATAATGTCATTAATTATTTCTAAAAAATTAACATATTCTATGAATACTCTGTTCATTAGATCCATAAAAATAGAGGACACATTGGTCAATATAAATGTAATTAATTCACATTCAAATATCTATCTTCAAATTGTCTTGCTTCTTTACTCATAATTAATGATTCCCATAATGAAAATCAGATTTTAAAAAATATTGGGCTCTGTGATGTTGATCAAATAGGATATAAATACAAGGTATATAATAACTATTATTTATCATAATAGAATTGATCTCCCAACCATAAATTTAAATCCTAATGGAACTATTATTATTCTTAACAAAAAGAACAAGGGATCCTTGTGGTAAAAACATGGGTGAATAAATTTCTTATTACAGGACTCCTCTAATTTATTTCTCCACTACACTAATTCTATGTTTTCTATTCCATAGGTATCCTTTTATATGTGTCGTTAATTTGGGAATACATTAATGGAAAATTCATCTTCAGGTTCTTTGGGATGTCTAGGTAATTATATAGGAAATACATCAATTTATTCTTATAAAATAGGTACATCATTAATTTTAAGATTAAATTCATCATTACTAGGTGTTTTCTTCTATTATTTTCAAATAATTATATTTAGTAGAGCTACAATGTGTGGATATATATATTAATTAGATGATAATTCCTCTTATATAAAGATAGGTAGTTCAACATCTTCCCTATAAAGTGTGATTTACTTCTTATTGTAGTAAATTTTTGCATCGTATTTTGAAATCCAATCCAAATAAAGGAATATATCAAAGTGAAAAATTGGTATGATGACAAGGTTAGATAATAAAAAACATTTATGTGTCATAATGAGTGCATCCTAACACATGTTTTTTACAATGGAATTTACCTTATGAGTTTTAATAAAAATATCTCTTATTAAATTAAAAGTTAAATATATAATTTGTTTTAGAAAAGGTGAACATAGAAAATAATACCATGATAAAAAATAAAATAAATCATTAGATAAATTTTAATAAATGGTTAATATACCTTGAACCACATCATTGGGTACTTATACTTCAATTGTGGTAATCTCAAATGTGTGGCATCTCCCATTGTCCACTTATCTGGTAGATTCCCTTCACACTATGAAAAGTATTCTACATAGTTCTCAATCTCCTTACAGTTGTACCATTAAATAGAATTTTTTCATTATTCCCCACAAATTCATTAACATGGTGAACCCTTCTTCATCATTTATAACAAACTGTAATGGATTCTTAAGAATTTTCATGGGTGATTCCTTCTATGATTTTTTACATGATGGATATTTCTTTATCTCCATCTTTAACCCATTATTTATCTATTAGTGTTAAAATGGAATATTATTCAATTTATTACACTTGAATAATTAATTATTGATAATCCCTTATCCATTTTGATGGAACATATAACTATTTCTTCCTATGATGAAAATTCTACGGAGACTAGTGCTTTTCCAGACATGTCTTAATCCCTTAAAAAAATTTCCAATCATTCAACTCAGGTTGAATATGTAATTAATATCATACCTGGACACATTGTTATGGTATATTCACAATCTATAATATTTTTTCCCATATTCTTTAGGCTATGTAACATTCTATATATATCAATTTATTTCTCATGAAGGAAATATTTATTGAATAATGTCTCCATAAAGGCTCTACATTCAATTATTTATATTTATTCTACCTCCCTATATTATGTATCTATGACCACCATTGATTGGAATCACCATTGAGAGAATACACTAAATGAGTATCCTTCTTCACTACATCCTATTTCAATGAATATCTTCTCCATAGAGTTAATCTATTTCTCAAATCCAATTGGATTAGTAGTACCACTAAATGATGGGGGCTTCTATAATATAAAGTGGTTAATCATAGTAAATTCTAATTTTTGAAAAGGTTGATCTATTGAAGTATTTTTATTTGTAATATGCTGACTATGATTCCCCAATATAGGCATAATTTTATATATTCAAATAAAACCTATATTTTTTTCATCGGTTGGGAAATCTCTACATCGTCCATGATTATTGATACCATTCTTCCTTCCATGCTCCATCTATTAATAATTGCACATACTCAATTATCTCATGAAAATTTTAATTTGGAATCAAAATTTATAACAAAAAATGTGTTTGAACCGTTAATATAGATTAAAAATTAATTCATTTTTAATCATACAATTATAAACAAGGGTTTCTTTGGTAATATCATTACATTCAAATCCGTCAAAATGGTTTGGAATGAAAATTTGAATTATCAAATTAATATACCCGAGGAGTGTCAAACCTGGATTGAATTAAGGCTCATTTTTATTTACTAGGTTACATTAGATTCAAGACAATTTTTCCTCTTTTTGATTTATTACCCCTAGGTACATTTGTTCCATAACCATGTCTACATTTAATATCTATATATGTATGGGTTTCTTGGAAGACCCAAATAATATCTTCCTTAACATAACATTAGTATGTTATTCTATAAATATCCAAATTATCAATATTATGGTTATATTCCCTAATATATGTTTTCTTAAATATATTGTTCATGGTTTCAACTAAAATTTCTCTCAAACCTACTGTAATAACCCCAAACCCCATAGTATTGAGTCAGTGCCTTACAATATTAAATTGTCATAGATACAAGATTCAAATCTCTATGGACTAAACAGTTTAACAGTTTTGTAAATCCATATTATGTAATTGATACCCATATTGCATTTGAAAAAATAAGAATCATAACCAAAGTAATACATCAACATCATTGAAACCCATTCAAAGGATTACTCTTCATAACCTGGGAAAAGTAAAAAAATACAGGATAGATCAAATACTTAGTAAGGATTACATATAATGGAAGCTTTCCTAAATCAATACTAATAATCAAGATTTAATGGTAGATAACTGAACACAATTCCACATAAATAAGTGGATAATGCATAATCAGTATGGAAAGGTAAATAACTGAAACACATTCCAATTGACCAATAAATTGATAATGAAATGAATCCATAGATATTGAAAATAAATAAATATCATAGATAATAATAACAATAACTAAATAATCAATAAATTAAATTATTAATTATTGGAATCCATGTTTCCTAGGAACATGATACCTTCAACATAATGACCTTTCATAAGATGATTTATAACATACGAGGTAAAAACTAATTTAATTCATTAATTAATTAATATCATAAAACTTCTAAAGAATCATTGGGTATACTTTAACTAAGCCAAAACCCATGTTTTACCAGTATAAATTTGCACATATATATGAAATAATTGATTTGGTTCATAAAAAATGTACCTTATCATATATCTATATTGTGTAATGGAATACAAATTTATCAATATTTCCCTAGTTATTCAAATAACATTTAAAGTAATCACCATATATAAAAATGGTATGGTCGAGGAAATAATTATAGACATTATAAAATAATATTTATAGTTAATCTTAATGTAATTTATAATGAATAATACTTATAATAATGTGTTTGTTTTATGATATAGTTAACAATCACTAGATAATGTTATATTGCACAATAATTTTTACTATTATGTAATTTTCATGTCAAATCACCTTGGATAAAATATTTAAAATTAAAACATAAAATTATGTGATTAATTATTTATTTATGATATTAAATATTAAAGGGGTAGTAAATACACCACATAAAATTTAATGTGTTTATAATAACACATAAGTCTCGGTGGAATATAAATTGAGATGAAATCTCTTAGCCTGCACTTAAATTTTTTAACACACTATATCCACATTTGTAATAGTTTTCACAATGTTATTAACTTATAACATATTAATATTAATATTTATAATATCATATATGATTCATTAAAATTATCTCATTGCATATTTTTTATTAGTGTTTCACTATTTTTGTAATACTAGTAGTTAATTGACTTATTTTTTGAGTCTACTTGACTTGTTATTTTTTTCATCATACATGGATCATGATTTCATAATCTCCCAAATTTAAAAAATAATTTGAATATCATACATATTTATTAAATATTTCTTTATATTAACACATAAAATTTTGTAATAGGAAATGAAATTCACCATTCATGGAGACGGTAAGTCATATGTTCTCATGAACATGGTTTCAAAGCTGTTTTCAAATTAAAAATATAACTGATATATATATATATATAAGTATCCATCCAATATCATATTTATTTTATATATATCAAATATTTTTATTAAACAATCTTTAATAAATTCAATGTAATATGAGAATGAATTACATTGCTTCATGAGGTGGTAGTCTATTGTGCACACAAACAACATTATCGTATTCCCACAAAATAGAGATCATGAAGGTATTTTTTATATACTAATTAAATAAGAGAAAAATAATTATAAATATAATATATATATCATATATAAACTATATATCCATCATTATTCCCAACGTTGAAAGGTTGTAATAGATGAATGAACGATATCGGTTTGTTAGGTGGTAGTATGACTTACAGATGAACAATGAATGTCTATCCCATTTTATAGAAGTGTGAAAAGTTACTGATAGTTAAAATAAACTAATAACATTTTATAAAATTTAACATGTTAATATTTTTATATATTCTTGAAATAAATATAATTCAAGCAGGTGGATAATGAAATAAAATAAATATGTTTTTTCTAAAAAATATTTTATTTTCTTCAGGTATCCTTCTTACGTTTGAACTAATTCCTTCATAAGTTCAATTTTTGTCTAAGGAAATGATTATTGGATGAGGTTAAATACTTTGTTTTGAGATTCTAGAAGGTATTCAATGAACCAATTTTGTTGGAAAAGTGTGAAGAAGGAGGATATTTGTAGGCCATTTATAATTGGGGAGAGTCGGAAACAAATAAAATTTTTGAAGGCAAAATTTCCCCAATGTTTTTACATGTCATGTAGATCAAATAATGACAAAAATTAAATCCAATATGCTATAAAGAATAAATATGTCCATAAAATGGTTTTTTACACGATACTAAGTAATTTTGGCCCCTTAAGTTTAATTTTTAGTCCCTTGGTAAACTTGTTTTTCCCTTAATCACTGTAATTGATTTTAAATGATTTCACTAAAAATTTTCGAAAATATTGTGTTGAAATTATTATAAATTATAAATTATTATAATTAAAAATATGGAACCCATTTTTCTAAATTCAAATCATAGAATTGGTTTATATTAATTTAATATTAATCCACAGATGGGAGGAGAAAGTAGGTTTTGAATGTGAAAATGTTCAAAAGTGTGATAAGTATTTATATCTAAATTTAATATAAAAATGTTTGAAATGAAATAAATTATAATAATATATTTATATTTGAACTTTTTTTAATAAGTATGGTTATTAATAGAATTTAAAATTATATATTATTTACACCTAAAGTCGATTTTCAATAAAAATTCAATATTCATAACTATTCATCAAAAAATAAAGCATCTTTGCAAAATTCAAAAAAAATAAACCTATGATAAATTTGAAATTAAAATGTCATAAAAGAATTTTCTTTCAAATTATTTTTTATAAAATTCTTAAATTTTAGTTTTAAAAATAATTATTGAATATATAATATATAAATTTCATTAAGATAATTTAATAATATTAATTAATTTAATTTATAAATACAAAATAATATTTGGCGCATAAAAATATTTTATTATAAAAAAAATTCCTTTATTATGAATTGGTATTTCTTATCACAAATGATCAATTATTAAAAAGGGAATTCAATTATATGTTTTAATAAGTTATTAAATCTTTTTCATAGAAATAATTTATCAACTTGGAGATATATTTTCATAATTGAATTAATAGTATTTGATAAAACTCATACATCTATGTAACACATGTTATCGAAGAAATTCATCATGGCATGCATTGTAAGCCAACTTTATATTTTGTGTTTTTAAAGATGTTAATAAAATTAAAATTATTCAAAAAATAATTTATTTTAATGTATTTTTTTATAGTATTCAATTTAATGATTTAATATTATGTCAAAAACATGTTTATAGTTAAAATAGAATGTTTTAAAACTTTTTATATGCACGAAAAGTGTTTTTTATCTTAAAAAATTAAATTAATCACAATAGGTGAAAATTCTAATGAAAATAAAGTTTTATATATTCAATAGAAAAAATTAACATTCACTCATTTTTTAATAGTCATGGGATATGAATAAAAAAATTTTATTATTAAAAATGCATTTCTTTCAATAAAGTTGTTTTATCCGGTTTTGTTTGTCTCTTTGAAATTTTTTTCTGCCACTTATATATATTGAATTTGATAAAATTTATTCAATATTTGAAATTAAAAGTTTCATATATAGTAAATGGGATGGTATTAAATTTCACCAAATATGAATATTAAGTTTGGTAATATTTAACACATCGATAACAAGTAAATCTGGTTAATCTAGGTAAAAAAATAAGTGAAAAGATCAATTATATCCATCGTAATTCTTATTGTATTAAGATAATTAGACCCATAAAACATTAGGTTCTATATATAGTTTTTAATACACACTTTTCCATGAAAATTACTTATATTTTATTTGATTAAAAAAAAGTTTCATAATATCACTCTCTTTGTTTGAAATATACATTATCTGTTTACATGGGGTGAAAACTAGATATGAATGAAGAGTAATAGTAATTTTGTCTATAAAAAATTATATTCTTGATGGTAATTTATTGTTAATTTTTAGGTATTTTATATATACCTTAATTTATTACACAACTCCAAAACAATATTTATTTATGTAATTGAAAAATAGAAGAAATGATTTTAAAAATTTTAAAATTGGTATAATTGGAGTACTTTATAATGTTCCATTATTTTTTAGCTGAATAAATAAAATTATTTTTGTGTTATTAGATTAAATTTGAATTAAAAATTTTCCTTTATTTCCTTCAATTATAATTAAATGAATATTTAAATATTCAACATAAAATGATATTTTATGGAAAAATCATTTTATGAAATTATATAAAAAACGTAAAAATGATAAATAAGGATAGTTTGATATAATATGATAGAAAATTTCATAACATGTCCATTTATTGTAAAATTATCGCCATATAAGTAAAAAAAAATAAAACCCATTAATATTGAAATTCTTGATTACATGGTAAAAATTAAAATTTATTAACTAATGTTTTATCAAAATGATAATGTTTTAAATGACACCAAAATATGTCTAAATTTTAATGGTTTTATGGAATTAAACCACTATAACACCTTTAATTTTAATCTATATTCGTTTTTAGGAATTTATATTGTGAATTAATTTATAATAATTTAATATTTTGTGAAATTAAAAAGTATCCCACGCTTATATTATAAAAGGGAACCTCCTCCATCAATTATTTACACAAAATTAAGCCTTATATAATGAATAAAATCAGAAAAGTTATCTTATAAAATTAACTATAATCATTTTAAATATATTTTTTTTAAAATGCCAACTCAATATCCCATATGATAATATATAAAGGATATGTTTCAATGAAGAGGTAATCTCCTTAAATGATTGGTTTTTGTTCTAAAATTCATTACCTACAATAAATATCTAGTATTATTTATAAAATATAAAATAATTATAAAAAATATTCTTAAATTATATTATTATTATGAAAAAACTTTTATAAATATACCTTATTATCAAATGATATTTTAAATTATTGCTCGTTCATATGTACGACTTATCATTTAGTTGGGGGTTGGCTTAGTGGTAAGCACCCCGTAATACTACATGAAAAATGGGGGTTCAAAACCCATTGGGTGCAGGCACTGTAGCATCACTGTAGCGGTACTATAGCAGCGACGGTACTATTGATCGGCGGGTACTGTAGCGGCGATAGGGCACTCTAGCGGCGGCGGTACTGTAGCAGCCGGGTTACTATTCACAGAATAGGAATTTGGGAAAAAATTTGGGCCTACGGGCTATGTAATGGGCTACTAGCCCACTGGACCTTCGGGCTATGTAATGGGTCTCCCTCTACCCAGTTAAAAGAGGTCTTTGCTTTTCATTATTAATAAAAAATGAGGCTTCGGCCCCAACCATTAAAAAAAAATATGTACGACTTATCATTTCCACACAGTGATACAAATCATTTTTATCATCACCATGTATTGTGGATTTGTATTATGATGGATTTATTTTTATATATGATATAAATGAAAAAATTATAATTCATTATAAATAACATCACATCTACTTTCATACCTTCTAAATATTGGACAATTATAACATCAATCGTATGTATATATGGATAACAATCTCCATGAATCGATGTTATTCATTTTCATTTCTGTTTTACTTTGATTGTAATAAGGATTAATTTTTTTAAAATATATGATATATATGATATAATAACTATTTTGAATGGATATTTATTATTTACCTTTCTTTTATTCAATTATTTGAGAATGTAAAGTGAGGTCATGCTTAAATATGATATATTGTCTTCATTTATGGTGTAGTTCATTAATCTATACCTAAATATATGAATAAATATAAAAAAATATTTAATGGATACATAGCATGTTTATATCGTGTTTAAAATTAAGTATATTATGGAACCATGATCAAAATACTTGGACCAAAACTACCAATCCAAAATATACATGAAAAACGTAGAAAATATCACCCAGAACAATGATTTTAATAAAGTGTTGTTTATAAATGGGTGATAAAACATCAAAAGTAAATAATATTTGAAATGATATATATTATTCTGGTATTTTAGTAAATGTATCATAAATTCATGATTATTATAAAAAATATTACAACTTGTATGATGAATTATAAAACTAAGGTAAGAGATTTTTGTCTCACTTTTATTTTATGGGAACCTTATCATTCTCACAAATCATTTATTTTATGTGGTTTCTATAATACACACAAATATATTTTTTAATTAATATCATTATATTAATTGACAGAAAAATCTAAATAATTTTATTTCTTCATGGGTCATGTGATTTAAATTTTACAAAAATAGCAAGGGTTTTTTTATAATCACATTGTTTATCGACATTATTTATGATTAAGTTTCCAATGATGAAAAATTAAGATCAATGTATCAAAAAACTAATAAAATTTATTATCCTCTATTTATTTCCATAAAATAGTATTATTCCTTTAATTTCACTCACCATATGTACTCAAGGGACTAAAAATATATTTTTATGGAAAATCCTTTAAATTTCTCTCATCAGTCAAAAAACTTTTTCTTCTAAATCAACGATTCTGAAATATTTTTTCATGAAGGTTTTTACTATGCCCCTATGATTTTTAGTGATATATTGGACCATTTTTTGACTTTTTAAAAAATATTTTTGAAGGAATATTCTTTTTTATCTTCTAAAGGATGTATATTTTGACTTATGTACCAAAATAATTGATGAAATGTTTTCTTTCATCTGTATTTAAAGAATAGTTTTCCTCACCTCCATGGATAATATATTCCTTGAATCCTACATTAAAATTATACTTGGTTATTTTTAAATAAATATTTTTAATTAATATTTGATCATATTTTTTCAAATAATTAATTTCAAAATAGTAATATTATTTTCCTCGAAAAACAATTCATGATATTTTAACAAAATTTATATTCATCAAATTCAATAACCACTAATTTCATAAAGTATTTAATTTGGTTATTATATAATGATACTATCCTTATTTGTGTTTATGTGGTTTATGTTTCTAATGAAAACATGCCTACGAATGTTTTTACTTTTCCCCAAGTTATGGTATGATGAAATGATGAATTTTTTAAGAAATATATATCTTTTCAATGGGTTATGTTAGTATGAAATGATTATTAAACCCATTTATTTTCAAGAATTATGATACGATTAATGATTTATGATCTTGTCTCACACATATGTGATATTTTATTTATGTGAATGGTGGGACTAATATCACCATCTAATGAATTGGGTAGGTTCTAATACATCCTGAGAGAGACATGACAGGAATCAGGAGTGAACCTTCTTTCCTAAGAAACTATATCCACATTGATTATTTTGGGAGTGAACATTCCCTACTAATATGGTTTGTGGAGTGATCCCATTCCACTATGATAACATTGTAAATGATCCTTGATTTCTAAAAAATGATTTTTATATTCTATGTGTATGCCAAGAATCAATTTATTATGCCTATAATAAGAATTAATGAATCATTTTATTTGATGATTTTTATTTTTTATATATTATATATAGCCGTAATTTGTTACATGAATCAATATTATTGTTTATAATGCGTATAATATGATTTTCAAATGTTTTTATCTAGTTAGAATTACTTATGTTCATGTTATTCTATACTAATCATAGATATCTCCCTTATTTTCCATTATTGGGAATATGAACTCACCCTTTCTTGTATTTATTTTTACTAGGTTATGAAGAATTTTACTAAGTATTATATTTATAAAAAGGGTTATCATTACGAAGAATGTAGTGGGAGTCTATGTAGATATTTTATAAACATGTTTTTCATATTTCTATTCTTTTGAAGTCACTAGACCTATATGATTCTTGAGTGGAGTGTTATATTATGAAATGAATAATAAAATATAATAATTTGATATCTATAAATAAAATGTAAGTTCCACTATAGTTGATATCATGGTAAGGTTAAGTTAACCCTTTGAAACTCAGATGTGAATACATTACAAATAACCCTATAGATAATTCCATTTATAAGAAAAATCATAGTGAACTATGTTAATCCCAGGGTGTCATAAAATAAGATTTACAAATTTAGAAATCCTTTAAATTATTTTTATTCATTATATAGTTTCTGAAAATGATTATCATTACTCATATAATGGTTTTTGGATTTTACAATTGATGGAACCTAAATGAATCGAGTAAATGCTAACTGTGATAATCATTGAAATGACTTTCCTCATGAACAAACAATTGAAAGAAAATATGGAATGTGAATCCTAATGATTATTCTTAATTATTTATCTTATTTTATAGTTAACAACCACAACTTGGGTGTGTTTTTAGATTGACCTAATAATAGAAATACATGGTTTCATAAACACAGTTTAGGACTGAATATTGGACAACCAATATGTCTAAAATGTTGGAAGAATAACTCAAATGAATGTCTTAGTTGACTAAGGAGATGATTTGAGTGTGAAGAAGAAGGACACCAAAAATGTAATTTCTGATAAAAAATTTAAATGTTTTCTTAACACATTAGATGAGAATAATGGTTTACCTAATGTATCAGTGATAAATGCATGGATTAAATAGGTCATGTATGTGAATTATGAAAATCAATTTCCAAGGGTGAAATATCTAGAAGATAATAGAAAAGGGTTTACAAGTAATGGTTTCATTATTGTGGAATAGGATACTAGAAACGACATGTGACCATTATGGTAATCCAGAAACAAAATATGTTAAAAGAAAAAAAAACATGAATAAATTAAAATTAATGAATCTAAAGACATAATAAATATTTTATATTGGATGAAATATGTATTTGGGATTTATATGGTAAATCATTGTTAATGGTTTAAGAAGGATGTGGGATGATTGAAGTGTTTATGAATTTGGATTAAATAATTATGTTGTAAAAGTGTTATAATATTGATATTTTGGTTTTAAAATAATAAATATTCTAAACATTGTTCTATTATAGTTTCTTATAAAGTATCAGAAAACATATTTTTTATAGTACTAATAAAAAATAATATTTAATTAGTGTAAATGTTATATTTTAAAAAAAGCATGATTAAAGGAATGACAAACATTAATATGTCTCTTATATTGGGTCAATAAAGTGTTTTTGGATAATTATTTGATTTAAATCGATAGTTATGGTAACCATGTAATTAATTTTTGATTTTCTAGAATGAGATCTCTCTCATATTTGATGAATTTAATTGAATTTTTTAATTTATGGAATACATTCAATAGTAATGAAATTATTTAAGTTATAAGGATTTTGAAAATTTTTTATGGATATTTGTCTAAATGTAAGGTTATATTAATAGTTAAGGACACCTTCATGAGTATATATGTCTAAAGATAATTATATGTTTAAATTATTATACTCCCCTTTGGATAATTTATGTGATGAAATTTTAATGTATCTTATGATATTTTTGGAGATGTTTTATATAGTTGGTGTATATATAATTATTATGTTAAACCTGAATTATTATTTTAGGAGTCATGGGTGAATTATATTTTAGGATAATATATGATATTAATATGGATTTATGGTGATTCAAGTTATTTATGGAAATGAATAGAATATTTTTGAAGATTTTATGATTTGGTATGTATATCTTTTTGTATATGAATTTATGAGTGACTAAAATTATATGGAGATAAATTATAAATTAATCATGTAAGAATGTGTGATCAAATCCTTCAGATTTTTTATTTCTATATCAGTTAATAATATGTTGAAAAATATTAAGAATAGTTATTTATGGAATAATCTATTTTGATATTTTGTTACTGCTATGAAATTTTGGTTATTATTATATTATATCTTAAAATAACGGTTCATACATTTCGGGAATTTTGTTACCATATTCTAAATATTTTGGATTTTATTAATGTCTAATGATTGTAGGAATAACTTGTTACTCTCTTATATATTGTGTTATTTGTTAAATGTATATTTTATTGATTTAGGAAGAAAACAATTCACCTTGACTACTCATCATTTAGAGTAAAAGATAATATTATAGTAGAAATAAAATAAAGGATGAAATTAAAAATATCATTTGAGTACATCTCCCTATGTTCATAGTTTATATTGTTAATGAGTTACTAAACACTAAAAAAGTATATTTAAACAAGTAATTCATATTACCTTTATGTTTTACTATTCATTGGAATTTTTTAAACCTAATTTGTTTATGGTTTTGTGGTAATTGACACTCTCTTAATCATTCACTTTTTGGTGGTCAATGGTTTATGTCACTCGCCATCATTATTTGGACATTATTATTTTATTCCATGTCTATATTATGATTTAATAGTAATGAATTCTTATTCAGAAACATATTATGTGTTACCCAGGACTACAATCATACTTTCCTTTCTCCCATTTCAAGGGGATTTTTTTGTAACCCTGTTTTTGATGTGGGTATTCAATAGATAAATTTTTAAATATAAAAAATTTAATTATCGAACATAAGTTGAAATTTGAATGATTCAATTTCTTAATGGGAGATAATGTAAAACCTTAATATTTTAGAAAATATTTCTCTTGAATTAATTTTATTTCTTAGATATTGTATATTTTACAAGCCACTAAGTTTAAATAGTCTATGATATATTATCAAAATATTATTATTTGAAGATTATATATTATATATATAATTAGAGGGTTTTTATAGGATTAAATATTTTATGAGATATATATTGTCACAATTAGATTCTTATTGTCTTCCATTGATCCAGTTATCTTTTGGATATTGGTATTTCTATCATGTTCCAGGTGTGATGGGTTTTAATTTTATAGTATTTATTTATTTTTTAATTTTTTCTAGTGACAACACATGGGTTTAACCTTTATTTAGGATGAAAAATTGAGTTTTTAGGTTAACAAAAATTGGCTCATTGTTGGCACATGGTTTTCCAAATCGTGCACCAAGCCTAAGAAACTGTGTGGCCATAATGACATTTTAGACATTGGCTAACAAATTGGATAGAACGTGGTTTGTAAAACAGGTGGGATAACTATGGTTAATGTTCCTCTTAGGTAGTAAGGGGTTCATGGTTTGGGAAACCATGTGGGAAAACCAGCAGACATGTCCAGGTCATTAAAAATTGTAAAATTCTCTTTCTATCCTCTTTGGATTTATCCCCAAACCCCTCTCACTCACCCCATTTGACCTCTCCAGCCTTAGGATAATACATCTCTCCATATTGGATCCCATGGTCTCCATCCTTTTGTTTTTTTGGTGTGGATTCAACAAAGAAACATAAAATAAGTTAGGTTTTCCCTTGGTTTATCCTTTTTTGTAGGACTTATGTTCCTCATTCTTTTGGGTTTTTTCTAGTGGTTTTTAGGATGTAAGAATAGTTTTTCCTTGTGTTTTTAGTAAGATATTGGTTATTGGAGTTCAATATTTACATTATAGGTTATTTTTGTGGTTCATTTGTAGTTTATCTTTATTTTTTTGAAATTTTCCATGTGTGAGGTAAGTGATTACATGCTCAAAATTTTTTAGGTTCATTGATATACTTACATGGTTAATTATATGTGCTCTATGATTTAATTAGTTGGTTCGAAATACATTTTTGACATGTTTTGGTTTGAATATATGATGAACGTAAAATTTAGAAAAGAAAAATGGCTATGTTTTTGTGTGTGATTTATTGTACTACTTCAAAGATCTTTTTCATGAGTTTTTGAAAAGATGAAAAATTAGTTTTTGAGGGAAAATGAGTTGAAAATGTATTGAAATTTATATTTTCTAAAATGTTTTTTTATGGAATTAATGATTCTTTTTTGTGAAATTTTAATTAGACTTATGAATTTAGTAAATATTGGAAAGTATTTTTAGAAGTTAAATTAGTTAATGTGTTGATCTGAAGGGGGTTTGTCCCATAGAAATGGGTAAATTTATCATATAATTTTCATGAAATGTTGAAAAATATGTTTTATGGTTTTTTATGTACTGTAAAGTTTATATTTTATTTTATTTTTGTGTTTAAAAAATTTATATTTAGTTTTAATGTAAAATCATGATTTCCATGAGTTGTTTTTTGAATGGAGTGCTTTAACGGTATGATTAAAATTCTAATAATGTGTATAAAAAATTGATGGATTGTGTGATGTGTAAATGTGAAATTTAGAAAAATGGGAATTCTGGGTACCTAGGTGGGAAATAATAGAACTAAACACGAGTGATTTAGAAGTAGAAATCCCAAATTCTTCTTGTGAATTGATGTTAGTTGTCTCAGAAATTGATTAGCATGGATTCACATAGCCAGAATAATTATTACAACTCTAACTAGACATTTGATATGATTAGAGACTACTAGGGCCTTTGGATTATCCCTCCATGTTTCTTATTCATGATAATTCTATTGATTGTGGATTTTATTCCACATCTCATCGACTTACGAGGATTCTAGAGTTCCACTTATTCAAGTAACCCTTAGTGATTTACCCACAATGCTCTATTATGACATCATGCTTTAATGTTATGGTGTTATCTATTTGTATATTATGGACTTAGTGTGTGTCACATATTTTAAAGATAATTTGATCTTAAGAAATCATTTTTTACAAAATATTTTCATTGAAATAGATTCCTTGAGAATGGTATTTCATTAAAAAAATTCAGAAAAATATTTAAATGGGTTTACATAAATATGCATGTGTAATTTTATTCTAATGTTGTAGCATTAAATCTTTTCTTTTTAGTGGCATCATAATAGGATTTTTCTCACACCCTTCATACACCTTTGGGTGTATATATCCTTTATTATGTATGCCCCAGGTAAAGAAATGATGTGTCATGGTGATGATGGAGGTGCATGGTTTCTAGAGTTCCTTTTATTGTAGGTGTAGGTGGTTTTGGACTAAGGGTGACGCCCCTCATATTTCATAGAGGATTTTTGGGACATGTTTATGTTTCCCTCTAGTTTTTTTCTTTTAGAATTGGTTTAAATTGTACATCCTTTGAATATGAGAATTATTATTACTTGTTTTTCATTAGTTATGTATCGTTTTGTTATTTTTTTGGTTTTTTATGTTTACATAACTAGGTGAAATAATTCTGAAAGAATATTATTATTATCGAGACACTAGTTTCTAATCCATAAGGATTTGGAATGCCCTATGGGCCAAGCCACAAACTAGGTCAGTTGTCAGGTCGGATGTCACTCCATATTGGTTCATAAAAAATGGTATCAGAGGATGATAGAATCATTATAGGAACTTGATTTAATATCTCCCTACATTATTTGAGATTTCAAGGAAGTTGGAGTAGGACATGTGGATATTGGGGTATAGGTCTGGGAGAGTTTCTAGACAACACTCTCTAAACCGAACCTTGAGTTTTTATAGGGACTTTAGTTTTTTATTATATTTGGTTATATAATATAGTTTTTTGTTTGATAAATGAAAAAGGGAGTTGTTTCCATGGTCTCAGTGACTGTGGAAGGATTGTAAAACCATGTGAAACTTGGGATATGGCCCATGAATACTCTTTGTGACAGTGGGTGTGAATGGAGTATGGATTCCAACCATATTTCCATGTTACCCATTGATAGTAGTTTCTTATTTTGAATTTTTGTTCTTCTTGGGTCCAGAATTTATTTTCAAATAACCATGTTATAGAATTGTGAAAACTAGTTTTAAATTTGAAATAGTTTGTTTCTGGGAATGTGAAAAAATCCGTTTTTTGAATCATTTTGAATCGAGCATTAGAAAAGTGTATTTTTATATAATTATTTCTCGGAAAATTGGGAATGAGTTTATTGAAAATTATGTTTTTGTAGTCAAAACATAGGTCTTATGAATTATTTGTAATTTATAAAAAAATTCAATAGGGTTTTGGATACATTTTTTAAATTAAAAGTGCTTAGTTTTTAATTAAAAGTCTATTAGTGAAATCAGATTTTTTTCACTGATAATTTTTTTTTGAAAATGGATTTTATTTTTTAAAAGGTCAAAAGTGATTGATGCATATAGTTTTAAAATGGATTCTGATTTGGTGGTTATGGAACACTTGATGAGTTTTTTTACGTTTTGAAATTCTAATTTATTTTAGATGTTAGAAGTGTGAATTTAATGTTTTGTCTTGGAAAGTGGAAATGTTTTTTTTTGAACATTGGTATTTTTTTGACTGACCACAGGCATGGAAATGTGTGGAAATGTGGATGTTTAATGGAATTTTGTGGTGGGTGCATGGTTTTTCATGAGAATATGAATTGTTTAGTCTCTATGAAAAACCACTGGTTAGTGTGAAAACCATGGGGATTTTCTTCTTCTCAAAAGATCTTTTATGAGAAAATCTGGTGTTTTAATAGCCATTAGTTATGTGTTGTGTCTCTTTGTGATTTGGGGACGTTTATTATGAAATTTTTTGAGTTTGAGAACTCTTATTATTTGAATTTTGTTTCATGTTTCAGTTCTTATTGATGATTTGATTTATGATATTATGATTTGAGCGTTCATTTGAAAATTATTTTGGGAAGCCTTTGAGTTGGTTTTTGTGGTGTGTTTGGTGATTGTTTTCGGTATGTTTAGGTCAATGGATTACTTTGTATGGATTATCAATTTCTCTTATTAGATATTTTATGGCCCCACAAAAGATCAATTGATTTTAATGGTGTGGCCAGAGGTAGTCCACTATTGGAAGACCCTCTAGTTGACCAACCCCTAGAGCTTCATCTTGAGTTTCAGAAGTTAAGTCTTACTATCTTTTAAGGTCAATCAGATCCTCTCAATGTAGAATAATGGGTGCAGTTTTCGAATAGATAGATTGATGGTGGATTTTCAAGCTTCATGCTTGATGGTGATAGAATTTTATTTGGTCTCTTTTTCTGATGTGGTAAGGTGTGTGGTTCATATTGAGGTGGTATCAAGCAGAGTACGTGAGGTAGAAATTTTTTCCCCTTGCATTTGGAAGTAGTGAAGGAATTTTCATTAAGTAAATGTGGAATATTCATAATAATAATGGTTTTGGTTGTGTAATCTTTTGAGAACTCCCATCTAAATGGGTGCATGGTTTTCTTTTGAAAATCTCAAATTTCACCACTCTAAATGATGGAGACTTCCGTGTGTTCTTTATTCCAACTACTTCTCATTATGACGAAAGGGGAATATGTGTGTGCATCTTCAAATTCCCAGTCTTGGTGAATGTTTCCTGTTGAAGTATAGTGAATCTTTTAGGGTGTTTTATTATTTTTGTCTACTTATAATGTTGTGCGATTTCTATTGAAACGAAAAAAAAGTTTTTTCTCTTAGGATTGTTGTCTTCTATATGTGGGTAGGGAGATACTTCAAACATTAGTGCTCTGTCATTAGGACCCAGAGTAAACCTCACATACATTCAAGAAATCAAGGTGTTTGAGGGACCTTGGTTTACTTTGGTCCTCAATGCGGGAAATAGAGACATTTTAAGGATTTTTTGTAACTTTTTAGTCATGAGTAGACCTTTTTATATAATGAGATATAGAGGCCACATTTCCTCCTTACTACCCATGTCATTTAAAGTCTCTTACATTATTGTAAAGAGGTGGGGTGGACTCCGGTCATTTAATTTCTGGTGGTGTTTTATTTTTTGGATGAGAAACCCTATTTATTTATCCATATGTGGTCAGCATTATGAATCATGTTTATGCCCCATGAGGTGGGGTTTTGGTCTATATTGGGTTTCCCCATATTTTTTTGTTATAGTTGGCGTAAGATGGTTGATGTTTTGAATGGTGGGAAGACCCACCATAGTTCACATTGTGATTTCTTCTAGTGTTGGTTGGTGTTAGGGGGAATTTCATGGTGGTAATTCTATTCAAGTCTACCCCTTTTGATAATCTAGTTCAGTCTATGGTCTAACTTGGAATTGAGAAGTTTTATTTGGAAATGTTGGATCTGATTTTCCCCTCCTTGTAAACATGGGGATTTTGGAATGCATACAATAGTCAAGTTTGAATAAGGTGTTGAGAAAGTTGCGGTTTGAGTTTTCAAATGTTAATTAAGAAGGTTTAGTTTCAATTTATCATTTTAGATAATTGGTATCAATTTAATTTGGTAATTTCTTATGTGTTATTGGCTTGAGAGTTTTTATGTTGTAGTTGTAATAATTCTATTTCTTTTGATAGATCAAATAGAGGTGTTACAACTTCTATAGAAGAAGGCATATAGTGGGGAATCCATTTTGGACACCTAAGTTAAATCATGGGAAAATCTGTTTCTATTTTGGGTATTCTTGTTTTCTTGTAACATCGGTTTTTGTAAGGGGAATCTCTGATTTGTGGAGGAGTATCGGTTTTTTTCTCGGATGAAATCAGAGAATGAATTTTATGTGGTGGAAATTTTTCATAGTGGTGATAATTTTAACACCCAGATTATTGTTTTCATCCATTTTCCTAGTTCACATTTGGATCCCCATTTCACTCAAATTTTGGGTGTGATAGGTTTGAATTTTGAGGTATTTCAATTTTCTATATTCAGAATGGTGTCTATCTATGAGTTTCCACCTTGATATTGCAAAAAAAATTGATTTTGTCGGTCAATAACAGTTGGCACAAGGATAGCGCATGGTTTTAAAACCTGTGTACCTTGCCCATGAAACCAGGTGGCCAAAGAGATATTTTGGATAGTGTCCAACCACAAAGATAGTGAATAGTTTGTAAACTATGTGGGATAACCATGAAGCATGTTCATCTTAGGCGGTGAGGGGGGAACATTGGTCACATGGTTTGGGAAACCGTGTTGGAAAACTATGTCACATATCTAGTTCCTTAAAAATTTGAAAATTTTCTTTCTGTCATATTGGGATGCTTTCCCAAATCCCCGCTTAGTGACCCCATTTAGCCTATCTAGCCCTTGTATCCTACCTATCTCTATCATGGATTAAATCAAAGCCCATATTTTTGTGTTTATGGTATAGATTCCTCAATGAAATAACATGTAAGTGAGTTTCTTACAGGGGTTGTCCCCTTTTCTAAGGGTTATCTTCCTCCTTCTTTGGGTTTCATTTTCAAGCGGGTTGTAAGAACTAAGTAGGATTTGTTATTTACTTTTATAATAAGATATTGATTATTATTATTAAATGATTCCATTAAATGGTCTTGTGGTGTTGAAATTGTGGTTTCTCATCATATTCGAGAAGATTCCAAGTGTGAGGTAGGTGGTTCAATGATCTAATGTTTTTAGATTCTTTAATATGCTTGGTTGGTTAATTATATGTGGTCAATGATTTAATTGTGTGGTCTGAAATACATTTTTCACACTTTTTGAAAGAATATATGATGAAATTGTCTTTTAAAAAGGAAAATGGATATGATTTTGTGTGTTCATTATTCAGGTGCTTCATGGAAGTGTTGCATGGGTTGTTTGAAAGGAGAAAATTTGTTTTTAAGGACACTGTATTTAAAAATGGGTTATAAGAAGTATTTTAACAAGAAATGGATCTTTACAGAATGATGGTTCCTTTGTTGAGCACCTTAATAAAAAATATGAATTGATTAAATTTTTGGAATCATGTATAAAAGTGAAATTAATTTATGTGTTGATTGTAAAGGGTATTTTCCCATTTAAATGGTTAAATTGATTAACTTTATTTTCATGCAATGTTGAGAAATAGGTTTAATGGATTATGAAAGGAGTGTAAAATGAGTTTTTAAATATTTTTTTGTTCATAAAATGTATAATTTTTTTATGTAAGATGTTTATTTCCATGTGTTGTTTTGTGAAATATGTCATTTCCTAGTGTTTTTACAATGCTTGGCATGTGTATTAAAATGTGATGAATTTTGTAAGGTGTGAATGTGAAAAGGAGCATAAAGGGAATCCTGGGTACCTATGTTGGAAAACATAAACAAGAACATTTGTGATCCAAAAGTGGAAAGCTAGAATTCTTCTCACTACTAGAAATAATATCTATACCAATGGTTTTTGGAAAACTGTTTGTATAGTTCACATATATGGACTTATACCAATGGTTTGGCCAAAACCGTTGGTATAGGTCACTAATTTGGACATATACCAACATTTTTAGACAAAATGTTGGGTATATGTGGTACATATACCAATGGTTTCGGGAAACCGTTGGTATAGGCCACTTATATGGACCTATGCCTACAGTTTTGGCCAATCCATTATTATAGGTCCATAATATAGACCGTATACCAACAGTTTGTCCAAAAACATTGTTATAGATCCCAAAATCAAATAATCTATACCAACAGTTCTCAAAACAATAGGTATAGGTCTATACTAATGGTTTTGAGAAGCGTTGGTATAGTTACATGTATTTTTAATGGAATATTCTTATAGATAACATTAAATAAATCAATATTTAAAATATTTTTGATAATACATATATATTTTTATGAAATTATGTTCACAAAAGATAGGTTAGGTTAGTGGTTAGGTCATTAAATCATAAACTGGAGGTACTGGGATCCAAACCAACAAAATGAGTCTTTTTTAAAATACATATACCAACAGTATTATGGAACCATTGGAATAGATTTTTCATATTACCTATACCAACGATTTCGAAAACAGTTGGAATAATTCCATACCAATGGTATTTCTAAAACTATTTGTATATACCTCTCCCCACGACTTTCTAACTAATGGTTCTACAAACCATTGGTATTGGATATACCAATAGTTCGGAGGCCCATACCAACGGTTTCAAACCGTTGGTATAAGTTATTTTTCTAGTAGTGTCTAATGAATTGATGATAGTTGACATGGAAGTGGAAAATCTTGGATTCACCTAGCCGGATTGACGATTATAATAATAAATAAAATTTATTATAATTAGAGACTATGAGGTTTGTGGGATGTTCCATCCTAGGGTCTTGTGCATGATAACATTGTTAGTTTTGGTTGATATAACATGTTTCACCAAGGTCTGGGGTTGATAGAGTTTCACATATGTTAGTTACCCTTATGGATTTACTAATAGTTCTATAATGTTACATAATGATTATATATTGTGGTTCAATCTATCAATATATAGGGGTACTTGTATGTGTCTTGGATTTTAAAGAGATTTTCTTAGAAAGATTCATTTATAAATAGTTTTCCTTGATCGACTATCCTTGAGAACAATATTTCTGTAAAATGGTTTCATTTAAAATAATTGAAGGTTTTACATAAACATGCATGTTATATTTTCTTCTAAAATTGTATAACAGAATCTTTTATTTTGGGTGGAATCCTATTTGGATTTGGTTAACACCAGGCATAAATTTTTATGGGGGATCCTTATTTCTAAAGTTCCTCTTGTTTTAGGTGTTAGTGATGGTGGTTTGAGCTTGATTCCCTTTATGACTCACATGGTTTTTTGGGATAGATTTGAGTTTCCCTTTTTATTTTTGTACACTTATGATTACTTTAAACTGTATGACATTGAATCTGAAAATTGTAATTCCTTGTTTGTATTTGTTTACTTATTATTGTTTTTTCTATTTCTTTTATGTTCTCATGTTTATATAAGTGGTTTAATTCATTATCAATGTTTGATATTGATACCCATTCACTAGATTCCAACCCATTGTGATATGAGACACTATTCAGGTGATCCACAGACCAGGGCAGGTGTCGAGATGAATGGAACTCTAGATTAGTTCATGAAATATATAATGATAATAACCAATATAAATTTATTGATTAATTTTAAAAAATAAGAATTCTAATTTTTTCAATAAAATATTATGCTTACAATATAAATTTATTTTAAAATGACTTTTAGTTATCATTTTGAGAAGATATTATAATTAATTATTGACCCCATTAAAAAATTATTCCATAAGTTCAACTACATTTGGGAAATAATCACACCAAAATTAACTTATGGGGAATTTTATGATTTTTCTGAAAATAGTAACTTTTCATAAATAGTAAAAAATGCTGCTTTTTTGAAATCTATATATCATTAAAAACATGTTAAAAGTTCCATGTTCTTTTAAAATTAATTAAAAGTAAAATTTAATATCATATATTTTAAATATTGAAATTAAGTTATTTTTAATGAATTTTATAATTTACTTTTTTGGAAAAAATGTTATACATAAATAGAAATTATTTGGATAAACTATTTTAATGAGTGAAATTTGTTTTTTAAAATGCGTTAAATTTATAAATATTGGAAAAATATTTTCATATAATTAATATATTATATATTCAATTAAGTATCTTATCATTCATTTAATTTTATTCTATTCAAGTAATAATAATAAACAATATGTTGTTAATATAATTTTTTCTTTAAAGGGGTTTTAATAATGTTTTGCACAATTATTTTAAAATTAAACTATACCACTTATATATGTTGAATTGAATAAAATGGATTAAATATTTGAAATTATTATGATAAAATTTGATAAATACACCACATTTATTTTTTATCAATATTAATAGTAGTTGTTGTAAAATTTATTAGCTTTGTAAAAGGTAAATCGGGTAATTATAATAAAAAAATAAGTCATAAAAACATAATTTTCCATAAAAATGATTATTGGATGAATGTAGTAATACCCTTAAATCAATAGCTTTATATTTAGTTTTATAGTGGAAATATATTCAAGAAATGCACTTATATATTTTTTAAATCATTGAATGTTACAAAATCTCAATCGCTTAGTTTTTAATATCCATTTAGTGTTCACATAGGGAAAAAATTATGAATAAGTATTAGTAGTACTTATATGTATAATATAATTCTGTTAATTATGGAAATTTATTTCTATTTTTTGGTATTATATTAATACCTTAAATTCTAACACAACACCAAAAAATAATTTATTCCGTTATTGGAAAAATAAAATGAACGATTTTGAAAATATTAAAATTAATATAATATGAATAAGTTATAGTGTTAAATTTTTCTTCTATGTGGATATTAAATACTAATGTTTTTTTAAAATATTATATTGGAATTCAAAATATTTATTTATAACTTTTATTGAAAATTAAATGGAGTGTCAAAATAAACAATAATGATATTTTATAAAAACTAATATATTATTAGATTATTAAAACAATTCTTGAAATAAGTGAAGGTTTATCTTATATGGTAAAAAGTTTCGTAAATATTCTATTTATGGTCCAATTTTTCCCTTATATATAAAAATATCATAACCCTTTGTCATTGAAAATGTTGTTATCATAGATAAAATTAAAATTGATATGCTAAGGGTCAATCAAATTGATAAGGTGTAAGATGATATAAAAACATATATAAATTCTGTATTTTTATTTATTTCAAACCCTTTATTACATTATCATCTAATACCTGGTTATTTTATGGAAATTTATTTGATAATGAACTTATTATAATTTAATATTTTTTGGAATTCGCAAACTACCCCTCACCAAAATTATAAACGAGAGCCAACTCCATCAATTTATTACACCACATTAAGGCTTAAAGATAAAAAAAATATTAATTTTTATCTTATAAAATTCTATATAAATATTTTAAAAGTTCATTTCTTCCAAAAATATCAACCCTACCGCTATTTACGGGAGATCTAAAAAAGTCATTTCAAAGGAGAGGTTATTGCCTTAAGTGATCACTTTTATGGTACTATTCTTTAGTTACTCTAAATATATTCTATTTACCATAAATTAAAAACTAAAATAACCTAAATATGAATAATTTTTATTATTATTTGGTAAAAACCATTATAAACCCACATTCCCATAAGATGAAAAGTGAAATTATTACTAGTGAATACGTACGGGATACCGTCTCTATGTATTGATAATTTTTTTTTTCATCACCATATTTTATGGATTAGTATTATTATGGAAATAATGTTTATTTACATTATATATTAAATAATTAAACATATATAAATATAATATCACATATAACTATTTACCTTCTAAACCATTCAAAAATTATAATGTCGATCATGCGTACATCAAGACTATCACCTCTATGAAGAGATGTGCTTCATTCATAATTTATGTTTTACATGTATGCTAATAATTATGGATTGAATAAATATATAATAGATATTTGGCCAAATAATGATTATTTTAAGTAGATTTATTTTTTAAATTTATTTTATTCTACCCGTCAGAAAATGGAAACAACATTCACGCATATGTAAAACAAACTGTCTCAATGATCAATATAGTTCATTTTTTCCATATAATTTTATAGATGACTATAATAAATTATATAATTAATATATATTATTTATTTTATGTTAAATATTTTGGATATGATGTAAACATAAACAAAATACATGTCCCAAGACTACCTAACCTAAACATATGTGAAAAAAATATAATATCACCCAGAATTGTTATTTTGAAAAATGATTATACATAAATTTTGATTAAAGGTTAGAATTAAATAATTTGTTGTGTAATATATATCTTTGTGTATTTAAATATATTTAAAATTAATTTATAATTATTATTTATGATATTTTAATCTATCCAAATAGAGTTAGACTTAAGGGAAGGGTTTTTCGTCTAACTTTTATTTCTATGAGAAACAGGTCATATTAGCCAATAATATATTTTATATCAAGAATTAAAAAAAATTATTTAATTAAATATTATTATCATTAAATTGTTTTAACTATATATGCATAAAATGTTATTTCCTTCTTGGTTCTTACATTTCATATGTTTCCAAAGTTTTATGGGGTTTTATGTTACAATCACATTGTTTATTACGATTTATTAAGATTATGTTTCAAAGGATCAAATATTATGATATATCATTAATGAAACACATGACTCTTTTTGTCATCAAGTAATTTCTTAAAGATACATGTTTTTATATCATTTTTCTCACGTTAAGTACTACATAGGTTGAAGACATTTTTTTAGAAATATCTACTTCATTTCCCTCTTCGATCGAATTTTTTTTCCATAAATGTCATTTTTATCTAAAAATATTATAAATAAGTTTTTTCATATTATCATATGATTTTATATGATAAATTTTACCCTTGTTTGGATTTTTACAAAACTTATTGAAATTAATAATCTTGTTGGTTTGGAAAATGATGAAACTTGTAATTTTTAAAAAAAAATTATTTAAGGAATGTATTTTATAAAACATATAATTCATAAATTGAATTTCCCACCATAATTATTAATCATTTAATTTAATCTTAAATTATGATTTTACACAGCTTATTTCAATGATTTTTTTTCTTTATTATTGTGTAGTTATTTTTAAAATAATTTATTTCAAAATGAAAGGGAAATTTTTCTGAAGAATTTTTTTTGTGGTCTTTAAATTAAATTTATATTAATTAATGAAAAATAATAATTTATTAAACTTATTCATAATTTGGTATATGATCCAATGTTTCAAAAAATATTTATTTTATATATGGTTTATTTCAATGATATTTTTTTGAAACCCATTCTATTTCTGTGTGTTATTCTATGATGAAATAATGAATGGTTTATGAAACACATTACTTTTCCATGGGTTATGCTATGATGAAATGTTTTTGAAACCCATTTCTACCTAAAATCCATTGGGTAATGATGTAAATATAATAATATAAATTTGGGTAGAATGGGGATTACAAATATTTTTTAGGGACAATATTCTATATGATAGTATTGGGTGTAAAAACTTACAATTATGTTTGTTAGGGGATATAACCCATTACAATAGATAATAAAAATCTATATATAATGAGAGTAATAAATTTTAAAATAATGATATATAAAATATTACATGGGAAAAATATATCCCTCAATTATAAAATAATTGATATAATTAATTAGATGGATTATTGATATTGATATAATTTTTATGGAATAAAATATTCTAAATATCATAATGATATATTTAAGTCCTTGATTAACACATCATATGTGATGTTCGAGAACTAGATCACCAGATAATAATTGTAGAACTAGTTGTCCAAATGGCCTCTATCATGCCTCCTCATATACTTGAGTCTACCCACTAGATGTGAGGATCTAACACATACTCATAACCACATACTATAACCACATACTCATACTATAAAACTATGGTAAAAATGGTATAAATAAATAAATGTAATATATAATAATAAATATGGATGAGGAACAAGTATAAATATATGGTCAATAGATAATAAACTCAAAAGCTGAATAGTTCTACATAAAGAAATGAAGTCATGTCTTCAAAAAAGTTCAATAATAAATGAAAATAAAAAGATATAAAATATTAAAATTCCAAAAATTATAAAATAATCTCGAGCATTGGAATGATTATATGCTACCAAACTTCTATCTAAACAAAATAAGTCACAAATTCATAATTAGACACATCACCTTACCCACACCTGCAATGATATAATATTCCTGAGTTTTATCAGAAAATCATCTTGAGTGTGAGATAATTGAAGTTGTTCATCACCAATATTTCCTATAAAAATGTAGTCTATGAATATTAAATGTAATATTGTGAAGGTAAATCAAATTAAACAAAAAATAAAAATATCCCATGATGAGCCAAGGTTCCTTGTGGGACCCCTAGGCAACCGTTCTTAATTTAGCCTATGTTGGATGTCTTTGATCACATGTTCATTTAATTTCATAGTAACTAGTTATTGGAATATGATACTAGGTACCACAAAATAGTAATTTTGATAATAATGAAAATAGATCCAAGGAGGAAACAGGGGACCCTTAAAATTAGAAGGCTATTATACCTCCTAGAACATATCCATTCATCATAAAAATAAAGGTATATGTGTAATACATGGGGTATGCACAAGGAATTACTCAGGAAATATATAAAAGTAGGTCTGTAGATCAATTCAATTGAAAATCCCAAACTATGCTTGACTGGATCCTAAGAATAAAAAATCCAAGGTGTAATAGATCCTATGAAATCATGCTGAATACAAGAAGTCCATCCATTGAACTATAAATTTTCAGAGGAAACGAATCATATGGTGTCATGATAAGAATCTAACAATAGACAAGTACTTAGTTACATTGTGGGTATCTCCCTTGGAAATCGACTCAATGATTTAGAATAGAGTCCTCTAAATGCTCCAGACATTCCCTTAAAAATCCATTGGGGGGAATGTATGACCATTCCTACAATGATAAAAACGTCCATATGTGATATGAACCGTGTAATCAAATTTAAACATAATCATAAGTCATCATTGGCCATATAGTAACCATTCCTATTACAACATACTTTGGTTCATCCTAACACCTTTTCATTAAAATGAAAAACGATAAAAAAGGGACATGTAACCATAACCATTTAATTATTTGATAATTGAAAAGTGATTTAGGATTTCCCTTTAGTGATTATAGATTTAATTATTAAAAATAAGGACTTACCATAGAAATGTTCAATTTAATAATAGCTTAATAGAAATCCTGTTAGTCAAGGTATATTTCATCAAAGGAATAATAAGGAACGCATCCTAAATGGATGGTCGGTGATGAGGTCTTAAGATCAAACAATGTAAATTGGATTCATGAGGGGTTTAGATTAAAATTTAGGAAATATAATTTATGTAATATGAATTCTAGAGGCAGAAAATGGTTTTACATGCATACATCACAAAAAACAATTCATTAATAGTGATTCCATGAGGAAAAAATCATAGACCACCTATATTATTAATGTAGTAGAGCAGTCATCAATTATTTTCCATTAGATCGGTATATAATTATTGAAAATGAGATAATAGATGAATTAAATAAAAATAGGTCATATGAAATCAATCAAAAATAGCACAGAAGAAGGTAAGATAAATCGATAAAAAATGATATTTGATTAAATCTATTTCTAATGGTGATCCAACATGATAGAAAAAATAAAAATGAAGTCTAAATAGAGGATATTGATCAAGGGCTACGGAAGAGAGATGATAGCTCTACCTAGTTTGAAATCCACTAGAAAAAATAAGGAGAAATAAGAGGGGAGTGAGGTATTTACAATAAGTATATTGGAATGGTCTTTTGTCATGTATTATAAAGGGAGTATCATTTGGACACACAGTTGGCCAGACTATACACCAATTATGTGCACTCCATAATCTAGGTGATACACTTGAATAAGTTGAAGTTTACAATTACAAAAACATCATATCTCGTATAAACACTTTTTTCAATTGACGCATGGAAGAAGCCTAATTTTCACAGTTTATACTAATCATGTGGAACCGTTATAGGGCCTCATACTTTTAGAGGAATGGTTATAAATAAATCTATGCTAACCATGTGCATCTCTTATTTTCTGGGAAAACTTGATATATGTGCCTCTAATAAGACTTAGATTATCCAAAACCCTTCCTCAAACCACAATCCACACAAATAATGATAAATTTAAGGGTTTAAACCAAGAATAAAAGTTCCCATACCATATAAAAAAACAAAAATCCTCCTGTATTCCCCACTAATGAATAACTTACCCTGAGATTCCCTATCCAAGGTATTAAAAATCATCTAATAATAAATTTATCCACTAATCACTTACATCGAACTACCTCTCCCAAGTCTCATCATGTACATGGTCATTCTTCCATAGCTCCCATACTATAGGGATATTCTTACCTTAGATATCCCTTGTGGTCTGATCAATGATATGAATATGATACCCTTTATAAGAAGCATCAAACTCCAACTCGACATCCTTATAATTAGTAGTATTAGACGGTTCAACATGATATTTGAAAAAATGTGATATATAGAAGACATATTTCATGGGCCAAAACCATTTAAGAAGATCTATCTAATAGGGTGCCTACCGAACTCCATAAAATATCTCAAAATCTCTAAATAACCTTGGAGTTAGTTTCCCTTTCCTCTACATACACATACTTCCTAACTGAGTGGAAACATGATAAAAAACAAGATCAATAACCCTGGATATCCTAGTTAATTGAAAGGGGTTGTTATAAGATTTATATCTAAATTTATTAGTATTAATATATTTCCTAACAAGCTATACCTTCCCCAAAGTCTTCTGGATGATGCAATATCTTAGAAGTGACCCCTCTCCTACCACTATCCAGCATAGAATTGATCAGCAAAATCTACCGTAAATGTCCTAAAAAATATCCATCTATACGGTGTCATAGATGTTATTATAAAAGAAATCAAAAATATGTATTTGTTTCTCCAAATAACATATTAAATTATAAACACAACCTCTAATCATTTCCTCTAGTACAAGTATAGTTCGATATGATTGTTCATCGGTCTTCGGGTGGTAAGTTGTACATAGAATTACATGAGTACATAGGGATTTCTACAACACATTTGATATCCATTTTGTTGAATGATCATCCATATTATAAATTATTTTACCAGGGGACCTATGTAGAACAATAATCTCTCGGACATATATGCTCACAATCGCTTCCACTAGGAAGGTATCCAAAATATCAAGAAGGTTGGAAACCATCATCATAAATTCAATGATTACCCATAAATTGTCTCTAATTAATGTTTATCTTGTTAAAACTATCATAAAATTCAAAATGACATCATCCCATTTCCATTATGAAATTGATAATATCTATAACAATCTGACAAGCCGTTGGTGATCCTCATTTACATGATGATAGGTGGAATAACTAGTGATAAAACCACAGTCTAATGATTCATTTGAGGCCACCAATTCTAGTTCGACATTTCAAGATACATATTTTAAATAGTTAGGTTAAATTACAAATATAAATATTAGGATTCTGACATTAGTTCCTCTCTCATGATTATAGTCAGTGAAAAATTCCGATGTATAAGAAAGATGTCATGTCTAAAAACCAACCAATATGATAGTGGGTATGTAACCATTATATAATCCCTCCAGACTATGTTATAGGGATAAGAGTACTACCTCATATTTCATATTTTCATATGTTATTAACCTACCACAAATTCTATAGTAAAAGTCTTCTCACAAATATCCTAAACGCAAATATTCATCTATAAAAGTAGCTTCATAAACCTTTATTTTTCACTGGATTCCAAAACAACTCTTGTCCAATTCTTCCAACTCAAACAATGAACAATTACACTTCCCCTTACAGTCTGATAGGCAGTCTCATAGTTGAAGGACTGATGGTATTTGACCTGTCACTCATGTCTGAGGTTCAAGTCCCATAATATGAATATATTCTTTCATTTTTGGTGTTTTGAATACACCGAAATGCACTCACCTTCAAAATAGTGTCTCCAGAAATTTAAGGCATGGAAAACTACTTCTTTCATGAGATAATGTATTAGGTAATTTCACTCATGAAGCCTCAAATTTTGAAACCCATACATAAAATATTGATTCTCCCACATCATAATTTTACTGATCCCAATTCTTGATGCAACATAGAACATAATATAGTCTCTGTAATGACCATGTAAGATTAGGATCAGTGTTGAGGTAAGTCTTCCCATGAACTCCTAAAAATATTACCCACACATTTCATACCAGAAAAACCAGACACCTTTCAATGTCACACACATAAGTAGTGTAAAATAATGGTATAAATCCTCTATAAAATTCTTGTAATATCTATACATTCCAAATAAAACACGTATGTCACCCATGTTCTAGGGATTCACCTAGAAAACTAACATTATCTCTTTTTCTAGGTCAAATGATACATTTAATTATGATATATTATGACCGAATAAGTGAACCCTATTTCTATAGGTGGTAATTTCTTACTTGAGAAAACAACATGTTCTCTAGCAGTGTACTGATAATGAAATCACAAAGTTGGGCATGATCATTTTGAGTCTATGAGTACTCTTAAATTTCATTAATGAACATAAAAATAAATAATTTAATAATGAATGATAAACTTGATTAATCAAATCCATAAAAATGGAAGGCATGTTAGTTAGATTGAATAACATTACCATGTACTCATAAAGACCATACCTACTATGAAACATTATACAATATATGTCTAAAGATGAAACACATACATGATGATAACTTGCCGTTAGAACAATCATGCATAATAATCGACCTCCACATAGATAGTTGACATATACATCTATGTGTAGTAAATGATACTGGTCCTTATCCATAAGTTGGTTCAACTATTGGTAATCTATGCATATCCTAAGGGTTTAATCAGCCTTATTGGAAAAGAGAAATGGTGAACCCATGGTGATGTTTCATGTTAGATAAAACCTTATTATTATATGTCCTCATACTTACTCTTGATCTTCAAAGGATTATTATGTCCCATCATGTTGGTTGTAATAGCCACTAGAGCTACTCCTTTGATGAGTTCAATAAAAAAATTCCTATCTCTCCAGATCTATCCCTCAAAAGTTGTCTAGAAATACATACCTAAAATTTTTCACCACAAGAGGAAAATCTACTAGAAAAATATTTTGATCATCCATTTTATGACCAGTGATTAGGGATCTCTCCTCATCTATCCCACAATACTCTAGTCTTATTTTACCATCCTAGGCATTTCTTTTTACCATGTGCATATATCTACCACCACCAAGGAAAATGGGTTTCATCCATCTATGATAACAATCAATGTGGGCATGATAGGTTACCATACAATCCATCCAATATATGATATAGAAACCTATCATATGAAGGATTAAAATGATCCCCATGAAATGATAATCTCTAATATCAAGGGGGAATTCCTTGAATTTCCATACACACTTAGACCATACTCTCAATGGTGTGTCTAGGGTCATCACTCCATCGAATTACTAAATTTCAAGTTCATTAATTTCCAAGATTTATATTTAAATAAAGGAACGTGAGGAACCAATATCTAATAAATAAGATATGATATCCAAGGATAATAGAATAGTACATGATACTATAAACTTCCATGTGCTCTGGTCTTCGGATATTATCTATATACTATGAAATTGGATTGATATACATCCTAGTGCTACAACAAGACCACTAGGAGAAATTTCTCTATACTATCACTGAATAATGGAAGTCTAAAATCCTCATCCATGACCTTATTCTTGGCTTGATCGGATTGTACTACCTAATCTCACTACCTGATGTGGAGCTCTTGATCCCATTTTATAGGTTGACATAGAAAATATTATCTCCCACTTAATCTGAATGGGAATATCATGATGAATATATGATGATATTCAACTATTACTTAGGCTCTGCACTCAACTAGGTTATTGCAACATTAAGGCTACAGATGGACTTGTTTACCACAATGATTGAACACTACTGAATAATTAATTCATATATGTTAGATACCACTTCCCTACAGATAACTCTCATGATGATATTTCCAATCATATAAGACACCACTAATCTATCATACTACTAATATGTTTTCCCCATACTATAGTCTTCCCTAACATTTAATTCTTTGATAAGGTCTAGATTCAAAAAACTTGAATCATTAGTTATCCAAAATACATTTACCAAATATTAGATAGTGAATTTAATCCCATCCTCAAAGTTTCTCATCATAAACAACTCATCTTAATCTTGGGTTGATGATAGACACTTAAACTCCGTAATGTAAGATGAATAATCCATAAGAGACTTGGTTACCATGTCAATGCGAATGAACTCTCTAGAAAAATTATCCATCAATGTATCTGGAATGAAAATTTCATATAAACTAGACAAGAAATCACTCTATTTCATGAACCAGTATTGATCATTATGATTCAGAACATCCCACCAACCTTTCATGGAACCATTGAGCATAATTTTTTGAGCTTCAGTCTCTTAATAAGAGATTTCCTAATATGCTGTAGAATAGATAGAATGGACTCAATCATTGAATCTACATTGTATGGATCTCTATCCCCACAAAATGTGTGTGAATTATACATCTAAAACTCAAGAGTCCACTCTACTATTGAAGAGCCAATTCACACATCTATATTTATAGTCTATATAATATGCTATAATCTCACTCAAAACTGGGCATCATCATTCAGACTAGAAATTTTTGGGGTATCCAAAAGTGGATCTAATAGGGGTAAACTGGTGGATTTGGTCCCACTACATGTAGAGTATATTCATCACCACTCTCCTAGAACATGAAAAGAGGATCTTGTGGTGGAATTACTCTAAAAATTTCAACAACTTGTCTTAGATATAATTTGTTAAAGAAAGTATATATGTATAATAGCAGCATTGGTATAAGCCATCTCATTAGTATTTCATACCCTCTTCCTTATCCAAAATCTAGGTTTAGAAAGTTTATTATATTTGAAAGAATCACCTGTGACATTTGATACTTACCACTACTGATCTCAGTTCTAGGTCATGTTCCATTTTTTAGCTCAAGGATGAATTATATATAGTTTCATTTTTAATTTGTAAATGATAATAACCCATATTTTTCAAATTTTATTAACATATAATGATAAACATGTTATAATTTTTGATTTATCAATTCTTGGATTCATTTTATAGATTATTTATGGATGTATCATTATTCATTTATATAAATACATTATTTATAAATTGTGATTGGTAATTCACCCAACGACATCCAAACCATTTAATTTGATAGAATAATTTAACATGAAGTATAAGTTTATCTTACTAGATGAATAATAAATACCAGTTTATAAAGATACATGCACTATTTAAATTTAAAATGATATTAATATATTTAAAATATACTAATGTTTCATTCTATGTAGCCTCAGTTTCTAAACTCAAATATGTGAAAATTGGTTAATTATGATTCCATCAATAAACTATATGGGAAAACACTGTTTAGGTTGATGTAGAAAATTTAATAACAAATTATTCAATCCCTTTTTCCTAATTTAAAGTTAGTTACATGAAAAAAATATCATACAAGGCACATACAATAGATTTCATGGAGTCAAAAATTGAATCCTAAATGGAATGACATAATATATAGCATTTTATGCCATAATGTGGCTATAATGATGCCTAAAAAATACTTATTTTTAATTTCAATAAAAGGATAAATGAAAAACACTAATACTAATAATAATAATCATCACCAGACCTCATGTTCATCTGCCAATGATGTAATTCATGAAACTATAACCACAATAATTCAGAACATCAAATCTCATCCAGGGTAATTTGGAATTTTCCATGTACATGTATTATCTACTCTAAAGAACATGATCATTACCAAATTATGACACATCTTATTGAAGTTTATTACAACCCAAATAATAATAAAACTTAAAATAAACATTATGATACCACTTTTTGACATACCACCCTGACAAACCTAATAACATTAGCTGAACTGGTTGGACGCATAGCCTTAAGAATAGCTACCTCCATTATGGAGGCTACCAAATATCAGCGAAGGTATATGGTTGTATAGTAGGGAGACTATACCATCATAATCATAGTGTAAACCTATGGTAAAAATTTTTTAAATAAATAAATGGAAACAATAATAATGAATATGGAAACAAAACATGTATGAATATCTGATCTATATATAATCGACTCAAAACCTGAACAATTCCATATAAAAAATGATGTCATTTATCTACAAAAATTATCAACAAATAAATGGAATCAAGCAGATATAATAGATTTTAAAAGGAAAGAATATATCCAAGAATCAAGAGTATTGTCTTAGTCATATGCTATAAATCTATCATCTGAAAACAAGAAGCCACACATCCTTAATAGGATTATTACCCTTATCCACACCTGCAATCATATAATCTTCCCAGGTTCTATCAGTGGGCTAAATAGATTGTGATATAAACTCAGTAAGCCACCACCAATGGTATTTAAACATATATATTCTATGAATATAAACTAAATTATTTTGTAGGTATATCAATGTAAACAGAAAATAAATACAACCCATGTTGAGATTGAGTTCCTCATGGGACCCCTGGCTAATTATACCTCCTTCAAAAAATATAGGATTTCACTAAGCATAGTTTCATTAAATTTTATAATAGGGGGATTTGGTTGTATAGTACTACTAACCATATAGTTGTAATGATGATAATAATTAAGAAGTATCATATGAGTAAACATGATATCCCTAAAAATATAAGTTAAATCTAGCTCATCGAACACATCCTTGAAACATATAAATAATGGGGTATGGTTAATCCAAGGATAATAACCAATTAGTAAAATTGTAAATATATCTAACCATGTAGATCTATCATTTCAATGTTAAGTCTTGGTCTAATCTTCAAAATGGCTCAATGAAAATATTCCAAGGCGTCTGATGTCCTATGACATCACACTGATTGTAAGAACAACATCCATGTAATTATAATTTACTAGAGGAGGATAGATATGCAACATTATCAATCCAGGAATCCACTAATATATATGGCCAAAGTTTCTATGTTGGTACCTCTAATGGAAATCACCTCAATGAATCGAAATAGTTTCTTTTGAGTTCTAAAAGCATTCCCTCAGGAATCAAAGGCGAGATCATGTATGACCTCTCTTATACTGATAAAATGATCCATATGTGATAGGTACCATATATTGATATATATATATATATATAAATATATTTTTATTTTTATATACATATTCATAATTCATTAATTTGACGTAATAACAACACCAATTATAATTTTTTAGGTTATTCCAATACCATTTAATTAAAATTAGGAAAATGCATAAAGGGACATAAAACTATAAAAATTTAATCATGTAATAAGATAATTGTTATTTAGGACTTTTATTTAATGATTGTATAATAATTTAGTATAAATTTGAATTATCATAGTGAAGGTCAAGTAAATGACACCCAAAAAGTGTTGGGAGTTTTCATGAAATTGTTCATCAAAGTCATAATAAAGAAACCTCTATAAATGGGTTGTTGCAAGTGAGTTCTTAAACCCTATTCATTTTAATGAGTCTATTGTGGTATTTAGATTATAATATTGGTAATTTAATTTAATGGTTATGATTTTTAGAGGAAATCCATTTTTAATCAACTATGCGACACAAAATAAATTATTTATAATCGCCGAGACTACGATGGAAAAGCCATAGAACAACAACCTTATTCATGTAGTAGATCACTCATCTAGTGTTGTCCCTTAGTTTGGAAAGTAATTTGAGAACATAACATAGTAGATAAACACCCTGAAAATATTGAATGTGTGATCACACCAAAAAAGTATATAATATTGTGAGATAAACCAGGAAAATAAAGTTATAGATTAAATATCTTACTGATGGCGATCTAATTAGATAGATGGCATCACAAGTTGAGGCCCATCAGAGGAGACAGATCAATGCTTATTGAAGAGGGAGAATTTATCTACCTATCTTGAAGCCTAGTATTGAAAATAAGGAGTAATAAGAGTGTGCGAGTTCTTAAAAAGAAGGTGGTAAATAGTATTTCCTCTCAAATTTTAATGGGAACAATGTTTGGCCACACTATTGTCCAAACAATAACAAATAGTTTACAACCCACTATCATGGCGAAACACCCCACATGTCCAGTATCACATGGTTATAACAACAATGTGTATCCAAGGTTCCCCCTCTATTACAACCCTACATGGAAAAGTTTTCCTTATCATGATGTAGACAACTCATGTAGAACCCATATGGGGATATATGGTATGACTAGCATGGTTAGAACAAATTGGATGATAACTATGTAACTCTCTTTTTTTATCTGAAAACATTAGCTCCTAGCTCTGAGCAAACCCCAGATTCTTGGTAACCCTTACTTAAACTATAATGAACATTTTTTAGGATAAAATAAATGAATGAGACATATATTTAAAAGGTTAATTCCTTGATATAAAAACCAAGATAATATATACTACATTAATGGAAAAACAAACACAAAATACCCAAGCTAGTTTGTTTCAAGAAACATATCGCTGTATCGAGGTGATATAAAATTCTAGGCTACACCCATAAAATATTTTTTCCAATTCATCAATCATATAAAGGGAATTAATTATGAATACATATAATAACATTCCCAGTAGAAATTTATGCACAATAATAACTATCAAATAAAATTTTTTCTCAATATAAATATTAGTTTTATAAAATATCAATATTTTCCCTTCAATGAAAAAGTATAGAATTCTTGATGAATATCTAACGGGCTTCGTCAGCTCCAAAAAAAGGGAATGAGATCCATTATATTTTTTTTCACATCAATAATATGGGATGATATAAATGGGTGTTACATACCCATATTAAATATATATGTTTCTATATAATATAAAACAGTGATGGTAAATATTAATTTAGATGGTATCACATCAATATCCACTATAATCGTATCCACATTGAAATGGTGTGTTACTTCTGAGGCCTATGGCTGGAGCCTTGTTCACTTTGAAATCTTATGATTGTGCTATAGTGTCATTTGAAGATGAGGATCCTTTATATAATGGGGAATATAAAAATAATTTAATAACTTCTATATATAGTCTTGTTATCCACAAGAAATTATTACATAGAATTTGGTTTATCCATGAATATTAGATTTTCCCTACCTTGCCACATTGACAGTAGGTCGAGGTCCACTAATGTCTAATACTGATGGTGCATATGAAGCTGGCTAATGAGAACCACCTCTACCCGCTTAATATTATCATGTAACTTTATCTTCTTTCCATTAGTTCATTTGAAAATGAATCTAGGTATAAGAGAAGGGGAATACAATCTAAACATTACCACCATATACATTTCTCCCATAATATCCCTATTTATCACCTTAAAATAGGTAGTCAACTTAAATTTTTTTACCAATGATTGGAAGTTTGGTTGAAAACCTTGCTGATATTTCTAAGACTTCACGTGATCTTTTGTCAAGTCCTATAGATAAATACAAACCAACTCTCTAGAGGATTGATGTAATCTAACATTAAACACTCACTACACTCCAAAAAAGGAACTATAAGGACATGCCTATCATCAGTTATTACAATAAGAATTTCTAACAATAATGTTTATTGAATCCCTTCCACTCGAATACAACGTGTTGATTTTAATAAGAAATTGAATCATACCTGTAACACCCAGAGATTTTATGTGATACATTCTTTTTAATTTCATTAATGTCTTCTATTGTACACTTCATCATGATTATCTTGTACTATATGCAACACTGTATTAGCTTGCAGTACACACAACACTATTCTTGGCTTATGTCACATCCAATTTCATGTTCGTTTTGTAGAAATTATTCTATGCAACATTATGTATAGATTTTGTTTAATGTATAAATGTTATAAGTTTTGATTATGTTAAATGCAACACCAAAGGGATATTTCACTACAAGAAGCCCGGACTTGGCTTGCATTACATGCAATCGCGACCTTCCTTGATAGCATGTGTAGTACGCAATACCGGGTTTCACTAAACAACGATATATTATTATAATATTAATATGAACTAGCCGTTATGAATAGTATTAACTAAATTTTGAATTTAATAACATTATTATTCATCTTACACATTTTCTAGAACATGTTTTGAGAACAAAATAAATTTTTCAGGTAAAATAAGTAATTAAAAAAAATGAAAATTTTCCTCGTTTTGATGGTGCACCCATTTTAAATCTAGTTTTTGACACATATATAAGTTAAATTTGACAAAATAAAATTATTTATTTCAATAAGGATATAAAAATTCACCTTGGATAATTTTTTAATATTTTTATAGTTAACTTTCTTATTTTGATGAATAGTAAAAATACACTAAATTGTAATTAAAAACAACATTCTTCATCGAGATAATTTATATGGTTAAATTATAATATTGAATGGTTTTAAATTATAAATAGAATATATTTCTACCATTTAGTATAAAGTAAGTCATTATAATTAATTTTACACTGAATTCATAGGTAAAAACATTTCAATCTTTTGCAACATTTTAACTTCTAAGACCCGTTTTCTTAACAATGGAATTAATTTTAAATTAATGAATGAAACTTATGTGTTTTGAATTTTGAAAAATGGATACCATATTTAGATTTAGTGGGTCTAAATTATTTTAATATGTGGATTTTATTTTTTTGACTTTATAAGTAGTAAATACGATAATTTTTATTTACTACAGTTAAATGTACATCGGGTAATTAAGTGTAAAAATAAGATTATAAAATAACCCTAAAACATAAAAAAATTCTATTGGATGAATAAAAGTCTACCCATATCACCTAAGGTCCAGAATAGATTCATTTCATGGACTATTGACCCTGCAAATGGTATAATGATAATTAAAACCAAAGAAAGTGACAACATGTCACACTCTTATATCTTATAAGTGTAATAATTTTAATTTAGTGATAAACCTCATAAATCTTCTGACATGAATAGTATATAGAAATATAATAAAATTATCTACATCATTTGAATTTATTTATAATTTTTAGGGATTAAATAATTATCAATAATAAAGGCACAATAGTATTGTTGAAATTATTTTATTGATTGAAATATGAAATAAATGGTTTTATAAATATTAAAATAAATATTATATGAACTATTTAATGTGATTCATGAATTTTATAGATTAATTGGACATATTATAAATATATTAAATATATTTTCTCGATTATATCCTCTGTGTGGATTTTATTAAAATTCAAATAAATGAATAGTGTTAAAAATGACACTATTGTATTTTATAAAAATAACATATTATAAAATTATTTAAAAATCACAAATTTATTTAAAAATTATAAATTTAAATTTATATGCTCCAAAATTTCATAAAGTATCCAATTATGGAAAATTCACAGCACATGAGTAATTATTTTTAATAATTTAAAATTTAGAATATTATTACAACAAATAAAATTAAATAGATTAAATAAGGATAAATGAATTTGATAAGGTTTAAAATAAATTCACAGCATGTATAAACTTTATTAGGTGATGTTATTACAACCCTATATAATCTAACATTATAATTAAGTCATTTTTGGTGGTTTTTAAGTTGGTTTGGAATTTATTATAAATTAATATTTCTTATGTTTCCAAAGGTGCCCCTCTCCTCCCTTATAAAAGGGCATGCCCTCCCTCACCTCCTCACAACATTTTGAGCCTTCCAGATTGGAAAACCCTTTCCCATTTCTCTTCTCCATGTCCCTAGAAACATATTAGATGTCTTGGTCCTCTTCAAAGACCAACTTTAGTTACCTATGTGGAGGTTTAGAAGAGGCGCGTTGAAGAAGAGGTAATATCCTTTACCGATTCATTCAAATTCATTTATTCTTCTACTTCCTCTTATTTTTTTGTTTCATAATAAAGTAATAACATAAGTATCACTCATATAATGAAATGTTATTATAAATATTAACCAACCTTATTTCACCTTCTATCCATCCTATGGAAAATGAAATCATCGCTCGTGCGTACATACGGATTACCGTCTCCACGAAGCGATGAGATTCATTCTCCAAGATAACCATTAATGAATGATTATAAAGTATATATAATACTGTATAGACCCAAAGCTTGACGTACATAGACATTATATTACTTTTTCGTAAAACTTAATACATGACACAAATAGACGCCCAATGACCGTATTAGTTTAGTGTCTTCGGAAACTCGGAACATAATCTTCTAATCCTGGTGAAAGATCTTCAACATCTCCCATAAAGATCTTTCCCTTTTGTTTTCTTACCTAAAAACTTTATTTATGTCCAGGGGAAAATAAAACATAAAAATGGTGAGCTCAAATTCTCAGTAAGGGCAATCATGGAGAACCTAAAACAATCCATAAACATTTAAATGTAAGAACATGAACATAAAACATCAAAATCATGAGTAATAACATAAATATTGGCAGTACATAAGGCATAGATCATAAAGTAACATTAATCATGATAAAAGAGCATGGGAATAAAAAATGTAATTATGGAAAACCATCAATCACATGTTATGATTTCCATAGTATCCAAGCCATTGTTTCCAAGACAATCACAGTGGACAAAGTCCATTAATGAACTGGGTTTACATGTCATTCCAGCCCTGTACTACTGAACCGGATTCACTTGCTGTTCCAGCCATGTCTATCTCATGAGATATAAATATTTACCCAATGCATTGGATGGAGATATATGTTCCACCATTCTCATAATGAAATCATTATTACCTGTGCAACAAAAAAACATAAATCATTTATTATAACCCAAAGAATAAAATGGGTTTCATAAACATCATCCCATGATAACATAATCCATATATGACAAATGGATATCATTTCATCATAAGAAAAAATAAATCTATGTAAATAATAGAGACATTATACTTGAAACATAGTCATACTAAATAATTTCATCTTATATGGGAAATAGTTTTGATAAAACACTTGAACTAAATTCGTGAAGAAAATATCATTTCTTCTTCAAAATAGTTTTAATTTTACAAAATGCCATGGAAATTTAAAAGAAAAGGATTTTTGTTTAAAATAGTCATTAATTATTGTGTGGAAGAATCATGTGAATAAGGCATTATGAAATCATAAAAATTTGTTCATGAAGTATACGTTAAAAAAACATTCTCCACATACTTTTGCCGGAAAAGTAAAAAAGATCCTCATATGATAAAAAAAAATATTCCTTCTTTAACACAATGTAAATGTGAAAGAGGGGTAAACATGACTATATACATACATGGAAGAATATTAAAGACTTTATGAAAACCATTTTTATGGACATGGATGAAAAATATAACCCTAGTAAATACTTACGTATAAGAAATCTGGGATGAAAAAGAGATTTGAAAAATTAACCCTTACCATAGGTCCAATTTCATCCGTATGTGTCACAGACTCCTGTATAGTGGGTTTAAACATATTATTCACTTGTAACAAACCCATAATAATATTTATAAAAACTAGGATATGAAAAATTTAGTGTGATCCCTAGAGATATTTCTAAGGTATGTCTAGGGATGTCCCTAGGGTGAAGTATACGTACAGGTTAGAGTCCTAGAATTATGGTAAAAATATTATAATTAAACCTAATATGTTATATATTGAAGGTACTCCCCCTTTTTTATGTTGTTTTCCTCGCATGATTTTTGCCTCTCACACTGTTCTTTTTGGGTTTTAGATGATGGATGGAACCCGAAGGAACCGTGTTGATCAATATAATGGACAATGCAATGATTTCCTCCCAAACAAACAAATGTGTTGGGAGATGGAGTGAAAAATATTATTTTTATACTTACACAATCTATGAATCATTCTGGACTTCTAAATGAGTAGAGAAAGGAACAATATTCTGTTGAATCCTTTATGAGTCAATTCCATCCTTCTTTCAGTGGGTCTTCTGATCCACTTGTTGCTGAACAATGGATCAGTACCATTGAAAAGATATTTTCCATAATTCGTTGTACAGAACATGTAAACGTCATTTTTTCTATTTACTAGTTAGAAGGTGAAGTAGACAAGTGGTGGACTCTAATTAAGAATACAAGGCCGCAAGATGAAATTGAATCCATGTAATGGGACGAGTTCAAAAACATGTTTTTCAGTAATTACTTCCCTTGTATTCTTCAAACAAAGATGAACAAGGAATTCCTTAAGCTTAAGCGAAAGGATGATGAATTGTTGGTATATACGAAGTGAATTTTACCTGGCTTTCCAGGTATGCATCTGGCTTTATCATCCAACCTGAACGTAAAGTTGATCGATTCTTCAGTGGCTTAAAACCAATTATTTGAAGAACATTAGCTATAAGAGACTTCAGTACCTATGATGAAATTGTATGTTGTGCTATCAAGGTAGAACTGGAAGTTTGTGTTACATATAAATCTCAAGGTTTTGACAAGAAACGAAATATGGAGTTCAAGGAAAAATCTCAAAACAATGGTGAAAAGAAGGTGAATGTTTCTCTATGCTGAAAGTGTTGAAAGAAGCATGGTGGACATTGTCTAAAGGGTACTAGAAAATGTTTCAAGTGTGGAAAAGAAGTTCCTAGAGCAGTTGAGTTCCAAAGTAATGGGAAAAAGGTTTCTAATTATGTGATTAGAGAAAAGACTACAGAGATTGCTCCACCAACACTTCAATGCTACAAGTTCAAGGAAATGGGGAATTATGCTAACCAATTCCCTAATCCAAGGGTTAATGATGATCGACATCAACAAACACATAAGGTAAAGGAAAAAAGGGATGTCACATGTGATCACTATTTTGTGGTGGAATGATTAAGTGTTTATATAATTGGATTCCAAAATAATGTTGTGTTATCTCATTTATAGTATCCTGGAATATTAGAATATCTATGTATTGGTTTATTGTGGTTTTTAATAATTATATGGTACTGGTAACCATGAAAAGTGATTGAAATACTTTTGGAAAGAAGAGGATATGTGCATAATGAAAGGATAAAGAGATAATGAAATTTTGGATAGTATTAATGGGATCATGACTGATATAAGGAAAAAGTAATATCATGGATTGAGTATATAGAAATTTTGGGATTTTGGTCTGTGGAAAGAGTTGAATTTTGATAGCTTTCATATTTTCACAATGATTCTATGGTAATTTATGTTTCAATAGAATTAAAGATTAAGGAATTCAAATTTATGGAATATGTCCAAAAAGATATAACTTATGATATATGGGGGATAAATGATGGTATTCACATGCCTGGTAGATGACCTTTCTAGTAGTCGTTTTCTTTATACAATGAGATTGGATAGATGTATTTTTGATAAGCCTAAATATTGGAATGGATTATGTTAGAAATCAGATAGTATTTTTAAAATATGGAACATTTTTCGATATTATTTATGAAATGTTATAATAGTGTAGTTTTAGAAAAAGGATAACCTGTAGGATGTGAGACAACCCGTCGCGTCGGACAAAGTTGTGGGAATCAAACCCACAACCAATGTGTGACATGACTTTATCTCATATCGCTGGCCTAAATGAAGTCCCAGGTTAGTAGGAAAAAACTTTTATTTTATTAAGCGGTATGATAGTTCAAGTATAAGTCCATTTTTGGAACCATATACGATTAATCTCACCATGAGATGGTCTTATGTATATAACTTTTTCTAACCTTATGTTTGAGACAGATGGAATGACTTATCATTCAATCACATGATTTTCTAACACTTAACGAAAGACAAATTCAACTTAATTTCTTTAAGAGATGAATTTTAAATTGTTGAAGGCACAAACAATAGTGAGATTGTACCAAAATCAAGTAAGTATTTCTTTTAATTAAAAAATTCTTCAGCATTTGGGAAATGATCTTGAAAACCAAAAATGTTGTCATAGTGCCCCCATATCTGATGAATCAGATGGTACCTTATATCATCACAAATTTATGGCTTTTGTGATTGGTGGATTTTTCAGAGCCATTTCTCTACCACTCTTCATCCAAACATGATGGTTAGATTTCTCTTCCATAACCATATTTTCACCTATTTTCTCCTATGTGGAAACCCAGTGATAAGTTAATTTGGGTAACCATTACGTTTCATACTTAATTTTATAAAATTTAGTTTTAGTATTCCTTTTTATGATGTGGGGTTCTATGAAATAAACTTTCAAGTAGTAAACGATTTATAATCTCGATGAATTTCGAGGGAGAAATTAATTTTAAGGGGGGTAGAATGTAACACCCCGAGATTTTATGAGATATATTCTTTTTAATTTCTTTGATGTCTTCTATTCTACACTAAACGAAGATTATCTTGTACTATACACAAACCCATATTAGATTTCAGTATATGCAACACTATTCTTGGCTCGTGTTACACCCAATTTCAAGTTCGTTTTGTAGAAATTATTTTACGCAACATTACGTATATAATTTTTTTAATTTATAAAAGAAAGAAGTTTTGATTGTTTTATATGCAACACCAAAGAGAGCTTTCACTACACGTAGCCCTGACTTGGCTTGCATTACACGCAATCACGACCTTCCTCGATAGCGTGTGTAGTACGCAATACCAGGTTTCACTAAACAATGATATATTCTTATAATATTATTATTAAATAGACGTTATGAATATTATTAAATAAATTTTTAATTTTATAACATTATTATTCATCTTACACATTTTTTATAAAATGGTATGTGAACAAAACAAATTTATCGGGTAAAATAAGTCTTTTTAAAAAATTGCTGTTTTGCGGCCTTTTTATGGCGCACCCATATTAAATCTAGTTTTTGACACATTAATAAGTTCAATTTGAGGAAATAAAATTATTTATTTCAATAATTATATAAAAAATTACTTTGGATAATTTTTGAATATTTTTATGTTAACTTTCTTATTTTGATGAATAGTAAAAACATGCTAAATTATAATTAAAAAAACTTTTTTCATCGAGATAATTTATATTGTTATATTATAATATTAAATGGTTTTAAAGTATAAATATAATATATTTTTACCATTTAATATAAATTATTTTATTATAATTACTATTACACTAAATTCCTAGGTAAAAACATTTCAATGTTTTGTAACGTTTTAACTTTGAAAACCTGTTTCCCTAACAACTGGATTAATTTTAAATTAATTACTACATCTTCTGTGTTTTAAATTTTCAAAAATTGATATCATATTTGGATTTAGTGGGTCCAAATAATTTTAATAGGTTAATTTTATTTTTTTGACATTATGAATAGTAACTACGGTAATTTTTATTTACTACAGTTAAAGGTAAATTGGGTAATTAAGTGTAAAAATAAGATTATAAAATTACCCAAACACCTACCAAAATTCAATTGGATGAATAATAGTCAACCCATATCACCTAAGGGTTAGAATAGATACGTTTCATGGACTATTGAAAATGAAAATGATATAATGATAATTAAAACCAAAGAAAGTGACAACATGTCATTCTCTTATATATTATAAGTGTAATAATTTTAATTTAGTGATAATCCTCATAAAATATCAAACATTAATAGTATACAGTAATATAATAATATTATCTACATCATTTTAATTTATTTCGAATTATTAGGGATTAAATAATTATCAATAATAAAGACACAATAATGATGTTGAAATTATTTTATTGATTGAAATATCAAATAAATGGCTTTAAAAATATTAAAATAAATATTATATGAACTATTTAATGTGATCCAAAAATTTTATAGAAGAATATTTTATATTATGAATCTATTAAATATTTTTTTTGAATATATCCTCTGTGTGGATTTTATTTAAATACAAATAAATGAATAGTGTCAAAATTGACAGTATTGTATTTTATAAAAATAACATTTTATAAAAATTTTTAAAAATAAAAAAAAAATATTTAAAAATTATAAATTTAAATTTATATGGTCTAAAATGTCATAAAGTATCCAATTATGAACAATTAACTACACATAAGTAATTATTTATAACAATTTAAATTTTAGGTTATTATTACCAAAAATTAAATTCAATAGATTAAATAAGTATAAATGAATTTGATAAGGTTTAAAATAAATTCACAACATGTACAAATTTTATTAGTTGATTAAATTACAACCCTATCTCATCTAATCTTCAAATTGAGTAATTTTTTGTGGTTTTTAAGTGGAGTTCTAATTTATTATAAATTAATATTTCTTACGTTTCCAAAGGCGCCCCTCTCCTTCCTTATAAAAGGGAACCTCCTCCCTCTCCTCGTCACATCATTTTGAGCCATCAAGTGTGGCAAAACCTTTCCCATTTGTCTTCTAAACTTACCTAGAAACATATTATAGGTCCTTGTCTTCTTCAAAGTCCTACTTCAGTTCCCTAAGAGGAGGTTTAGAAGAGGCGCGCCGAAGAAGAGGTAATATCCTTTAATGATTCCTTGAAATTAATTTCTTCTTCTATTTCCTCTTATTTTCTTGTTTTATAATAAATTAATAAAATTAATATCACTCATATACTGATATGTTATTATAAATATTAACCAAAATTATTTCACCTTCTATCCATCCTACGGAAAACGAAATCACCGTCCGTGCGTACGTACGGAATACCGTCTCCACGCCGTGGTGTAATATTTTTTTCTACCACCACCTTACTTGGATGGGTATAATGGTGTAAAGAATAACTATATATGTTTATTATATAATGATACTAATTCTTATATATATTATATCATACACTCAAATTCCACTCAATAATTATGGGAATGATATCATCGCTCGTGCGTACGTACGGATTACCGTCTCCACGACGCGATAAGATTCATTCTCTAAGATAACCATTCAAGAATGATTATTAAGTATATATAATAAATAATCATGAAATAAGTGAAATATAAATGAATCTGGATTTATTTATATGTTATTTACTTACTTCCATTAAATTTAATAAGGAAACGAAAACATCGTTCATGCGTATGTACAGCCTACCGTCTTCAGGAACGTTGTATTTCATTCCATTTATCGATCTATTATATATATATATATTCTGATTATATATTATATATAATTTTTTTTTACATTCTGGAGGTAAGTAATCATGATCTATGTAATCATATGAATAATTAAAAGTCAAAACATGGATGATAAATTAAACGATTTTACCCAAAATGCTTCTTTAACATGGAATTAACAAACGAACGAGTAATATAAAGTCATAAGTGAATCATATATGACATCATAAATATTATTATGGTTCTGTTACAAGTGAATAATATTTTGAAACCCACTGTACAATAGTCTTTGAAACATACAGAAGAAATTGGAGCTATGGTAGGGGACAATTTTTCAAATCTCATTTTTATCCGAGATTGCTTATACATACGTATTTACTGGGGTTATATTTTTCATCCATGTAAATAAAAATGGTTTTCATAAAGTGTTTAATATTCTTCCATGTATGTCTAAATTAATTTTTAAACCTCTTTAACTTTTACATTATTTTATGGAAGGAATGTTTCTTTTGTTTACCATATGAGGAACTTTTTGACTTTTCTGGAAAAGTACGAGGAGATTGTTTTTTTTACTTATACAGCATGAATTGATTTTTATGGTTTTATAACACCTTATTCAGATGAAGATTACTCTACAATAATTCATGATTATTTTCAACAAAAAACATTTTCTTTTAATTTTTCATGGAATTTTGTGAAAAGAAAACAATTTTGTAGAAGAAAGGATATTTTCCTCAAGAATTAATTTCAAGTGTTTTATCAAAACTATTTCCCATCAAAGATGAAATTATTTAGTATGATTATTTTTCAAGTATAATGTCTCTATTATTTACATAGTTTTATTTTATCTTATTATGAAATGATAATAATTTGTTATATATGTATTATGTTATGATGGGATGATGTTTATGAAACCCATTTTATTCTTTGGGTTATGATGAATGATTTATGTTTATTTTGTGGAAAAAGTAAGAATGATTTCATTATGAGATGGGTGGGACCTATATCTCCATCCAATTAATTGGGTAAAGATTTATATCTCATGTTATAGACATGGATGGAATGGAATGTGAATCCGGTTTAGTAATACAGGGCTAGAATGACAAGTAAACCTGGTTCAGTAATATAATTTTTCCACTATGATGGTCTTGGTGACAATGCCTTGGCTACTATGGAAATCATAACATGTGATTAATGATTTCCCACAATTACATGCTTTATTCCCTTGATATTTTATCAGGATTGATGTTCCTTTATGATCTATGCCTTATGAACTTCCAAGATTTATGTTATTACTCATGATTTTGATGTTCTATGGTCATTTACATACATTAAAATGTTTATGGATTGTATTAGGTTATCCATGTTTACCCTTACTGAGCATTTGAGCTCACCAGTTTTATGTTTTATTTTCCCCAGGATATAAAAAAAGGTTTTATGTAAGAAAAAAAGGGGAAGATATTTACGGGAGATGTTGAAGAACATTCACCATGATTAGAAGATTATGTTTTGAGTTTCCAAATACACTAAACTAATATGGTCATTGGGCATCTATTTGTGTCATGTATTATGTTTTCTGAAAAAGTAATGTAATTTATGTGTAATTCATGTTTGTTTCTCTACACTACCACCTCTTGTTATGTCCCCTATCTTGAAAATTACAAATTTGATTTTGACATACTTAGGAGTCTCCAACAATTTATAGACATGATCGATCTTCTCCAGTTAGTCCCCTACCTTTTGGTGTTTATTTTTACCCTAAATGGATGGTGGATTTTTTTGTAGGAAATATAATAGTTTATCCCTATCACCTCAATCTCTTAGTAGTACCTCATCAAATTAGTTATAAATATAAGGTATATTCTATTCTGTGGAATAAACTGCATGAATGAAATCCACTACGAGATTTTGATTCAGAATAGGATTCACTTGAGGAGAATCTCTCATTGTACTCTCCTATGTAAAAAATAGAGGATTCCTTGGAAGATTGTATCTATATACCAAAAAATGAAATGATTATACAACTAAACATTATCATTTTAAACAGAAAAAATATTATCACAAACCGAGAACAATGTCATAACAAAATAATGGAAACAAACATCTCAATATCGGATAGGGACATAAGGATGTTCACAGAAAGGCATGGATAAAAACTCACTGAAGCATACCCTTCATATCCCAAAAATCATATATTATATCTATTAAATTCTGAAGAGTGATCATTGAAGAGATCTAACATAAAATTTTTATGGTTTGGAATTGTCAACCAATTATACTAGACTCCAAATCAAAACCCGATAATAATCTAAGGGAATTTCCAATCTCCATGGGCATATAACTGGAACCCATATATAAATAAACAACTAAATTGAATGATTTTCAATATTTGGGACAATAAATATTCAATATATATATAATAGATGATATATTCTATAAAATATAGATTGACTATAGTAGTGATTCAACTAAAGGTAACAGGATAATTCAAAGGTAAAAATTTTAAAAAAAACCATTAAAGGATGACCAAAATCTAATAAAATACAATCTAGTTAATAAAAAGTAAATATCCCACCATATCACTAATATCTACCCATATCCAACTTATTAATAACACATTTCCTCACTATAGTAACTTTCTATTTTCATCATCAAATAATACATGGTCTAGGAAACCCCATGAGATTTTATAGGGTGTGAGATAAACAATCATAGTATGATCCCACCTAGGATATTTATAAAAATTATCTTTCAAATAATATCAATTTATATATTTAAACTAATCCATTTAATTATAAGAAGTTAAACAATTTTATATCAAATGAACAAAAACAATTCCCTTTTTTCATAGTTCAAAAAAAATCTTGGTAATACGATTTTAATAAATAATTTCCAAAATACATTTAAATTTTTCAAATCATGTATATTATCATGTAAAATTTAAGGATTAAAAAAATATATATGGTAACCACCTCTAGAATAAAAATTATAGGCTAACTAGGTAACTCATTCAACAATTACAAGCATTTACTAGTGGAACTTTGTGTTCCTTGATCAAATATATCCATAAACTAGAGATATAGGACCAATCTTGAAAATAAACCCCCTATAAATCAAATAACTTCTTCAAAGAGAATACTTTTCTATGATCTAGGAATTTATGAGCACCCTATAATGTAAAAAAATTTATAATTTCTATATATTGGGCCAAATACTGAACCCTCCACCTATGTAACCAAGGTTCCCAACATCTACATTAATCAAATAAACTTAAAAGGGAATCTCACATTTTAGAAATTACTCTAAACAACACATTTAGTCAAAAATATTATTTGAAAACATATATTTCACTCTATTTGGAAATTATTTGAAATTAGAATTATTTTTAAAAATAAAGAGAAACCCCAAATTTTCTAAAAACCTCATTTTAATCACATAAATAAATCATCATAGGGAACATTGAAATTCATTTATAAATTTTTGTATAAAACCTAGAGAATTCATGGTTCATTGATCATAGGATAATGGAATAACCACCTACCTCAATATTAGGTCCCACACCACCAACAATCGCCTCCACACACTATTAAGAAATGGAATTCTGAATAATGTATAGGAGTCTATATAAAATGATTCACACAGTGTGTAATTGAGTCTGCATAAAAAATAGGTTGGAGGAGATGATATATCATCACATACATCATGAATCACACATGTCGAACCACATCTGATAAATGAACTAACCTCTATAAGAAAATAGCACAAGGGATCTAGAAGAGAATAGATAAAGATCAAAAAAATATCCATATATCAAACAAAAATATCCTAGAACCCCTACCAAATACAAGATAAATGGGATAAATGAGAATATAATTGATCAAATATACAGATTAATTGACAATGAATCGATTTGGGATCAAAACACAATTTAGGGATATTCAAAAGATAAATATTCACAATGCAATTGTCTGTAAAGGAAATAAGGGTTCAAGAATGAAGTGGAATGTCAAATGATATAGTAGTAGGGAAATAAATACATTTAATTTTTTGGAATAAATACCATTCCATGAGTGAATTATGGATTCAAGTTAGGAACATTAAAATTTGATGTTATAGTGAAAAATAAATCACATTAGCCTAAAATCATGAAACCCTCATTCATTCCATGAATAATATCACACAAAAAAATAAAAATTAATGCCCTAAATATAAATTCATTTCATTATCCAAGAATAAATTCATCTTTTGAATATTAATTCACAACCTGAACATTTTTTGTAGTAAGAATTCTGACTTTTCTGTCATTTCATTATTAGATGTCACCAAACATAGCACAACCCATTTAATTACACCCACTATGATATGAAAAAAATCATACAATGTATCATACCTTGTAATTAAGGATGCTTCATAACATATTTTATGTGTTTTATGTTGATAACTAGTAATTATTTTACCATGGGTGAACAATTTTGGTTCTAAATTGGTCGAATGAGTTTTCAATTTTTTTGGATCCAAAATTTGATTAAAATTTCATTTTAGTGCTTTCGAAAATAAAAATGTTTTCATGATAATGATGAATCACATTAATAGATGAAATCATGATTATAAAATTCAAAAAAACAAGTAAGTAATTTTTATTATATATTATAAAAAATGGTATATGAATTTATCAAAATGAATCAATTCATTAATTATAAATATAAGTCTACAAAGAAGTTATCATATTAAAATTAAATATTCAATTTTTAATCCCATAGTGTTAAAGGCAGAACATGTTTCCCTATAATAGTAGATAAATTTAGAATCATGATAAATTTTATATTAAATTTTTTACTATGTGTTGATATATTTATTTTTTATAAGAATTATATAATAAAGGATAAAATATATTGAAGGAGGGGAGAATTTATCCCCATTATATTTTAGTTACATTTAAATAAATGAGAATTTTTATGTCTTTACTACATGAAACCTCGAGTTTAAACAAACCGTGAAAACATATTATTTAATAATTATTGTTATGACATAGCATTTGGGTTTGCAGCTATGAATAAACAGAAAAAAATATCAAATATATTTTAAAATTATTTCCTTATTAAAAATAATTAATTGAATAAAAAATGCATTTGTCTAATTTTTTTAACTAGTAAAAGTATAAGAATAAATTTATTTATTTCTATAAGAATAAATTCTTCATAAAAATAATATTTTGGTATTTTATGTCTAAATAATAAGAAATAAAATATAAAATTTTTAGAAATATTATTTGAAAAAATTAAATTCATTTCATAAAATATTTTATCGAAATTATATTGTGGGAAATTTTGGGATTTTTCTAAAAATATGATATTTGGGTTAAGAGTGAAAAATTAAATTTTTTTTAAATATTTACACTTGTTTGAATTTATCTTTATATAATAATAAATTGATTTTTTAAAAACATATTAATATATATTCTTTTTGTTTAATATGTTATATAATATATTAAAAAAATTATTTTAAACTAATAAATTTTTGTTCGACACTTTGTAAGTCTAAGTATTGTTTTGATTCTAATAATAGAAATAATGGTTTCCATTTTGTGAATTATTTTTGATCATTTATAAATTTAGTTTGATTGATTTTAAAGCCTCTAAAACCCTGTTTTATTATATATAATTAAATTTATTCCATTCAAATTTTTATTATACATGATTTTGTTTTAAAATCATTTTCATACATAAAAGTCATTTTTCCAGAAACCGTATTTTATTTCATTATATGTACTTATTTTAAAATTAATTTTTACCACCTTTAAATATTTAAACATATAAAATTGATTTTATATTTATAATCATGAGGTGAAATTATCTATATAGATCAATTCTATTTTTTTCCATAATTAATCATTTTTTATAAAAGAAATTCATTAATTTTCTATAGGTAAAGGTTGGTTAAAATGATGTAAAATGAAAATGATTCGTTTAAAAATGACAAAAACATGTATAAATTATATTTCATGGTCATATTTAAATCAAAATCCAATATTAATTTAAATTATGATAATTTGAAGCTTCTTGATTTTGTTATAAAATATAACATATAATAATATTTCAACAATTTACAAGAGTTGCACCCACCTTAACTTTAAAAGGGAACTACATATATACAATTATTCAAAAAAAGGAACCACTTAACTAAGCCAATACATAAATAAAATACGTTTTTATCTTACATTTACTTATAATAGATCTTCTAATATTCCCCAAAGACTGTCTTATGAAATCATAAAGTATAAGGTAAGGGAGGATTTCCAAAAAAAATTATAAATATTAATCGAGTTATTTTATATTAGTTCTTCTTATACCACAAAAAATTTTGTCCTAAAAAATATGATATAATAATATTTTTATTTTCCCTATAATTAAATGTTTTTATCTTTATGAAATAACCTCTACCAACATTCTTTTTATTTAATGGTAAATTAAATCATCACTTATGTGTATGTCTGGATTACTGTCCACATGGATCATTGTATTTTTTTCATCAACACCATTCATGGTGTATTATTATGATTCATATAGTATTTTTATGAAATTAATAATATAATTATATATATATAATGATAAAATATAATCTATATTTCTTTCTCTACTATACAATGGAAAATTAAATAATCACACTTCTGTACATACTATCATCCATGTTGTTAGGGGATGGGTGTGTGATTTTTCCTAAACATAACTTTTGAATCATAAAAGAAAAATAAAAGAAAATGAAAAATGGTATTTTGATTCATTCATTGTGATTACACATATCTTTGGCCCACATTAATATTTTAAGGGGAAGAGAGATGTGGCATTTGTAATGGAATAATATTTATGATATTATTTGGTTATCATGAAAAAGAATCAGAGTTGAACCCCCATTTGTGATTTAATTTTACATCATTTACCTACCTTCCATAATCCTCAAAGACTTCTGAACCATAAAATTGAATCCATCATGAATAGTTCTGAATAATATTTTTACATGGTCAATATGTTATATGCCTTGAAAGCCTATGGTATGTGACATTTTTTTTAGGTATCTGATGAATTATATTTAAATTTGAACCTTGATGATGAGTGTTAAAATTCATCTGATGTAAATTTAAACTGGAATGTATATTGATAATGGATTGATAAGGGTTTGGGGGGAAAGGGGCAGGTCCATCGGTCAAGTCCCCAAGCATGCCATTTAATGTAATTTTCTTCCTTGCATCGTGTGTTGCTTTTGTAGTTGTACCCATTTTTAAAATCAATGAATGAAAAGGCGTGGCTATTCAAAATTAGGAAAAGTAAAATGCTTGGTGAGCATGTTTATTTGAAAAACAAACCGTGATTTATTTTTTTATGTGAAGATTGAAAATTTAATTTTCCATTTGATGAATTTATTTTATTAAAATTGAATTTTAATCATGATATGGTGAAATTCTCCTATAGTTTGTTGAGATTCCATCCTTGAGGACAACCCAAGTCAATTTTTGACCTTCATATTACACAACACATGTCAATTTTTCTTTTTCTTATACATTTTTCTAAGGAACTAGATATAAGTGAAATGATAAAAAGTATACAAGGATCACAATCAATTGTCTTGAAAATAAACACAATACATTTCCATAATAGAATCATCTCATGTTGTCTGAAATCATCGTTCAAACTTTTTCAAAGTAAATTCATGCATTACACAAAGAGAAGGGTGTGAAGGGATACTATTCTTGGAATAAATGCATCATATAAGTTCATTCATGGAAACTGTGGGATTAAAAAAGGAATGATGCAAGGTAGGCCTCAGAAAAAGTATCTCAATAAACATTACCTCAATCATTTTAAAATCTTATTTGGTTGGTCATAGAACCAATACGATCTGAATTCAATTTCGGATAGGTTTAAATTTCTCATGTATCACTTGAGAAATATGATCGGAAAATAATATGAAATTAGAGGTTTATAATCTTTTAAAAATTTAGCATAAAAATAGAAACTGGAAATAATTATGGGTATAATACCAAGTAGTATGTTTATTTTCAATAATTTTAAAAATGTTGAATTTTGAATTAAATTATGCAGCTTATTAATCTTTCTAAAAATCTAAACAGAGACAAAACATATACTTTTAAGAGTTTCCAACTTAATTTTTTTATTTCAATGGGAATAATTTTGTTTTTCCAGTTTAAATAAAGCTTCCAAATTCAAAATTGTATCATATAAAAATAGATTAAATAATTAATTTGTATCAAAAGTGAATGTCAAGAAAAAATCCCCCACACATTGAAGGAGATAGTTTCCACACATTCCATGGAATTTGTTTTAGTGTTATAACAAATAATGATCATAAAAATGAAATAGATGTTGAAAATTTATAAATTGAGGGAATGGAGAGGTCTTTGTATGAATTGGAATGCCAGGAGGAAACATAGGTTGTCCTGGTAATGAATCTTAGTCACCTACAAAATGGGCTAGAAAATATTCATGCACTAGATGAAAAATTATTCCACATTTATAAAATATTAATAAGAGCAGTGATAGGTAGGTGCACAGAATGATGAGCATGGGTAAACAATAATCATTAAATGTAGAAAAGTTTTACAATAATTATTAAATGATACTCAAATGAAATGAAAAATACTCTAGTAGGATGACTCAATCTAGAAAAATGATGAACTATAGGTTGCATCAAATAAAGAGATAACTTCAATATTTTCAACCACACATATGGACTAAAAATACTAGTAGGGATGTCTATTGGCTCAGCGTATCCTATAGATTCTATAACTACTAGTATTGGGGTCCGCTAGGGCATGAGAACGCTTGAAAGGATTAATAACATCAAGGACATTGTGAGCTTGTATCAGATGTGAAAGGAAGGTTATCTATGCTCATTTCAGTTTCTACCATTCATGAATTTCTAGTGAATGTTCTTAATGTTTACATTCTATTATGGTCACCTTCTGAGTCACTCATTTAACGAGAACATATGGTGGTACAAGTCCATTGACAATCATAGATCACATAAAGGAGCTAGACATGGATATTAAAAAATAGAATTTTATATGAAAATAAAGCCATGTAAAAGTGATACAAGATCTACTTACCATATATATATATATGATTGTATCAATAAAAAAGTTGGGAGAACACATAATAAAATAGAAGAATAATGACCCCTTTCAAAAAATTATACAACCATAAATGAGTAATGTGGCCAACTAAGATAAGTTATCAAGACTAAAAATCTCATCCATGGTTCACTCATGATCGAATGGTGGTAGTGGTTGGATGGTTCTGTGGAAGAGATATAAATGGTGGTGGGTGGATTAGCTATGGAGGGTGGTGTCATAGTCCTTGGAAGCTAGGATGGGGTTTGTGGTGGAGAGGTGTTGATCATCAGTTTGTTCTTGCGTATGGTAGTTGGATCTAATAAAAAAAGCTCTGTTGATGCATTAGTGGTCTTACCCTTCCCCCGCTAGGCCTACTCAGTGAGGTGTTGTTGCTGGGAAGTAGGTCTAGAAATCTAAGATGGCATGTAGGTATTGATTGTGGGTGAGGTGGGGTGGTATAGTACAAAGGGGAAGCTGATGTTGGTGGTGGATGAGAACGTGTGGGAGGAGGAGGAGTAGTAGTAGTGAAATTAGAGATCTCGGTGAATGGTATGTGTAGATGCCCCAAGATCCACCATAGGTTATCCAGGATGTATAACTATATGGGTCGAAGATCAGATGGGGTGGAATGGGTGGATTTAGTAGTGGAGTCTACTGCAAGGATATGGGTGGAAGGTGGTGGAGTAGAAGTGATGGGTGGAGCAGGTGTGGGGGCCTCTATAGGTGAATCATGTACTGCAGTAGCTGCCAGATATAATCCTAGTGCCCACCTGTAAACATCATCCTCCATCATAAAAATATATATTTTTTTTAGCATCACAAATTAGATATCCTCCATGGGTCCAGGTGATGTGAGGGGGAGAGAATCCTCAAAGGGTCCAAGATGGAGGGAGAGGTTTGTAATGAAAGTTCCACCCATCGAAGTACCTCGGGTCTATATTGAAAGATCCCAGTAGTATTATCTTAATTGGGATGTCATGTTGATGGCTGGTACACCCAATAATGCTTCAATGATGAGGACGTCAACTTGGATCAAACTTTCATGTTACTCTTCTTGTGCAAACCGGGCATGAGTGAATGCTCGGTGGAGTATCTGTAGTATTGGGATCTATAACTATGTGGACTTTGTGATCAATGGGTCATTTAATGAATGAAAATAACATGATATAATCTAACATAGGTGAGTCAAATATTTACAGGGTGGCTCAATCTAAAGTGTCGAAAATATATTGTACACGAAAAACTCCTCTTTATAGATTCCCAAGCCTATGTCGATCTCAGAAATGAAATCTATTGTGGTATTCTGCCCAGGTGCTTCCTAAAATATAGATTGGATTGCCCGAAATAACCCTTTGGGTGTCTCCTCTCATACCTAAATAATTTATGTAATATGGAGCATGTCATAGATCTCTAAAATTTTATTGATGATGCTCATGAAGGATTGGATGTCCATATAAATATTCATGATGGACTGCAAGAGTTTTTTCTAAAAACATATCATGGTTGAAATGATGCAACAGATTGGAGAAGCACAAAATGAGATGTAGGTGGAGGTTCTAATCACTGAATGATTATTTACATCAAGATAATAATTTGGCAAGGTCATTTATGGGAGTTTCAAGGTCATATGGGTGCATGGTAGGCGGCTTCTCATTATGCTCAGACAACAACTCTGAGTTTGTTGGTTGTAGAGTTTTTGTACATTCCATTAGTTAAGGAGGGAATGAGTTTTTTAGAAGTATGGGTAGATTCTATTTAGGGTTAAATGAGGTTGAGGGGATTTGAGTTTTTTGTCTTGTGGTATTGTAGGGGGTTGAATGGGTGTGGGGGGGGGTTAAGTGGAGGTGGTGTGGTGGTCAAGAGTAAGAGGGGAAGGGAGGGGATGTGCAGGTGGTAGGATGGAACCGAGAGGATGTGTGGTTGGTTCTAGTTTAAAAGGAGGAGAGATGGTAATGGAGGACGGTGTGTCCTAGAGGGATGATGTGGGAGAGAAGGGGTTCTTGGCTGGCATGTGCGAAAGAGAGGTAGAAGGTTGGTGGGTCAGTAATCAGGTCACAGACCTAGAGTTCAAAACATGTTTTAAAAAAACTGATTTGTGGTGTTATACAATGTCTAACCACATTTTACATCATGTAATTATGTTTTAAATGGGGTTTCTGAGAGAAATGGTACATGTTGTGTAACACAGTTACAAGATATATAATGGAATGTTTTAGCTCAATTGTTTTCATATCGTAGCCTCCAGGTCTAGGAAGATCCTAAGATTTTCTAAGGTGATCATAATGTAGTCTACGATGACCTACCATGGGCTGCCTTCTAGTCAAATCTTCCTTTTACATCCATATAAAGACTACATTAAAGTTCAGATAAACTTAAGGCTGATGAAACAACCTTTATAAAAAGGTTCTTGAAATATTTGTATACTGTGACTCTTAAACTTGAATGGTGGTCCACCTACCTTCTAAATTTTGATGGTCTCATAAGGGAATACATGAATAAATTTGAAAGGGATGGACCATCTTTACATCAACTTCCTAGGATATAATTTTAATTTGGAATTGATAAAGGCGGCCTTATTACCTGGGAAAACTATGCACCTTATAATGTGTTGGTCATTCCACTTCTTGTTTTTCTTTTTATAGATCTTCATATTGTCAGAAGAATATTTCCTCATTTCATCAAACTCAAAAAATTGTAGCATGAGAAATTTTCCAACTTTTTTCAGAAATCCAAATTTAGATTCTTAATTGCTCAGTATAAGTGATGTTTTAGTTCAATTAAAACATTACACATTTTCCCATTAAATACTCTGAATGGTGTGGTACATATGGGTTCATTTTATGTAGTACGGTATGCCCATAAAAATCACCCAGTTCCAAATATCAGTCACTTCTACTTGTGTTTACGATATTTTCCAAAATTTTATTCATCTCTCTATTTGAAAATTCAATTTTCCCACTTGTTTGTGGGTGATATGAAGTTGTAGTATTGTACTGGATTCTATATTTTTTAGAAATCCTTTATTATCTTCATTGGTAAAATTTCTTCCTTGTTCTCTAATGATCTGCCTAGGAAATCCAAATCTTGAGAACACATTCTTTTTTTTCAAATTCATGATGACGTTTAGTGTATCATGTGATGTTTCTTCAACTTCTACCCATTTTGATATTTAGTAAACACCAACAAGAATATAAAAGTTTCCATGTGTTGTGGGAAATGTTCCCATGAATTATTCTCCAAACATCAAATATTTTGACTTCTATGTGGGGGGGGGGGGGTGATGCATTTATTTTCTATCCCAATATTCCCAGTTCAGTAGCACCTATCTGAGTTAGGAAGAATTCCCATGCATCTTGGTGTAGTGTGTGCTAGAAAATTACAGCTTTTATAAGTTACTATATGGTTCACTCAAGTCTATGATGACCTCCATTTAGTAATGTATGATCTATTTCTATCAGATTTGGGATTTCAATTTTGTGGATGAAATTTCCTAATAAGATATCAGTGGAACCTTTGAAAAAGAGCATTTCATCCCATAAGTAATGTTTTTTTAGTTAGAAATAATTTACTTTGTTGATGTGAGTGGTCTTGGGTAGAAAATCATATTTCTAGATAATAATAAATACTAGAGAACCACAATTGATCCTTAATGATGAAAAGGGATTCATTAGGAAAATACAATTCGATGTCAGTACCTTTATCTTCTTAGATGACTGACAGAGGAAGCAGAGATAAATTATCAAAAAATAACAATTTCCTTCCATATAAATGTGATCATTGATATTTTACCTCTATTTCCTTTATCACTAGTCCAAGATGATGAAGGTAATTGCATCAATGTCGATTTTCCTAATGAATCCCTTTTCAGCATTAAGTTTTAATTGTGTTTCTATTATATTGCTAATTATGATTCCACATGAATTTTTCACCAATATATCTCATATAAAAAAGGAACGGGTTTCATAGTGATGAAAAAAATTAATAATGGGCTGAACCAATCATGTTCAAATGCTTCACTGATAGCTTATTACCACATTGCATCGCCAAAAATGAAATCCCAAATGTGACAGAAATGATTCAATCGTCACCAACTAGAGGAATTCATGGACCTGAGCATGCCATGGGAAATGTTTTACAAGGTCGAATTTTCTATCCCATTCTACACTAAGTCACAACACAATTCTGTCAAAGATTTCATAGGTTCCATCAAATTGGGAACATTAGTAAATTAAATGTAATCCATCAAAACCCCTACATGGATGTCAAAATATTTAACGTTTGGGGAATATAATTAGTGGGACCATTTACTAATTGACATGGACAATCCTATATTATAGTTTTAATTTACTACATCTTAAAATTGGTAGAATATGATGAAACATAACATGTCACATCAAAAGTGGTAATTCATTTTCTACAAAAATAACGTGCTGTCAAGATTTGTATTTTATAGGCCACTAATTAGGGATAGAGGAACACATTTTACCAATAAATATATTAATTGATTTATTGAAAATATGGAATCTAGTTCAATACAAGAACACCCTATCACTCAAAACAACTGGGAATATAGAATTGTCGAATAGGGAGATCAAGAAAATCATGGAAAATATTATAAACTCAAGTAAAATTTACGGATGTTTGAAACTGGAGATGCACTTTGGGCATAAAACACTACATATAGAACAACCATAGGTTCCACACTATTTATGAAACACTATAGGAAAGTGTTTCATCTTCTAGTTGAACTATAGTATCACTCATATTTGGAAATTAAGAAACTAAATATAGATTCTAAAAATGATGATGAATCTCGTATGCTGAAGTTGGTTAAGTTGGATGAAATCTACAAAGATTCTTATGACAATTCCAATATCTATGAAAAGTGAACTAATAAATGGAATGACCATAACATTTCAAGGAGTATCATTGACCAAGGGATTAAGGTCCTCTTATTGAATTCCAAATTAAGATTATTTACTGGGAAGATGAAATATTGATTGTCTGACCCTTTCAAATTCATTCAAGTTTTCACTTATTGCACCATCAAAATTTAGAAGGAAGGTTAACTACCTTCCAAAATTATTTGTCAAAGGCTGAAAATATTTCAAGAACCATTCTATAAAGGTTGTTTCATCAACCTCAAGTTCATCTAATCCTTAATGGATTCATGCTCTTTGTTTTATAGTGATGTCTAGGATGAAACCCAAGTTAGGTAATCTTAGAATAAATTAGTATAGCCTTAGGAAATATTAGGATGTTACAAGACTTCGAGTCTAGGCTTTGAAAAAAATGAGCTCAAATAGTCCATTGCACGTCGTGTATCTGTGTTACATGATGTTTGCCTTTTCTATCAAAAATCACATAAAAACCAGAAGTAGAGGACGTGAATTGTGGTCACACATCACGTAACCCCATGATTTTATTTTTTTTACATGTTGTGAACCCTAGGTTCACAACCTAATAACCCACCCCCGACCATCTTCCTCCCTCTCATGCATTCCAGCTAATAACCCCATCATATCCTACACCCTCCCTCTCGAATTCACCAGCCTCTATTTCTCTCTTACCCTCCATATCAATTGGTAAACCCACAAACCCCTCCCTTCCCTCCCCCCCACCTATACACCCCCTCCCACCCCCTATCACTATCGACCACAACACCACCTCCCCTTACACCCACCATCTATGAACGCCCCATCCCCTCTACGACCATAAGACAGCCCACCAAATCACATCCTCCTCATTTCACACTAAACCATACTTCCCCATAAAACCATCCCAACCTATAGAATCCTTCCCAAATTGTATGGACCAAAATCTTATGTCCATCACCCTTCAATTTATCATCAGACCACAATGAGTAGCCACTATCCAAGTTCCCATACAACACCACACCTCTCTCACCTCCAACACCACCCTCCTCAGCCTATGACAAATCCTTATCTAGCTCTAACAACTCTTACATAGTTAAGAACTCCCACCTTCATCACACTCTATGCGTTTCCATACTTATTCATCATTTCAACCACGAATGGATACAAAAAAAAACCTCTACATACCAACAACACCCAAGATATGGCCATCCTCACCCACATAAACATCTCCAATGAAATATTAGAGCTCATTAACACCATCCATATTTCTAGAATTATTGAGGTCTGATTGGACAAAAACATAGAGCTATTTTCGGATTTGTTGTCTACATATGAGGTATATATTTATAGATTATGATTCCACTTGGGTAGCCAACCACATGAGCTTTCATTTTTTGAGTTCGGCATTAGGTTGGGAATCTATACATAGGATCCTTCCATGTAGGATATCTTTCCAAAAATTCATCTCAAATCTCACATGACTAATTTGAGGAACCTCTAGAAGATGATAGCATAAGATGATCATTCAGTACCAGACCACCCGATCATCGTGTCCACATTGTTGAGGATCACGTCATTAAAAATAATCCACCAAGCATTGACCCATGCTTAGTTTTCATGATAATATTCACAGTGAAGTGTGATCCTAGTTGACATCCTCATCTTCACAACAGCCATGGGTTGTCCATCCATGAACATGGTTGCTTAGATGGCATACTAATACTGGGCTCACACACAGTGGATACAAGGTACTTTAATGGGTTGCTCTTTCATTACACACCTCGCCCACCATCTCGGAGTCTTTGAGGCTGCTCTCCCTCTTACATTACATAGACCCATGGAGGCAATCAATTTGGTGATGCTATAAAAAATGTAGCTTCTAGTAAGGGAGGGTGATGTTTACTGCTAGGCATGAGAAGTAAGTCAGGTAGCAGCTGCAACATGTGAGGCACCTAAAGAGACCCTCCACCTGCTCCACCTTCCACTTCACATCCAACACATTCCACCCATATCCTATAGACCACCACCACTAGTCAATCCTCGAATTATACCCCATATGAACTATAGGAAATTAATTTATGAATACTATAGAACACGATATAGATCTTGAACCATATACTTAAACAATCCATAGAGCTATCTGAGTTCACTGCTTCTCTACAACCTTCTACTGTACACAATCAACTACCAACACCACCAGCTATCCCTTTCACTTACACCACCCACTCCACCCACATCCCATCCCAATCTACACTCAATTCTTTCTGAACATACTCCCTAGTAGTATTACCTCACAGAGTAGGCCCAACTGGGAAAGGGGAAAGCCACTAATGCATCCATTGACCATACCTCATTAGATCTAGCTTCCAGAACCACAAAAACACCAAGGATCACCACATACCCACCATCCAACCTAGCATATATTCCTGGAACCACAAAACTACACTCCGTAGCTGATCTACCTGACCCTGTTTTCATCACTTCCACTGATCCAACCATCCACTTCCACTGCCATCCGATCATGAGTGGAGCATGGTGTAGGTTTTTGGTCCCGATATCATAACTTATTTAGACACATTACTCATTTGTGGTAGTATAATATTGTTCCAGGGATGGTAATTTTTCAATATGATTTTGTTCATTCACACATTTTGTAATCTTACACTCATATAAAAATACATGAAAACTAGATTTTGTGTCATTTTTAAGTAGATTGATTTTTATATATAATTACAATTTTAAATAGAAATTGAAATCTCCTCTATGTCATATATGGTTTTCAGTGGACCCATACCACCATCTATCTATGTTCAACGAGTGAATAAGTAGGTGGCCGAAATAGAACATCAACTTCAAAAACATTAACTGGAAATTCATGTATAGTAGCAACTGGAAAAAGCATAGATACCCTTTCTACCACATCTTATACATGCTCCCACTTCCTCTAAAGTTATCAATCATATAAAAAACCTTGAAAAATGGAGGAAATCAGTACTTCACCTGTAGATTTTAGAGGATAATTGATCTGATCGAAATAAATTCCTAATATTTTAGTTCATCCATCTAGTTGATGATGTTTATATTAGTGCTTAATGGAAGGCAATCAGCAGTTCATCATTTTTCTAGATTGAGTCTCTATGCTATAGTCTTTTTAGTTTCATTTTTATTCTCTTTTATGATTTATTGTGAAACACTTCTGCATTTAAATTAAATTTGTTACCTATTATCATCATTATGTGCATATGCCTACTATCCTTCTGATCAATATTTTAATCCTTTGGACTAATTTTTCATCTACTGCATGAATTATTTTCTAACCCATATTGCAAGTGACTTAGATTCAGTGTCATGAATACCCTTCATTCCTCATGGAATTCCACTTATTATATAGAGCTATTGATTCCCTCAATTTTAAATTTTTCAACTACCATTTCATTATTTATGATCTGTATTTTCAATAACACTCCCACGATAATTCCAAGGATAGTGGGGACACTTTCTCCTTCTATGTGTAGCGGATTGTTTTAATGAAATTTACTTTCTATACACTTAATTTTTTCATGTATCTATCTAGGAGACATTTTTTAAATTGAATCCATTCTTTAAACCTGAAAAACATTATGGCCATTTAAATAAAATAGAAATTTATGTTGGAAACTATAAGAAATCTAGGTTTTATCTCTATTCAAATTTTTAGAAGTATTGATAATCTTAATAATTTAATTCAAAATTCATCGTCATTGAAATTCTAGTTAATTGAATTACTACTTGGTTTTATACCCTTAGTGATTTCCATTTTATATTTTTATTCCCATTTTGAAAGTATTATGAACCTAAAATTGAATATTCTTTTATTAGTATATTTTTCAAGAGATACCTATGACATGTAAACCTATGAGAAAAAGAATTGAGATCTTATTGAGTCTATGAATAAAAAAATTCAATTTTATATTGATTAAGGAAACCTTTTTTGATCCACATTTATAGAAACCCACCATTTATCTTTTCTTCCACTAAGCCCATAGTTTTCATGAATGACCATATAGGATGTATCTATTCTTATCCAATAATCCCTTCCTAACATAATCTTTTTGTAATGCATTAATTTACAATAAATATGTTTGGGGAGGTTTTCATACAACATTGGACGATTCTATTGTGGAAATGTATTGTGTTTCTCATCAGAACATTTGATTTTGATACATCTATACTTTATATAAATTCAATTTAATCACTTTACATAAAAAATGTATAAAAAATAAAAACAACATGGGTTGTGTAATAGGAAGGTAAAAAATTATATGGTTTTTCCTCAAGGATGGAATCACATCATACTACATATGATGTGCACCATACCATGCTTCAAATTAAATTTCAATAAAAGTAATTAATCAAATGGGAAACTAAATTTTCAAGAATCACATAGGGAAATAATTTATGCCTCATTTTTTAAAGAAACAAGATAGCCAATTATTTTACTTTTTCTATTTTAAAATAGCCATGAATTTCCATTCATCCATTTTCATTTTTCAATCCATTATAAATATACATGACACATTCAATTTACCTAACATGAATTTTTACTCACATCATTAGGGTAAAAATTTAAATATAATTCATCACATACCTCAAAAACATGCCACTTACTATAAGCTTGTGAAGCATCTAACCTCCCCACTGCGTAAAGTTATAAATCACAATTAATTATGAGGGGTTCACTATTATTTTACAAACATCTCTAAGGCTTAGGGAAGGAAGCTAAATAAATATAAAAAGTAAATCCAAAAATGTAGGTTAAACTATAAATAATTTTTCATGATAATAAAATAATATCAATAAAATTATCCCTTAAAAAATGTCATATTTCTCTTCCACGAAAAATCTTAAATGGATTCATGATAACTATAATCACAATAAATGAATCAAAAACTATTTTTTTTCATCTTCATTTCAATTTTTTTTCTGTTCCGAAAGTTGTGTTTAGGAAAAATCGCACATCCATCACATAACGACATATGATAAAAAACCATCAGTCTAGAAAATGGTCAATTTTTATATTTCCAAAACACAATGCATTTATTTTATTTTTTTCATAATTTCACTTTTCAAATAAATTTTCTACCAGAAGGATGAATTGTGATATATAGTGAAAGATACACGGTTTTCCCTAAATCATGGTAGAAACCCCCAACAATATATCCTATTTTGTTTATCGTAGTACATCATAAAAAATACCTCTACCACATGTATTATATTAAATATCACACCAAACATTTTGCGGAAGGTATTAATGGATAATATAGTCTTCTAACACAACTCATTTCCTAAAATAAAATTCCTGGAATCTATGTGATTAATATAGATTTATATGTGGTGGGTCTAAGGATAAGGTCCAGTAAAAAATAATGACTCAATAACTTTAAAAGTTAATAGGTGCATTCATAGATACAATAAGATGAAAATAATGGTTTAAAAAACATTCCCATGTTTCTCAAGAAATATAATATAGAAATAATGGGAAATTGGATTAGTGGATTCCTTAGTAATGTTATGAATAGTTGGGTAAATTACTCATGGAAATGGATAAGAATAATTAAATAAATTAATGAAAATAAAATTGTATGCATAGAAAGGAATAATATTAGAAAAATTCCATTTATAAAGATAAATATTCTCCCATAAATACTTTGTTTTTAAATACAAGGCCAATTGTTTGTCTCTAATAATTGTTTCTTGATTTTCCATGCTAAAATTTATTGAAAAATATATTCAAATACATTCCATGGTAATTATCCTAATTAGTTTCATGTCTCTTAGTTTAGTTGATTGAATCAATAATCTATTAGAGGGAATGTAATTTAAAATTAATGTTATAAAACATTTAAAATGTCGGGGATACAATTGAAAATTAAAAAATTGAAACTCTTACTTCCATTTAAATTTGATGTTTTAAACATCAGTTGTACACATTTTTCTTACATCATGTCACAAATTGTAAATTTTATATGGCATTTTTTCATTATTTCTAGTACTAATTTTCCCTTAATGTATGTGCATTTTTCTTTTGACCTTAAATGTGGTGACCAGATCTTGAATATCATTATTATTATTAACAGGATCTCAGAATCAGTCTACACTCGGTAAAATTCTTCTTTTTGAATGGTTATCATCATGTTTTGAGTTTCTTCAATGATTTATTCATGTTTATCTTCTATATATTTAACTTATTTTTATTTTTATATTTCTATTTTTTCCTGAACATAGTAAGTTCAGGGTGAAATTTATTTATCCTTATCCTCCTCCTACACTTCCTCTTCTTCTTCTTCTTGTAACTTTTTACGAAATTATATTTCATATAACTCAAGTTACACAAAAAGGTCATCCTCTTCTTTATACATTGATCCTATAAAATCAAGGCAATAATGGTTAGAATATATATCATCATTGGAAGTGATACTTACCACTACTTGATAATCAATGTGTCTTTGCTCATGGTGGTCCTTGTTGAATTCTGGCTCAAGGATATTGGGTATTGTGAATTCAGTGCTTGGGTATGATTGTTGGTACTTGAATGGTATAATTTTCATTATTCTAACATTATTTAATATTTATGCCATAACCACCAAATGGAAGGTGATCCTTCCCTTGGTAGCCCTTGTGTTCAGCAGTCTTTCCATTACAAAAAAAAATACTTAGTGTGGTAAATGGTAATATGAATTAAAAAAAATGCTAAAATAAAAATATAGAATATATGAGAAAATATTTAGTTTAAATTATTAAATTAAAAAATTGTCTACTCTTTCCCAAGAAAACAATGGAAAAAATTTACATGCCCACACAATTCATTGAACTAGAATGGGCAGTAGTAAAATAATAGTCATATTGTTTCCCAAACATCACTTACTACCAGGGCATAGTATAGTGAAAGTTTGGGGTCGATCCCATTGAGAACTAAACTAGAAAATGAAAATCAATGGCTTGTAAACTTTTTGGGTAGAAGTCCTTTTTAAGTGGTTCTATTTAGGGAATCTATTTCAAGGGGTGGATTTTTGATTGAATAATAAGAGATGTATCAGGTACAATTTCAGGGATCTGTTGAAAATATGATTTTAATACTTACTTGGTTGGATCCTCATGATTAGGTTATGAAGCTAGCGGAGGTCTCTAGTTGAATATGGTCAAATAAACAAGTTCTACCTAAGAGGTAACTATTCCTTGACTGTGATATATTGAAAAACTAAATGAATTATTCTTAGATTCTTATGATGTAATTATTGTAGCTTGTTGTTCATAACCTAATCTACTCATTCCAGCATAGGGTCCTTCACTCAAATATCTCATGGTCGGGGATGTTTAAATGAATTGATTAAGAATTTATCTCTTATCATGATTAATAATCCTTAAGGTGACCAATTTGAGAATTAAATTTTTATTTAATTTAGATGCACCTAATCTCGATCCCTACTTTAGGTGGTTTAGCTACTCATGGTAGGATGAAACGTAAATAAACTAATAATTCAAATTGTTCTCTATATAATAATAATAATCGTGTTAAAATAGTTAACAAACATTCTATTATTTAGGATAACGTAATTAGGATGAGTATGCAACAAGGATTAGTAAATATAAATCATAATTTAATTAACTTCTCACTTAGAGGGATAACGTGAATGAATGCATGCAAATATTTGTTGCTGATTGGCGATGAATGAAGGAAATGATGGGAAATTAATGAATATGTTGTCAAAAACAACCCATGATGCTTGTATTGAATCAATGTAATGAAAAAAACTATGAAATTTTGTGTCTTGAAGAATGGGAGTGGTAGGGAACAATAGGAGAATGAAAAGAAAAAACGTCTTCTGATTGGAGCTCTAGAATTATTTTTAAATCCACTACACTAATGACATATTTTTAGGAAAAAACATACATGACATGTAATGAGGATTCACGCTATGTAATTTCAATCTATGTATTCTTCCTCGGATTTTGAATCTATGCATAGCTCACATGTCTCTTGTATTAGATATGAAGTTTTTACTCCTTTCACGTGGTGTATGAGAGCCTCATGGAATGTAGCTTCCTTCAATATTTACCTTTAGAGCAGGAATTTCCTTAAACTATTTTATAATATGTATCATCCTCTCATGATGTTTACTGGATTATTTTCATGTATTATCTCACAAATTCTGTCATGAATTGCTTCATGACTTGAAAAATTCTATGATACTCTACTACATGTTGTGTAATGAGGTTTCACAATGTGTAATGGGAAAATTATTATCATTTTTTTCATTTTCTCCTTTGAAACATCAGAAGCCTATTTTATAAAAAAATCCACACATACTAAGGGAATTATCTAATAAATAATTTAAAATTATTAATTAAAGATAGAAAAAAGTATATATGATTTCAGTATATCAAATTCCACACTACTTGAACAATTTCTTATTCTCGTAAAAATTATCTCAGAAGTGTTTCAAAAAAGATAAGTAATTTTTAAACTAGGAAACATTCATTATGCCCATAAAAATAAAACTAAGTATAATCAGAAAAGGTTAGTCTTAAGAATCAGTCTTTCATATAAAATTCTTCAGGCCTCATAGTTCAATTCTTTGTAAAATTTGTAATCTTTTACTTATAGTCTCTTAATTGTTCCTTAATTTCAATACCCATTTTTAATTTACCTCCCAATGAATTTTCTCTCATCACTGAGGGTAAAACAAAATTGGATTTATGCTTATACTTAGAGTACATAATCTTACCCAAAGGATTCCATTAGTTCTACCATCTCGACATTTTAAATAAGAATACATAATCAATCATGATGGCTTCAACAATTAGGCTCTAATGACTTTAAGGATGTGGAAAGGTAGTTAAATAGTGAAAATAAATTTAAAAAGGGAGGATTGGATCTGATGTATAATTCATGAATGTAGTGAAAAGTGTAATAAAATAACTCCTTCATAGCATAGAATCCAAGCTCCCAACTACTCAGGCTAGATCCATATATATTTCATGTAAATGACCGAATGGTATTCAATTCCTTTCCTTTTCTTTTGTATTTTTATTTTTTGAAAGTCATTTCTAAGACAAAACACTCTTTCATCTTCAATAATGGTGCCCAAACATTATGGCCATGTGAGAATCAGTAATTCCTAATGAATTACTAAATTTTGAAATTTACCACATGAATCAAACAATACACTAAACTGTCGGGTAGTATAGGATGTGAAAGTCTGAGGTCAAACCCATAAATTCAGTATTGGATAAAATATTAATTAAATAAAATATCAATTTTTAGAAATTAAATCTATACTATCATGTATTTTATTGCTGAAAATGTGAGGGAATAAAATATTAAATAGGTTTTGAGTAGTAATGAATCAGGGTTCATGGGATGAAAATGTATGAAATAGTTAATTAAAAATCATGCAATCATCAGAATATGGCCCGAATGAGTACTATAGTCATGGAAAATTCCCTTCATCATAGGTTTTCTTTTTCTCATGGTCAACTACTTCAAATTACATAGAATCAGTAACCTAAAACCTTATTTAAATATTAAAAAGACTTAAACTCAATTATTAGGGGGAGAATATAAACCCTATAATTCAAATTAAACTATCGAATTCAATCAAATCACGAAATGGACTTCCTCAAAAAATGAATGAAATTAAACTCATTCCCTACCCCAATCGCAATGATCATGGATGAAGAAATTAAGAAGGAGATATAAAATATTAAAAGATGAGAAATACAAACATAAATGGAATTAAAATATAAAATACTTCATATATTAAATTCTCATTCATCATGCATGCCCCGAAACTATGAAATCACCCACTCATGATAACCATTAGAAGGCTTAGAAAAAAGAATAATAAAAAATACCAAGGAAACCGGTGAATCATGGCTCCACAGTAGGTGGGTACATCTCCACAGGAATCCCTGTTTGAGGCTCTATCCAGATCCCCTCCCAAGGCATAGACTAGGGTGTTATTTATAGGGTTTTGCTCAAATACACAACTATAGAGTAGATCACATGAATCTATTTTTTTTTTCTATTTCATAAAGCATACATGTCCTGAAACATAGTTTCACGACATGTAATCTATATTAGCATTGGTCTTCCTGAATCATTATATCTTGATCATTCATGATGTTCATTTGATTTATATGATGTGTAACTTATTTTCGATGTATTTTATGAATACACAACATTTACTTTGTGGCACACCATATCTTAAGGAAGTCATGATGTGTAATTGAATTTCATAACCTTAAACTATTCTTCTTCAGTTTATGAAGCTTCAAATTTTCTCAACAAAATGGTGTTTCACCATGAGCTTCACTCCCTCTGCGAAGTGTATTTTAGATCAATTTTTCTCCTCTATTCATTCAAATTTAAAATATTCATTACTTCCAACCAAAAATCATAAAAAAGTCAATATACTCCAAAATTTGCATGATTAATCCATTAAAAATCAAATAAATACATTAAAATACCTTAAAATATGTGCATGAAATACACTTATCAGTCACATATAGATTCAGAATTGCATTAACCATATACAATTTCAATATATGGTGTTAATTGAGGGAATAATATTTACTTTATTTACTATAGAAATATTAATATTCTATAGCCTTGATTCAATATGGATATTTATTGTTTTATATAAAATTATTATTATATTATCTATTTAATTTATAAATAATCTATTGTAAATATTTATGTGATTGTTAGTTCATGGATATATATATAACCTTAGTGTATCAACATGTCTCATTATACAAAATAGGTGGCCAAATTAGATGGGTAATTGGTGTATCCAAAAACCATAAATTATATTTTCTTAGCCAAGGCCTTCACTACAAAATCCCTGACACAATTTCAATAAAAATTACCTCATTAATAACAAAAAAATAGTAAACATATAATATATTTTCTTAAAAGCTCAAACATTGGTAAAAATCACATTAATAATTTTTTTGATAATAACAATAAAATTATTGAAAAAATATTAAAGATTATATGTACATGACGAAATGATTTCTGGATGAGTAGTTAAATTATGATAGTTTTCCTACATAATGATATTTTGGTATAAAGATTAATTAAAGAGAGAAATTTAAATTTTAAAGATATATTATCCATAAATGAAAATATTATATGAAAATATATAATTTTTTTGTAGATATATCATATAAACTAGTTAATAAAATTTAATAATAAATAATATCGATAAAAATGATATTTTCATAGAAATCCCTTACCACTTTGATAACTATTAATTTATAAGTTTTGGTACAATCACATTGATCATTGTTACACCATTATTTAATTTTAATAAGGAAATAAATATCATATATATTTCTTATATAAATATTTATATCCAATCATAATAATTGGTTTTTCAAAACTAATTTGATCAATACATTGATATTATAATCTATATATAAACATGAGTGATGTTTCCATATTTCGATGGACGACTTGAATGAAAGGTAAATGAAACATTTGTGTAAACAAGGGATGGGAAGGGCTTCCCTTTTATAAGTTAGGGGAGGGATACACATGGATTTTCATAAACAATAGCAATTGTATAATGTAAATTTCATAGAAATGTGGGTCCACATGGTCAGAAATTAAAATTTAGGTTAATATTAAAATTAAATATAATTAATAAATAATATTTATATTGGTGTTAGTGGAAATCATATTGTCTATCATGGTTTAATGACCACCCCTGGTAAACACATTTATACATTATCTGTTGTAACAAAATATTGTTGTTTTTATAAATCATTATGAAATAAAATTAATTTGACCCTATAAATTTAAATTATTATTCTAATTAAAAATTTATAATCCATTTTAAATGATGTAATTCCTATAAGTGGCTAAATGTAATTTTAAATAATTGTGGAATATATAGTGAAAACCTGATTTAGAAAACTACATGTTTAGGCATAAAGAATAATTTTATTGCATTCATTTCCACATAAATAAGATAAAATAAAAGAAAAAAATATTTTATTGAATATAAAATATATAAATTTTATTAAAATAATTATTATTGTATATTAATTTTACCTTTTCTAATAAAAACAAATTATGTGTTTAAAAATTATTTTTATATAAAATAAGTTTTTAATAAAAAACTATATTGAACCAAAATCTAATGTCAAAATTTTAATATCAAATAATTTATATTATTTAAAATTAATTTATTCTAATTTTATAATTTGATAAAATTTAAATCACATCAGTACTTTTACTTGAATATAAATGAATGACTTTTGAAAACAATTTTATTTTTTACTATTCACTGAAAAATAATTCTTCAAATAAAAAAAATCCCTCTAAGATAATACTAACATCTATATTTCGAGAATAATTTTTTTTTTCTAAATAAAACTTCTTAAAATGGTATAAATTAATTATTATTTCTATCCATAAAAGAAATTATGAATAAAACAAGTTTTTGAAGCATAAAATGACATTAATGAAGGTTGAGTACCTATTTACTATGAATTATAAGTAAATTTCCATTATTTAATCCCATTATATATTTTTTTTATAATGTGGGTAATATTATTATTACCTTAAAATATAGTGGATATATTTTTAAATTTTACTATATAAAAGTCCATTAAGACTCAGGGTTACATGTGAATCAAGCTATCATGAACATACAAATAAATTATAGAAAAAATATATTCTAAAATATCAATGTGTTAAATTATCCCCCAAAAAATATATTTCAATCTTTAATATATATCCCTATAATTATGTGTACAATTTATAAAAATTCCTTTGTTAGAAATACACATTGTACAAAGGTTCCACAAAACACCCCTTAAAAATATGATCTGGGAAGCATAATGGTAACCTATAATAACACATAATCCGGTTTCCATATATGAAAAACATCTGTGAAAAGAGAAAATATGAAAATAAATGATAAATATAATTTTTAAAGAATAACATAGAGTTATAGAATGACATGTTCATGAAAAATTTAATGACAATAATGTCATAAAACATTGAGGGGTGAAAAAAACCATAAAATCCTCAGAATTAGTTATAAAAAGGAAAAAAATTCTTTTTCATGATACATTTTTCTATAGTGGATACATTATTAAACCAGGGAATATGATAAAATTTAAAAACATGATTTTTTATATTTCTAAGGCATATGTTCATATCCTTATTGTGATTTAATAAATTTCCCCTTATGTATCTTCTCATACTCTATGAAATGAATATTCAGGATGGTTTTTTCGTTTCCAAAGGACTAAGTTTAAATTTTAATTAACTTAAATATCCATAAAAGTATGAAAAAGAATTATTTTTTATCATTATATTTACTAAAGATAAAATGGTGAGAACAAGTTATCTAATATGTATAAATCATAATATGGTAAAATATTATATTAATCACTCTAAGCTAGAAAATCACACCCAAGTTTCAATTTAAACCATTCCAATAATAGTAACACATAAAAATCCTCCAATGTATGTCTGGAAAAAATATAAAACGAAAGAGAAATAAAATTTACAATTAAATATTTTTCCAATATGAACATAAACATTTATTCTAATAAAAAATATTGTATATAGTAATTTCTCACACCAATCATGTGAATGCCTTGATCATATATTCTTCTAAGACATGATAGCCACCATAATTATCGTAAAACTACCCTGAAAACATATATTCTTCCAAAAAAGTTACTATATCATTATTACAAATATTAAATCCTAGATTATTCAATATATTCTAAAAATCCCAAAATATATTAAACTTCATGAAATATAACATATATCAGGTTGTTATAATATAACTAATACAATTTATGTTTAAAAATACAAACCAACCTAATTTATCAATATTTATTAATCAATTCCCTTTATTAGAAATTTTCATCTCAACCACTAGCACATATTATTTTTTATTTGTCTGTTATTCATTTATTTTTCAAATATATATCCCTACCACTAGTGAAATTTTATAGGTTACTAATTTAATTCAACATATTATTGAATATAATTAAATAAAAACAATTGGGGAACAATATTAACATGTTCACGATTATTATAACCAAATGGGCCTCAGTGATGTAGTTATACAATATAATTCTCAAATATCAAATCATGAACACTATAATTATTCCACTTTGGTAATTGTAATAACATATTCCCTTCCCTTTTCTAGTAGTTAGCCCAGGTATTGGGGAATTAGGTTACATGATGACCATGTTCTAAACCCATGTCACATTGAACTATATATGTTACCATAGGATGTAAATTATTTCTATATATTGTACACCAAATTTCTTCAAAGTAAATTACAAGAACTATTTTCTACAATTCCACACATAAAACATCTTTAGTTTCTATTGAGACATTTCCCGGGGTGATTCTTCTAACATTATTGGAATGTAAGAATTTGAATCTTATTTTCTCTATGATGTCAATGGAATTGAATTTTTTTCTCATTTGGATAATTCAATAACTCACAAATGTTCATATAGTAAATCATATATCATGATAACTTGTTAGGAATATAATGATTCTACTATAAAAATTACATAATATTGATTTTTTAGTCAATAATTAATTCTCATAATCTTTAGGATATATTCATGTATATAGATTTATAGAGCTAGTTCATAACTCAAACATATAAAACTATACAATATAAAGATTAAATATCCAATCAACATCCTTTTTTCCTACCATATGTATCATTTAAAACAAAATGGGATTTTTTATATAATAAATATTTATGAAATTTAAAAATAAATATTCCTTTCCAATACCCCTATATATATCACATTAAAAACTTTTCAAAAACATGGGATTAGAAAAAAATATTAGCATAGGACATAAAAATATGAAAACTGTTAGTCCGATGAAAAATAAGAAACCACTTGAAAACAATTATCTTATAACATTTTACCCAGAAATGGAATTATCATTCTTGTAAAAAGATCAATTCTATTATATTTTTTTAAAAAATAAAATTTCTAGGAAATTCGTTAGAAATAATAGAAGATTCATGTAGGTTCTTTGGGATGGAATATCATATAACCCATACAAATTGGAATAATCATATGATTACATATTATTATTTGGAGATGATAATCCTTTCCAAATGCATTGGTGTGATATGTGGGTGGACCCATTATATATTAAATTACAGGATCACACAACACTATCTTAATGCATCCTTAAAAATCAATTTCCATGGACCATACAGTTTATAAAATATTTTACTTTTGTAACTCTTCATCATAAGCCACTTTGGAAAAAAATAATCTTATATGAATTAAAATACAATTTTCATTTAAACCCCCATTTTCAAAACAAAAATACATAGAAAATCATAAAATGGGTATTTCATTTAAGAGATAATGAAATATTTCAAAGGTAACAAGAAATCTAATTATAGTCTTGGTGGTAGGAAATATGCATTATCGTTATATATAGTAAAAAAATTATAAATTCATTTTGTCATTTCTCAAAATATTTTTTATAGAACATTTAAAATAATGTTGATTCATAACATCAAAATATGCCTCACCGAAAAAAAATTGATAAGAAGTCCCTCAAAATTAGTCTGACTCATCACTTATGTTCAATATCATCCCAAATAATTAACCTGTGGTAATTTTCTAAATTATTAGGATCCATTTTCAATATTATTATTCCTTTTATTTCAAACATTTCCCTATAATATATAATTATATAGTTAATTAAGTTTACAACATATGTCTTGATGATATTTGGATTATGTGCCAAAAAACAATTTTGTAGGTTGACTATGCCCCTAGAGGTCATTATTTAAACAAAAAAGAAATAATAATCATGAAATAATTATAAAATTTATGTATCAATTATTAATTTAATACCAATAAAAAATATGGTTTTTTATAAATGTTGTATTTATTGATCAGAGAGACATTATGTCATAAGTACACTTGAGTAATGTTTAAATTTTTCAAAGATCATTATGAATAGAAAATAAGTGATATTACATCATTAAAAAATAATAATAATATCATATATACAATATTATTTCATTTAAAATACATATAAATATACATATCATTGATGTAGTGTGGGGATGAAAATATGGTTACATCGATTTGTGATAGTGGTGGTTCACACATACACGAACGATGTAATAATTTTTCAGTGAATCAAAAGGAAAGAAAAAAAATGATATATTATAAATTAATAATTATTAATATGTCATTAATATTACTATTATTCCATGTATATCACCTATATTAATTAAATTTATCCTTATTTTCATAAATTTAAAGCGTTAGTGAAAAACGAATCATATTGCTTCGCAAGGATGTAGACTGCCATACACACAAGAGACGTTATCACATCCATACAAAATGGAACATAAATTTTTATATATAATATAATGAACCCAAAGGTATAATTATTTTAATAATTTAAATTTTTACTCTATATTCATCATCATAACCAATAATAAGTTGTGGGCATGGAAAATTTTTCACATCAGTCTACGGTGTTATAGTCCGCCATTCACACGACCACTATTATCATTTTGCATTTGAGGGAAGAGAATATATATATATATATATATTCCCTTAACATAAAATTAAAAACATATTTTTATTGGGTATATAATTGTATATTATATCAACATAAATTAAAATGATTTTAAGGATGTGAAAAAAGAAATAAAACAATCATGGGTAGTTATGAATTTTACAGTTTCTTGGACAACATCTTTAAGAATATACCTAATCACTTCCAGGAATAAATTTCAGACTAAACCAAATAATTAGAGGATGATAGGAAAGAATTTTGAATTTTATTTGGGTAGGAATTGGATAAAAATGGTTTTGAAGGTGTAAAAAATATAAGAGAATGGTTTTCCTTTTTTAACTAAGGTGATAGTAATACATGTAATTTTTAAATCTAAAAGGTGTACATGTGTTTTTCTCATGATAGAAGAGTAAAAAATGGATCATTATCAAGAAATAAACATTTTAAGGTCATAAAATTTCCATAAAATAAATTCTAGAAAAAATTCAAGGTCATTTTTACCATTATCATTTTAGTTTAACCCCCATGTAAAGTCATTTTTAATATAACCATGGTAATTAATTATTAAAGATACCACTATTCGTTATTAATAAAAAATAGTTTTACCTTATCCTAAAATTTAAATATTTTATATTCCAATTGTAAAATCTATTTTACCCAATAGAATTCACATAATTGGAAATATTAATTTTAATACAACACATGCTGATCCAATGAGAAGGATGGATTTCAAGAAGTGTATTTGTAAGTAAATATAATTTTTTATTAACTCTAGGATTCATAATAATAATTGTATGAATATAAATTAATTTATATATATATATAATCTATACATTTCATTTAACAAATTCCTTATTATGGATTATTCTAATTAATTAAAATGGATAAATTTTATGCATTTTAAATTATGTTTTTGAAAAACACATTTTTAAACCCAGACAAAAATTATTCTAAATTCCCATATATATTGGATTGTAATGTAATTGTGTGGATTAAATATCAATAAATAATACATATATTAAATTAAATAATATTCAAAATATATTGGGTATTTAAAAATATGTCATTTATTGAAAAGATAAATCTTTTTAGAAAAAAGGTTATTTACACTATTCACTACAAATTAATATTTTCTGATAAAAAGCACGCGAAGTAAATTTTGATATTCGGATTTTAAAATTAATTATTTTTTATAACGAAAAATCAAAACATTTTAATTATGATTTTTAATATAACCTTCTAATAAAATAATTTAGTAAAACTTATAATTTTTTTGATTTAATAATTACATAATACTTTAATGAGGAATAAAATGAAGAATGTGTTTTATTATATCATTAACTCAGTTTCTACCTTTATCCCCCTTTTGGAAATTACATCCTCACAATTTTATATACTTATTAAACAAGTATGGATATATTTCTATCTTATCATTTTTAGATTCTAATGATTCCTCTCCAACCATATAGTATTTTCTTAAAATATAAATTTGTGAATAACCTTATTCTTGAGCACTTTCACTCTATGTTAATGAATCAGAACGTGATGATCCTTATAAAGAAATATGTTATAATAATACTACTTTAAGGTTTAAAATAAGGATTATTCTAGAACATATATTCATAGCAACATGACATGAATTTTGTTATTTAACTAGGATAAGATTGGAGTAAAATTCACATGGTAGGAAACTGATCCCACATTTTCCATGGTTTCATTTAGTCCAATTAACCATGGGAATAGATATCCCTTTTTACCAAAACTCATCATAATTTTAGATGAATATAATTTGTGAAAAAACATTGTCACCTTTTTTGAAAGAATCATATTTCCTTATGTTATTGGCATAACATTGTTTCTGATTTTAAGCCATCCATATATGTTTCTAAATGAACTACACCTTCTCTACCATTTGCTCAAAAAAATGTTTTCCCATTAACTACTATTCTCCTATATCATCCAAAAAACTAGTTTATGAAACTATTTTCTACATAATGGCTTAGAACATTCTGTCTTTATATTATAGTGTATAAGAAAACTCAGCCAAGGGTAGGTATTAATCATATTGTACTGTATTATTTTTAAAGAGAACAGATAAAATCCTCTATAGTTTGAATCATCATCTCAAACTAACCATCAATTTTAGGAATAAATGTTTAATGTAATTTTATGTCATTACTCAATGATTTATTAATTCCATTATAATAATTTTCTGTTAACCTAGGATCAGTGTTTGATACAATGGAGCAGTGAACTACATGTAACCGAAATACATCCTTTTGATAAAGTTGAGAAAGCTAATATAATGAAATTGTTTCTAAAATGGTAGGGAAATTTAAAAAAATAGTTCATCGATAAATAATAACACGTATATTATTTTTACCGTGAGAGGTATTTCATAATCCCACTAAAAAACATCAATATATTTTTCACATTTATACTCTAGCATTGGATATGATTGAATCATTCTGTTTGATATTGGTATGTCAGTTTTAACCTAATGGAATGTCATATGATTAAAGGTAAAATATTTAATATCTACCTCCATTCAATCCCACTAGTAATAGTCAGGGAGGTCTCTGTACATCTTAGTACTTCTCAAATGAATGTTAAATGTAGAACATTGAGCTTCACTCATCAACTCTTCTTCAACTTGGAATCATAAGGCACATATAATCATTTTACAAATCATAAAACAAATTTATCATCAATATCAAAATAAGGAAACATATCATTCTTAATATATTCTAACTTTTCATGAAATGATTAATCTAAATTTTGAACTTTCTTAATTATATTTCACAAAGGTTACAAAACTAAAACTTAAAAAAGAGAGGATATCCCTAAATTTAAAACTTATGGTCCAAGTTTTATCAAACCATTGAACAAATTTTCTTTTTCCAAATGTAATATAGTAAATTTAGTATTATTTTTTTACTCAATGAAATTCCAATTTTTTTTTATTTTCCATAATATATATTAATCATGCAATCTTAATCCTTAATTATTTCCATCCATATTTTTTGTCTCATGTTAAATTATTTCTATGTGAATATATACTCCCATCTTTTTAATCATTACAAATTTTAGACTTTACCCTATACATATGATGCCACTAAATTTAAAAAAACATGATAAATTATTCCATATCATGTGTATTGTAATTTAACTCATGTGGTCTCAATTTTCATGAAGATTAAGTATTTACCCCCTTATTATTCATTAAGAAGAAACCAATTCCTTTCAAAGAATCACCATCGTAGAAAAAAATTATCTTTTTTAGGAAGGAAGGGCCAAAGCTAGAGAATTCACCATTATTCTTTTTAGTACCTTAACACATTCATGAAATTCTTCTTTCAATATGAATTTAAATATTTCCAATGTTAACTTATTTAGTGGGATAAAAAAAATAATATATTTTTTAACATGCAATGACCCAACCCTTGATTCACTTAACCATTTCCCTGATTTGGTGGCTCAAATGTCCTCAATAACACCCCCATACCCCATGGGATTCCAAATTGTAGTGTGTTGTAAAATTGATATGATAGGGATACTTCACATAGTTATCAGAGTGGCATAGATGATAAATCATAAATGTAAAATATTTTATGAAATAGAATTAAAAAAAAGATTAATAAAAAATAATAAAAATAAATATAACTGAACAATGAAATTATAATAAAAAAGTCACTATAGACGGTTCAATACAATAACTCATGGAATTATGGTATAAAAAAATGGGAATAGGGGAATATGCATAAAATCATGTTATAAAAAAATTTAAGAAAAAATAACAAAACCTGCTGTACTAGACTTTTGAGTTTATGCTCCTTCCACTGTTCCTAAGCTCAACAATAAGAAAAAATATCAAAAACCAATAGAAAGGAGATTTCCCTTTACAATTCATCCATACATATAATATTCTAAGGTTTTAAAAGTATTTTGAGTAGGGTGTGTGATAAAAAAACTCAGTAGGCAACAAACAATAGTGTCTATGTGTAATCCATGGATTTTTTATAACTAAACAGTGTGTGGGCCAAAGAAATAGGAAAAAAATGCTGAAATAAATATCTATCCCACTCTAATTACTTTGGGACACAAGGCGATTCTACCTTATTTAGAACATGGTCAGGGGGAATTTTTAATCAATCATTGTGTATTTATATATAATAGTATATATTTATATATATTATAATTACATATTTCATCCACCAATATAGCCCAATTATATAGAGACGTAAGTGGCCATATACCTAAAATTCTAATTACTGGTTAGATAGAGGCGTAACAATGAAATCCATAACCAGTATAATTATCCTGTAAGTTCATTCAATAAGGTACATTCTCGAAATATCACAATAAGTGTGAGAATCATGTTCATCACTCGAGATGGTGAGTGTTCCATCATGTAAACCCTCAAACACTGTACACGGCATGCCAAGACATATTTCCAACTAGTGTTAATCGTGTGAGATGTCATGGTCAAGACCCGATGTAAGGGAGCGTGATACTATGATGATCAACAGATCCCTTTCCATCATATCGTATCCTCTATATAGAAATATTGGTAATTACAATATTCAGTATGGGGAAATACCTCTCAAGTAACATGTTTACCATTACATTATATATAAATAAGGCATATTCGTATTTATAATATATCAAATGAGGTTATACATCTCATATGTCCCACTAGTATAGTTTAATTCCTTTTATTTTAATAAAAATTTATAATATTCATAACTAATGACATAACATTAACCCACTTCATAAACCATTTCATTTAGATAAACCAATTATTTTAATAAAGGGAAATCATTATGTATTAACCACACCATTTGATGGAGCCATTTTATTCATTAAGACTTGTAAAATCAATTCATAAGACACAAGGTTTCAATTGGAAGGCTTCATGGTAATGTGGGAAAATGCCTACATGGGAAGTTCCCTTAATAAGATAGGTTCAGAAATTAAAAGGTGTTTAGGATCATTAATAACCTATAAAATTGAGTGGAAGATCATTTTATGGCTTAGCAAAAATCTACAAAGGAATTTTGAGTACATGATCAATTTACCAGTTAAGTTAAATTTAACTTGGAACCCCACATGGTTTCCATAGATGAGGTACACATCCTCTAAAACACTAAATGAGAATTAATAGAAAATTTTTAAGGTACAATGATCAAGATGACATGCATAACCCTATAAAAAGGGGATTCTTGAATAATGTTGGGGTACAACACATCAAAAAATCTACCAGACATCATAACTCATGGGGAAAGCGATATGTCCACCTAACTCAAAACCATACAATAATCCTCTATTGATATTGACATCGTATTCAGAGTAGGATGTAAAAAATAAGATAAATGGCCCAACACCCTAAAATTTGGAAAATGATCTTTAACTTACATAGCATGAAGGATTTGAAGGAAAACTAAAAATGTTAGGGATAGGTTTCAAGGGATCTTCTTATGGAGTTCAACAACTCCGACACATCATCAATCAGACACCAGATTAAATTTTTTTCTCAAATCATAGCATGAGGTTTTTTTACTCTCAACAATATAGGAGACCTTGTTCATGAAGTGGATGAAGATGTTGTATGAGAAAAAAATTAGGTTTTAAGAGTAAATGAATTGCAAATTTTTAATTTCACCATGAAATATAGGAATGAACAGTTTTGTCACATGGATGTCCAAATGATGAACCAATTGAGTGAAATTTACTGATATGAATCATAATGTTTCACCATTACGAACAAAATTTTTCAAACAATGTAAAAACCATGAAAACAAGCTATATCCCAAAACTCAGAATCACTACACAACTAAATTCCTGGAATCAATCAGTATAGAACAAGATCTGTGGTTCCCATGTCTAAATTTTATACAAATACATGGTTTCTAGAAACCATTCAGGCTAGTCATGTTCACATTTTATTGGAACTCAAGTCTCTAAACAGTCCCTTGTTTTTGTTGGGACATTTTTTAGGTCAAGGTAAATAGTTAACATGACTAATAATGGGATCTAATTGAATAAAAATGATATGTACCTTTTTGAAGAGATGGTTCATTATGAACTCCCATCTATAAATATACCCATCCCAAAGTTGGCCATTTACTAGTAAATATGTATCATATGCAAAGAGTTATAGACAGTACAATTTTATATAAGCATCATATTCCCAAGTCTCATCCTATAATCGTATGCGCTTTCAGAGCACCCATAATAAAGGAACTGACCTACCTCAGAGTTTATTCAAAATCCAATCCATAATATGAATTAGATACTCCTCTAAGAAAGAATCACCTTCCAATTCATACTCATTGGAATGAAAGACATGTGACATGTCTGGATAGTATTTTAGAAGTTGAGATATAGTAAATACATCACGTATTGACGAGTATCTCCAAGGAGGTTCCAATTGGAAAGCCACTGGGATGATCTGTTTCACAACCTCTAAGGCTCCAAAGAACCTTAGTGAGAGCTTACTGTACTTTTGAATACGTTTATTCCCCATCCTCGACGAGACTCACAAGAATAACTGGTCTACAACCATGAACTAAAGAGGTCACTAGTGTCTATTAGCATTTGATTGATGTGTGAACTGAGTTATCATCATGCAATTTCTGATTATCTAGACATAATATGTAGTCTCATCTGCTCTATGTGGTCAAATAAGTGCTACCTCCTCTTCCCCTAGCCAACACAGAGGTGACAAGAAATCCCTACCAAAAAAGGAATCATAATGTGTCATCTCAATGTTATCCAAATATATGTTTTTATAAGATAAATTGTTGATTGGAATGTGTTTCTCCTTGGAACCCCCAATGTCAAGGATTTTTTCAAATATCATTTCCTCCATCACATGAATTGTATTCTCCATATGTCCATCTGTCAGTGGGTGATAGTCCATGCTCAAAAGCACCAATGTGCCCATGGTATTCAACAACCCCTACTAGAACTACTATGTAAAATGTGAGTCTCTGTAAAAAATGATAGAATGAGATACTCCATGAATATGTACAACCTTCTAGAAGTATAGTATTCTTATAACATCTACCAAGAAAGTCTCATACATTGGTAATAATTGTGTGACCTTCTTCAAATAATCAATGAATACTGACACTATTTTGTTTCTACGAGGGGATCCGGGTGGAAAAGTCATGATGTCAAGCTAAAAATCATCTCATTTACACTGTGGAATGTATAATTGTTGTAAAATCAATATCAGTCGCTGATACAACACCTTCACATACTTATAGGAAGAACATCAATTGATTAATCCATCAATCACATGTTTCATACTAACCCACCAATATGGGCTCCAAAGATATCAATACATTTTGGCATCACCTGGTTGAATCACTCATGATGAGGCATAGAATTCATGCATCATCTCCGCACTATTGTTTGTTGGGACCCATATACACCTATGGAATAATAAAGTATCATCATCATTTAGGGTTCAACACGAATATGTATCTTCATGTGAGACACTTTCCCTTAGTACAAGGCCCTATGATCAAATTATTATCTCATTCTTTGATGTTCCCGTAGAGTATAAGTGACTACTAAGTCTGAATGGACAGTCCAAACATGTTTCTACTAAACCTCAATGTTCATCTCAAAAAATATGGACATGAAATTCCATTCACCACTAGATTCTAAGGGTTTATGTTTTTGAGTCTTTAGGCATAGAGCATCTGCCACTTCTTTTCCTTTTCCATTCATGTATGAAATCACAAAATCAATCAACTGTAGGTTCTTAACCCACCTACAACGTCTGATATTTAGATCCATCTATGTGAAGATTATTGGAAGGATTTTTTTATTAGTGAATAACACAAAAAAATATTTAAGTAGAAATATTCTTAAACAAAATAGATCAAATCTATGAATCTATCTCGATGTCATGCATTAGGTATTTCCACTCCTAAGGCCTTGAATAAAGAGACTCATACGTGATGACTCACTCATCTGACATCAGTACAGCTGCAAGCATGATACCTGATGTGTTATAGTTTACTACATATATCATTATTATCTCTAGAATAATGGGTATCCATGATAAATTTAAATGACCCTTCAAATTGTGAAAGTATTCTTCATAAAATTCTGACCATGTGAATTTCACTCTAATATGTATCATGACCATAAAAGGTGATGTGAGAAATCCGGGATGAACTATCTTTAATATCCAAAAATCCTCAAAAAACACCAAATGTAAAATATGGTCTTAGATTTATCCTAGTAAACTATATATCTCACTTTCTTAGGGTCTACTAAAACTGTTATCCCCAAGATGATGCAACCTTAGAAGTGGACTTCTTTAATCCAAAAGTGGAATTTACTAAGCTTATCATAGAGATTATGTTCTCTTAGAGTATTCATAAATATATAAATATGGGTTGAATGGTAGTGTATAGAGCATGAATACACAAATATATCATCATAAAATTTGACCATAAATGAATTTAGATATTTGTGAAAAACTCAATTCATAATATCCTTATAGACTGTAGTTGATTTCGTGTGACCAAATGGAAAGACATAGTACTTTTATAGGACATACCTTTACCTAAATTTTGTGTGAGGTATTTTCAAAGACCTGTAATGCACCTGATGATAGACCGACCTAAGATCTATCATTGAACATATTTTATCTCATCAAATTTGATTAAATATTTTGTCTATTCATAGAAGTCGATACTTATTATTTATCATGATCTTGTTCAATCGATGATGATTTATGAAAAACCAAAGGGTACCATCTGCCTTCTTGGAAAAAAATTCCAGTGAGACATTTGAAAAGTGATGATGTGTGAAAATTATTTAGCTTCTAGATCCTCAAACATTTCATGATATTCAACATTTCTATAGGTTCCATCCTATAAGGATTAATAGTCATTGGTGAAACTCTTGGTAGAACCTCATTGGTCAATTCTTCCTCTTACACTGGAGGTATACAAAATAAGTCATCATGAAAGGTTCCCCTGAAAATCTCCACTATAGTTGCAAAAATAGTTTTTCATATCCTATGGTTATCTAGGATAAGTATAGAGATCAGAGATGTCCCATTACCAAGCCTTTACATTTTGGGAACTTCTCGTGTCACACATACATCCCATTCTGTCTAATACATGTTCTTAATTCCATCTTGTGATTTAAATTTCAACCTAAGATGATATAATTCAATACAAGCTCGATAGGGAACTAACCAATCCATAATAATGATTACTTTGAAGCTCATTATGTAGAGGGCGTTAATATTACACATGAAGAGGTACCCAACTATCTTAGGGGGAGTCCTTATAATGGAAAACACCTTCTGAGAGAATACCTAACATGGTGTCTGGTATCATAACACAGTAGAAGTGATCAATCTTGAGGCCCAGACATCCCATAATAGTATCAAATATAAATGAGTGAGACACACCTGTATCAAAAAAATAAGACACTAAATTAGAGGTAGATAGAATATTACCTCATATAGTTGAAGTTTTTGGTATCTTATCCTCTAAATGTGGCTAGACTACAAGTAACTATCATGAACCATGACCCTAATTCACTACCTGACTTCTTTAAGAAAGACTACTCTTCCGGCGTTGAGAATCGTGAGTCTGAATACCTCTAAATTAACTACCACATCTGCCTAATGAACTGGGGTATTTCAACCTCTTTCTTGTTAAAGGCTACTAGCCCCTCTCTTGTATGTGTAGCGTACAAAGATCTCCACCCACAAGGAACTGATGGGAGTATTCAAAAGAATCACTCAATATGACATATCATATCGTAGCCTCTGCATTTCACTGAATCGTATAAGAACTATGGTTTTTGATACCCCAACATCCCACAATGGTGAAATATCCAGAAACTATCTGTACGGGGGGGGGGGGGTTGAATGCTGCTACCCACACAAGTAGCCTCCAATCATCACTTTCTCCCACATGAAGAACTATTGATATCCTTAGTTACTGAACCACCTGAACTCACACCATCAGCTTCCGAAAAAATTTATATGTGAGAAGGTATTGGATGAAAAATTTCAGAAATGGTCAACAACCAGAATATATTTTCCTTTTATTAGATGGAATATACCATCCCATCCTCGAAACTCCCAGTGTTCATAAGATCACTAACTTACAAAATAGGAGTGAACCGCTGGAACTCATTGAAATGAAAAGAGTATTTCATAACATATATACTTCCCTACTGTAGGTTCATAAATTTTGTGGCTCTATTATACCTTAGAGTCTGAGGAAAGTATTAATCATAGAAGACTGTATGGAAATCCATCCCGACCATATTTTGATGTTGATCTACCTAGGTGATAACATTCCACCACTTCTTGGAGGAATTGCAATGAATGTAATCTGTATGAAGGACCCTTCACTCTAGAGGCATCTCTAGATTCTTGAATATTGACATGATAAATTCGAGACATGACTCAGTTGCATGTGGTCTGTCTTTTCCATAAAAGGTGGTATAATGTTTTTGTTGGAACTCTCAGGTGAATTCATCCATATTTGGTGTCGGTCAAATGATTCCTTTCATATTATGAAACATACGTAAGAATATATATCAAAACTAGGAATTAGTTCTCATATATGGTATAATAAGAGGTTTCACAAGTGGCACTACAAGAGGGATCCCTAGAGGCTCAGGTCCTTCCACTACAAGAGAACAATCATTACCACCTTCAAGGCATACAACCAGAGGATGTCACATATGGATGATACTCTAATGTCAAACACATGACTTGTAACAACCCAAACTATTATAAATAAAATTATTCTTTTGTTTTAATTAAAAAATTTATTATGTTTTACGTTTATAGAATAAATTTACACTAATTTAGTTTTATTATATCCTATTTAAAAAATTGTTAAGTATCATTATAACTAATAATAATTTTTTTAACAGTGATTGCATAATTAGTATAGATAAAGGGTTTAAACAAATATATTTGAATCAAAAAAGGATGTGATGGCCAAAACCAATAGGATCGTACCCTATGATTCCCATTTATCAAAGCCTCTAATGTAGATAGAATTATTGGGTTATAGCATTGACCAAGACCAAGATGAGATCTAACAACATAAGGATGAGTGAAACCATTTATGGGAGATGTTCAAGGTCATCGAGATCATGGCCCAAACCATGATTGTTGAACCATCGCATGAAATTCTCACCATTGTGCAACTTACCCGTAGGGCAATTTCTGGTGTGTTAAATTGACTCTCCCTCTGCATTTAAATGGAGATTTCTCAAACAATAACACCCTATTATCTTCTATGATATGTGAAGATGAAATTTTTGGCCACTATGAGATGTTTACGACATGCGTCATTATGTTTCGTTAGATCAAATATGAAATTGAGAGTCATGAAATTGGGCTCGCAGTGATTGAATGTCGGATCATAAGTTTGGAAATTCTAAATCAGGTATGTTGTTAATTTGGTAATTAAGTAGGATCTTATCGGTCTCTGTCATCATTAATGGGATGAGAAAGTGAGTTTTCTTCCCACGGGGTGTGATTTTCGGTTTCCTCTTTCGGCGACGACCAGAATACATTTGATATTGTACCTTGACGGTATTGGGAGTTCGTGTGCCTGGGTGTCTATTGTGTGCTCTGGTGAGGAATTTTTGGGGTTTCTGATGAGCATATGTCGACGAAAAAGTGGGAAGTTTCTTGATGGAGGATCTGGGATGCTCAACGGAGGCCGGTCGGAGGCAGGAGATCTTGTAGTTGACTAGTTTCTTTGGGACCCTAGCGACGACACTCTTCCTGGTGGTATTGTAGGTGCCTTGATAGTGGGGCTGACATTAAGGTGGGTCTTCTTTCCCGGCGGTGCAGATAAGGGGCCATTATGGCTGGTGATTGGATCACGATGTGGTATTCTGGAGAAGGGGAGGCATGGGCCGAGATGACCTCAGGCTGTGGGTGCAATGAGCATCATTGTTGTAGGTGAGATCGTACCTAGGGTGATGCGTTGTCATTACAAGGGGAGTCGGCTTGGGGATAAGGGTTTCAGCCATCACATGGGGTGTCGACATCAGACTGTCAGTGTGGAAATCATGCTGCTGGTGGTCTGCTCCCTTTTTTTGGGAATTTTTTGGATTTTGGATCAACCTTGAATTTTCAGCTTAATAGATGTGTGAGGGCTTTGGGCCTCTGCATTATGGGTTATGTAGTGGGTCTATGGGCTTTTTGGTTGTTTTTGAGTGACTTTATTCGATTATTTTTTTTGGTTTGGTGGTGCTTCTTGTTCCGCAAGTATTTTTTGTTCTGTTGTACTTCAATATTCTTAAATATTTTTTAGGACCGATCTTGCTCAAGTCCTAAACATTCCTGGTAAGTGATATAGATCAAGACTGTAATGAACCAAAACTATATCAATGACATTTCCCATATTATATTTATTTAATATATTATATATTAGATAAAATAATTTATAAAACATAATAAAAACATCATAAATGAATATTGAATTAAATAAAAGGTATTTCTAGTAGTTAAGGAACCTATACCAATGAAATAGTAACTTGACATTATGAATTGTGATATGATCCTAATGAATAGTAAATCGGCCTAATAAATAGTCACCACATCCATTAAAGTATAAACAAAATTTAGGAACCCAATAAATGAATGTATGATATAATTATATAATGGTATAAGTGATTTATTAAAATAATAATAATTAGGTGTAGGTAATTTTTTGAGTAATAAATATTCAATTATAATTTCAAAATTAATAACTTGATATTAATGAAAAATGATTCTCAAATTTTTTTTCCATAAATCAATATTATTTTGTCCTATGATTTTTGGCTAATTTAATAACTCCTTTGTTAATTTTTCAAAATATTATAAAATCAGTTTTAATCATAAAAACAATATTTTTTAGTAAATGATGTTTTTAAATAAAAATTAAATTTCTCATAATTAGAAAATTATTTTCTTAAAATGATGTTAATTATTTAATTTTACATATTGAGAATGGTTAGAGCGAATTTTTGTGATTATTTTTAAATGCTATAATTTTTTGTGAATAATAAAATATAATAATTTACAATAAATGATAAATACATGATTTATTGAGTTATAGGTGATATTTAGATTATATAAGAACCATTTGTTCAAAATCACTTGCACTTATTACTATATCTAGTTACAGGAATTAACAATAATTTTTTTCTTTAGTAAAATAATAAAATAATGAATAAAAATGAGAAATCACCCCTCACCTCCACTATAAAAACCACCCTCACCGCCTATTCTACTTACTTATCTAAATATTTAATCTTATCGAATTTATTCTCAAATCCTCTCCCCTAGTCTCTTCAAACGTCAACAATATATTTCTCATTAAAAATGACCAAAAATAATCCCCATAATGATTTTTTGAAGGAGGAGTATTGAACAAGTAAAATCCTCTTCATTTTCCTTTCAATTTCTTTTCAAGATCATTTCTTTAATTATGCTATCCTCACCTCCTACGTCCAAATGAACTTGGTAACTCTAGTATCATCTATATACTTAAATAATATCATGATAATGGTATGTACTTCATCATAATCCATTCTCTCACTTCTTTATTTTAAAAATGAAATCATTTTCTATGAGGTGTCAATTTATAACCCTAGTGGAGGACAGATTTTTGTTCATCAATTTCTCCTTTAAGGCTGGAAATGAGACACTTTTTATGAATAAACCATACTATAATATATTTATTATAAAATTTAGTATAATTAGGAATAAATATACTTACACAATCCTAAATGAAAAAACTAAATTTGTTCATTATGATTAATAACTAACATAATAATGTAAACAATTATCACCAAATATCTTTTCTAATGATTCATCCACATAACATATAAAGAAATGATATATATTATCATTTAAACTTATGAGTGTTCATTAATATCATATAAATTCAATTCTATATAATTATATCAATTCTATATGAACTCCCATACTCATATACAGGTATACTGATTGTGAAAACCGTGGAAATGAATGCCCTTGAGCAATAAAATTATGTCTCATAACTCATAAATAAGGCTATAATTGAAGTTAATAAAATTATACTAAATAAAATACATGTAAAATATGTTTTAATTAATTAATCAATTGATTTAATTGGATCATCAAGGAAATTAAGTTAAGGTGCAGAACACATTCAAATATTAGGTAAGTGTTTACTTCCTGAACTTCCATTTTAATTTGGGTTGTTCTTTCTTCGTCTATAAACAAATGAAATTATTCATTTATTTTATATAAAACTTAAAAATTATAGTTATTTTTTTAAAATCATTTATTATTATCATTTCATCTTTATTTTGAGGAAAATACATGTTATAAAATGGTTCCTTTATCAATTCTTCCTGATACGTGAGCCCGATTAAAAGAAACTTCCCGATTTCTTACCTATTTTCAAGTGCACAATATAATATAAATTGAGAAACCATTAATTTTCTAAAACCACTAATATTATCTTGTAAAAAATAACTTAGTTCAACTCTATTTAATGAAATTATTTTTTCAAAAGAACTCTCCTTTTCAAAGTAAATGTGTGTTACTCTCAATAACTCTCTGATCATTTTATTACTGAATCCTCATCTATATCAACTCTATTGAATGCTATTATTTGTTGATATTTATATATTATTATTTTGTTATAAATTTTTAATTAGATTATTTATGACTGGTTTGACTGTAGACATGCTATCTTGATACCATTCATCATGTTACTTTATTTGTTTGTGATTATGATTACAGATTGGGGAATTTATTTACATTTCACATGTTCATATTGTTTAGGTTTATAACCATTCATATATAAAATGGATTGGACTTATCATGTGATGGGTGGGGAAACAAATATCCCCTCTATTTATCAGTGGTTCTCAGAAGAAAAAACAAAATTTGGTTTGGGTCGAGGCCTTACCCTAGTATTTTCAGACATCTTGGGTGAGGACATGACAATATGTTTCAGATGTCTAGAATTATGTGTTCCTTCATTCTGATAATATTAATTTATAGACCATGATATTATTAATCTTGTAGAATATCCATGGTTATTTTTAATTATCTTATGATCATTCATATGTATTTATGTAATAAGCCCTTATTCCTTCTATATTATCGTGAAGATTATTTTAAAAGGATATGTTTTTTGTTATTCGCCATGGATAATATTTATCATTATGATAAGTTATTTTGAATTAAGTACCCTTAATAAGAATATAATATCACCATGATCTTATAATTTTTTCCCATGATTCTAATATTAATATAATTATGAATGGATTTCATGAATAATCTTTGAGTTTATGAGTGTTTCTAATGGAGTTGCAATGTTGTTTTTGATTTCAAGTCGTAATGTAAATATTATGTTTATATATGATTTACCAAAAATAATAAACTATATATTCCATCGGGATATTAATTCATTGTTTATATTAAAATTTCATAAAATAATGCACTAGATTTTTGAAACTGAGGTTGTTGTCTTTACAATTGGTATAAGAGCAAGTTCAGAAGAATACTAAGAAACTAGATTTAGAAAATATATATTAGGGAATAAAAACATAAGTTATAATTTGAGGATAATCATACAGAAACATACTATAATTTTGTTATGGTATTTAAAATTTAAATATTTTTAGAAAACACATCACTGTGATGATAATACAAGGGGAAGTGGTTTTGGAATTGATGTATGTATGAGAACAAGTCTGACAAGGTGTTTTGTCCCTGACTCGGGTTAACCTAGGACATGAAAATGAACCATACTTCACACCAGGGTAGATACTCCCATGGGATATTCTTATAATAATTTACATTTTTTTCCAAACATTATGATGGAATTAATTTTAAATATATCCCCAATGAAACCATGCTTATGATTATTATATTAGACATGCATAAAATTAAAATTAATGTTATGTGTTTTCTTAGATTGATATTGTATATTATGTTTTATAGACTAATATAGTATATACCATTATTTAGAAATGGCGCCTAGTATAAGGAATGCAAAACAAGATGAACTCAAATATACCTTGTATAGATTATACTCCTATTAAAGATAATAATGTTGGTTATGGATCAATGACTAGTGATGAGAAAAATATAACTATACTAGAACAACTGACACAGGTTATGAATATTAACCATACTTGTATGGAGCTTCTTGATCCAAAACATAGGGTACCAATGTCAGACTGCTTTATGGGAAAACAACCTCCACTATTTAATGGTACTACAAACCCATTAATAGCCGAGCAGTGGATATGTTCTTTAGAGAATATATTTTTCACTTTGGGAAGTAACGAAAGAGGGATAGTTGTCATGGATATTTGAGATTGATCGTGAGATTCTGATCAATGGTGGTCATTGATTCCAAATATAAAGGAGGAGTAAGAGATTTAAAATAATTAATGGAGGTATTTTAAGGAAATATTCCTAGAAAAATATTTTTCTCCAAAACAACGAGCCGATATGGAAAGACTATTCCTCAATCTGAGGTATTAGGAGGATAAGAATATTTCCATGTATAAAGGAAAATTTACAATGCTAACATGATAATAAGAATACTATAAATGTAAATTGTGGAGCAAGATTGATCAATTCCATTATGTTTTAATACCATTCCCGCAAAGAAAAATTGTTTCAAAAACATTGTCATCATCAAAAGATATTGTCTCATGTGTAATCAAGACATAGAAATAACTAACTATGTCTTATGAATTAAAAATAATGAAAGAGAAGAAGAGCGTGGTGGAGGAAATAATTGATAAAAGGGATGAATAAAAAGTTTAGTTTTCCAACATGTGATACCTGTGGAAGGAAACACCCCAGAGCCTACCTAAAAGAAAGAACATTTTGTTATAGGTCTAGAGGAAATGGCTACCAAACCCGTGATTGTAAGGGAATGGAAAATGTATCAATGTTAAATTATACAATTGTAGATATATTGGAATTAATGATAATTATTGCCCAAATATTCATGTAAATTTTTTCCTAAAAAGGCCACATGATCAAGGAAAAGATTATGCGATCACAACTTCAATGTTTTAAGTTCAGAATGATTTGGTGTATGGTACTATAATAATTTACTCAAAGTTGTACAATGATTTATTTGATTTTGTATAATCACATTCCTTTATATCTTCCCACTTCACATTAAAAATTAGACATTTCCAATTCTCCTTTAAAAGGGAGTGGTCTTTCAGAACCCCTAAGGGAAGTCTCGTTCCCCAAATATGTGTTAGGTAGTTCACATTATGGCATATAAACCTGATTTATCTGGTGATTTTTTTATACCTATGGTTAACTTTGACATAATACTTGTTATTGATTATCTTAATAAATATGATCTTAAAATCTATTATAAGATGAACGAAATTATGATTTTTTAAGAGGGTGTAGAATCCCTTATCTTTAGAAAAGAAAAATAACAATCTAATTCTTATCTTTATCCACCCCCAGTAGATCGAAGGAATTCAATTAATGAGGTGGAAGATGACACATTATTTATTGGTGAGGAAGAAAATAATCAAATTGATAATGTACCTATTTTGAAAGAATACACTGATATACTTCCAGAAAATTTACCTAGACATCCTCAAGAGCGAGAAATTGAGTTCTCTATTGTTTTAATTCTTAGTGAAAGGCCTATATCAATGACTCCTTATAGAATGGACACGGTATAATTAGTAGAACTGAAGAAACAACTTGAGAAATTGAGTGATAAAGGATTTATCCACCCTAGTGTTTCATCATGGGGATCCAATGTTCTCTTTGTCATGAAGAAATATGGATCTATGGGGTTTTGAATTTAAAAATGTGAAATAAATTCCATTACAATAGAGAAAAAATATCCCATGCCACGTATTGATGATTTATGTGATCAAATTCACAGAGAAAAATTTATTTTTTTCATGATTGAACATTGATATGGATATCATCAGTTGTGTGTGATCAAGGAATATATTCCAATGACAACATTTCAAACCCAGTATAGGAATTATGAGTTTACGAAAATGCATTTGGGAGGGATTAATCCCAACTATGTTGTCATGGATCTATTAATGAGTGTTTTCATGGAATATATTGATGTAGTTTTTATGTTATTTATTGGTGATATCATAGTATAGTATAAATTATATGAATATCATGAGAATAACATACACAATATTCCAAAGACTCTTAGATGAAATGAATCATATGGGATGTTTAAAAAATGTGAATTCTATCTCCAAATGGTTTCTTTTCGTGGAAATATTATCTCTATGGATGGAATCTCAGTTGATCCTAAAAAGACAATGGCAGTTCAGGAATGGCCTACTTCAAAAAACATAACTTATGTAAATAGTTTTATTTGTTTAGTAAGTTATTGTTGGTATTTTGTTCAGAACATCACCCGATTAGCTAACACATTATCGAATTATACTCACAAAGAAGTTAAGTTAATATAGACTAATTAATGAGAAAAATTATTCGAAGAATTAATGATTAGATAAGTTAATTCGAGGATCTGGACTCTACCATCATGATATGGTCTATTTTTTATTTATAGTGATGCATCGAAGAAAGGACTTGGTTTTTTCCTTATATAGAATGATTGAGTTATTTCCTATGCATAAAGGTAGTTAAAAACTCATGAAAAATAATATCCAAATTGTGATCTAGAGTTATCTATTGTAATCTTTTATCAGATTATATGGATATACTATCTATGTGGTGGAAGTTGTGAGATATATATAGATTGAAATAGTTTGAAATATATATTCTCATAGAAATAACTAAATAACGGGAAAAATAAATGGCTTGAGCTACTCAAGGATTACAATTGATCTATACACTAACTCCCAGGGAAGGTGAATAATGTATAATATCCATTGAGTAAGAAGGATCATGGAGTTCTAAACAAAATGAGGATATAATAGGATCAATTGTACATATATCTTGAGAGGATGGATATGGGAATTATCAACGAAGGTGAAAATCATTATGTTTTCAACTAGTTTCCCAACCATATTTATTATAATGGATTGAAAAATCTCATACTATGGATGAGAATATTCCAAATAAAATTAATTTTATGAATGATGGGAAGTTTACTGACTTATTTAATGAATATGGAATTCGGAAAATTTGGGGGAGGCTATGTATTCCCTCTATACGAAAAATAAAAAAGATATTTATTTGATGATTCACATAGCTTTAATTTCCTTATACAACCTAGTATCACTAAGATGTATAGATATTTGGAGGAACATATATAGCGGGTTAATATAAAGCATGACCTTTTTGATTATGTATCATGATATTTAGTCTATAAATTGGTGAAGGATGAAAAGAAACATCCTTGGGTTTTCATGAATCATATTCCTATCCATACATGGAAATTGGATGACATTACTGTGGAATTTTTCACCAGGTTACCCAAAACTCAATAAAAGAATGATGTAATATAGGTAATTGTTGATTGACTTACGAAATCTGAAAATTTTATCCTTATAAGTGAATATTTTCTACTAAATATCTTAATATAACTTTATATTAATTAATTTTAAATACATAATGGATCACCTTTCTAAATTTTATCTAATAATAATCTAAGATTTATATCCAAATTCTGAAAAATTCTTTATAAATATTTGGATACTGAGCTTCATTTGAGTATTATTTATCACCCTCAAACTGATGCGAAATCATAATGGACCATTAAAACATTATAAGACATGTTGAGATCATTATTCCTTAACTTTAAAGGTATATGGGATCATTATTTTTCATTGGTATCATTTTTCCACAATAATAGTTTCATTCAAGTATTCAAATGGAACCATATAAATTGTTGAATTAAAAAAGTTTTCATATAGCAACATGTTTGGATGAAGTTGGTGAATAGAAGATTGTATGCCCATATATTATAGAGTAGACAAAAACAAAGGTAATTACTACTCAAACACATATTAATGTAGCTCAATGTTAGAAAAATATCTTTAGTGATAATTAAAGGAAAGATTTCGAATTTAAAGTTGGAGATCATGTTTTCGTGAAGGTGTCTCTATGGAATGGTGTTTTATGATTGGTGAAGAAAGGGAAACTATTCCCGAGGTACATTGTACCTTGTGAAATTTATATGTTAATTAGTGTTATAGATTATAATTTGGAATTTCCTCCTAGCCTTTCTAATGTACACAATGTGTTCCACATTTCACTGTTAAAGAAGTACATTCTAGACCCAATGCTTGTCCTTGCTTCTGAAGGAATAGAATTTTCACCAGATATATATTATTCTGAAGAGACAATCTATATTCTACAAACTAAATAAAATGTGTTGAGGAATCGAATGACTCTGGTGCTAAAGGTACTTTAGAAAAATCATTAAATTGATAAGGTGATGTGGGAGACTTAGGATCTTATTATGATGAACTAACAATTTCATTTTATGGGGTGAAAATATATAAATTTTGAAGATGAAATTTTTATAGGAGGGGAGAATTTAATGACCCCAAACTCTATCAATGAATTTTATCTTCTAATTTTTATTTAATATAGTATAGATCACATAAAAGAAAATAAATAACATAATACAATCATCATAAATAAATAATGAAAAAATGAGATGTATTTATAGAAGTTAAAGAACCTGTACTGAAGAAATATAACTTTACATTATGAAGAGTATGTTGACCCTCATGAATAGTAAATCTTACTAATAAATATTAACCCCATCCATGAAAGTATAAACAATAATTATGCTCCTTATAAATGAAAGTAATATATAATTATATCACATTATAAGCAAGTGAATATTATAAAAATTAATATTTAAGTGGTGGTATTTTTGTGTGTAATAAATATTTAATAATAATTTTATAATTAATAAATTAACTTCAAAGAAAAATTAATTTAATAAAATGTATATATAAATACATATTTTTTAGTTCTGTGATTTTAGGATAATTTAATAAGACCCCATTTATTTTTTAGAGTGTTATAAAATCAGTTTTAATCATAAAAATATATTTATTGAGTAAATGATTTTTTTAATTAATTTTTTCTCCATAATTAGAAACTTATTTTCATAATATTGATTTCATTTTTAATTCTACACAATAAAAAATTGTTAAGGTGAATTTTTTTGGTTTTTTCTAAAATACATAATTTTTTTGTGAATAATAAAATATGATAACTTACGATATATGATAAATACATGATTTATTGATTTATAGGTGATTCTTAAATGATGTATTCACCCTTGGATATAAATCACGTGCACTTATTACTTTATATAGTCACAATAATCAAAAATATTTTTTATCTTGAGAAAAATTATAAAATAATGGGAAATCACCCCTATCCTCAACTATAAAAACCACCCTCAACCCCATCTTCTCCTCACTCCTCTTTGACTTTAATATTTTTACTGTTCTTCCCAAATCCTCTTCCCTAGTCTTTCCCCATGTCAAATAGATATTTTAATTCCGAAAATACTTAAACCAATCCCCTTAAGGGTGTTATCAAGGGGGGGTATTCAAGACGTAAAATCCTTTTCTGTTTACGTTTAATTTCTTTTCGAGTTCATTTATTTTGTTATCCTATTCTCACCTCATCTATCCAAATGATCATGATAACTCCTGTATAGTCTAAATACTATAATGATATCATGTTAATGTAATATACTTCATAAAACTTATTTAACCCTCTCTTTTTTTTTAAAAAGTTATCATTGTCTCAGCAGTGTCGATTTATAACCTTCCTGGACAATAAAGTTTCATTTTTCAATTTCTCATTAGAGGCTTGAAATGAGACGATTTTAATGGTTAAACTAGACTATAATATATGTATTACAACCTTTCTTATATTATAGAGGTATCATACTAACATATTAATAAAAGATAAAACAAAATGAGTTTATTATGATAAATAACCACCACAATAATGTAAAACTCTATCACTATATGTTTTATATAATGATTTATGCACATAACATATAGTCAAATGAAATATATAACCATTTAAATTTTTTTATCTTCATTAATATCACATAAATTTAATTATGGAGAATTATACTCACTTCACATGAACTCCCATACTCAAATATATGTATATTGTTCTTGAAAACTAGGGAAACGAACGCTCACGATCAATAAAATTGATTCTTATAACCAATAAAAATCGATATAAATGAACTTAAAAAAATTATAATAAACAAAATAAATTTATATAAAGTTATGAATTAATTAATTAATGGATTTAATTTGATCATCCAGGACATTAACGTTATGTGGAGAACACATTCAGAAATAAGGTATGATTTTTCTTCCCAAAAATCTATTTTCATTTAGGTTGTGATTTATTCCTATATTAAATAATTAAATTATTAATTTATTTAATATAATTCATCGAAATTATTTTTATATATTCCAAAAAAAATAATTTCAATTATTTCAATTTTTTGAGGATGATAGATGTTTTAAAAGGGTCTCATTCTCAATTATTCTCGATACACAGGCCTGTTTAAAAATAACTTCCTAGTTTCTTACCTATTTTTAAGTTCACTGTATAATCTAGTCTAAGAAACAATTATTTTCATAAACTGCTCATTTTATCATTGAAAACCTATCAAAGATGATTTTTGGTTTTATTCAAATATTATTCTAAAATAATTCTTATTTTCTAGGAAAGTGATTATTAATCTCAAGAATTATTTGATGATTTTATTAGAGTACATTCATCTATATCAACACCTATATTGATTTTTTATACTTATTTATATTGATACCTTTTCATAATAATCTACCATATTTTATTATATAATTTTTTACTAGTTTTGTTGTGGATTTTCTCTTTTTAATGAATTCACCATGCAACTCAGATTGGTTTATGATTATGATTACAGATTGGGGATAAATGATTAAATTCAACATTTTCATGTTGCATGTGTTTGTCCCAATTAAAATAAGGAATTAAATGAACATATAATGTTATGGTTGATGTCCCACTATATCCACTCAATGAAATATTATGACTTATGATACAAAACAAAATTGAGTTTTGCCAGATACCTAACCTTAGTATTTTCAAATGTCTTGGATGAGGCCTTAATAATATGTTTCAAATGTATGGTATTATGCATTCCATTTTTATGATGATAGTAATTGACAGACCATGTGATTATTCAACTTGTATAATATCAATGGTTAAGTTTCACTCTATTATGATCATTTATATGGATTTATGTAATCAACTTTCATTCCTGCCATATTATGATAATGTTTATTTTAAAATTCATATGTTTTTAGTTATTCACCATGACTAATATTTCTGTTTACAATAACTTCCACTATATTTCTTAACCTTATAGAGAATCTAAGATCACACCTTAGGTTTTATTTTTCCTCAAAATGTGAATATGAATATTTTTATGAATGACATACTTGAATAATCTAAGATTTTATAGGTGTTTCTAATGGAGTTTCAATGTTATTTTTTTCAAGTTGTAATGTAAATATTATGTTTGTATCTAGTTTTCCAAAACAACTAAACTATTTGATACATTGGGGTAAGACTTCCTTGTTTATATGATAATGTAATAAAATAATGCACTAGCTCTAGGAAACAACGGTCAAGGTCATTACAAATACCATGGTACTATGATTATATACATTATTTTGTATATAATAATAGATATATTTTCATCCAATTTATTTACTCTATAAAATAATTTTATTTTGATACAATAAAAAAGAAATAGTATTTCTTTAGTAGTATTGAAATTGAATTAATGAAATAATCTCGATGAATTAATGGATTTAGAAATAAAAAAAATATTTTAATAAAATATTATTAATATATAATATTTATTAAATGTAAATGATCATAAAAAATTTTATGAAGTCAAATGAACTTTTTATAAATGATGGAAAAATTTTATTTTCAAGAAAACCATCATTTCACAATAATTGTCTATTATTATTTTAAAATTGTAAATATAAAGGTTTAGAATTTTTTTTGATAAAATGAATATTATTTTTGGAACCCTAATGTCAAATTATCCAACAATGAATTTTTAAATTTCTAAGACATCCCAATTCTAGGGAAAAATTTCAATATCATATGACTATATGGTGTGTATTATCAAATCATAATGACATAAACGTTATCAAATAAATTCTATTAAAATTCATCCATAACAAAAAAAATTTAAAATAATGAGATTTTATGTTTATTTGATTAATTTTATAAATCCATCATGAATCCCCCTAATCCATTAATATATTTTAAGGTTTTAAAATTATTTATTAAAAGTATGACTCAGATACTTATATGAAAGGGAATTATTTTTTTAATTTACGCCCTTGGACTTATAAAATAATGAAAAATAGTCACATTTGGGAGAAACCATGGGCATATACCATAAAAATGTTTTTGGTTTTGTTTATTTTATTTTATAGATTTGAAAACCTTTGATTGAAAAAAATTGATAAAATTCCCACTTATATCCTATATAAACACACCTCATCTGCAATTTCTCCTCCCTATAATTCATTTTATAACATCCTTTATCTTTTATACCCTCTCTATAGTGTTCCTAGGGAACCCCAATCTCTCATGAATCCCCTCCCAAGAATTTGGAGTCACACAGTCAAATAAGGGATCCTCACCTTCTCTTCATTATTCATGTTTCTTCATTATCATTGGATTTATATTTCTAATTACTTATGTTTGGATATTCATTTACATGTTTTAATTACTAACCATTTTATTTACAAATGATTAAAGACCCATTTATCTCTCATTAACCTATTTTATAAATTTTTAGGTGATGTTGTTAGGCTGCTGAAATTTCACCATGATTTTTCTTTCCAAAACAATCATTTAGTGAATACCATTGCAATTTACTATCACAGGTTTTTTGCATTTATACACATATTATTATTTTCATTTGTAATTTCATATATGTATTCCACACAATTATATAATGTAAGAACATATTGTGATGAATGAATCCATGTAGTATGATCGTTGTGGCACACTTAAGAATGAGAATGAAATGAATTTGATGGGTGTGCTCGGAAATATGTAGCACTACAATGCATTGGGTAATTTTTAGTATCATGAGATGTAATTTTTGGATGGGGAGTTAACATGATTCCTTTAACAGAATTTTTCCAACATGATGTATTATAAATTAGTCTTGACATATTTTTATTATGTAGTGTTTTAGGATATTTACACTTTTCCCACGTTTACATTATTGTAATCTTGTTATGTCAAGACTCATTGATCATGTTTATGATTTTAAATCCTTTTATTCTCCATTTATATTCTTATTATCCAACTTGTATTAATTTATTCATGTAATTCCATGTTTATTTCCTTTACTAGACATTATATCTCACCCCTTTCTTATGTATGTATCTAAGTTATCACTTGTAGTTTTAAGTGAGAACATATTAAATATGTTTTGAATAAATATATCATTTTTTTTCTAGATCAATACGAGGATAAAAATCCTCTAAAGAAAGAAAAATATACAATTGAGTCTTTTATGTGATAATCACCCACAACATTCTATGGATAATTTTATCCCTTAATTTCATAACAATGCATCAACAACATTGAAAATATCTTCTCCATCCTTAAATTTTTTAAGAAAGAGAAGGTTTTACTAGTTATTTATATTATAAGGGGATAAGATGAATAGTGGTGTACATTGGTCAATAATATAATGAAAAAGGAATAGATCAAGTCAATTGGGTGAATGGAATTATAAAAAAGGTTTTTTTATAAATATTTTCCTTTTACTATCTATCTTAAAATAGACAAGTGATTTACTTACACTAAAGAAAAAATACAATGAATCTATGAATTCATATGATGAAAACATCACAATACTCGTACGATATTTCTATTGGTTTTTTGCTCCCACCAAATACAAGGTTGACTACTTAATTGTTGGGATAAAACCAAGTCTACTAAACTCCCTCGAAATCCATGACTTCGATAGCTATGTAGAAATTGTCTGATGTGCCCTAAAATTAAAAAATGGGTATTGGAAACTTATATGGTATCATGGGAATAATAATTGGAATGTAGGGTTTAATTCTGGTATTCTGATGGAGAAATCTATCATTTACATGAATTTTCACCATCCCACATGTCAAAGGTGCAGAAATAAGCACTGTGAAAAATGATTAATGGGAATGAGGAAATGCTTTAGGAGTTCGAATTAAGGACACCTAGCTAGAAATTTCCAATTAGAGATACCTACTAATTTGATTGAAAAAAGGAATGTTCAATTCAAACTTCAATTCATTTTTCATTAATTCAACACCAAGGAACCATGGAAATTTACAAATGAATAAACTAAGGAAAGGGATTTTGGAGACAACAAACAACCTCTAAGGTTACTTGGAAATTATTTTTCCATCACAACCACTTAAGTCAATCTAGAAAATGAAGTGGTGATAGGTACACTTGTTTATCATTCAAGAATAGAGAGTGACATTTTTTATATTGGTAATATTCAGTCATTCATATAATAAAAGTTTAGAAGAACTATTCAACCACCACAATAAATCTTTGTAGTATAGCTATTGATGAAAATGGAAAATAAGGAAATTATATCCTCCCAGGTATATAACTCCTCCCATGACAAATTTTTTGGTATGAACATTCTATATATCCTTATCAAACATCATTTTGTGGGATTTGATTAAATTTTGTGCATGGATTGGATTTCCCAATTATGTGCCAACAAAAATTTTCATGATAAAGAAATCACTCTCTGTATTATGAATCATCCTTAAATTCAATACAAGTATAAGGTGGAGGATAAATCTTATTTATCCCCAGCATCTCAACCATGGATATAATTTCCTTAAGATAAAGTGTATCTAGATAAAATAATTGAGTCTAAGAAAAATATCATCCTCCAAGATGTGTCCATTGTGAGGAAATACACTAATGTGTTTCTCAAAGAATTTCATTGTCTTCCTACTGATAGAGATATTGAATTTTTAATTGGGCTTATACACAGGTATTTTCCAATATTTTAGACTCCATATAGAATTTATATTATGGAACTTGAGTATTACAAGAAAAAACATTAGGATAATCTAGATAAAGGGTTCATACGCTCATGTGATTCACCATGGGGTTCACCAGTCCTCTACATCACAATGAAGTATAGGTCAATATGCCTTTTCATTGATGATCAATGTCCCAACAAGATCACGATGAATAACATGTATCCTATAACATCTATTGATGACTTGTTCAATCAAACACATATATCAAAATACTTCTACAAGGTGTATATATGTTTCGATATTATTAGGTTACAGTGAAGAAGGAAGATATCCTCAAGAATGCATTTCATAAAAGGTACGATCCCTATGTGTTTATAGTAATGCCATTTTGACTCACTAATAATCCAACAATATTCATGTTCTTTATTTATAGTCTCTTTTTAAATTATTTCAACTAATTTTGGTAGTATTTATATTTGACATTATAATATACTCAAAATGAAAGTTGTCTCATGGGGAGAATTTGAGAGTTGTGCTAAAGACAACAACAATGGATAATATAATGGAATGAAATGAAAAATGTGATTTATAGTTGAATTAAGTATCATTATTGGGGAATATAATCATAAGTAATTGGATATATATATAAACGTTACATATATAAGAAATTTAAGGATGGTCGATGATAATATCTATGAACAATTTCCATAGTTTCCTTGTATTAGATGTGTATTATTGTAAATTTGTGAGAAATTTCTCATGATTTCCAAGCCCTCTAACAAAGATAACTTGGAAGGGAGTCATGTTTTATTAGAATTATGAATGAAAATAGATAATAAATGTTCTCAAATAGAGGATTGTCACTACACATGTTCTCACACTACCCATAAAGGGAGAACCTTTCAAGGTATTCAGTGATTCATAGAAGAAGGGATTGGGTTATTTGTTAATGAAGAATGAAAAAGTCAGACCATATTTATCTAAGAAGTTGAATTTTCCTGAAAATAACTAACCAAAAAATTATCAAGAATTAGTTTTAGTTCCTTTTAATTGAAAATATTGTAGAAATAAATCTTTGGGGAGAATTGTGAGATATATATTCATCACATAAGCCCCAAATATATATTTACATTGAAAAGGATAAATATGAACTAAAAATGATTATTGGATATGATTACGAACTATTAATTCTAAATACAAAAACATCATTTAAAATAAAATAATGTACAAGAAACTCTATGCATAAAGGATCTTGAAATTTTATCATTGACGAAAATTGGGAAGGATTTTATCTTCTTATGCTTGAAGATGATGGGAATGGGAATTATAAAGAAATGAACATCATCAATATTTTAAAAAATGAATTTTAATTGTATCTCTTAAAAAATATAGTGGAATACCGGAGAAATTATGAGGGATTTCAGAGGAAATTGGAAACTATAAAAAAGGGATATCCTCTGAGTTCAATGATTATGAGGAAGGACATCTGAGATTAGGGGCATGACTATATGTACCATGAAATCCAGAGTTATAGAATGAGTTGTTGGATGATGCGCATATTTATACCTTTTCTATCCATTCCAGATGAACAAATATTTATCAAAATATTAAGGAACACTATTGGTCGAACAATTTGTAGAAGGATGTTATGGAGTATATATTAAGATGTCTTGTATGTCAGCATGTGAAACTGCAAAGGAAAAAATACAAGGGGTGATACAACCATTACCAATATCTATATGGAAATTATAAAAACATCACCATGGAAATTTTCAGTAGTCTTATAAAGACATCCAAATGAAATAATTCTATACGGGTTTTTAGATCATCTTACAAAGACAACTCACTTTATCTCAAATTGAGAGTATATCTTACTCAAATAACTTTCATAAATTTACATCAAATAAGTGGTGAGGCAACATGGTGTACCCCAATTAATTTTATCCATTCAGGATATAAGATTTACCGCCATGTTCTAGAAAATTCTCAAATGTGATATAAAAACTATCTAGAACATAAGTATGGACAATCAGCCTCAAACTGATGGCCAGTCTGAGAATATTATTTATACACTACGACAAATGTTGTGATCATGCTCAATTGAATTCAAAGGATGATGGGATGCAAATATATTTAACACTATATTTTAGAAAAAACATATATATATGTATATATACCCCAATAAAATACCTTAACACATATTATATGTATTATTTTTTTGTATAATACCAACCATATAGGGATTAAGGTCAAATGAAAATGAGGCTATCTAATTAAGAGGTATATATTTTATGATAATTTTTTAGTTTTATCTCTTTATATATATCGTTCAGTACACTTATTACCATTGTGATTCAATAACATAATTATATACCATTTAATTATATTAAATTAGGTTTATATATCAACTTTAATTCATCTCCTTCTTTATCTAATGTTAAATGAAACTATTGTTTATGTTTGCAATAAACTACTACCTCATGAAATGATGTACTTAATTTTTTTTCAGCAGATATCATTAATTTTAATAATTATGGATTCAAATTAAATATATTATATTCATGACAAAAGTATTTTCATATAAATATAGGATATCATCTATTTTTCACCCTTCCATCCATTAAAAAATGATAATGTTGTTTCTGTATACATGTGGATTACCACTTCTATAATGCGATGTGGTTTATTTTAATCATCACCTAACATAGATAGTAAATATAAGTGTTTATAATTACATAATATTACATTTATAATATAATTATCAATCATTAAATTAAAAATTAAAAATACCATATTTCTATCATGATTTTTGGATAATGGAAATGTTATACATGCATGGGGATGACCTACTGTCACCATTGTTATATAGTAATTAAATTTTCATAAACAAAATATATAATTACTGTATAAAAATGATAATTATTCAATGATAATTATTATGTTGATTTTATAATAATGACCTCAAAAAACATGGCCTACATAACAAATTCATCTTTATGTTATCATCCATATATAATAAAAAAACTACAATGACCTAAATTATTTGGAAATTAATTTTTTTTATGAAATAAATAAATTATATTTTATTGAGTATATGTGATAATAAATAAATTGGTTCTTATAAAAATAAATTATTGATAAATTTTTTTTACATAGTAGATTAAGAATGCACGTAACATGTCATACCCAGGGTAAGAGAAAATTTACCTAAAAAAACCTCTTTTGAAATGTTTTGAAAATTTATATTTTTAATATTTTCATATAGTATCTAAATTAATGAAATTTTATTATGGGTTTATTTTTATTTATATAAATAAATTTCTAATGAAATTTTATTCCTCATTTAAGTTTATTTAAACTATTTTTAGAAGGAACATGTCTATATATTTTACACAGAACGATTCAAATTTCTTTTCAATAGTGAAAAATAAATATTTTATTTGAATTTATATGATGTTGAAATATATTAATTCTACCATTACCAATATTTGGTGATTAAACACTATTATAAGAATCTATGTTTTACTCAATGAAATAACTTCACTCCCTTCAATATGGTCAATTTACTTTTTAAAAGTTTTATTCCAATGGAAAGGGATATGTCTGTATCGGAAATATGTAATTCTTATGGGTTAAAAAGTAATTTTTTATGAGGATGATAATTTAATTGTAATATTTTATGTGTTGAATTAATTATATGGTCCTTAGACATTGTTTATGTACATTGATTGATCTTGATATAGCCATAATTCCGGGTGAGCCTGATATATCTCACTAATTCATTAGATAATGATTGTGTTCTATGAAGAATAATGTTAGATGATATCCCTATAATTTATTCCACTTATAGGGGATCTTTTAACAATTTAAAAAACACGATGTACGGTGGTACTGAAATGACTTTTCTATGCATTCTAATTAGTTTTCATTGAATTTTGTTTATCATATAAGGTATGATCATTTGTTTAATGAACAATTATTACCTTTAAGGGTAAAAATGTATGTTTTTAAAAAAAATATTTTGATGGGTTATAATGTATTCTAGGAGAAACTAAAGATTATTACTTTGCCTCTATGTTTTCTTATATAATATTTAATGAAAAACTTTTGGCATTAAAGATGATTTCATGTGTAAGTAAATTATTATTTCAGATGAACGTTTATTATGTTAAAAGAAATACTCTCCTCTATACAGTTATGATTTTATAAGAGATTGATGGGTTTTTTATTTCATTTTATTTGTCACTTACTATGATTTTTTATTCTTATGAAACATTTACAAATGCTTTTTCATTTATAATATGGATGATTAGAAAGTTAAATAAAATAAATGATCTAGATATGGAAGATATGCTAAACAAAGCATGCATATCTTTATAAAGAACTTATTTTTTTGGAGAAATTGATACATTGTAGTAATTTCCACTTTGAAAGAGTTTTTTTTATATTTTATTAAACTATAACCATAAATGTAATTTTTACATGTAAGAAATTCAATACATTATTTTGATGTTATACATTTAATATGGATAAAATTGGGTTATGTTTATTCGTTTCAATTCCATGAATGTTAATATTTTTTCAAACACTATATTAGGGAGAATGAGTCCATGGTTATTATAGTTAGTATTAGAGTAGATTTTAGATAAAATTTGATATTATGATAATTTCAAGTGAAGATTAATTAATTTTTATGGATACTAACATTGGATTATATGCATAAGTGTGTTCATATGTACAAATTCAGAGACAACCCTTTTGAGGTTTTAGGTGATGTTATTTTAAGATGACTAAGAGTATTTTGGTGTATATTTATTATTGTAAAACACGTGGTTCTAATATTTGAATTAGTGAAATGTTTAATTGGGTTATAAATATTTTTTAATTTTTGGTCATATGTTTTAAGGTATTTATAACCATTAGTGTTAAAATGATCTTTAATATTGAGGTAATTATGGATAATTGGGATAAAAGACTTATTAAAAATTGGAAACAAATAATTAATCATCTAGATAAATATTGGATTGAAAAAAAATTAGTGACAAAGTGATTAAAATTATTTTTTTTAGTAGTATACTATTTTTGGATCATTACATGATTAAGTAAAATGGAAATACTTTTCTATAAAATAATATTTTATTTAAGGAATAAAGAATGATTTCTCTTTTTGACGAATATATGATTTTATTTGGACTTTATTTTTTTAATAGATTAGTATAGTTTTTAGGTTATATGACCAAGGAAAACACATTTTTGATATGATACTTTATGTGTGATAAATGTTATTTTTGTAAAAAAAATTATGGTTAATATTGGAATAATATGTCATCAAATCAGTCAAATCTTTGGGTTTTAATATTTTCCAGGAATATTTTGAAGGATATTAAGGATTTTTATTTATTGAGTGATTTATGTTGAACATTGTATATTGTTGTTGAATTTTTATAATTAATGTATTATTTCATCATATGATTATTTATTCATTTTCATTATTATCTTTCCTTTTGGGGACAATTTTGGTTTTAGTAAAAATAAGAGGTAATTCAATTCAACATTTTTTAAACCTCATTGAAAATTAGATATTTTTTATCATACTTTTGAAATTAAATAATCATAATAAAAAATTATTAAAGAAATGACATACTTTTGGAAAATGATTAAAACAACCAATTAATGGATGAAATTCTGTATGTAAAATTGACTAAAATAAATTAAGTTTATTTTTTTGTTATTATTCTAAATGGAAAATTAATTCCCCAAATATATTAAAAGAATATTGAAAAAATTAATCCTATTAACATTATTACTCATTAATAATTGGTATTTTTCTAACATCATTGATTTATTGTTTTTTAATCATTAACAATTTCATGATCAATCAATTTCTTCTAATCAATGTTGTATTTTACTCTTCATCATTATTTGGGAATAATTTTTCCATTAGGTGTATATGTTCACATCTCACAAATTTTCTCTTTTTTAGGAACACAATATTGTGTTAATTCAGGTTACCTATATATTTTACATCTCCTATTTAAAAATGATAATTTTTATACATTTTTAAGATATTGATTTTGAACAATGTTATTTATTAAATATAGAAATGTAACCCTTCCATGATCAGATGATATATCTTCCACTCCATGAAATTGATTCTAAAAATGTTTTCCACCCTTTCATTAAAGAAAGAGGTAAAATTTTATGGATTAAATTTCTTTTAAGGGGATAAATATGAAACCCTTAAAATTTATCTTAAAATAATCTTAATCTGAATAGTTTTCATAACACACAACACTAAGCCTTATAAAAATTGTGGTATTTTATAGATATATTATTATTTAAATGTGATGACTATAAAATAGCCCTTGAATTGTAATTTATAAATAGTAATAAACATATTATGAAAAATATGTAAAAATATTTTGTATAATTAAAATGTATTTATTAATACATAATAAATAAGTATTTAATATTATGTATTGTTTTTTATTTGTAGAAAATACATTTAACTACAAAATAGTTTTAATAATGTTTTTTTGTCGATAATATAATTCTTTTATACCACATTTATCAATTATATATCTAAATATTATTTTCATTACTTAATTAGAAAATATAAAAATTATAAGTAGATTAAATTTTCTCAATTTTTTGCAATGCGGATTTTTTTGACTGAATAGTGAAAATTGTTATTTTTATTAGAAATTGTCTTTTCGTATGAAGCATTTAAAAAAAGAAATTTTGTATAAATATAATTTTAATTTAATATTGGTAAATTTATATAAAGAATAATCCAATTATGTTTATTGTAATGAATTTTATGTTGTATTTTTGTATAAAAATAATTATAATTAATAATTCATTTTATCAAGAAAATTAATTTTCATCATATTTTTTGAGTTTCATTTTAAATTAAACATTATCATGTATATTAACTGAATTTCAGAAAATGTATTACATCTATGGAATCCAAATAATTAATATATTTATTTAAAAGGTTCCTTTTATTTTTTTCATTATAAATATTATATATGTTTAATATGTATAACAACAGTAAGGGGTCAATCTGTTTAGTTGACGTCAAAATTAATGTGAAAATTACATAAAAAACACACACATGACATTACCCTATTGTATGACTTTAATTCATTGATAATCATTTTTTTAAAAAAATTACACGAAGACTTTTTTATTTGATCATTAACAATATAATATTTTATGTAATGTAAAATAAAAAATATCAATCTCTTTCCATTTAAATTATCTTATATGTTCACGAATGGATGAAAATAAATATTTAAATAGTATTAAAGTTTATTTTAACTATAATGAAATTACACATTCCCTAGATCCATGTTGTTGGGTCCTACTCCCCCCTCCCGATCGGAGGGGAGAGTCTTGCATTCGTCATCTTCTGGGAGGGATGACCCATCTTTTGATCTTTCTCTACCCTTCCATAGGATCTATATTTCTTCAAAAGTCCCAAATCTCTTCTGGGAGGCGCACTCGCTATCCTTGATTACAGTGGAGCTTAATAGCTCTGATAATTTGTGCAAATATACCATTGTGGCTCAATTACATCCTCATCGACCCTCGGTGGAATCTTTTACCCATTTTTCTCTTAATCGTGGAAGCACAATGAGCGAGCAGTCATCGAGTTTCATGACTGACGACACATAATGGTGTGTTTCTTCCTGGAGGAAGAAATGGTTTCCTCTTTTTCTAGGGATCCTCAGAGGTGCAGTGGATCTTCTTTTTATTTATTCTGATGGAGCTTTGAATTTCATATGTTGTGGGATCCTTCGTTGATTGAAACATGGGTAAGTCTCTCTAGTCTTCTGCTTTCATTTCATAATCCTGTTATTCTCTGCACCATTGGTAACATCATTGCGGGTATATTTGCTTGGATCAAAGAACTGAGTCTACGTCACAGTTGATTTGCCACCGGGTCTTTGTTGAGGTCGATGTTGCAAACCCACCAGTGCGTTGTGTCTGGATTACAGATGGGATGGAGTTTCTCTCAATGCAACAGGCAGTCTTTGAATCATGGATGTATTTCTGTGTAGGGTGCAGATGGTTTGGGCACCTGGAGGTTGTTTACCACAGTGGACAGGTGGGTCTCATCTTGTGGGTGGTGGAGACATAGTTTAGTTGTGGTCATGATATTTGTGTTGATGAGAGGCTGGGTCAGACGGTTGTGAAGGGTGGTCTTGGGGCGGCTCTGTTACACTACTAGAAATTTAGTCTATAGACACTGTTCTAAAACGTGGCTATAGGTCGGAGCCTATAGCCACGGTTTAAAACTGTGGCTATATACCTATAGCCACGGTTCGAACCGTGGCTATAACCCTAAATCCACGGCTCCAACCGTAGATATATCCCTATAGCCACTCCAATAAAGGCAACGACACTATAAACCATGGCTAATGCCCTATAGGCACGGTTTAAACCATGGATATAGAGATTTAGCCATGGTTTTAAACCATGGCTATAGGTCTTTCGACTGCATAAAAAAATCCAGCACGGTTCACCGTGCAGGCTGTTGGGAGGACACTACCAACTCCCCCCTCCCCCCACCCATAGCTCCCCCACCCTACACCAGCACCCCCACCCCCTACTCCTGTACATCTCCCCTGCAACCCCCAATGAGCTCACCATGGAGCTCGAACCGCGACAGTTGCGGGCCACAACCATTCAACTCAACCGGATCGGGAAACACCACCCTATTAGTCTACTCTGAAAAAAATGGATGGCGTCAAAGAGATTAGAATGGCTCCTTGGGTAACCCTCAAGAATGAAGATGTTTGGGTCAGCCAAAATAGACTGTATGTTGGTAACATCAAGGCCTCAAACATAAATTTTATCAGCCATAAAGGATCCATATTCTTGTATTATGTTAGGCCTTGTATGGTGGTGTCACTTTTTAATGCATGCATGAAAAATTGTAGAGTTTTTCCCTCTCTAGAATCCATTTAATTGGATCCTATTCTCGAGAAAGAAATTACTTTTCCATGAAGGCGGACCACCAAATCATTATTCATTGAGATCAAATGACTAAACAGGTCATTATCACAGTATGACAATAGTTGTGTTTCTAAAAAGATAACATCTGCAATGTAAGAGGGATGTCATTAATGAAGGGTGGGGTGCTGGAAAAGAGAAAACTCTACTGCAGGATTTGGAATCCTGAATGATCCTGGACTAAGATTTGGTATGCGTCCCTCATGTGGGGGAGATGCATGAATATAGAGAGATATCTATTTCCCATTCACAGGAGGCCTGAACACCACAAAAGAATTGTATTATGTTGAATCAGAGGGTGGGACACAGCCGAGGAGGAGGGGTAGTGGCGGCTTCGAAGTCCACACATCCTGAAGAGTGGGAAGATCCCTTAAACCATATATGTAAGGTGGGGGAATCAGGACAATAGGAACTAAGGGTGGTGGGGGCACTGTAGGAAGCTGAAGGACCACCGGGGAAACAACAGGAGGTGAATTATTAGTGGAAGAAATTGAAGACACACCCTTTTCCCAACGATCCATGGAAACTTTAGGCTGCATTGAAGGGATATGAAGAGTATAAACACCACTGTGGGGGCCTAAGGACCAAAGAGAATGTGTTTTAACAGATATGCTAAGCATCCTTGCAATAGGAAGTGGGAGATGAAATGCATTAGGAATTGATGGAAGAGCTTTTTCCACAAAGAGAAAGTCCCTGCCATGAGGAGGATGCAGTTAGGGAAGGGTTGGAGAGATCCATATCCACGCAGATCTGGGAAGAGGAAGCATCAAGAAGCTAATAAATGTGCTTGTCCACAAAAAAATATCCAACCAATTCACTGATAAAATGATGGAAATCCAAGTTATGAAAGGGCAAGGGGAGGCCCAGGAAAAGGAACCACACTATAGCCTAGTAGAATCTTCAACCCATGTGAACAATTTTTTTCCACCGAAAGAGTTGGAATAAATAGTTTTCACATGAACAATAGGAAGAAAACCAAGACAAGGTGAATTAATCCCAAGAATAAATAACCACACAAAAATCCAACCATTAAATAATTGAAGTCACCAATTATAGTCCATAGATCTATGATAATGCTGCACACTGGTCCCAGTTTTTCATCCACATGGAGGATAGAGTTGGAATCACCAATTATATTCCATGGATATATGATAATGCTACATAGATTCTTTATTTTCATCCACAAATATCTCATAACCATATTGCTATTAAAAGCATAAACAATTGAGAATAACATTTTTTGGCCAAATATATCAAAACTACATGTGATGATTTTTCCATTTTCAGGGATAATGACAGGGTTTTCAACCCTTCTATGAACTAATATTCAGATTCCTTCAATGATGGATTCAGACGGAATAGTTCACAGCCTGGAGTATCCCCTATTATTGAAAAGAGTAGTTAGATCTGATGAAATAAACTTTGGCTCAGAAATACCAATATTATTAGGTTTGTACATACCTGTAAGGAGCCTGCGGTATCCTTCCCTGCCAGGGTTGAATATTCACTAGCAGTTCCAAAAGAGTATCCTCATTTTGGTTTCGGTTGGGGGTGATTCTTCCTTTGCCTTTCCTATCTATTTGCCATTGTGATTTTCTGACAATAGTTCCTACCTCTGTAGGATTTGCAATAGATTTAGAATCTTTGGGATCATTAGTATATTCAGTTTGTGCTGAGGTAATGATATCATTTATCAGAAGTTTTTTCATAGGAGAGTCCTCATTGGGGATGTCAGTTCGTCTCTAGACCTGAATATTGGCCAGACCCTCCTTGTCTTCCAGCATGTGTTGGTTTTGTTCACAATTTTTTGAATCCTCTTACATTGGTATTGGAATGGGGATATCTTCACTGAGATTTTCATTTATGGCATGTGCATGAGTCTCTATTTTCTCCATATGATTTTCTAGGATGTGGTGATTCATACCTACAATACCCGAGAGTGAATCCACATGAAATGCCACATCAATGTATGAGGAGACTAGAGCTAGCTTAAAATCCTCAGGTTAAATTGAAATAACAGTAGAGAAAACATCTGATGAGATGTCCATGAAGCGGGATTTAGGTTCACACTACATGTTAATTTCAGGTGTATAGATATTTACTGCATTTTAATATTTCTTCTCCTTCTCCTCTGCTAGAGCTTCCCATGAAGAACTCATGGGAACATATTTGTTATCCACATCTCATTTCAGAGGATCAAAAACATCCTATATCATATAACTCATCTGATTAGTCTTTTTTCCTTTGGAAATTTCCTTCCAAGAAGTGGTGTTAGAAACTGACTTTACCATTTTATTAACCACTCGACCGTTTTTAATAGCATGCCCGACCATCTTGCACTGCTCACAAAAGGGAGGAAGATTCTCAAACTTAGAGTTGATCTCAATTTGATGATCATCTGAATCTAGGGATATGTGTGTTGGAGGAGGTAATTCTATATTGACTTCAATTATCACTCTAGCAAAAAGACCAAGATCTCCACTGATAGTGTGCTGATCAATCTTAAGAGGAGTGCCGATGCCAGATGCTAGATCATTTAGAATATTCTATAGCCATTAGTACCTTCACTTCATTATGAAAGAATTTTAAATGAAAAATGCCTTGAAACTTTTCCAAGAATAGTCTTTTTCTATCTTAGTCTGAATAATAGACTTATACCACTTATAACTTGGACACTCTAGTGAGATGGTTACAAAAATAACCATAAGAGACTCATAAATCTAAAGCTGGATAAAAATATCCCCATCCTTCAGTACCAAAACCAATTCATCCTAAGAATCTTGTTACCCATGAATTATTGTGAGGCTACCATCTTGATTATGGGGGGATGTTGCAGGATGAAATGAAGGTGGAAGGGGACTGGTGTGGACTGGATGTGGCTGGAGCAGGGCCAAATAACGGCATTAACGCGGCGTGATCGTGGCATGACCACGGTGTGACTGCGAAGTGACTGCGGCGTGACCGCGACATGACTGCGGTGTGTTGGCCCGGTCTAGCGACATCTGCGGGGCAGTATCTTCCCGCCAGAAGTGAAGGGATCATGAGTAGGTTGGAATGATGGTGGAATGGGCCTGGTTGCAGGTTTTGGGAAGATGGTGCAGGCTAACTCGAAGGTGGAAGAGGGGCTGTTGCGGGCTGGAATGATGGTGGCAATGGGCTGAAATGATGGTTGAAGGGGGCTGGTGTGGGATGGATGTGGCTGGAGCATGGCCAAATCACGGCATGATCGCGACATGTTGGACCGTTCCAGCAACATCCGAAGGTCAGAATCTTCCGGCCAGGTGAGAATGGGGCGAGAGGAGGCTGGAATGCTGGTGGAAGGGGGTTGGTTGCAGGTGTTGGGGAGATGGTGCGGGTAGATTCGAAGGTGGCAGGGGGGGGGGGGGGGGGCTGTTGTGGGCTGGAATGCTGGTGGAAGCGGGCTGAAATGAAGGTGGAAGGGGCTGGTGTGGGCTAGATGTGGTCGGAGAAGGGCCAAATCATTGCGTGACCACGACATGACCGCAGCGTGACCACGACGTGTTGGCCCGGTACAGCGACATCGGCGGGGCAACATCTTCCAGCCAGGAGCGAAGGGAGCAGGAGGATGTTGGAATGCTGGTGGAAGGGGACTGGTTGCAGGTGATGGAGAGATGGTGCGGGCTGATTCGAAGGTGCCAGGGGGGGCTGTTGCAGGCTGGAATGCTTGTGGAAGCAGGCTGAAATGAAGGTTGAAGGTTCTGGTGTGGGATGGATGTGGTCGGAGAAGGGCCAAATAACGGCGTGACCGTGGCGTGTTGTCCCGGTCCAGCGACATCCGTAGGGCAGCATCTTCTGGCCAGGAGCAAAGGGAGCGAGAGGAGGATGGAATGCTGGTGGAAGGGGGCTGGTTGCAGGTGTTGGGGAGATGGTGCAGGCTGATTCGAAGGTGGAAGGGGGGCTGTTGCGGGCTGTAATGCTGGTGGCAGCGGGCTGAAATGAAGGTGGAAGGGGGCTGGTGTTGGCTGGATGTGGCCGGAGTAGGGCCAAATCACGGCGTGACGGCGGTGTGACCGCGGCGTGACTGCAGTGTGACCACGTTGTGACCGTGGAATGACCGCGGCATGTTGGCCTGGTCCAGTGACATCCGTAGGGAAGCATCTTCCGGCCAGGAGCGAAAGGAACGAGAGGAGGCTAGAATTTCGGTGAAAGGTTTCTAGTTGCAGGTGTTGGAGAGTTGGTGCGGGATGATTCGAAGGAGCCAGGGGAGGCTGTTGTGGGCTGGAATGCTGGTGGTAGCAGGCTGAAATGAAGGTGGAAGGGGGCTGGTGTGGGATGGATGTGGCAGGAGCAGAGCCAAATCATGGCGTGACCGCGAGGTGACCACGTCGTGTTAGCCCGGTCCAGCGACATCCGCGGGGCAGCATCTTCCGGCCAAGAGCGAAAGGAGCGGGAGGAGGCTGGAATGCTGGTGGAAGGGGCTAGTTGAAAGTGTTGGAGGGATGGTGCAGGTTAATTCTAAGGTGGCAGGGGGGGGTGTTGTGGGCTGGAATGTTGGTGGCAGCGGGCTGAAATGAAGGTGGAAGGTGGCTGGTGTGGGCTGGATGTGGCCAGTGCAAGGCCAAATCCAGGCATTACCGAGGCGTGACCGCGGATTGACCGCAGCGTGTTGGAGATTTCTAACTAAAAGTAGTTTCTCCCCCACTGGTTATACGCACCTTCACAAATTAAATGTATTTTACAGAAACCTTCGAATTAAATGGGCAGTGTCCCACGTAAAATTTAAATAGGAAGGTTGAAAATATTAAAAACATTGAAAAAAAGTAGCAACACGAACCTAGATGTTTGTGTATGCTTCCAATAACAGTATGATTTGATCTTCAACAGGTTCATGAGGTATTTTCCAGCTTTTTGTGTGCCCAAAAAACACCAGAAAAATGTTTTTAAATAGTAAAATAACTAATCAAAATAAAATAAAAGAAAAGGGAAAAGAATTTTTAGATTTCAATCCCGAAATAGGGGCTGTTGTTAACCTGTCCACAGCTGCACCCCTCCACCCTCCCCCTGCCCCCTGCCCCCCACCCCCTGCCCCCTACCCCCCGCCCCCCTGCCCCCTGCCCCTGCCCCCTGCCACCTGCACCCCTCCAAACTGCCCCCTACCCCCTACACCCCTCCCCCTGCACCCTTCCCCCTGCACCTTGCCCCCGGGCCCCTGCCCCCTGCCCCTGCCCCCTGCCACCTACCCCCTGCCCCCTGCCACCTCCCCCCCTCCAACCTTCCCCCTTCCCCCCTGCACCCCTGCCCCCTGGCCCATGGCCCCTTCCCCCCTCTAACCTGCCCCCTGCCCCCTCCAACCTACCCCTACCCCCCCTACCACTGCCCCCTGCCCCCCTCCAACATGCCCCCCTGCACCATGCACCCTACCCGCTGCCCAATTCCCCCCTCCACCCCCCGCCCCATGCCCCCCACCCTGCACCATTCCCCCTTCCCCCCTCCACCCAGCCCCCTGCCCCCCTCCACCCATCCCCCTAGCCTGCACAGCCCACCCTGCCCCCCTCCATCCATTCCTAGTTTCTAAATAATTTTTTTGTATTATGTACAAGTGTTTTATGAACCTAATTTTCCTATGATACTAAACATTTAGATCCTTGAATATATTATTATGTCAAAGGACCCTTGGTATCCAGTGACTCACTACCTAGAGAATCATAAAAAACATGTTCCCCATCAAGATGAGTGCTATATTAAGCCTTGAATATACCTTTAGACCGAGACTCTAGCAGTTCACTATGAAATTTCCTATGTTTCCTAGACAATGTGTGGTTTAACATTGAACTATTTTTCAGAAGAGAAGAAAATAAACTGTAGATGTTTCTTAGACAGGTCAAGCTCTACAAACAATAAATAATGAATGAGATGTTTCCCTTTAAGCATCTTCTGATCAACCAAAAATATTTCTAAGAATGTTGCTGCATCACAAAACTGAGTGAGGTCACTATAATCGATCATGCTCATCTAAGAATGTGTTAAAAACAAATGGATAATGAAGACCACCGATGATGAAAAATGGAAGAAAACTTCCTTAGGAAAATTTAAAAAAAATGAAGTTGGAACCACTATTCCCAAGAAGTTTTTAAAGAAGGAAGATCATACATCCTTGGGTAATAAACCTAAGAAGTCTAAGCCAAGTGCTAAATATAAAAGGATCAGTTCTTCTATCATGGAAGAAGGAGAAAAACATAGATTCATGCCAACAATCCTTGCTTGTATGTGAAAATAGAGGCAAGAAATAGCATAATGGAATATTTTTCCAAGTAGAATACAAATGTAGGTGGAAGGGGGCTGGTGTGGACTGGATATAGCTGGAGAAGGGCCAAATCATGGCATTACCGCGGCGTGACCGCGGTGTGACCGCGGCGTGTTTTCCCGGTCCAGCGACATCCACGGGGCAACATCTTCCGGCCAGGAGCGAAGGGAGTAGGAGGAGGTTGGAATGCTGGTGGAAGGGGGCTGGTTTCAGGTGCTAGGGGGATAGTGTGGGCTGATTCAAAGAGGACCTGGGGGCTGTTGCGGGCTGGAATGTTGGTGGCAACGGGCTGTAATGAAGGAGGAATGCGGTGGTGAGGTTTGAATGTGGCTGGAGCAGGGCCAAATCACGGCATTACCACGGCGTGACTGTGGCATGACCGCGGCGTTACCATGGCGTGACAGCGACGTGTTGTCCCGGTCCAGATATAGGGTGAAAATGAGGTACTGTGGATGGGACCAAGATATTTGGTCCATAATTCACTATGTATCCAATATGAAATGAAATAATGACACATATAATTCTAAATAATGTTGTCTCTATGCATATTAGTATTGTTCACTAGAGGAAATAAAATGGTTCATTCCTAGTGAATAGTTAATGGGGAAGACCAACATGAACTGGTAAACCCATATACTAGGAACTCTTATGAAGATATGAATAATACATAAAGGTAACTAGGTCATATAGAAAAAACCACTCTAAGTAGTTTAAGTCCCTATAGGATGAACCATTGTGTTATATAGATTAATTTAATACATGAGGACCAAGTTTCCAAGGGGAATTTACCAAGAGAAGAATCACAACTCAAGGATTTTAATTTTCTAGGAGAAATATATCAAATCAAAGGATTTAGGTTTCAAAACAGAGCATATCAACTCAAGGAATTTAGGATAGCAAGAATAGTACCTCAACTCATGAATTTTTTTTCTTCATTGATAATTAATTCCTAGATGAGAAATGGTTCAATATTAAGATGAAATAATATTTCTTCGAAAATGGGTATGATGAACAAATTTGTGACATATAGGGTATTTTAATCCACCTAAATAGTTGGGTTAAAAATGTGTAAATCACAACCTAATAACATCCTAGTAAACTGATACTAGTTTGAATAAGTTAACCATTGGTAATAAGTATACCACTACCACAATGTTAGGAAATGGTGCATGGGATTATAGTATCTTCTCCTCAATACAAAAACATGCCACCGGTTTGTATGATGGATATGTGGCATGTATTTCATTACCAATTTGAGGAGTCATTTTTGGAATTGTATACACATTCTACTAATTTCTATGAAAGTGGAAAATAAAAGGGCATAATTATGGTTTTCGGGATTCCAAAGGGATAATCTTGATTGAATGATTTAGGTTGCTAATTATTTATATATCAAAGGTTTTAATTATGTTAATAGAGAAAAGGATATTATATAACGTTTTGAGAAACCTAAAGTTGACTCCACCATTTCTTGGACACATTATTCTGGTGAAGGGATATAACATGAAATTTATTGAGTGTAAGATCATAATAACGGATTGGAAATCCATAATTTTTCCATCTTCATGTTCGACTTTTTTCTAATTGTTGTTAAAAAGCAACATTATTTTAATCATTAGTAACTTTGAAATTATTTTTTATAAATCTAACTTCAATTAAATAAAACTTGTTTACATTTCTCATCATACAATTCACCTAACTACAATTATGTTTACAAATGTTTTAATCCTATAAACTAATGTTTAATCTAGATCAGGTTTTTTATTTTCTCAAAAAAAATTCACGTTTCCCAAAATCCAAATCACGGCACACTATGAACCAATTGTATGAAACTTCATAGGGGTATCTATCGATTCCCTAGTTATTCATTTTTTCAACTGCTATTTCATTATTATGAGATTTATTTTCCCACAACACTCCCCATCACCCCCTTCACACCCCCCTCATACTCTTTGAATCTCAGTCAAATTGTGGCCAATGAGTGGGCTCAGAAAGGATAAGTGAAATTCAACTAAACATGTAAATCCAAAAGGCATGGGTGGTGAAAAGGTAGTATTTTGGCATGACTCATCCGTACGTCGGATGTCCACACCGAAGGAAAAGAAAAAAAAACAAAAAAAAAACAACAGATTATAATGACAAAAAAATGAAACACACAAATTAATCTCTCCACTACCCTGATCTCCCTCCCATGCAACGAAAACCGCGTAGCCTCCTCCAGTGCCATTTTGGCCCCCTTCGCAGAATATAACTACCTTCCATCTGTAAAATGCAGTAAAAGCCTAAGTGGTCAATGCGATAAAAAACAATAAAAAAAAATAAACAACAACATACCAGTTTCCTGTGAATACTTATATCTCTAGTTTATTGCATTTTGCTAGAGAAACCTAATTCTCTTGTGGTAACCCACTTTGATTGTTGCAAGTCAGGATAAAGATTTATAAAAATTATTACCTTTCAATGTAAAAAAAGAAAGTGGATAATCAAACCTTTATCAATGATTTCTATATTCAGTATGATGTTCTAAAAAGTATAGCCTCTTGTATTTTGAAAATGGGAAGAACATCTGTTGAATGTTTAATCAATGTGGTCAAAGTAGTGGTAAATGGTTTTCAAATTCAATTACATATGCTTAAAATCCTAAACAAGAACAAAACCATGACTTTTTTATCAAAAAAAACAATTATATTAACACTTAATCAAGAATTTCATTTTAATATAAATAGGAAGAATTTAAAAGCCACGTAAATTCAATTTAATACATTCATGAATTAAAGAGGCTGGGAGAGGGAATTCATAAATGTTTTAAATTATTAAAAATCACAAATATTCAGACATAAGTTCCAAGAATGAGGATTCATTATGGTAAAATGAGTTTATATGAAATCTAAGAGATAATAATGATCATTTACCAAAAGTGTTTGGGTTAATTCATAACGAGTTATGATGTTTTGTATTAATTCTACAATGATTTATTGAAATTTAGAGACATTTTGAAAATATAAACCATCTCATATACCAAGCATTAATATTAAAGAATTGACTGATAATTACAATGGTAAGAAGATGAGAATAATATCTAGAAGAAAGAATATATTTTTACATTTTTGTTAGAATATTTAGATTATATAATCGGAAGGAATAAAAATTATATGAAGATGAGATAAAAAAATAGACTATCTTAACATGTGTGTGTTCCCCTTGGTCATCCCCATGAGGGTAAATTTTGGTATTACATCCTAATAATAGGATTGCGATCTCTTCTGTGGGATTAGTTTCAGAGTGTTTGGGAATCCCTCTGTGTGACCCGGGGTGTGATCCTCTATAATTTTTTCTATTTCCCTAGGCGGGGATTGTGGAATCATTATTACTAACTAATTTGTGTGTACAATCCCCTACATAGTGGGATATTCTAGGTATGGTATGGTATACCCTAGATGACCTTGGAGATATCCCCTATCTATGAATCGAGATCTTTGGAGTTACATTGAGTACATCTTTGGTGAGGTCTGATGAGCATGACCTTTTGGGCATGCACCATCAATGAAAGCATAGATCATGTTGTGAGTGCAACCAGAAGAGTGTTTAATTGTATCCTTGGTAGAATCATATGGATAAAATAATGGTTAATATCCCATTAAGGACTATTTTATGTTAGGAGTATATCTAGTTTATTGTTCTTATTGCTATGTCTCATATTTTTAACAATTTTTCTATGTGATGATGAGTTAACTACTCTAAAAATCCCTATTTTTTAGTAATTTTGGGGTTTCCTATTGAGAATTGTTATACTAAACACTGTATGGGATCTGACCATACATTTCATGTCTTATGTAGACAATATTCCTTTTAAAGGAATCCTAGGAGGGCCAAGAGCAGATAGAAGAGAGTGATCTAGATAGACCATGGTTCATGCTAGGTTGTTTCATCTGTCAGTAGTCCCCTCCCTCATAACAAGTTAGTATCTTTTATCTATTTTTGTAGGATTTTATTTTCCCCTTCATTCTTTTCATGTGTATAGGTACCTTAGGCTAAGGACAACCTTGTGTCTGTTATGCCTACTTTGGGACGGTCATTAACCTCTAACAAAATAGAGGTGGGCTTGTGGTGTCATTAGTGTCGTTGACCTGATAGCCAAACCCAACACAATTGAACACAATTTCCCTAAATATAAAACCAATTCTCACAACTATAATATCTCTAAACTCTATCCCAGGAAAAATTAGGCTCTAATACCACTCTGAAATGACATGAAACTCTGGGCCCCACTTGGCTAATTGTAAGTTGAGTGTGCCACCTTAAAACCACATGTAATTGGGCAGGGACTAGTGATTATCACTGAGTAGGCATATTAAATATATGGGAGAACATAAAATAATGATCCTATATATTTTCATGCATATTTCCAATCATAGTAGAGTAATTTGGAAGAGTAAAAACTGAAATTTTTAAATGCATGAAAAAACCTATAAAATCCCACAACAAAGTATAAAGCAACTAATGAATGCAAAGAGGAAAAAATATAGGCCCAATAACTAGTAGGTAATTATAATCTAACCAAAATAGATAATATTGTCTAATCATGAGGCCTCCATTCTAAAAACAGTCAAAACACCACATCCACCAAGCACCAATACACACCATCTAGACTATGTCTGCCTAAATCTCCATAAAAACAACCATTTTCATAATACATTATATGTTCAAGATAAACCCACATAAGGGTGAGTATAAATATAACCAGTATCACACCCCAAAATCAAGAATTAAACCACCAATAAGTAGTTATATTGAAACATAATACTAGAGGGTAAGAATGGTGGATGGGGATGAAGACAGGAGATTACCTCTGGTTGTGGGGGAGAACTGTCAGGAATGGAGGAGGAGGGGAGGCAGCTCGGATCAGCTTTGCTGGAGGAGGGTCAGGGTAAGGAAGGTCACGACGAGGAGGGGTCGAGGGTTTTCAGGGTTGCTGGGGGTGTCGACCTCGGCATCAGAAGAGAGGCGTCAGGGAGGAGGCATCAGAGAGGAGGGTCGTGGCGAGGAGGGTCGCATTGAGGAGGCTTTGGGGAGGAGGGTCGCAGCGAGGAGGCGTCGGAATAGCGGTGTCGATGAGGAGGCATCAGGGAGGAGGGTCGCGGCGATGAGGAAGGCATGGTGAGGAGCAGTCGGGGAGGACGGTTGCGGTGATGAGGAGGATGCGGCGAGGAGGCATCGGGGAGGAGGGTCGCGGCGAGGAGGAGGGTGCGGCGAGGAGGAGATCACAGGGAGGAAGAATTGAAAGGAGGAGGAATCGTGATGCAGGAGGGGGTTGTGGGATAAGAGGGTTTCGGAAGGAAACCTATAGCCACGACCATCCAATTAAATCATGGAAAAAAACAAGCTATAGCTACAGATCGATAAAACCATGGCTATAGATCTATGGATATAGCCTAAATTTCTAGTACTGTTAGAATCTGGTAATGTGAATGGGGATTTGAGTTCATCTATGAAACCTGCAATGTGTTGCAATGTGAGAGATTATTCTGGGAAGGGTGCCCGGTTGGAGTTTTCATGTACTGTCTTGACGTTAATTAAGGATAATTTTGATGGGAGGGTGGAGAGGGAGATAAGGCAGGGTCCTAGTGCTATTGTGCCAAGTCTGTATTATAGTGTGAATGCAATGCAGGTGCCTTTGAACCCAACAGGGCTGTAGGTTAATGACAGGCTAAAAGGTGACCTTGGAGTTGAGTTCCGATCTGCATTGGAGGGGGCATTCCATCTGCAGGTGGTTCCTCCCCTTGATGAGACTTTTTCCAAACCATATGGGGTCTCTATGGCTCTGAATATGGGTACTCAAGGCCCCAATGAAGTTATGATATGCAATCTATTTGAGATTCTAGAGTCTGAGGAGTCGCCGCTACTGTTGGAAGGTACCCAGGTGTTTGAAGGTGTTGTCTTGCAGGCTGTAGTCAACAACAATGAAAGATAAGTAGAGGAGGAAGTAGAGAGGGAGTCTTTTATTGATCCTAGTAATTCTCAATGTGGAGAAAACATGAAATTTTTAGCAATGATTGATACTAATAGTCATTTTGAGCAATAATGAGAAGAAAATTATGGTTACTGGGAGGTACATATATTTGGAAAATGGGGGGACCTATCTTCTAGTGATAAAGATAATTCTAGTGGAAGGACCCGAGTATCTTATAGTGATATTGTTCAGTGTGGGAAGAATAATGTGTTGGGGAATGAGAAAGTGTTGACTCCTCCAACAAGTATAAATCATCAGAAAGAATACTCTTCTATGCCGAAACAGATGACTACTAGGTCCTCTATCAGCAAGGGAAAAGGCATGCAGTCTTTTGAAGAGTTTATATATTTGGAAAAATTAAATATTAGAAGGAAGTACCTCAAGACTCTGTCACAATATGAAATCATGGAGTGGGAATCAGCTACTACAGATAAAGAAATGGTTCATGGTTATGGGGATTGGTATGATTTCTATGATATATGGTTTCTTTTATGGCTTGTGTTCCTTTTATGGTGTACTTTTCTTTTATTTTAATAAATGGCCAGGGACATTGTCTCTGGCTGAGCTTTCCTTGTATAGTTGCAAACTAATTTTATAGTTAATATTATTGTATTATTGATTTTAAAATTAATAATATACTAATTATATTTTTATCTTGATGACTATAAAGTCAAATTTAATAAATTGTTCTAAAAATGACATTAATAGTATTTTATAATAAAAAATATCTTAGTAAATGACATAAAATTAATAAAATCTATTATGTCTTGAAACCTTAATATTATGAGGTCAATAATATAAACATTTTTCCATTTATATATCCTTTATCCCTTTTAGTGACTTTCTTTACCTAGAGGAGTAAAAATCATTAATATCGCGATAATAATCAAAAGTGTTAAGAGGTCTTCAAAGAAAAATAAAATAGTAGAAAGAATAATGAAACATGTAAAAAAATCATATTATTAAATGATAAATTTTTTTAATCCTATATTATAAATAAAAAAATTGATTTTTCAAGAAAATTAATTTATACTAATTAAATACTTTTTGAATTTCATAGAGTACCCCCTCCCCCCAAAATAATAGAATGAAACCTTCTCTAATGTCTTCCTCTCAGATTTAGAGCACTATATTTATACCAATACCCTCCCATATTCCTTTCAAAAATCAATTAACATGTCCTTAATGCATTATTTTTGGAATAATATAAACATTATAGAGCTTAAGGATTAAAGAAAATGTGGATGTGTGATGAAGAGGTATAGCTTTTAACCTAATGTTTTAGTTTTATAACTTCTTCTACCTAATTAAAAAATATTTTAATCATTTAGATATTATAAAATAATTATCTATCATATAGTACTATGTAATTAGGATTATTCTTTAACATTAATCCAAAATTTTCATTATCTAATTCGGAAAAGACCACAATTCGTGTATATGTAAAACTATGACCTCGCAATCCCGTACAATTCGTTTACCATTGCTGACACTCACGACCGATTAGAATCATAAATTTTAAGTATATATGATATATTATAGACATAATAATCATTATATTAAGATATTATATCTTATATTTTCTTAACATTTCATCCATTTAAAATAATAAATTTGTTCATACTTACATGTGGATAACAATTTCAGTGAAGTGATGTGATTGGTATTTCATCACTACCTCATGTGGATATAAAATATTATTGAATTTAAATTGGTAATATTATATATATATATATAATAATAACCATTCGATAAAGATTAAATTTTACTTAACTTATTTCGATAATTTTCTTTGGAAAATGGAAATATTACCAATGTGTGTGTACGACCCACCATCTCTTTGATTAAAAAACAATTCATTTTTCATAACCACATTACATTTTTTGTTTCAAAGGTATAATTAAGGGATAAAATTTATTATTATACTATTATTATAAAGATGGACATTATTTAATAAATACATATTTTACAGCTGTCTATATACCTATGTTATTATGATGTCAAAAACCTGACCTCCTTAAAACACCCGATGTGGACTTAACTGATTAAGTATTAAATTATTTAATTGAAATAAATAAAATAAATGGTTTAAAAATAATTTATTTTAATATATAGAGTTAATTAATAAATTTTTTAATAGATAAAATTTTATTATAGAGAATTTAATGAATTAACATGTAATATCAGACATGAGTTAAGGGCCACACTACCTTAAAAACCTTGTTTAAAATATTTTAAATCTTATTTTTCCAAAAAAAACCTCCTATATATATATTAATTAAATTATTTTTAAATATTTATTAATGTATACTTAAATTTATTAAAATTTAGATTTTATTTCTCTATTTTTTATTTTCAACGGTTTTTAAAAAGAATATTTTTATATATTTTATATGTATTGTTTTGACTTTGTATACAAAATAGTAAAGTAATGTTCTATTTTATATTATACAATATCAATTGTTTTTCCCACATATATAAATTAGATTTTATGTTGGGATTCTATTCTTATCATCAAATTTTTCATCAAATAAAACCATTATTATCTTTTTTCTTGGTATTTTAGTTTTTAAAATTATTATTTAATGGGGAAAAAATTTATGAATACCTAAAACTAAATTACTAGTGGGTTTAAATGTATAATTTTATGAGTTGATGATAATAATTAACTATTTGTTTTTATTAAAGCACGATGTGGTCCTTGGAATTTTTTTTTGATGGGGGTCCTGATATAGCTCTGATGATGAATGAGTCTGATATATCTCTTTAATTAATTGGATAATGATTATATTCTCTGGAGAATTATGTTGGAAGTTTTTTGTGTAGGTTATTCAACTTTTAATGGTTTAATGAAGATTATGTATCATGGAACCTCCAAAAATTTTCAATTATTAGTAATTATTTTTTCATGGAAATATTTTGATTTCATAATGTATGATATATTGATAAAAGAAATATTTTTCTCATTATGGGTAAAAAATGTATCTTTTCATGAAAAGTTTATTCAATGGTTCTCATTATTTCAATAAAACTCCATGATCGAGATTTTTCCTTTTTTCATCTTATAATCTATTTCATGAAAATATTTTGGAAGAAAAGATGATTTCATATGTAAATAAATTATAATTTAGGATCACTTTTCTATATGATAGTGGAAAAACACTTCTATGTGATCTTATGGTTTTGAATTGGACTAAAGGGTGTCATTATTACATTTCATATATCCATTACTGGGCTCATTATTTCTTAGACTAAATTTTATAATTATTTTTCATATAGATTATTAATGAGTATAAAATTTAATAAATTATGTGTTCTAGATATGGAAATTAACATAAATAAATAACATATGCATTTATAATGAACATGTTTTTTGGGGAAAATGAATATTGTGTGTAAATGTAATCTATAGAAGAGTTTTTCCTAAATCTCTAAAACAGTGAAACCAATAAGACCTTGGGTATATTACAGATCAAATATTTAATAATTATGTTTTATATTTTGGATGGCTAAAATTGTGTCATGGTTATCTCTATAAATTCCGGAAATGTAATGATTTTTTTACAACTAGATCTCAGAGTATGGGTTTGGGTTTTTATATTCGTAATTTTCTAGATTAGTGTGGACATTTATCACCAATTTTTCTAATAATTGTTATCTCGTATGGATCAGAATGCATGGTTTTTTTATACAATCTAGGTCATATATTCCATTGATGTTTTGAAATATATGAATTCAAAAATACTTCTACTAAAGTAATCCACAGAACCTAGGAAACAAAAAATCTCAAACACGTTCATAGGACCCTATAAAGAAACAAAATCATCGACCATACTAGGATTGTGGAAATTATACACTTTGATATCAAATTCAATAAATATTCAATATATGTGATCCTAAAATGTTACATTTAGAAATTATTAATAATCTAGGGACACACAATATAAAAAAAATTTATCTAGATATTCACTATGACACATCCCCATACTATAGTATATAAAAGTTATTAACAAAACATGGTCTTAATTGATTCGATTTAATGATTGAAAATATTTTTCTTTATTTCTTTGAATAATATTTTAATTTTTTCCAAACAAAATACATCATGATGAAAATACATAATTTATAACATCTCATAAGAGTGGTCCATATAATTTCATCCAATCATAAAAACAATTAATGATAGTGCCAACTCAAATATATATTACAGAGACACCTAGAAAATCTCAATTGAGAGAATATTTCATATATTTAAATATGTGGTTATTGGTTATTCATCCTCACTTGATTCATCTGAAAATAATCACCAAGTAGTAACGATATACAATATCATGTGATGGGTAATAGAATCCATGTACATCATGGTGAAGTATTCGTTTGAATAAAATCAAATTTCCACAAGACCCTCATTATAAAATATCAACTCTATTATAGAAACTGAAATTATCACATACACTATAATAGAAATAAAATATATAATATATATGAGACGAATAATCAACTTGAATTCGATATTTTGAAAAAAAAACACAAAGAATTCCAAGTGAAACATATTTTAAATCAATTCCAAAAAAATAAAGTTCCAAGACCCTTGTAATATTAGTAATAGATAAATTTTATTTGATATTTTTATTCAATAATAATATTTCATTGAAAAATATTCAATATAATAATAATAGGTAATTTTCTATCAATAAGAAAATAGTTTTATTATGACTATAATGATTTTAATTGATTATATTTTTTAATTAAAAATCTTACAATTAATATTATATAATCATTATATTGAAAAAAATATTATTTTATATATCATCAAGTAACAAATTTTGTAGAGTTAACTTTTAAGAATTTTATGAAATTAATTTTTTGGGGTGAATGGTATAAAATACTAATTCTAATAAAAACTATACTTTCTATTAATGTATTTACAAAGAATCAATTTTTTATAAAATTTATAAAATCATATTTTTATATTTAAAATAGAAATGTTTCCATTAATTTAATTTGGAATAAAAATATAAATCATTTTTTCATATAATTTTTCATTAGCATAAAAATATATTTATATAAAAAACTATTTTTGATCATGTGACGTATTTGGATAATAGAATTATATTTTACCATATTTATAAATATTATAATGAAAAATAAATTTCATATTTTGAATCAGGAGGTTCAAATTTGGAAAATAGGTCAACTTAATTTTTTTCATTATGAATCGTAATTATTTTACACGAAATGTCATCTGTCATTTTATGAGTAGAAATAGGTAAAAGAATTAAAACTAAAATAATAAAGGGTAAAATGAATTAAATGTTTTTTAAAATACTATTTTATAAAAACATTTTGACACTACCTCATTTCCTATTTTAGGAAGAGTCATTTAGGAGACACTTATCTTGATTATGTCATTAATATATTATAATCTTTCAAAAAAATCAAGGGGTTTCCACTCCATAACTTATAAAAGGTCATCGTTGGTCCCCTCAACTCCCCACATCATTTGTATTTTATCTCATCCAAGTGATACCCAAATAAATTCTTAAAAAAATAAATTTTTTTATCATATATGTTTTCAATAGGTTTTATAAACACCATAACAATTATTTAATATTTTTATTTATGAATTTATATGATTTATTTAATTAAAAATGATTATTAACTTACATATTGGTATTTTAGTTTTGAAAAAGGTGTCTTAAAGAAAATGGTTAATTCAATTAAAAAAAATTATATTGGTTTACAAGTATAGTATTATGATGTTTAATCTTGAAATTCATTTTTTATGCGTTTCATGCATGTTATTATCCTTAGAAATTATTTATCATGAATGGAAATGTTACAACCCTTGATTTATAAAAAAGAATATATTGCTCGATAGCATATATGACACATAACAAAAATCTTAATAAAAAATGTAACACCCTTATAATTTATTATAAAATTATTTTTTAATAAATTTAATTTCATTGATAGCTTTGAAGGAACAAACGACCCCATTATTGATGGGAATGTGATACGCTATTAAAATAATATTATTTAAACATGACCATGATAACCTAGCTATTAATTTGTAATGTATGAATGTTACTAACTAAAATGTGAAAATTATATGGTCTTTACATGTGTAACATAAATTAAATTGTTATATATTTATTATAAATAAAATATGCATCATTTAAAATAAAAAAAAATGTGTTCTAAAAAAGGTATTTTTTTAAAAGGTAGGGTAGTCAAACTTTTCTACAAAAAATATAAAATTATTTTTTACCAATTTTAAATAAATTTTTATAAATAAATATTTTAATTATAAATTTAAAATGATTCTTCGGGTGAATTGTTTTTAATTATCTAAAATGATTAAACTTATAATGAATAGTGAAAATTAATGAATTTTATTTTATAATATTTATAAAGTAAAATTACATTATAAATTGATTTTATTGTAAAAACTAGTTCAATTATATTTCTATTCTACCAATAACGTTTATTTTAATAATTTTTTGTAATTAAGTTTATATAAAAACTTTTTTAACTTTTGATCATTTTCTCTATAAAAACATGATTTTTTGTCACATATGTGGGGTTATGTTTAAATTAAATTTCCCCAATCATGTGAATATAATTTGGAAAATTTGATTTAGTATATGGAATGTAAATAATTTATATTATATAAATATTTAAGATTAATTTATTTCCATAATGAATACTAAATAAACTAAAGTATATTTACCATGGTTATGGTGAAAATGTGTTTATTAGAGGGTAAATATGAATTTTTAAGGGTAAAAATTATATAAATCTTTTATAAAACATATTTTATGGAAATATTTATACTTTATCATGTCTATGTCACGATAATAGTTTATTTTTAATCAAAATTTCTTGATAAAAACTCTTGTACAGGTATATATTTTAAAAAATTACTATTGTGCCACTCACCTCACGTATCAAATGACACACACTCTCCTCTCATCTTCACACCATAAAACCCATTTGTATTAGAACATAACCCCAAAAATAACTTCCCCAATTAAATACTATGATTCTATAAGTAGTTTTTTCCATAAATACGTTATAGTAATACTTTTGGTTTAATTTCAAAGTGGCGGTCTAAGAATAGGTAAAATTCCTAAAAATATGAATTTATTTTATTTATTATTTAACCTTCTTCAAATATTATACATTTATATTTATATAATAAAACAATTATCATCCATATAATTTGTATTTAGTATTTTAAGTTAATTAACTACATCCATCTCCTCTTGCCACATATAGGAAACAATAACACCGCTCATCTGTATGCCGGACTATCGCCTTGGGAACCGATGTGAAACATTTTCCATCAACACCTCCCACAGTTTTGTATGATAATGGATAAAAAGTACATATTGGATATTTATAACAGAATTCCACCCCTTGATTAATTATACCATATATATACCATTTTAATTTCATTTAATATGGTGCATGATAACATCACTCATATGTATGGAAGATTACCGTCTCACAAAATGATGTCTTTAATTTTTCACCAACTCATTTTATGGATGGTAATAAAGTAATATTTAATTAATAGATGTGATATACCTTGCATAATTATGATATTATAAAACTATTTATCATTCTATGAATATAATATATCATTACATTTTTTACCTCCTCCCTCACTAAACGATGATAAGGTCATTCATGTAATTGTGGACCATCACCTTAATAATAAAATGTGACTCAATTTGCATACAAAACACATGGATAATATATATATATATATATATATATAATTTTAATATTTCATTGTTTTAACATGTATGATGTAAACATAATTTTCCACCATCTTGATCAATAAGGATTTTAATTTTTATTGAACAAGTATTAATATGTAATTTTCAATTTAAATAATTTTTAAAAACATTTATTGTAATTTTTAAATGTTATTTTCAAAATGAAATGGATATTTTCTCTTAAAAAGTTAAGGATCTTTTCATGGTATTTATATTCATTAATAGAAAAAATCTACTATTTTACTTATTTTCGAATGAGGATATATTTTTTGGATGCCATACTTATTATTTATTTATATGATTTATGATTAGTTTAACTAGAGATGTATAATTTAATTTCCATTTCCATTTTACTATTGAAGATTTGTGATTTTTTTATTGATTTGGGTTAGTACTACCATTTTGTATCATAATTTTTTCAATACATGTGTTTATATTTGTTATGTTCCACCCCTTCCATATAAAGAATTAATTTGGTTCTGTATGTGATGGGTGAGGTCTTTTATATCCCCTCAGTGCATCGGTAGGTTTAATGAGACAAACTATATTGGGTTATGGCCAAGGCCTTGCCCATATATTTTGATTTCATAGAAAAAATTCCTCCAATGTTTGTTTTAGATGTATAGAATTATTTATTTCATCATTGTTAATTCTATTGTTGATATTTAATGTGATTAATTGATTAATTATTATATCAATGGTTTTGTTTTCTATGTCTTGTGATTATTTATAAGGCATCAATAGATCATTATTGAATCTTTCCATATTATGTTGAAGTTATTTATTAAATGGAATGTGTTTCAGTTATTTACCTTGAAATATTGATTATTATTTATTTATTCATAGATTCTCTTGTACACATACCCTTATTGACCATTTGAGATCACCCCATTGTTATTTTTTCTTTAACCTGATATACTAGAAATTGGTTTTTGATTAATATGCTGGGATACACTATGAGGAATAATGTAATGCTAAAATAAAATATATTTTTTATTTTATAGATTCAATTATAATGATAATTTAAAGTATGTATCTATTTAACCATTACTAATAAACTATATAGTCATTTGGGATGTGATATTTTGTATCTTTTCCGTATGTAATATAGTAGACACCCAATCTAGGATATTAGGGTTGAGGTCCCTAGAAAATTATTAGTTGGAACCATTGGAACTATTTTTAAGAAAAAATATATTAGAGAATATAATCCTATGAAATAAATTGAGGATTGATATAGAAATACATTATACTATTTTTATTTGGAATATATAATATGGTTTTTCTAGGTAATATATCCTTGCCTAAATACTACAAGTGTATGTCATACTAGAATAGTTGTACCTAGGGTTAAAAACTCCAAAATGTTTACATTAGACTGGACATGATTATCACCTGGTGTATAAAAACATGTCTTACTGCGCACCTAATTTAACACTAGTAGTATATATTCATCAATTAATTCACATTTTAATTACATGTCATTAAAAAGGATTTGAAAAAAATTATAATTTGAGAAATTTCCCAAAAAACCTTTCATTATAATGAGATTAGCTATGAATAAAGTTTTTTCATTTATTTTTATTATATCACAATTTTTTTTATTATAAATAATAATTCATAAGTGTTTGACCTACTATAGTGTATTACATTTTTCATAAATTACACTTATAGGAATGAAGATGAACCATATCAATGAATTTAATATATTTTGGGATTTACCTCCTAGGAAATATAATTAAGTTTGATCTTGAGCTAAAATTGAAACAGCTAAATTACAACCAATTAGGGTAGCTTTCTCCCTTTATGAATAATAACCATACCTATATGAAGTATCCTAGAAATACACCGCATGGTGTAACAATTTTATACCAATTAGTGCATTATAAACCTATATCAATAAGTGGTACTAAAAATCGATTTTCAACTATGAATTGGATAGGTTTCTTATATAAGATATTTCACACTCTATGAAGTAGTGAAAGTGAGAAGATATTCATGTAAGTTTATCATATCTCAAGATATCTAGATCCCTATATGTTATGCATTCTAAACACTAATGATGAAGAAGAAATAGAAAACATGGAATGGATGGATTTAAATGTACTTTTATAGGGAAAATATTTTACGCAGGAGCGATGAGAAGATTGAAAAATACTTTAATTTATATTATGATATAAATAAGAAGAAAATGTATCTATATATGAATCAATATTTACAAAGTAATAATGGAATGATTTGAACTAAATATGTAATCAAAAGAACAATATTCACCATTTAATTGATTTGATTAATCTAATCTTTCAATGTAAACTAGTCTCCTAATATTTCTTATCATACTAGAAAATAGTATCATGTTTTACGATGTCTGATAAATAATTCTAAAAGTCTTATTGGTTCCAAGGGAAGTAAGATATGAAGAGGATAGAATAAAAACAAATAGAAAAATGGATGAAGGGAAAAAAGGATTATCCCACTTGTGATACTTATGGAATGAATCACCTTGGTATACATATAGAAGTTAAAGGAGTTTTCTTCAAGCATTTAGAAAATAGCCAGCACGATCATGAATGTAAGGGAAAGAATTATTCTTCCAATGGGATATTCTTAAACTGTAAGGATATGGGGTCCTATGAAAAATAATTCCATAACCATAAATGGAATATTTATGGAAAGGATCTAAGTGGTGATTTTATATTATAATCTATTACAATAGATGAAGTGTAATGAATGATGTATATGTGTTTGTATTCAATAATTATTTTATATTACCATTTTAAAAATGATATTATGATTATAAGAATTATGAAATGTATAAGGATTGTACTAAAATAATATTTCATAAATGATTTGAGAGAAAAAGTTTAATGGTACCGATGACCAGTAAAATTAATTCAGTAAATTTTTTAACTTCATAGAACAACATTATTACAGGAGGATAACTCTTAATATGTGCTTTATATTGAGATAATAATGATAAATAGTGTTTTAGGAAGAATTTTTATCCATTATTATTTATCTAATGTTTTATGAAGATGTTATTATGGGTTTTTATAATTTGAGAGAATTTTAAGAATTATATTAACATGGTTTTAGAAAAAGCACAACTCACATGCTTGGTCATAGCCCATCACATCTTGAATGGATATGGGGCTTAAACTCACAACTCAATGGTGATTAGAGTCAGGATCCTAGTGTTATCCTATATGATGTTTCTATTATTAAGGAAATTTTTTACATAGATGATTTTATGGATATATACATATGGAAGGGTTTATAATAGTTTTTTTTGTTACTATTGAGGTTTAAAAATTAATGTATATGGAAGGACCAGTAAATAATTTTTGGATTTTATGATCTGTTAAAGTTTTGTTTTAGTGATTCAGGAATAAACAAAATTGATCTTCGATATTCATCTTTTTAGTAAGAAATGAAGTAGAAAATTATCTAATCATGAAAAATATTAAATTATGCATATGAAATAGAAAGATATCAGGAATATAAATTTTTATATATTCTTAATAGAGATTGAAAATGAATTCCTAAACACTATAAATGAAGATATTGAAACAAAGTGTTATCTTAAAACCATCATTTATGTTAAATTTATGGTATTTATATAAACAATGATTTATAGTTTTGGGGTCTTGGAACCTTTTTAGATATCCAACATTCTTATAATCAATGATCTCAAACAATATCATTAATTATTAATTATTTTATTCCATGTTTATATCGTTACTTCATGTAAGGACCTGACCTTAAACATTACTTATTCTACTATTTTTGAACAATAATTCAAATTTTAGGATCTTTTCAATTTATTGTTTTATAGAATTAGAAAAATCTATTACAATTTAAACTCGTACATTATAATATGAATATTATTCTTAGTATCCGTTTTTTCACCAAAGGAAAACATTTTAAAATAAAACATGATTTATTTTTAGGCACACATTAAATTACTTCATCCTGACATGTTATTTCCTTAACAATGTTAAGACCTATGAAGATCATTTCAAAACATTGTATGAGCACAGAAAAGCATAGTAAGGGATAGAAAGAATGAAATGAAAACAAATTATTAAAAACTCAATAGCATTCAATGAAAATTTACATAGGTTCCATGGGAAATCATCACCATATCACTCTTACCTTTAACTTTAAAAATGATATAACAATATGGTGGACTTCCTCCTTAGGATTAACTAATTCATTAGTTACCTATAATCGGGCTCACCCTTCATATAATCTATATCAGGCGCACCAATCATTCATGAGATATAATTGCCTTCAACCCTTCTTATAACTTATATCAGTATCATATGTGAGCTATAATGGGGCTCAACCCATAATATATAATGTAAAAAGACCAAATCATTAATAAAAACCATGAAAACTCTTTTAAACCCATGTTTAAAAGATGTTAAGATATAAAAATACCAATTTAACATAAATATAAATTTAAATTCTAAAAACTATGCACATAATTAAGAACCCACATTCTTTAGAAATTGTAATGCTCCAACCCTAGTTATGAAGAGTATATGAATTATTTTATATCAATATCATGATTATAAGAGATCAAGTCTCGTAATACTGATTAGATTCATAGTATAAGAAGTACTGGATATATACATTACATCATGAAATAAAGAAAAAAATATTGTGTACCCTTTGAACACACTCATATACCTTATCTTATTCCCATAGTTTAATCAGGATATTCTTCTTCAGATCCAAGGAAAAATAAAAAATGAAAGGGGTGAGGTCAGATACTCAGTAAGTATAACAATATTGTAGAAAGTTTGATAAATAAGCATAAATATTTAAAGAAATTAATAAGACAGAAACACAAGACATTTAAACATAAACTTCATCATATTATGGAAAATAAAAAATGAATAATTACATTTAGTTATTCACATGGATATTCTACTACTGAAAAAATCACATGCAATATCAATAGAAATTTTTATGATGATGGAATGCATAATGTCGTACATCATAACTACATAGTCTAGGCCACGTGCCAAGAGTACAAAAAAGATTTTGTCAAATCTTTATTCCAAGACACTAGTTTATCTCATGAGACCTACCGATGAATCGAAGAGCTATAACGGGCTCCAGCCGTCACATACTAAGTCCAATGAATTCATCAAATGAAAATGATGAAACATAATCTAAACATTCGTATTAAAACATGCAAATGAAATGTCGATATTTTTTCCACAAACCATGAATGGTATAAAAATAGCTTATTAACATTAAAAAAACTCATTAAATACAATATAGAATATTGTATTACAATAAATTAATTTCAATCAATAATAATGAAGGATAATGACATAGATGTAAATAATTATTAAAACTATTTGAGAGAACCCCCCCCTTCTCTTGAAAACATTTAAATGTATCACTATTTATCAAGAATTTATTTAAAATAGATTTTTGAATCAAAGTGTCCCATACCAATTTGAAACTTTTCAAAGGAATTTTAATTTTAAAACATTCAGGACCATATAAATAAATCCATAAAACCATTTTTAAAACATGGAAATTAATGAGAATGTTTTAGAATAATAAATCTTTAAAACATTTAAAATGATAATTTAGTTAGAGTTCATAACCAAATAAGAGGTGATTGAATACAAATAATTAATGTAATAAAAACATTATAGTATTATGGGAATAAATGGATTCATTATATACTATGTCCCAGTATTGTATGAACACTATATAAAAGTGAATTGGTGCATAACAACAAAGAAGACTCAATTGAATGTAAATTGAGATGAAATCGCTTATTAAGACCATATCCTTAGGTTAAAGGATAAATAAATGAAATAATTATGTGTGAAAAATATAAATACACTCAATATTATTGGATATTTAGTGTAAATCCATCAGAGTACATTTACACATATTCACGTATAAACAACACCAATGGCTTGGATGTTTAACACAATGAATGGAAATTGAGTTAAAATTTCTCTTATCATGTTCTTATCGATGAATTGATAATTTATCAACAGATTGATTATGTGTATCAAAAGTATATCCAAAAACATTGGAGTATAAATTACATTATAAGTAAAAATAGTTATTTCACACATAGTTTTGGAGTAAAATAATGAATGAAGTTTTCATAGAACCCAATGAGTGGTAATTGAAATTTGAAATTCTTTTACCAATTTGGTAAATTACAAAACATACACCCCATGAAATAAAAATTATACAATGTTATTTAAAAAACCATTAATTAAATTATATTACACAAATAATACAATTATGTTAATTACATACATCTCACAAAAGGAAAAAGTGGTAATATAGCATGAATCTCACGCGAATAAGAAGTGAGATGGAAACCCCTTAACATGTAGTTTTTCTTCGTAAAGGGTAGGTTAAACTCATGTATAATGGATAAATTATTTATATTAAATTATAAAAGAACAAAATACATAAATATGATATCATATATGATATTATAATAATGTTTTGTTAATGATATTTTAGTAGTATCATTATTTTGAGTGTTAACTGATTTGTTTTCCTTTATATGTATTATTATGTAACTAATTTTTTTATGTATAGGATTTATTTTATTTATATACAGAATGATATTATGTTATTAAATGTAATTTTTAAATCATAAAATGAAAATTATTCTTGAACAGTTACAAGGGGGAATGAATCTTATCACATTTCTGGAGATGGCAATCCGTACGTATGCATGAGCGATAATATCATTCAATTGATTGTAAATTCACATGTAATTGGATGGTATATAATATTTAAAGAATAATTAAAATGTTATATTTATTATTTACTTCAATTATAGTCATTATTATACCCATCCAAATAATGAAGTGTAGAATAACAAACTACACCACAACGTGGAGACGGTAATTCATACGTACACATGTATGGAGACTTTTTCATTCATAGGACGGATTGAATCTTGAATATGGATGTAATATATTTATAATAACATCATAGTATGTATAAGTTAATGGATTTTTTATTTTTATATCGAAACAAAAAAGAAAGTGGAAGTGTAAGAAGAAAAGAACTTCGAAAGGGGTGGTGAAATTATAACCTCTTCTTTGAGTGATTTCATTTGATTTGATCAAAAGGGCTCCTTAAGTTGGATTTATAATCAATTTAATGCCTATAGGTTGAATTTGGAGTGGTTTGGAGGATATTTGAGTAGGTTTTGGCCGTGGAAAATGGCTTTAGAGGTTTGAAATTAGGAGAAGGTGATGTACCCTTTTATAAGAGGGGTGAGGGTCACTTTAGTAAAAGCTAGAATTATTATTTTATAATATAATAATTTTCGGTTAATAATGGATAAAAATGGATTTATTTAAAGGATAATGTTTCTAGGGGTCTAAATCCCCTCAAAAAATAGGTTTTAGACATGTTTAGGTCACCAAATTAACCTTATCATTTAGATTTAACTCTAAATTAAATAGTTTAACTTATACATTGTCTTCCTGTGTTCTTACACTACATGGTTAATAGATTTACAATAAACTTCCAAGATAACCTCAAGTGGTTCATTAATGATATATAAATTATTATATATATCTTTTGTCCTATCCTATTATTTTTAGGAATATTATATCATTTAAAAAAATAATACTTCTTTTAAAAACCCATTTTTGTCAATTTTGACACTGTTTAGTATTTGGTTTTTCTGAATGTCAAAACAACATGATTACATTGAAAACAATTCATTTAATCAACCATAACATGTCATATTTATCTTTAAAATTCGTTTAATACATAAAAAGTATCAATTTACATTTATTTTGATATTTATAATGTCAATTATTTTAATCCTTTTTTAATAAGGTAATTACTACATCAACGTTGTGTCATAAATTAATTTGATAATTTAATGTATAAAAATTATAAATTAAATACCATTATTTAGGAAATACTTTTATCTTTCTAATAAATACATATTTTATAATTTATCTTATTTATAAAAAAATATTAAAAATGTTTTAGTTATGAAAATTTGAATTTAACACTTTTAGCCATTCTTTAAATAAAATAATAATAAATGTCATAATATAATAAAAGTTTACCAAATAGGAACATATTTTATTACTAAGGATTTTTTTTGTAGAGAACCACTTGTCCAATAGAATTAGGAAATGTTTTAGTGTTATTATAATATCATTTGTACCTTAAATTACCTTTTTACTTTTAAGTGTGGTAATTAAAAGTAAAAAAGTTATTATTTACAAAATATTATATCCATATTATTGAACCACACATTACTTACTAAAATAAACTTTTTATCTTGGATTTTTGAAATTCAACTCACAGAAGTGGTAAAATTACGTTTTATTCAAATTTGCTAATGTGCCTAGAAGGTGGGTAAAAAACGTTAAAACATTCAATAAACTTATTTACATATAATTTTATTATTAAATGACTAAAATTAATTAAATTGAACTAATATAGGTATTATAAATCGATTTTTACTTAAAATTATTTTAAATAAAATAAATAATTATTTAAATAAAATGTTGGTTTTAAGACAATAACATAGTGTTTTTCACTATTCATCGAAAAATTCAACGTTTTTAAAAAAATACCAAAAATTATCCCTAAGATAATTTTGATATTATGAATAATAAAATGAGGTCTGTTTTACCAAATTCAAAACATATAAGTTTTATTAAATAATTTAATATGAATTCCCATTCTAAAAACAAGAAAACTGATTTTTGAGAAGTAAAAACTATTAAAATATTGATTTGTGTTTATGTCCAATTTAAAAGTGAAATTACATCCAATAACCAAAATTTAATTAAATGATAAAAATTTAGTCTAATTATACTTCAAAACCATTCTAATTTATAATTTAAAACTATAAATTATTTTGATTAAAAAAGATGTTTTCAATTAAAATTTAGAATCTTTCACTTTTCATCAAAATGTGAATGTTATCAGAAAAATACCAAAAAAATTACAAACTAATTATTTAGGTATTTATTATAAAGAAGAATTTAATTTCATTAAATTTAAGATATAAAAGTTTAAAATATTTATTTTAGAAAGGGTTCTCCAATAAAAGGCAGAAAAACTGCATTATTTGAAAAATACTTCTTTTATCTGAAAAATTTAATTTTCCGTTGTTTTATGTTTAAGAAACACAATATATGAATGATAAAATTATATAGGATATATATATAAAATTCAAAATGCTGTTATTATTATTCATAACCTCGTTTGTAACTTCTAGTTTGATAGGTCATGGTTTGCAGTAACTCAGTGTTGCATACGTCAGGCACTATTGTATTATTCAAAGAAAAGTGTACTGAGGAAGCTTGGGGTGTTAAATTATTTTCTCCTTCAAAAAATTGTTTCCTTAAAATTTGACATTTTTCTATAGAAATAAATGGTAATAAAAAAGAAAATACATTTGTGGGAAACCCACATCAAAAATAGGGTTATATATTGTAGTATTAATAAGATGGAAAGGGAAATGAAAAATTCACCACCAAATTAGGATTTTGAATAAGAGAACATTGGTGGAAAATATAATTGGAGGAAAAACGTAAATATTTATAGGGATTTATTGAGTTCATAAATCACAAACTAGTGAATGTAAAATTTAGGGCCTTAAAGCCATAAATATATGATGAATAACATAAGGTATTAGAAAAACACATTTTGGGGTTTAAGAACCATTCCCTAAGGATTAATAATTAATTTCTTCATAGAATAAGAAAAAAATTCAACATAAGTAGTGTTGCATAATTTAACTAATTTCTACAACAAACCCATTATTCACTTCAAACGAGGAGTATTCATGATTACAAGGTCACACCTGAAACACTAGAATCAACTTACAAAGATTCACATTATCCACAAAGGATAAACTATATATTTCCCATATCTTTTGTGATTAACCAAAATCAAAATATTTAGTAAAAGATCAGATGATCCCTAAAAAGGATAATGCCTTAGGGAAATAAATACTATTCTTAATTTCTTAAATTAGACCAACAATACCCAACGTTCATTAAATACCATTCAATAAAAAATTATCCTTAAAATCATTCAATATAATCCCAACTAAGATTGAAACCCAAAATGAAGAAGAATTTTATTACATAGTCGTCCATGCTAAATTGAATCTATAAATAACATCGACTCCTATTAAAGTATCATACTTTAATGTAATTAAACTAATCACGTATTCTCTATTATAGGTTACTAATTTCTATATATAAACTAAATCACTATAATTTCATAATAAAAACATAGATAAAAATCCACCATTATTCCTCAAATGAAATCCAATTATATTCTATTTTACTTACCCATATATTTTTTCCAACTTAGCGAATGTCTTCCAAAACAACTTTTATCACTTAATCACTAAAAATTATTCCTATACTAAGGATATCCATTTGATAAACACAAGATCCTAAATCAACTTATTATGGATCAATAAACTCATTTAACTGAAAAAGAATTAGTCACACTTTCCAGGGACATCATGTAGTATAGTGGTAGGTGATAAATCACAGTCGCACTTCTGTTGTGGGTTCGATTCCTGTAGCTCTGTCTAACACGACAGGTTGTCACACAGTCTACGTGTTTTAATTTTTCGAAAACTATATTTTATAACCTCCCAAAAATGAGATAAATTCATCCAAATAACCATAACATAATTTAACCAAAAATGTTATCTCATACCTCACATTTTTATCCCATAATTTAATAACTTGTAATTGCCTCAAACTCAAGAATCATAAAAAAAAATGGTTAATTATAACTATCTCCACAAGATAAAGGATTGTTCTTCCTCAAATAGAATTTTCACATAATATATTGCAGGGTTACGCATATAAGAGGAAATTATTCCAAAGCAATCCCATCATCAAAAAACACTAATACATTTTAAAACATTCCTTATCCATTTATTTCCACATAGGTTTTTTTCTTAATCAATAGGCTATCCTATAAAATAAGGAATTCACTTGAGTAATTCCCATGTCCCCTATGTTTTTGGAAAATGACAATAAATGGATCATTGGGATCATTTTTATTTTCTTCCATAGTACTCTTCATTTTTCATCGGTAATTCATTACATTATGTATGTCTTTCCTACACATAAATCATTTCATTTTTCCATTAAGATACTTTCATGGGTGTCTCCTTCAATATTTTCTTCATGATGGAAATTGATCTTTCTTTTCTCCATGGTCTCCACTGCTAGAGCTCTAATAATTTTCTTCCTTTCTCTTCTTTGTTATGTATAGGAGTTGGTTAATATATATGTTGTTGGTCATATTTTTGGAAAATTGATTCGGCATGAACACGGTATCTTTCCCGCCTATCAAAATTCAATTTTTTCTTATTTCCACCATCATTTACATCTTCTACCATATGTTCAATGTTAATATTACTTCCTAAGAATCTATTCATTGACTAAAACCCGAAACCATTATGTAAGAAAATGTAGTCATAAAATTTTTTAGAGAATTTAATGACACATTATTTTCAATCTAAAACACCTTTGGATAAACCAAGGTTATTTATTCTCATCTTATATTAAAATCCTTCAAATCGGGTTGTAAAGAAAATGTATATTATCATAAGCATATCCCCCAGGAGTTTCGTATCCAAGAGTGAAGTAGGTCCCAATGTTGTGCACTAGTCCTTTTTAGTTTCTAGATCAAAGAGATGTTTTGGGTTTTAACCTAATGTACATTTATGCTAAAGACACCTCTACCTTCACGTATCCAGACAGGGATATATTTCATGCAAAACCCACATAATATTTATATTTCCAATAATTTTTTATGTTTTTCAATACTAATCCTCAAAGTCCATCTCAAGTAATGTTCTCTAATCAGTGTTTTTTTAATCTAGTTTCCAAGGTTTCAACTAAAATTCCTCTGATAACAACTATAAGTCACAGACCCTAGATAACCAAAGTCATTGGATTATTACCTTTCATTGGAATGATCACAATAGATCATGTCCTGAAAGACCGATTAGTTTAGTAGACTTGTATATACTAGATACATACATAAGTTTTACATAACATCATGAAAAAACACCATTGTGTCCCCTTTGAACCCACTCATGTCCCTTATCCTATTCCAACAGGTTAATCATGATATACTTCTTCACATAATAAGAAAAATAAAACATATAAATGGGTGAGCACAGATGCTCAGTAAGGTTAAAAATAAAGCTAAAAACTTCATAAAAAAGCATAAAAACTTAAGGAAATGTATAGGTCTAAAACAAAAGCCTTTTAAACATACACATCAGCATAATATGTCAAAGATAAATCGAATAATTTCATTTACTTATTCACATGGATATTATACTAATTGAATAATCACATGCAATATCAATAACCAATTTCATAATGATGGAATGCATAATGTCAGACATCGTAACCACATATTCAAGGCATCATGCCAAGAATAGAAAATAATTTTTTGTCAATCCCTTGTTCCAAGACACTAGTTTGTCCCATTATACCTACCATTGAATCAAGGATATATAGCGAGCTCCACTCGTCACTTACTAAGTCTAATGGATTCTTTATGTGAAAAGGTTGAAACATAATCTAAACATTCTTATTTAAAAAAACATATTAAATGACAATATTTTAACCAAAAACCATGAATGGTATAAAAATAAAATATCCACTATCATACATATCTCATTAAAAACAATACGGAAGATGATATTAAAATTAATTAACCCCGATCGAGAATAATAAAGGATATTGACATAGATGAAAATAATCATTAAAACTATTTGATAGAAATATCACCCTTTTCTGGATAACATTTAAAAGTCTCACTATTTATAAAACATTTATCGAATATATATATTTTAATCAATGGATCCCATACCACTTTGAAACTTTTATAAGGAATTTTAATTTTAAAACATTCATTTCCTTGTAAATAAATCATTTTATCCATTTTTAAAACATTGACAATAATGATAATGTATTAGAAGAATAAATCTTTTAAACATTTAAAATGATATTTTTTTAATGTTATCAACCAAATGAGAGATGCTTGAATACAAATAATTGTGGTAATAAAAACATTAGTATATCATCGGAATAAATGGATTCATGATATACTACGTCAAAGTACAGTGTATACACCATATAAAAGTGAATTGGTGAATAACAACAAAGAAGTATCAATAGAATGTAAATTGAGATTAAATCCATTATAAAGATAATATCCTTAGGTTAAAGGATAAATAAACGAAATAATTGTGTGTGAAATATATAAATACACTCAAAATTATTGGATATTCAATGTAAATAAATCAGTGGACACTCACACACATTCTTGTAAAAAACAATACCAACAACTTGAATGTTTAACTGAATGAATTAAAAATGAGAAAAATTACTCTTATAAAGTTCATATCGATGACTGGAGAATTTATCAATAGACTGATTATGTGTATCAAAATTATATCCACAAACATGGTAGTGTAAATTACTAGATAAGTAAATAAATTGTGATTTCACACATAATCTTGGGGTAAAATAATCAATAAAGTTTTTGTAGAACCCAATGAGTGGTAATTGAAATTAGAAATTCTCTTACCCATTTGGTAGCTTACGAAACATACACCCCATGAAAAAAGTATCAAAAAAATGAAGATGTAAATACCGATATATTAAATTATATTAAACAAAGAATACAATCATGGGCAGTACATACACCACACAAAATGAAATAGTGGCAACATAGCATGAATCTCATGCGAATAAGAAGTCAGATGAAAACCCCTTACCTTGTAATTTTCCATAGTATAAGGTAGGTTATCCTCCTGTATAATTTTGAAATCAATATTAAAAAATTATACAGGAACCAAATACATAAATATGATAATATATATGATCTTTTAAAATTTCTTTGTAAATGATATTTTAGTAGTATCATTGTTTTGGGTGTTAACTGATTCGTTTTCCTTTATATGTTTTGATACGCAAGTCATGTTTGTTATTTATAGTATGCATTTGATTCATATACAGAGTTATATTATTTTCTTAAATTTTATTTCTATATCATTAAATGAAAATTATTCTTGAATGGTTATGAGGGCGAATGAATCTTATCACGTTTATGGAGACAGTCATCCGTGAATACGCACATGAAGAAATATCATTCAATTGATGGTAAAATAATATGTAATTTCATGTTATATCATATGTAAATAGTCATTAAAATGTTATATTTATTGCTTACATCAATTTTACTCATTATTATAACCATCTAAATAATGAAGTGTTGAATGACAAACTAGACTAAGACATGGAGACAGTAATCCGTACGTACGCACGAATGGTGACATTGTGATTAATAGGATGGATATAATAAGAAATATGGTTTTACCATAATTATATAACATAAAAGTAGGTATAAGGTACTAGATTTATTATTTTGGTTTGGAAACAACCAAGATAGAGGAATTGGAAGAAGAAAATAACTTTGAAAGGGGTGGTGAAATTATTACCTCTTCTTCGGGTTCTTCCTTTTGATTTGATCAAAAGATATCATTACGTTGGATTTCCGATAAAAATAAGGCCTCTAAGTTGAAGTGAGGGTTTTTGGGAGGGTATTTGAGTAGGGTTTCTCCAAGATAAATGTAATTTGTGGTGTGAAATTAAGAGAAGGTGGAGTACCCTTTTATAAAAGATGTGCCGGTCACTTTAGGAAAAGATTGAAATATTATTTTATCATATAACCATATTCGGTTTATAATGGATCCCAATAGATTAATATAAAGGATAAGGTGGGTATGGGTTGAAATAACCTTATCCAATAGGTTTTAGACATGTTTAAGGCACCATATTAACCTTATCTTTTATATTTAACTCTTAGTTAAATAGTTTAACTTTTACCATATCTTATTGTATGCTAACACTATATTGTTATGAAACATACTATAAAATTCAAAGAGAACCTCAAGTGGTTAATTAACGATATTTATATCATTATATAATTCCTTTGGCCTAACCTTATATTTTTAAAAATATTATATCATTTAATTATAAAATATTTTATTAAAATTCATTTATGTTAATTTTGACACTATTTAGATTTTGTTTTTGTGAAAGTCATAACAACATTATTACATCAAAAAAATCATTAAAACCCGTAAAATTTCATATTAATCTTGAAACATTATTGAATTAATCAAAATTATCAATTTAAATATATTTATATATTTATAATATCAATTATTTTAATCTTTCATTAATAAGATAATTTCTGCATCATCATTTTTTCATAATTAAATTTAACTATTTTAATTTATAAAAATTATAAATAAAATACCATGATGTATGAAATCTCTTTAGATTTATAATTAATATTTATAGTTGAATTTATCTAACGTATATCCCTAAATTAAAAATTCTTTAGTTATAAAATTTTGAATTTAACACTTTTAAATCATTAAATAAAATAATAATAAATGTCCTAATCTAATACAAGTGGAAAAAAGAGGATCATATTTTATTCCTATGGTTGATTTTGGCCCAAAAACACTTATACAATAGAATTAGGACATGTGTTATGGTTATTATAATATCATTTTTACCTTAAATTATCATATTTAGTTTTAACCCTGGTAAATAAAAATCAAAATATTCTATTCACCAAAAAATATTTTTCATGTATTTGAACCTCATTTTACTTACTGATATCTTCTGTGTCTCTCAGAGTTTTTAAATTCAATTCTCAAAAGTGGTAAAATTACATTTTATGCAAATTTGCTGATATTCCTAGAAGGTGGGTAAAAACATTAAAAAAATTAATAAAGTTTTATAAATCTATTTTTATTATAAAGTGACTCCAATGAATTAAATTAAACTAATTCAGGGATTATATATCTCTTTTTACATAAAATCAATTTAAATAAAATAAATAATTATTTAAATAAAAGTATGTTTCAAAAACAATAACGTAGTGTTTTTCACTATTCATCCAAAATTGAATGTTTTCAGAAAAATACCAAGAATTCACCCTAAGATAACATTGATATTATGAATCCAAAAATTATTTCTATTTTACCAAATTAGAATCATATAAGTTTCATTTATTAATTTTAAAATTATTCTCATCGTAAAAACCAGAAAGCATATTTTTGAGAAGTAAAAACAATCAAAAGAATGATATGTGTTTATGTCCAAATTAAAAGTGAAATAAATTCCAATGACCAAAATTGGATTAAATGATAAAAATATAATCTAATTATTCTTCAAAATCATTCACATTTATAATTTAACAATATAAATTATTTTGATTACAAAATATGTCTTCAATTAAAATTTAGTATCGTTCCCTATTCATCAAAATATGAAAGTTCTTAGAAAAATACCAAAATTTTATCCAAACAAAATTTTTATGTCCCACATCTAAATTAGAATTTAATTTCAACATATTCATTATATAAAAGTGTCAAATATAGGTTTTAGAAATACTTCTCTTTTAAAAGGCGGAAAAAATACATTTTTTAAAAAATATTTCTTTTATCTGAAAATTTGATTTTTACTCCTTATATTATGTCTAAGAAACACAAACGATGAAAGTTAATATTATATAGGATATATATATAAAATTAAAAATATGGTTATTATTATTCATAACTTCGTTTTAAATGGCATGTTTGATAGGTCGTGGTGCACTTGAACTCAGTGTTGCGAACATCACATGCTATTTTATTATTCAAAGAGAAGTGTATAATGGTAGCTTGGGGTGTTAAAGAAATAAATCAGAAAACATATATTGGAAACATAAATTTATTAATGTTTCATCAATAATATAAATTACATTCATGCAATATTTTTTACAAAAATCCATGTTATTGAAGTTATCAATCCATTTAAAAAAAAACTTATTAAAACATTTAAAAAATAGATTTTTGAATCAATGTGTCCCATACCACTTTGAACATTTTGAATGAAATTACCATTTTAAAAAATTCATGTACATATAAAAAAATCCAAAAAAATAACTTTAAAAACATGTACATGAATGCAAATGATTTAGAAGTATAAATCTTAAAAACACATAAAATGGTGTTTTAGTTAAATAGTCCCTTACCACGAGTCTGAATTATCATGTACAATTTTTATATTTCGTAAATAATAAAATTATGTTCATTATTTAAAATCATTATAAACATTTTTAGGTTTTATATTCCTTTTATATCACTCATTATCTTGTTATGACAATAAAATATTTATTTAATTTCATGTTGGAAGTTTTGTCGATATTTGATACATGAGTCCAAAATGAATTTAGTATGATGTGAATAGTCAAATTAATCATAAGTAAGTCATATTTAGAATTATATTAATGAAATTATTATCATTTTTATTCATCAATTTTACTTTTAAATAAAACCATTAAGTAATGTTATGAATAATGAACTACAATATAATCCTGGAGACGGTAAGTTATACACACCCATGAGTAACGTTTTCATTTTTCAACGATCACTATAGAAATAAGGTAATTATTATTTTATATTTAAAAATTTATCATAATATCATTAATGTAATATTAATCATTTTAATATTTATACATATATCATCCATACATAGTGGTAATGAAAAATGAATCACATCGCTTCCTAGAGGTGATAGTTCACACATACGCATGAAAGACATTATCATTTTTATGTGCATAGAAGATAAGAACATAGTTTATATATTTTTTCCTCTTATGATGATAAATATTTAATTAATATAATATATAAACACTAACTCCATCACTATAACCGGTCATGATAAATGGTAATGGAAAATGAATTATATCAGTTATTAGAGGTGACAGTTCACAAGTACTAACAAATGAATAATTAATTTCCTATTTGAAGGAATCATAGATGGATTTATGTGATGATATGAACAAAATAACTTATAATTATATATATTATTTTTGAATAATTATCTTATCATGGTTGGAGAATATTTTAAGGAAGTGGAAGAAGAAATTAAATAGAAATGCATATTTAAAAACAATGTCTCTTCCTTGGATGGTCACCTTTGATTGACACCTTATCACCTTAATGGAGGGTGTTATGACTAAAAATAGACCTCTACAGTGTCGTAAGTTATTATAAAAATGGATTTATTCAGATATTTGTCAAACAAAATAGGGTTTGAAGTTTGAAGAAAAGAAATTAAAAGGGGCACTTTTATAAGAGAGGGGATGAGCACTCTTGAAATTAATTAAAATTATAAATATAAATTAATTTTTTATTAAAAATGGTTTTAATGTTATTTAATGATAATATATGGTAATTTTTTGTCGACTATTGTTCTTCCAATTAAAATTATATTTGTTTTGACCATTTTTTAATCCTCATCATTTTATTTTAACCCTTTTAACTCTTATCATATTATCATGTAATTTAAAATTTAAGAGTTCATAAAATTACTAAATCATTCCAAAGACCAATAATTTAGTCATTTATGAATTTTTAGGACTTTTTCCAATAATGTGGTTTAAGGATATATTTTTTTGAATTTTATATCATTTGAAAAGATATTTTATATTTTAAATTACCTATAGTAAAATTTTGGCACTATCCATTTCGTGAATTTTTTAAAATATCATAATTACTTAATATATTTATAAAAACAAAATTAAATCAAACCTAAAATTTTAAATTCATCCCAAATTTTTTTTTTGACATTAATTCTATCAAATTATATTTATTTTAATTTTTTATCTTTTATTTGATTCTATCATTAGTTAGAAAATTACTTCATCATCATTGTATCGAAATTTAATTTAATAATTTCTTTACAAAAAATTTTAAATAAATTAAAATTATGTAGTTAAATATTTAATCTTTACAAATTATATTTATAGTCTAAGTTATCTCTGGTATAACTCAATATTAAAAATACATTACTAGTTAAAAACAAGGGTGTGACCAAATATGACTTCTGGTTGAATATAATATTATAAATGGATAAGTCACACCCAAGTGGATTCCAAAGAATATAAATTCTACCCAAGGATGATTTTAGTCAACAAACACCAAAAAAAATTAGGATATATTTTAGGGTGATTTTTTATTAGTTGTAAAAACATATTTACCTTTAATTACATGATTTACTCTTACTTGTGATAATATAATTAATAAAAAGTTAATATTCATAATGTCCATAAAATAAAAGGGAAATTTTTAAATAATTTGTATCTATTGATTAAAAATATGGAATCTATTTTACAAAATTCAAAACATTTAATTCATATAAATTATATGAAACTTAATCTTTTAGACGGAATGATAAAACATATTTCTAAACTAAAAATGTTCTAATGTACACAATGTTTTTTATCATTGTTAAATGTGAAATTTATTCAAATTATTTAAATTGGAATAAATAATAAAAATATAATATAATTATATTTTAAAATCATTCAAAAACATAATCTAGTAGCATAATTAAATTTGACAAAAAAGTAGTTTTTAATTAAAATGCATTATTATTATTACTATTCATAAAAAAATATCCCATCATAAAAATACCAAAAAAATCAACAAAAAAAATTTTGATAAGAAGATTATATTTTCAAATAAAACATATAAAAGTGTCAAAACATGATATAAAATTGGCACTCCATCAAAAGGTAGCAAAATTGCATTTATGAAAAAAATACTCCTTTTATCCGTATAATTTAATTTGTTCGTATATCAGGTCAAAAAAACAGATAAGATAAATTTAAAAATTTATATTTAATATATTATATATATATAATTAACATAATCCAAAAATAGTGATTTAATTATTATATAAACACACCTTTTGGGATTAATTCAAAAAAAATCATTTTATTTTTTTAAAAAATATTTTATATTAATTTATAATTAATTTTTCACCAAAACATTAATTATATATTAATGCATAAAACATATTTTTATAATTCATTTCATACTCTGCATTTCCATCATTCTAATTTCATGGTTTTAATGGTAATATTTATATATTATTTAGTTGTCCACTTATGCTCAATGTGGGGTATCAATTACGCTATCGAACATAGTGTTTCATTTAAATAAACCAGATGTTACATTATCCACCACAAATAAATTTTTTCCTCACAATTTTAACTTGGGATTTAAGAATATTGGTTTTTTATTTCAAAATACTATTATTGTAGTATCACATCAGAATATAGTTCAATAAAACATCAACTTTAATAGAAAGAAGGGGATGTATGAAGGTCATCTGAGATAACATAAAAGTTGGGTTCTACATAGGACAACATGGATATGAAATTAAAAACCAAAATACCAAATTATGATGGATATTCATAGAGGAAATCATTATGAGAAAGTAAAAAATCACAAAACCATAAATAATTGATGTGTTAAAAGATTAATAATATCATAGTATGAAAATTAAATGGATAACATTTGGGATTTATGGTTATTTTTCATAGAGTTGATGAATTTGTTTTTCTAAATGGAATAATAATACAAGTAAATATACATACTTGAAAATTAAAATTTCATCTTTTATTCAATTTCCACCGCAAAATCATATTTCTCCCCAAATGATGAGTATTTTGGATGGATTTTTTATGCCTGGTTCACTTGAATCAAATTTTAGAGAATCAAAAAATCCAAAAAATATTAATTATCTTTTTATCTTTTATTTAGACATTTAAAAAAAATAAAATAGCTAGTACAAGATAATATTATATCTCAAAAATAATAATACATTATAATATTAAAAACAATATTAATCACTAAAATTCAATAGTCATACCAAAAGTTCAATGTAGACCACTAAATATATAATTATCCTTAAAATTAAAAAAATTATATTCTAAACTAATATTAAATCCCAAAAATCAATTGATCACATAATATTCACAGATAAATTTTAAAAATTATCTCCAAATAACATCAGTTGCACTTGATGTCTTATACTAAAATGAAATTTCTTAAATCACATTTTATTCAAGATATGCTAATTATGTGCATAAATATCTATAATCAACATAATTCCCTAATAAAATCATAGATTCTTCTTAAATATAATTTATATTTTTCTTATGAAATAAATTACCATTTTATTCTATTATCCCTGATTATATAGGTTTCCCAAAATGTAAAAATTCTTCCGAAATTACATTTATCACTTAATCACCCGATATTTTGTTTTCAATCCAATGGTTATCTATTATATAAAATTTATATTCCCAATATAATGTTAATATTTATCCAAACACATTATTTAACAAAAAAATGTTATACTAACTAGGACATCACACATGCCAGTTGTAGGTGATTCACCCTTGTCACCCTTTGGTTTTGGTTTCATTTCTCATAGACTTTCTGGATGTGGCGGATTGTAACCCATCCTATGATTTTTCATTTTTCTAAAACTACATATTCTTATAACATTCCAAAATTATGAAAATATCATAAAAAATAACCATAACATGTCTTAACATCAATTTTTGTCTCATACCTTTCATTTTTCAGCCTAAAAATTAATAACTCATAATTCCCTCAAAATGAATGTCTCGAAAAATAATATTAGTCACCTTAAAATTTTATAATTTAAATCCTAAAAATAGGTTTATAAGACATTGAAATTGTTATCAACCATAATATTTTAAACTCATGATGATATCTCAAACTCTTAAGAAAACATTCTAACCTCCAAAATTGTCTAGGCCATCATTTGATACCAACTCTAAGGACCCATACCTAAACCTAACAAATTCTAGTGTTTTTTAATTGGAATTCACATTATATGATTTTTTCAATTTAAATAATTAGATAATTAAGAAAAAATATTATATAATATTCCCATATATTACAAGAGAACACTTTTTCCCAATATCCATCTTTCCACTAAAGGAAATCCTATTAAAAACCATGAATTATTTTTGAGATATATATTAAATTCATTCATTATGCAATATTATTTTCCCTTAACAATATTAAGACCTATAAAAAAATTTCAAAACATGTAATGAGCAATACAATCTCAGTAATGGATAAGAAGAAATAATTTGTTAGATCAATGAAAACATGGAAAACCTTTGAACTTGATTTCCTAAAAACTTGTTATCATGCCTAGAGAAATCACATAGGTGCCTTGGGACATGATTACCTTATCAATCTTACATTCACCATTTTAAAGGTAATAGTCATATCGTTGACTTCCACCTTTGGAGTACCCAATTAATTGAAGAACTATTATTGGACTCACCCTTCATATAATCTATAACGGTCTTTCCCATATTTCATGATCTATAATTGGGAGAAAAGATTAATATATAATTTCCATGTACTAAATCATGAATAAAACCCTTAAAAACACTTCTAAAACAATCTGTAAAAAATATACCGGTATCAAAATACCCTTTGCACATAAAACTCACCTTGAAATCTAAAATCTATGAATATAATAAATAAAAAACTTTATTTGAAAGGAAATACGAAACCATATATTAGAATCATTTAATCATTAAATTTTAATGAATACATGTATTTTTTCATTCTTTATATGTAAAAAACATTTCATGTTATTGATATAATCAATCTATTTTTAAAAAACATTTTATAAATTTTTAAAAAGTAATTTTTTAATAAATTTTTCCCATACCTCTTTGAAATTTTGAAATAAATTAACATTTCAAAACATTCATGTCCATATAAATAAATCCATAATATCATTTTGAAAAAATATACTTGAATGAGAAATATTTATATGATTAGATATTTAAAACATTTAAAATGATGTTTTAGTTAAAGAGTTTCTTACCTTGAGTCTAAATCATCACATACAACCTTAATATTCCTAAATAATAAACATAGGTTAACTATTTATGTACTTTTTAACCATTTCAAGGTTTATTACTCTTTTTATATTCCTTATTATCTAGTAATAACAATTAAATAATTTTAATGTTCATGTAAGATGTTTTGTCTATATTTGATACTTGAGTCGGAAATAAATTTTGTATGATGTGAATAGTAAAATTGGTCAGACTTATACCACCTCAAGAATAATATTCATGACATTATTATATTTTTTAAAATTAAATTATACTTATAAACTAAACAATTTTGTAATGTTATGAAAAAATAACTACGCTATAATTATAGAGGGGGTAAGTTATACATAAACAAGAGAAGTATTTTCATTTTCAAGGATCATTATAGAATTAACTTAATTATTATATGATCCTTCCAAAATTATCATTAAATAATTACTATCATATTAATAATTTAAATATACATGTTTATATTATCAATGTAATGTGGTCTTGAAAAATGAATCGCATCACTTCTTGGAGGTGATAGCTCACAAGTATGCATAAATGATGTTATAATTTTTATATTCATGGTAGGTAAGAATTTAATTTAAATATATTATTATATTATAATTACAAATTTTTCATTAATATAATATATAAACATTAATTCTATACATATAACCAATCTTGAGAGATGGTAATGGAAAATTGAAGTTTATCAGTCCGTTGAGGTGATGGTTCACATGTTTGAACACATGATTAATTCATTTCACATTTGAAGAAAACATAAAATGATTTAGGTGATGATATTAACAAAAAATCATCTAATTATATTGAGGATTATTGACTTATTTTTTCATAATGTTTTTATAATATTTAATGGAAGTGGGAGAACAAATAAAATAGAAAAACGTAATTATAAACTATTCCACTTCCTTTGAAGATATCCTCATATTAACACATTAACACCTTTAAAGAGGGTGTTATAACTAAAATACAGCCTATAGAAAGTGGGGGTGGATTCTTGGATGGTATTGTGGGAGATCATGGCTGAACCATATTTGTTTTGAGGTGTAAGTAAAAGAGAATAATGAGTACCATTTTATATGAGAGGGAGGGGCACTCTGGGCATTATTTAAAATATTAAATACAAATTAATTTTATATGAAAAATGGATCCAAATTTATTTAATTCTATGATTGGTTGATTTTTGGTTGAATCCCCATCATCTAATTAAAATTAAATATTTTTTGACTATTTTTTTAATCCTTACCTTTTGGTATTAACCCTTTTAACTCTTATCATGTTATCATGTAATTTAAACTTTGAGGGTAAATATAATGACAATAACATGCCAAAATTCTAATAAATGATTCATGTATTACATTTTAGGACTTATCACAATTATTTTTCCAAAGGATAAATCTTTTTGTAAAATTATATCATTTAATAAAATATAGTATATTTTAAAGTACATTTAGTGTCATTTCTGACACTATTCATTTCATGGATTTTTCTAAAATATCATAAAACCTTTATATCATTGAAAAAAAACATTAAATCAAACCTAACATTACAAAGTCAGCCATAAAATATTTTATGACATTAATTCACTCAAATTATATTTATATGAAAAAAAATTAATATCATTTATTTGATTCTTTCATTAATTAAGAAATTAATTCATCTTCATCGAGTGACCATTTCATTTAATTATTTATTTACTAAAAATTATAACTAAATTATCCCAATTTAGGTAAATATTTTTGGTTTATAAATCCTATTTATAGTCATAGTTATCCCTACTATATCCTTATATTAAAAATACATTACTTGCTAAAAACAAGGGTGTGACCTAATTTTTCATCTCTTAGAGTATAATATTATAAATATCTCAATCAAACCCAAGTAGCATAAAAAGGTTATAACTTTTACAATTTTTTTTAGAAACAAACTCATCCAATAAAATTAGTATAAGTGTTGCGTTGATTTTATATTAGTTATTATATTATTTTTACCTTTAATTACTCGATTTACCCTAAACTGTGTTAATAAAAATACTGCTAATGTTACAATTCATAATTTAAAAAAATAGAACTATTTTCATAGTTTATAATTCTTAATTCAAAATATTGAATCAATATTTTGAAATTGAAAACACTTAATTGGATGAAATTAATTAAAAACTAACAATCTTGAAAGAATGAGAAAACTTGTTTTTAAAGTTAAACATTCCAAATTTCACAATGTTACTATATAAAATTTAAATGTAAAATTGATTAAAATGACCTAAATAGCAATAAATTATATAAAAATAATCTTATTATAATTTATAACCATTAAAAATTAATATTTTACACTATAATTAAATTTGCTGAAAAAGAGGTTTTCAATTAAAATGCATCGTTATTTTCACAATTCATCAAAAATGAATCCTATCACAAAAATATGAAAAATTCAACAAAATTAAATTTATATATAATTATTCAAAGTAAGAATATTAATTTTTATAATAGAAATAATAAATGTTTCAAAACTAGATTAGAAATAGTTGTTTCATCAAAAGGAAGAAAACTACCTTTTTAGATAAATACTTCTTTTATACTAAAAAATGAATTTGTTTTTATATGATGCCTATAAAACTTCTAAGATAAATTTTAAATATTTTATTGAATAATATATATATATATATATACATATATCGTTAATAGAATCCAATAATTGTGATTTTATTATTTTATAAACACACTTATTTTAATTTAATTCCGAAAAACATTTTCTTTTAAGAAAGAAATGGTTTTATATTCATTTAAAATTAGTTGTTAAACAAATAATCAATTATATATACATGTGTAAACTATATTTTAATAATTCCATTAATATTTTTCATTCCCGCTATTCTAACATATATGTTTTAAGAGTAACATTCAAATATTATTTAATTGATCTCCTAATATCGATGTGGTATATCATGTACGCTATCGAACACAGTGTTTCATTTTAAAATACTCAAGATGTTACCCTTCTAAAATATGTTCTCTTATTTTGAATCCTACTTTTGTGATTATTCCTTATGAACATTTTACATAACTTTCCCTTTTATCAACAGATTATTTATTATCCCTACATATGATGTGGGATTCCAATATATTTATATTCTAATTTTAAACACTTTATTATTGAGATCATGATTAAACTGTGAGTGAAAATTTTATTTAAGGGGTGAAAATATTACATGCCATGATTTAATAGAGGAACATCATGTCTGATATCATATATGAAACAAATGAAAATTCCTAAATGAGAATGTAATATTCTAATACATTAATATATATTTAATATTAAATAAATTAAACATCTTTGATCAATGGATTCTCTTCTCCCAATATTTTGACTATGATGAATGAATTATTATTGGCTGTTTCATTTCAGTATCTCTTTGATATGAGTTCACAATGGGAATCATCATCCGTTTTGGTGTCCATTCATCTTTATCCAGCTTGGATGAGTTTTTTATCATCATTTTTATTTCTGGTGTTCTATTTTTTTATTTTGTTCCTTGTTTGGTGGTATTCAGTCAATGGATGCTTCATTTGTAGCTATTTTCTAGTGTCTCCCCTAGGGTACCTTTAGTTCAGTTTAGCATCCTTCCATTCCAAATTAGAATTGAATATCACCTTTAACTGTGCAGTGACCATGAGCATCGGAGATCTCAGACTCTCTCTACAGTGGAAGAGTGGTGTGTGAAACATTGGTTCACTTAAATTGGCTGTTTTTTATTTTATGGTATTCGGATTTCTGAGGATTTTGTAATGGTCTCATTTTGGTGGATTTTGATTTCTCATCTTGGTAATTGAAAATGGTTCTACTGTGATGACAGTGATGTATGATGATGGAAACGCTTGGGAAAATTGTGTTGCAGTGTGATTGAGGATTTATTTTTCCAAGATTCTCTCTTTGTTTTCTCAATAGTGGTTTGTGTTTTCAATTTTTGGATATAGTGTGGTCAACAATGTTCCATTGTTCTTCTTACTGGTTCTATCAATGATCTGTGAAGTATATCAGACATAGTGAGTATCAAATTTTGACGTTAGCGAATAGATCTTTGATGCATTAATGAATGGGGGTTGTTTTTAGGGGGCCACTAGTAGAGAGAGGTGGTGGTCCTCTACATGAAAATTTTTATGGTGTCCCTCTTTTTTGTGATGAAATATTTGTTAAAATTTGGTTCACGAAGTGTTGTGGTATTTGATTCTCCAATGGATTTTCAATGATTGTATTTTCCAAAAAAAAGGTTGATGATCAAAGAAATGGTTGTGGCCGGATGTTGAGTCTCTACAAGCTAAAATTATTCTCTAGTTTCCTATTCCAATGCTCCTCCCCACGTCGTTTTGGTGAAGTGGTTCTCATGGAAGCTTTAGGATATGTAGTTGTTGTAGTTATCTATGGTCGATGAGCCGCAAACTATGTTGGTTTCCCTCCTTCCTTTGGTTTTTGGAAGATGGAATGCAGGGTTTTTTTAAAATTGTATGAATTCATGTGCTAGAACATGGATCTAGTTTAGGTGATGGAGGTGTCCTTTTTGTTGGTCTATTCTTATCTAAAATTGATTTTGAATTTTTTGTTTTGAATCTTGATTGTCAGTGGTTTTTTAATTATACTCTAACTAGTTGATGTGGACTAATTTTTTTTTTACTTTTAAGTAGTTCCCATTAAACCTCAATGTCTTTTTATTAAAAATTAAATCAAAAAAATTTCTAGGTAAATCTATTTCATACCTCGTGAGGCATTCAACACTGAGTTTCAACAAAACGTGATACTCTATTGAAATATAATAATATAAATATTACCATTATAACGTATCTATTATGTTTGAAGGTATAAATAGTGAAAACTATGTTATGTAAATTATAATGTTTTCAAAAAATTTAACTTAAATTAATGGTAATCTAATGATTCAAAATAAAATAAAAAACCATTAAAACAATCTAAACAACTGCATTTTTCTAAAAAGCTGTCTAGTGGAGGTTTTTGAAAATAATTAAAAAATTTAATGTTTAAAACTTTTATAAAATTTAATTAAAAAAATAAATTCCATTTTTAAATTCTATTTTTCAATATTTACATAGGGTGATTTTTTTTTAATGTTCAAAAAAGATTATTCTTTTCATTAATAATGATAAATACTGAATTTTAATACAAAACTAGGTTTTCAATTAATTTATTTATAATGTTTAATTATATTTAAAATTGGTTTTAAATATAAATTATCTATATCAATAATATATTAAATATATTTAGGTCTTTGGAATCGTTTTATCATTTAAATTTTATTTAAAAACTTTGTAATATTTTGAATATTTTCTCTTTGAAAATCTAGTATATCACCCATTTTGTGGTATAAATTATAAATTATTTTTTGCCACTTCTATCAATTTAATTGGATAAATAGATCACATATTTAAAATAGTAATAATTTATATTATCTAATAATGTAAAATATATTTTATATCATAACTATTTGTAAAAATAGTAAAAAAAATATTTATTATGGTTAAGGTGAAAATTGGTTTACCATGTGGTTACACTAAAATGATAAGGGTTAAAATGATATAAAAACATTTATAAAATCCGTTATATAAAAATATTTGGACTTTATCAGTTCGAAGGCTCAATAATGATCCATTTTGTACCATTTTGGAATTATAAAAACCTAGGTACACCTTTTTCCATTCAACAATTACAAGTGTATAATTCACATATCATATAAACTGTCACTCACTCTCTTTTCTACTTCACTCCATCAAACACTCTTGGATCATAAAATACCTACAAAACTAACTTCCCAAAATCCATCATCTTATCATAGAGATATTTTTTTTCTCACAATCCCATTCTAGTAAAACTCAAGGTATTATCCTAATGAGGTGGTTAGAGATGAGGTAAAATTCATAACTATGTGTTATTATTTAATTTATTCTTAAAATTTATTCAAATGATCATCATTTAAACAAATATAATAACATAATTATCTTCTTTATACTAATATGTAATTATTTCAATGTAATTATCTATATATAACTCATTTTTCCTTCAAATGTGAATTTATAAGGTCGCTCCGGTGTACAGAGAACTACTGCCTCACAAAATGATGTGACATGTTTTCCATCAAAACCTCTCATAGTTGGTTATCATGAATGATATAAAGTACAAATATGATATTTATAACATTATTATAAAAATTAATTCATTAATTTGTATATACTTTTATTACATTCCATTCCAATGGGAATAAGATAATGCTGCTCATGTCTAAATCTAATATAGCTTCGCTAAGCGATGTCAATCATTTTTAACTAACTATTTTATTGGAAGTTGATAAAGATAAATTTAATTAATATATATGATATAAATAAAATAAAATTATATTAATTACATATATATCATTCTAAAATGAGAAAAAATATTTTTATTTCTTTCCATTTCTCTCACTGAATGATTACAATGTCAATTTTGTATGTGTGGACGACCGCCTTCTTTAAGTGATGTGACTCATTTTTCATTGCCACATCACCTGGATAATATATATAAAACTAAATTTAAATAATTAATGATTTATATATGATATTGTGATAAATCGTTAAATATAAAATATTAAATACCTCATTTCTTTAATGATAATTAGAAATTGTATTATTACTCATGTGTATGTACGTCATACTGTCTCCATGATCATAACATACTTCATTTCTCAAAATCGCCACTCATTATTGGTAATAATATTATAATTTATTTCAGAATATTATAATTTTATCTTTATTATTATTCATTAGGTGTTGAAATAATGACCTCTTAAATAAATAGTAAACCTCTATATGTCATTTTTGACACATCAGTAAAATATCATCAAAACATCAAATGTAGACTAAATTGATTATGTAATTCTATATAGAATTATTATATGTGAAATAAAATAAAAAAATTGAAATATGTTCTCAAAAATATAAATAATTAATAAGAGCTTAATATTTATGAATATATATAATATACATGATGATTCAGACTTATGGTAAGGGTTTCTCGTGTCACTTTTACTTTTGTGGGATATATTTCATATTCTCCATTAATTTTAATGGATTGGATTATATAACATAAATATTATGTGTCAAATCATGAAAATAATTGTCTTCATTTTATTTTATCATTCATTTTATTTTAATCTATTTACTGAGATTATGATTTAGAAGTTATCAAAATGGTATGGGATATTTAACAATATCACGATTATTCAAGACTGTTTAGGATTAGGATTCCCTCTAGAAAATTATTTGATATTTATATCTTAAATTTAATATATTTTCTTAACCTATGGTTACTCATGTACTTTTTCAAGTAATAGTACAAATTTTCCATCCATCCGTGCGTAAATTGATTGAGAAATTTCTTTTATAAAATCTGACATTATTTTTCACTTCGAATAAAGATCATATTCCATATAAACCCATCATTTATAAAATCATTTTTATCATTTTCGAACTGATTTTGTAATGATTTTCCCCTATTTTTAATTTTTACAAAAAAATCATAATAATCATTATTTATTTTTTCCAATAAATTTTCGTTTTTATTTTTCTAAAAATGTGAATGGAATATTTTTTTTAACATGTCTAACATGAAAAAAAAATTCCACTAACATGACCAATAAATGTTTTATTTCATAGTTTATAAGTTTTAAAATATTATTTTTAATGAAATTTATTTTTTTGAACAATCATTTTATCTTTTTCTTTAACTTTATTTTCCAAATTTGATGGTGATTTTCTAAATAATGATTATAAGGATCTTCTTATTATGATAATTCTGTTCAACAATTACATAAAAAATATATTTTACATATGATATATTGAGAAAATATTGAATGAGTTTTTTTTATATTAAGAAAACACTTTTGTGGAGAAAGTGAGAAACCAAGATGTTCAAATTATAACCAGAAAATCACCAAAAAGTTACCAGGAATGCCTCACCCAACAGATGCAACGTGGATGACACCTTCATCAATGCCTGAGAAATTTGCAATCCCATGCATGCATGGTCCCGGTCCCAATGGCAAAGCCTTGTCCTCCATGTCAAGCAATTACAAATGTCAAGCAAGGTGAAGGTTCATTGATCTGACCCTATCTAAAGCATTTCCAAGCAAAATTCCATGTACATGCCTTCAAGAAATCCACTCAAAAGACACAACTCAAGGACCATAATGACCAGATTAGGACTCCCCAAACCAGAAAACATAAACCAACAATTTAACTAGAGATACACCCCAACCCAGATACGATACATCACTCAATAAACTAGGAGGTTTAAAAACTAAACTAAACTTACCAGATAACGTATCCCTAAATAATTGCCAAGATATAGAAGAAACTTTAAGGTTTGGGAATTCTGACAAGAGATTTTCAAATTTCTAGGCCAGTTGATCTGATGACTGTTTGTACTCCTCGATGCTAATATTCCCTTTGTTGAAGTCCCCAACAAGGATTAAATCATGTTGGTCAATCTAAGCGTATTCTTCCTCGTTATGTATTGCTCTTAAGGATCTCCCCATCATTAAAGCTGCCTCCTCCTCCGAAGCATTGAGTAATAACACCTAGTCAGTCACTTCCTCCTCACCGCTAAGTAGTAACTCTAAAGGTTGCCCACCCTAAACCCCTGCTATCTAAGGATTCACTTCCTCCAAGGTCTCCTTTTTTCCATTTTTCCTCCTGGCCGATCTGGTCTCCAAAGGAGGAGGAAAGGATGAATAGTCCCTCCTACTATTCCTCCTTAGTCTACTTCTATTCCCTTGTGTTGGAGTTCCACATGGACAGTGAAAAATTTAATCCCAATTACATTCATTTCTATACAATCCCTTTGATTCAAGTGGCATAACATTCACAGTACCTGAGTCATACTCAAGCAATTCTACAAATCTGTTGCTCAGGGGTAGAGAGACCTACCCCTGGATGTCATAAAAATCCATAACTAAACCTTGACCTGGTCACCCTCTCTTGGCCTAATTCCTAGACAAGGACACTGAGACACCAGCTTGACTACCTTCCTTCATACCGATCAGTAGCTCCTCTGACTGTATCATACCAAACTGGGGTGTGCAGTTGATATCAAGACTGATACTTTCCACCAATACATCATTACCAGTTTGGAATATGACCTCTTCCTCATCCCTCTTATCATATTATTGTGATTCAGCACCGCCCTTCCTTGAACAAAAATAAACAACCATATTTTCACAGGATGGGATGACCTGTGGAATCTGCAATGGTCTCTCTGACCCCCAAGGCATAGCAGCATCATGACTCAGATCTTCAGAATGACCATTCCCTTATTAAGCATCTCAGAAATAGCTGATGTATTTGCCTCAACATCATCAAATAGTGACTCCTTCCTCCTAGCCTCATCTAGTCCTCCCGGTACTCCCAAAACAGCTATACTCAGTGTGTCAGTTTTATACCTCAGGTCTTCCTGTATAGCATGAGTAGTTGGATTGGATTCCATATGAGATCCTTTCATCACCACCCTAGAAGACACCCCACCACAGATTTGATGTATTCTCAGCATTAACATTGATTGGAGAGCCTGTTGATGGGGCCTGGACAACCCTTTTCCCATCACCTAGGGCTGCCTCACCACCTGTCAATGGGACAACATTTGCCACATCTGGGAGCTCAATAGGTCGGACACCCCCAACTTTCTTGCGATAACTAGATTCATCATGTCCCTGTCTATGAAAACTATAACAGAAGGTAGTCGAAGATTCATAAACAATAGACTAAGCATGCCTGTATTTATTTTCAACAACAATCCAGACAATCTCTGGTGGAATTCTTGAAAGATCGATTTCAATACAGATTCTTGCAGTCATCGGATGTGTCATTGATGTCGTCCTTGGATCACTACATATGAACCAACCAATGGAATTCCCAATTGATCTCAGCAAACCATGGTTCTGGAATGGAAGGGGAAGACCAGGAAGTTGGATCCATATCTCCATATTAGGTGAGTCGCGATTCATATGAGCATCAAAAGACCACTGAAGAAGATGGAAGGAGAAAACATAGGACAATTTCCTATTTCTAGACCAAGCCCTACCCATGTCTTAATCATTAGTAATGATAATGAGAAATTTCCACGGCCCTAGAATACCTACCAGTGCATGATGCTTCAAAAACCTTTATACATTGACGGCCTTGTCAAAATCCTCCAAAAGTGGTCACCGCTGCACGAATCTCACAATCAGAGCCAGGGAGAGTAACGAAGATGCTTCAGAGAACTCCTGCACTTTAACCGGAACAACAGGCTGACCTGAGATGCAGCCAGGGACCTTCGGGGAAACATGGATTTCAGAAAATAAGAAACCCACATCAGACGAGGACTGAAAGAAGTCACGATTACTCGGTTTCACAGATATAGAATCATGATTAGGAGGCAGAGACCCCACCTCTCCTCCTTGGGAGGAGGGGTCACGACTGTCGTCATCGCCATAGGGTTAGAGAATCGCTATTGGGAGCCTATGCGAGCTCCCACATTTATTGAGAATATGTTGTACTGATAAAATCATTATTATTTCTATGTATGGATTACAGTCAGTTTGACTCGGGATGTTCAATTTTATTACCACTCACCATTTTACTCTGGATGGTGTAAAATTATGTTTATCGATTGAGCTAAGAATTAACATTTCATGTTTTACTGTTTCAATACAAATTTTTATGCTGATTATGTTTCATTTATTCTATATAAGTAATTCATTAAACCTACTAAGTGATTGTCGAGGCCCACTATACACCCTTGATACATCAGTAGGTCTCATGAGAAAAACTACATTTGGTTTTGGATGATGCCTTACCCAATAATTTAGATATCATAGCACAAGGCCTTGATGAAATATTTTTTTCATTCAGAATTCCATCATTATTAATTTAGTTATTTATATTCCATGTGATTATTATATTATTTATAATATCCATGGTTATGTTTTCAATATCATGTGATTATTTATATGGTAGTGTTTTACAATTATTTATTTCATCTACATTAGTCTAATATTATTGATTAAATTGAATGTATTAATGTTATTTGCCATTAAATATTGATTATATTTAATTTTTTCATATCTTCCATTTTACGCATTGTAAGAACCCAGTTTTTTCTGTGAAATACTTTGGTATATTCTTGATATTATTCCAGGGAAGCACCCTTAGACAGCGTGCGATTCCGGGACCCGGTGTGGCCGGAATTTTTTTTCAGTGCGTTCAAACTGGGAACGCCAAATAAATGGGACAACTACTAAACGATGCTTCAGATTAGAGATCTGAGTGTACGGATGGGTCCGGAATGGGGTGTTTACCCTGGGCGGGGTGTATGTTTTGCGAGCACGACTCATCTGTGAAAAATGCTCCCAGGTGCGTTTTTCGTAATTTGGCGGCCTCGGGCGCGGTTGTCACAACTTTTGAACGGGGCCTCGTATTAAAATTCTGAGACCACCGTTGCGTTTAGATAGTTGTTTTTAGCCTAGGGGAGCCTTAATCCTGACCCCGCTGAAATTTCGGGTTCAGGGCTATCGGGCGGGCATTTAAGTATTTTCTACTTAAACGCATCCCCTCCCGTCTTCTTCTTCTCCTTCTCCCCCCAAGCTTCCCCTCTCCTCAATCTCCGGTGAGGCCACTCCGGTGAGGTGAATCCGACGAGGTGTGGCAATGCCAGCGGATCGACGCGAAGCTCCGGGCGAAGCCCAGTGAGGTAGGAGGTTTTGTTTCGCGTTTTACTTTTCACATACTTTGAGCCCGATTTACCATGTCAATTTTTTGTCCGATCGTTGAAAAAAGCCCAAAATCACATAGCACATGTCCTGTGATTTCTAACGCACTTCTTGGATCGAATCTTCGAGTCCCTGGGAGTCCGAGACAGCCCTGGGAAGTCCAGCCCGATTCCCGGGTTTTTTCCGGCGGTCCAGGACGGCAGCGGCAGATTCCGGCAGTCCAGGACTACGGCGGCAGCAGCTTCCCAGGTGGCGCGACAACTCAGCTGGGCGCGACGACAGTGCGGCATCCCGGCGACGGTCCGGGTTCTTCAGGTAGGTGGCGCGGCTTGGTCTCGCCAGCGAGGGGCGAGCCGAACAGGAGATCGGGGTCGCATGGCGCGACCTTGACTGGGGAGACTGAGACCCGCTGTAGGCGGGTCTCTGCTTGGATGCTTCCGGCCAGCTGGATGGTCAGTGGATCGACCCACGCATAGCGCAGGTCCCGCGGGAGATGGCGGGCCGCTGTGCGGTGGCCCGCGGTCCCTGCGGGCCGGCCCGAGCGGGGCGGACCGGCCGGACTGGGACGGTCCCGCCCAAGGGGTTCCCCCCCCCCCCTTTTAAAATATTTGGACGCCCGTATTTCGAGCTACGGGCGTCTGTTTTGAGCGCCGTCTACGGCAGCCCGGACCTAACAGCGAGGTGGTATTTATGATATTGTCTTGGGAAATTATAATTCCTGAGATGGGGGCCTCGGTGGCCTGTCGCGTACATTGAGGGGACTGACATTATGCCGGGGATTCTTGTTTTGGACGGTGCGGATGCGTCTGATGTCTGTTTTGAGCACTGTCAGCAGTGTTGGGAACCTGGCGCTAGGGGGAAGCTTTCTAGGGTGGTTTCGGGCGTTGCATCTAGGGTTGAGGTGTGGTCCCTAAGGGCCTTCTTTTGTGCTGCGAGCAGCATTTAGCGACTTTCTCATCGGGCTTCTGTTCGGGGCGTGCGAGAAGTTGATTCTGGATATTGTTCTGAGGGGATAGCCATAGTGCAATCCGCCCGCTCTAATTTGGCATGATGGTGCGGGCCCCATGAGGGTCGTTTGGGCGTTGACGGTGATATTCCATCTCTATCACCAGGGTGACCATTTTTGACAAGTGAGTAGTCCACCCTGGGTTCTTTTTCGAGAGGATCACAGTGGTGTGATCCGTTCTTTGTGTTTCTGGACCAGGATGTGGGTCCCACGAAGCACCGATCATGTGTGGTGCACCAGAATGCATATTTTTCCCTGGATATCTGTTATGCTCAATTAAGCAGTCTTTTTGAATAGTTTTTCTGAGGGGGTCGCAATGGTGCGATACACCCAACTGTTTTTGGAGACGAGGCTCGGTATCACGGGACACCGTTCGGGCATCAGGTGGTGTTGGTGACTTTTATGTCGGATATCCGTTTGAGGCGAGTAAGTAGTCTATCTCGCAAGACTTTCTGTGAGGATTACAATGGTGTAATCTGTTCAGGAGAGCGGATCCTCTTATGCGGTCTTATTAAATGTGGAAATATGAAAGGTTCCCCGGTGGCGGTTCTTCTACCGTGTTTGTAGCGGACCTTTGGTGTGTGATCGCATGCACTCCTGGGAGGGTGAGGTTGGTTTCTAAAGAGATGTGGTTGGTTGTGCCACAACTATTGAGGTGGCATGTTGGAGTTGTTACGTTACACATTCACGTTGACGTTGGGTGCCGAATGCACGCTAGCCGTTGGGCTGGAGACGTGGTATACTCTGGGAGTATATGGGAGCCCTGGGAGGTATATGTGGATGTTTTTACCTGAGAATGTTCGTGTGATGGGTGGGGTTGACTTGGGTCCACACGTCGTGTGGACCTCAGGTGCGTGCCATGATCTACTTTGCGTACTTTTGACCTCTCACGACGTAGAGGGTCCCTCGGTTCTCGATTGTTTACCAATGGGGTTGATTTTTTCCCCTGGATCTATTCTCGATGGATTAGATCAGTAGGGTTGAGTGGTTTCCCCTGGTTTTGTTCCGAAGTCAGATGGTTTCGTGATACCCACTCCGTGTTCGGGTGGCCAGTGTTGTACCATCCAGTAGAGATGGCCAGAGCAGTTCGGGGTTTACCCTCCAGTGGGGCTGGGCAGTGGTTTACTCATCGACTTCATCAGGTTAACCCATCAGCAAGGCTGGGCAGTGGGTTTCTCATGGACTTCTCAGGGTTTACCCTCAATCAAAGACTATGCAGTGGGTCACCCAATGACTCTTGAGGGTCTACCCTCCAGCAGGGCTGGGCAGTGGGTCTCCTGTTGTCGTTTTTCTGGTCTACCCTCTAGAAGGGCTGGGTAGTGGGTCACCTGTTGACTTGTTCCGGGTTTAACCTCTAGTAGAACTAGGCAGTGGGTCACCCACTGACTCCTTCTAGGTCTACCCTCTTGTAGGGCTGGGCATTGCGTCGCCTGTCGACTTGTTCCGGGTGTACCCTCCAGCAGTGCTGGGCAGTGGGTCACTCGTCGACTTCTTCCAGGTCTACCCTCCAGCAAGGCTAGGCAGTGGGTCGCCTGATGACTTATTCTAGGTTTACCCTCCAGCAGGGCTGGGCAGTGGGTTGCCTGATGTTGTATTAGGGTTTACCCTCTAGTAGGGCTGGGCAGTGGGTCACCCAATATCATATTATGAATTACTCTCCAGCATGGATGGGCAGTGGGTCACCCGTTGACATTCCACACTCAGTCCTTTCTACTAGCCTAGTCTGTGGCTTTACTCCGTGACTACCGGAGCATGACCCTCATTTGTACGGGTCAGCGATGTGATAGCTTTGACTCTGAGAAGACCTCTCGACTGTGGGGAAGTGACATGGTGTGGTTTGACATTCCCCCAGCAATCTCAAGTGTGAGGGGCACTTTCCCCCTCCGAGACACGTCCTTATGACGTGACCTAAAACCGTGCATGCGAGTCAGTACCACCCAAAGTAGATAGTGTCGAGGTGTGGTGGTTTGAGCCCCATGACTTGTAGTTCAGGGAAGACGTGCAGGATGCTGGGCATCGATGGTGTTTTACTTTTGGGACTGTTGGCGACTCACTTTTCTTGGGCTGAGCTCCGAGATGGAGATCCCCTTATGATAGTGTTTGGGTTTCTTGACAGAGCATATATATGTATATTCCACGTTGCAGAACCCTCTCCTTGGGCTTGGTTACTCTCCCTCCAGGAGAGGCGAAGACGCACGGGGTATGCCATGTGCTTTCCATGTCTAGCTTCTCGTGGTTGGATGAGTCTACTGTCCTGCTATAGGTAGCGAAGACTCGACGGTAAGTTCATCTTCTCACCGTTTCCATCTCCTTGTGTTTGGATGATTCTACCTCTTTTCCCTTTCTAGATTGAGCTAGAATCTTTATTGTTGTACTCTTGACTGCACTTTCAGTGGTATTCCATTACTTTTCCCATGTTCGCTCTACTGCTCACCCTTTGGTACCTCCTTTGTTTCTTCCTCGAGCCTTCGGGGTATCCTACTTTGTATTTTTTATACTCACCCCTTCATGGGATTTTCCTGCACTTGGTGTGCCCTTGCAGACGACAGACAGGTTGGACGTGACTTCAGAGGAGCTTAGGAGCCAGGATCTTGGACCGCGTGCGGTGGTCGTTGTCGGGTTCCAGGTGTGGGACCCTCCCAGCTATTTTTTGTTTGTTTACCTGTTGTCGGGTTGTGGCACTTTTCTGGTTAGGAGCGTGTTTGCCCCTTTTCTTTTTCACTTTACCTCAACACTTGCTTTGAACTTTTAGAGATCGATGCACATTGTGGTTTATTTATAGAAGTTGCCCTTATACATTACTTGTCTTTTCTCTTTTACTCTGCACTTTTTCATTGAGTGTGATGTGTGTGTCTGTACAGGTACATAGGCAAAGGCCTCTCCAAGTTATTTTGTCATCGACACTGGTCTCCATCCCCTGGCCTATGGAGGCGGGCATGGGGTAGTTGAGGCTCGAGCCTGGGTAGGGTCGGGTCAGGACAAAGTGGTATTAGAGGGAAGTTCGTTCCTTGGGACGTTGTTCAGACGTCCCTAAATTAAAAGGAATTGGTTGGGATTTAGGGCAACTCTGTTAACATGTCTCGAGTGTGGCTCTCAGGCCAGGAGGTCCAGTGATGGTGCGACAGCCGGCGTATCCATTCACCCGGACCTTGATAACCCGCTTGTCGACTCGGCATGCTGAGACACTTATTGCAGGAAAAAATTGGTTTGTGCATCACATAGGATAAGTCTTTGACTTTCCTTCTTGAGTCATCTCCCCATTGTTGTTGTTTTTATTGTGAGATACATATATTCTCATCGGATCACGACCCTCCTTGATAATACTCAGGATGTCTCTGTGAAGACATTCAGCCAGGATGCTAGCTTTGGTTCATGACGATGACCCTGTGAGCTATGAAGCCACAGTCTAGGACCCATCATGTGAGCCCCTTTCTCCAAGTGGGCTAGTAGCAGCACCCCAACCTGTTGAGCAGTAGATAGCTTCAGCAGAGCAGGCTGAGCTTGAGCGCAGGTTGAGTGCGCTCCGTGAGTTCCAGCGGCAGAGACCGCTGAGGTTTAGTGGTGAGGTAGACCCTCATGCAGCAGAGGTTTGGTTTGAGACAGTGGTTCACCTTTTCAGGCTTATGCAGACACTGGCAGATCAGAGAGTGGATTTGACAGCTAACCTTTTTCGCGGAGCATCTTGGTGTTGGTGGAGTTTGTTGACTCAGTTTCTTGACGAGTTGTCTCTTTCAAGGGTCGAGTTTCTATTGTTGTTTCGTGAAGAGTTTTTCCCCTCCTTCTTACACTCCATTCGAATTCATGATCTCCTGCAGTTTCAGCAGGGAGGGATGACAGTGGCTGAGTACGCGACTAGTTTTGCTGATCGTTCACGCTTTTACCCGGACTTGGTCCCAGACTGCAATTTCCGAGCACAGAAGTTTGAGCAGGGTCTCCTCCAAGAGATATGTTCTATCATAGTACCCTTGAGCATTCCCACATATGTCGGGGTGCTAGAGCAGGCACTGGTGACAGAGAGATTCCTGTCATGTTCTAGAGTTAGTGGTGGCCCCATATATGTTGGATCCGAGACATCATCCACAACTAGTGGGCGTCAACATGTAGAACCTCGACACAGGTGGATTTTTGACAACCGGACTCAAGGGTGTGGTCGTACACCCAAGTGGTGCCGGAGGGCACCATTGTAGCCTGAAAAGGGTTGGTGCTATGCTTGCGTTGAGCGAGGTCACCTGGCACGGGACTACCCAAGCAGGCATGCAGAGAGTTTCGGGCAGGCAGCAGGTGCACCACCATGACAAAGGCAGCGCCGTGATCGGAGTAGTACCCAGAGAGGTGGTACTAGCAGAGCAGCGGGAAGAGCTCGTAGTGGGGGACGGATTTACGAGGTCTTCCCATCACCACTAGTTGGTCCACGTCAGGCTCCGGGAGCTGACAGTTGGGACCGCGGACAGCCGTGAGATTTGGATGTCTATGCTCCTGCAGAGCATGAGGTGATAAGAGATACGATCTAAATCTCTTCTACTTTTTTGCAGTAGAATTGTTAGAATCAGCATGTAAAATTCTCTCCCCCCTGATCCTTGTTTGAGGTGTTACCAGGGTGATGCAGGGCGTCAAGTGTAACCCTGTGTTGGTATGGTAAAAGGCATGGGACCTTTTTCTTTAGTACATGGTGTCGACTCCATCACATTCCAAGCGTGTAAGAGAGTCTTGGTTGTAAAACATCGACTATGAAATCTTGCGTGACTAGATATCGTTGGGTGTTTCACAATATGGATATTCTGAAGGAGGGAATCATCGGGCCTTATTCTAGGTGTGGGCGGTTATTCCAGTAGCGGTGTTCGACGTGGAGGTTCGGTCGGGGAGTTGAGCTACCCCTGAGAGCCTTTGGGCCGTTTGAAACTGTGAAAAGGGATGGTGAGGTTCTCTACCGCCTTTCCCTAACCCCAAAGTCTGGAGTGGGTGCACGATGTCTCCCACGTGACTCACCCAAGAAAAGAAGTGGGTGTGCTCCTATGCACGACATCGGGAAGGGCCGACCTCACGTGAACAGATCAAATCCTTTGGTCTGTGTGCGGTGATGCGGGACTGTGCAAGAGTTCTTCTGGGTACGGATGAGCCAGGTGTGGGCTTAGTAGCCTGAGTTGTTCCCCGGTTTTTCTTTTCTGGGAAAAATATATTGAAATAGGGAATGATATAAGAGCCCAGTTTTTTCTACGCATGACTTTGGAATATTCTTGATATTATTCTAGGGCAGCACCCTCAGATGGCGTGCAATTTCGAGCCCCGGTGTGGCTGGTATTAAGTTTTCAGTGCGTTCACACTTGGAATGCCAAATAAATGGGATAACACCTAAACGGTGCCTGGGATCAGAGATCTGAGTGTATGGATGGGTCCGGATTGTGGTGTTTACCCTAGGAGGGGTGTAAGTTTTGTGGGCGCGGCCCTTCTGTGAAAAATGGCCCCAGGGGTGTTTTCATAATTTGGAGGCCTCGGGCGCGGTTGTTGCAACTTTTGAATGGGGCCTCGGATTTAAATTTTGAGATCACCATTGCACTAACAGCGTGGTTTTTAACCTAGGGAATCCTTAATCCCGACCCCGCCGAAATTTCGGGTTTGGGGCTATCGGGTGGGCGTTTATGTATTTTCTACTTAAACGCATCCCATCCTTTCTTCTACTTCACCTTTCCCCCCAAGCTTCCCCTCTCCTCTATCTCCGTTGAGGCCGCTCCGGCGAGGTGGTCCGACGAGGAGACTCCGACGAGGTGCGATATTTCCGGTGGATCGATGCAATGCTTCGGGCGAAACCCAACGAGGTAGGAGGTTTTGTTTCGTGTTTTACTTCGCGCATACTTTGAGCCTGATTTCCCCTGTCAATTTGTTGCCCGATCGTTGAACAAATACCAATATCACATAGAACGTGTTCAATGCTTTCCAACGCACTTATCGGACCGAAAATCCGAGTCTCGGGGTTTCTGGGACATCCCTGGTTAGTCCCAACCGATTCCCTGGTTTTTTCCGGCGGTTGGGATGGCGGCGGCCGCTTCCCAAGTGGCGCGGCGGCTCGGCTGGGCGTGATGGCGGCGCGGCATCCCGGCGGCGGTCCGGGTTCTTCTGGCGGGTGGCGCGGCTCGGGCTCACCGGTGAGCGGCGAGCCAAATGGGAGATCGGGGTCGCATGGCGCGACCCCGGCTGGGTAGACTGACACCCTCCGTTGGTGGGTCTCCTCGTTGACGCGACTGGCCAGCTTGCCGGTCGGTGGAGCGATCCACGTGCAGTGCGGATCTCTCAAGAGACGGCGGGCCACTGTGCGGCGGCCCGCCGGTCCGGCTGGGTCGGGCCTAGGCGGTCGTGCCGTGGTCCCCGCGGGCCGGCCCGAGCGGGGCGTACCGGGCCGGTGCGGCCCAAAGGGGTCCCCACCCCCTTTTAAAATATTTGGATGCCTGTATTTCGAGCTACGGGCGTCCGTTTTGAGCGCCGTCTGCGGCAGCGCGGACCTCACAGTGAGACAGTATTTTTGAGATGGTCCTAGGAAATTATAATTCCCGAGACGGGGGCCTCGGTGGTGAGACACATACATCGAGGGGATTGATGTTAACTCGGGGATTCTGGTTTTGGATGACGCAGACATGTCTGAGGTCTGTTTTGAGCGCTGTCAGCGGCGTTGGGGCCCTAGAGCCAGGGTGACGCTTTCCAGTGTGGTTTTGGGCGTCGCAGCCGGAGTTGAGGTGTGGGTCCTACAGGCCGTCTTTAGAGCTGCCAGTATCGTTTAGCAACTTTTTCTCATCGGTCGTCCGCTCGGGGCATGTGCACAATCGATTCTAGATGTTTTTCCGAGGGGATTGCAATAGTGCAATCTGCCCGCTCTAATTTGGAACGATGGTGCGGCCCCCACGAGGGTCGTTTGTGCCTTTATGGTGATTTTCCATCTCTATCGCTGGGTGATCGTTTTGGACAAGTGAGTATTCCATCTTGTGTACTTTTTCGAGAGGATCGCAACGGTGTGATCCGTTCATTGTATTTTGGGACTGGGATGTGGGTCCCAAAAAGCATCGCTCGTGTGCAGTGTTCCGAAATGCATCTCTTCCCTCGGATATCCGTTGCGCTCAAGTGAGTAGTCTTTTTGACATGTTTTCCCGAGGGGATCACAATGGTGCGATGTGCCCGACTGTTTTTGGGGCCGAGGCTCAGGATCACGGGACGCTGTTCGGGTGTGAGGTTGTGTTAGTGACTTTTCCGTCGGATATCCGTTTGAGGCGAGTAAGTAGTTTATCTCTCATGTCTTTCCGTGAGGATTACAACGGTGTAATCTGTTTAGGCTAGCAGAGCCTCTTACACGATCTTATTAAATGTGAAAATATGAATGGTGCCCCGGTGGTGGTTCTTCTACCGTGTTTGTAGTGGACCTTTGGCATGTGATCGCATGCACTCCTGGGAGAGTGAGTTTGGTGTCTATAGTGATGTGGTTGGCTGTGCCTCAGCTGTTGAGGTGGCATGTTGGAGTTGTTACGTTACGCCTTTGCGTTGACGTTGGGTGTCGAGTGCACTTTAGCCTTTGGGTTGGAGACGTGGTATACTCTGGGAGTATACAGAAGCACTAGTAGGTACATGTGGATGTTTGTACCTGAGAACGTTCGTGCACTTGATGGGGCTGACTTAGGGCCACACATCGTGTGGGCCCCAGGTTCATGTCATGATTTGCTTTGCGTAATTTTGACCTCTCATGACATAGAGGGTCCCTCGGTTCTTGATTGTTGACCAGCGAGGTTTAGTTTTTCCTCTGGCTATTTGCTCGATAGTTTAGATCAGCAAGGTTGAGTGGTTTCCCCTGGTTTTGTTCCGGATTCAGATAGTTGTGCGATACCAACTCCGTGTTCAGTTGGCCAGTGTTGTACCATCTAGTTGAGATGGCCAGAGTAGTTCTGGGTTTACCCTCCAGCGGGGCTGGGAAGGGGGTTACTCATCGACTTCTTCAGGTTTACCCTCCAGCAGGGCTCGGCAGTGGGTTGCTCATGGACTTCTCAGTTTTTACCCTCTAGTGGAGACTAGGAAGTGGGTCACCCGACGAATCTTGAGGGTTTACCCTCAAGAAGGGCTGGGCAGTGGGTCTCTCGTCGTCTTGTTTCAGGTCTACCCTCCAGTAGGGCAGGGAAGTGGGTCGCCTGTCGACTGTTTCGGAGTTTACCCTCCAGCAGGGCTGGGTAGTGGGCCACCCGTCGACTCCTTCCAGGTCTACCCTCCAGCAGGGCTGGGTAGTAGGTCGCATGTCGACTTGTTCTGGGTTTACCCTCCAGCAGGGCTGGGCAGTGGGTCTCTCATCGACTTCTACCAGGTCTACCCTCTAGAAAGGCTGGACAGTGGGTCGATTGATGACTTATACCATGTTTACCCTCCAGAAGGGTAGGTCAGTGGGTTTCCTAATGATGTATTAGGGTTTACCCTCCAGTAGGGCTAGGTAGTGGGTCACCTGATATCTTACTAGGGTTTACCCTCCAGCAGGGCTGGGTAGTGGGTCACCTGATATCATATTATGAATTACCCTCTAGTAGTGCTGGGCAGTGGGTCACCCGTTGACATGCCACACTCAGTCATTTCTACTAGGCTAGTCTGTGGCTTTACTCCATGACTACCGGAGCGGGACCCTCGTTTGTATGGGTCAACGATGTGACAACGTTTACTCTGAGCAGACCTCTCAACTACGGGGCAGTGGCATGGTGTGGTTTGATGTTTCTCCATAACTCTCAAGTGAGAGGGGAGCTATCCCCCACCGAGACACGTCCTTGTGATGCGACCTAAAAACAGGTGGGCGAGTATGTGCCGCCCAAATAGGATAGTGTCGAGGTGAGGTGGTTTGAGCCCCTTGACTTGTAGTTCGGGGCAGACGTGTGGAATTCTAGGAATCGATGGTGTTTTGCTTCTGCGACTGTTGGAGACTCACTTTTCTTGGGCTAAGCTTTGGGATGGAGATTCCCTTACGATCCTGTTTGGGTTTCTTGACAGAGCATATATATTTATATTCCTTGTTCCAGTACCCTCTTCTTGGGCTTATTTACTCTACCTCTAGGAGAGGCGAAGACGTGCGGGGTATGCCACATGGTTTCTGTGTCTAGCTTCTCATGGTTGGATGAGTCTACCCTCCTACTATAGGTAGAAAAACTCTACGGGAAGTTCATCTTCTCACTATTTCTAGATCCTTGTGTCTGGATGAGTCTACCACCTTTCTTTTGCTGGGTTGAGCTGGACTCTTTACTGTTGTACTCTTGACTGCACTTTCGGTGGTACTCCTTTTCTTTTCCCCTGTTCGCTCTACGGATCACCCTTCGGTACCTCTTTTGTTGCTCCCTCGAGACTTCGGGGTATCCTACTGAGTATTTTTATACTCGCCCCTGCTTGGGATTTTCCCGTACTTGGTGTGCCCTTGTAGACGACAGACAGGTTGGGCGTGACATCAGAGGAGCTTAGGATCCGGGAGCATAGACTGCGTGCAGTGTTCATTGTCGGGTTCAAGGTGTGGGACCCTTCCAACTGTTTTTCTTTTGTTTACCTGTTTCCGGGTTGTGGCACTTTTCTGGTTGGTTGCGTGTTTTCCCCTTTTGTTTTTCATTTTACCTCGGCACTTTCTTTGAACTTTTAGAGGTCGATGCACATTGTGGTTTATTTATAGTAGTTTCCCTTTTACTTTACTTGTCTTTTCTCGTTTACTCTGCACTTTTTTATTGAGTGTGCTCCGTGTGTGTGTGTATATGTACATAGGAAAAGGTCTCCCCGTTTTGTTGTGGCTTCGGCGCTGGTCTCCATCCCCTGGCCTATGGAGGCGGGCTTGGGGTAGTTGTGGCTTGAGCCTGGGTAGGGTCGGGTCGTGACACACATATTATTATTGATAGTCTCATATCACCCCTTTCTTATGTTTTATTTTCCATGGGATACTAAGATGTGTTTTGTGATTGATATATAGGGATAGATTATGTGTAATAATGGAATACACATTGAAAATATTTTTGTATTTTATTTTTTAAATTTAAATTATAATTTAATGTGTGTATCTAGTTTACCAATACTACTAAAATATTTTTTCCTTCAAGATGTATTTCCTTATATATTATTACAATGTAATAATGTTGACATTGGCTCTGGGATACTATGGTTGTGTTGCTACAAGTGAGCCTAATATAACTCTCCAATGTGTTGGATAATGATTATGTTCTCTATAGAATAATGTTAGAGCATACTAAGTAGGTCATTCTATTTTTAAGGGTTATGTTAAGGGTTCTTGTAAGGGTTCTTGGAAGGGTTATTTGAAAATAATTCCATGAGGCACCTATATTACTGGCCAATTCATGTAAATGAATTTTTTCGAGAAATTATATTTTTATAGAGTGTAAGAAAATAACATTTTATTTAAAGGAATGATTATTCCCTTAATAGTAAGATTTATTTTTTAATAAAATATTCTCATGCTTAATCAAGTTATTAAATAATATATCATGACTATGATTTTAACTTTATGTTTTTTGATAAGGTGTATTATCAAAATAATTTGTCAATAAAACTGATTTCATGAGAATATAAATGAATATTTGATCTCAAATTTTATTATTTTTATGGAAAACTCTCTTATATTATCACATGGTTTTGAATTAGACTAATGAGTTTATTTTTGTATTTTCATATTCCATGTACTATGATTTGTTTTCTTGTCCCATGTTTTCAAATTTATTTCACAAGAGTTAATGATGAGTGGGAACAACGATGATATCATGTTCAAAACTGTAGTGAATTTTCATTAAAATAAAATGTGTTTCATTTTAAAATTAAAGTGTTGTGAAACATAGACATTGAGTGGGATTTTATACTTATTAATGCATGTGTTTTTTATGTATGGGTTATGACTTAATTATTTAAAACTCGAAACCTACAAAATTAATTTGAAATACAAGAAAATGGATTCTTCTATAAAAAGTAAATTATGGATTAAATAAGGTTATGGTCCTTGTAGTTGGTAACATAGCATGTTTTAGGTAATTTTAGTGGTTGGGATAATATAAGTCAGTACCCTTATGGTATTATTATTTATTGATACAATGAGATAGATTTTGAATATTAAAACTTTCTTTCATCAAATCTATGTTTCTTTCAGAATGGTCTTCCACATAGAAAATATGGAAGCTGAAGTAAAAATAAACTAATATAAAAATATCATTCCAAATGAAAAACATGTAATGGATTGAATTAGAACTATATTTCTTGTTATTATGAAAAATTAGTTTATACATTTTATTAATCATGGGCACATCCATGTTACTAAGAAACAATTTTCAATATAAAATAACATGTGGATAAAAGATAATTTCATAAAATGGTCCCATCCATCATTAAACAGATCTTATGAAATGATTGTGGCTAAGTGATGGAAAAAATATTTGGAAAATATATTGTATTTCAAAGGTTGTAGGAGCATAAAAAGGTAATTATAATTATTTATCATTTAAAATGTAAAACTTAGTATTTGTGGTTGGTGATAAATATTACCTGTTAAAGTGAATATATTGGTGCTTTAGAATGTGATGAATTTAATAAAATTTTTCTTATGAAATATTTTATTAAAGGTTTTCAACATATGATAGATAATAAATTAAAATAATTGAGCTAGATGGGGAAATATTTACTAATTGTGTATAAACCAAACTTTTCCCAGTTAGAATGATTTGTACTAAATAAAATACAAGATATTGATTGAAAATTTAAATGGTTTTACTCATGATATCTACTAAGATATCAAATGGAATTTGTATATAATGAATTTATATGTCAATATATACTTATTCAATATTCTGAGTATGTAGAAATGGAGTTTTGTTTTCATCATGTGTTCTACAACAACATGTATTAAAGGAAGTATAGGTGGTTGGTAATGGGTAATAATAAAAAAATGAAATTAAAAAGTAAGAAAATCAAGTATCCATCAGGGGATAAGTTTGGTAAAACTCAACCTAGTGAATTTGTTATACAATCCTGGAAGTGTTTCCAAGGAATTATATTTGAATAAGTTCATTGTGAATGTAATGAAAAGGATCATAATAGTGATCTTAACAATAAAAAAACTCAACAGTAAGATGTTTTATTTATAAAGAAATGGTTCATTATGAAAATTCATTTTCAAATATTGGAATATATGATGGAGTCTGTTGAGATCATAAATAGAAAGGTGTAGTTAAATCCTTTTTTACTATATTGGTAGATGTTGGGATGTCCATAATATAAAATCAGGTATATTATATGTTTATTCATAGTATTCAAATATCTTGTTTGATTAAAGGTCTAAAAAATAATTAATTTTTTAGAATTTTTTGGTAAATTGTAAATATCATCTCAATATATAAATATTTTTTTGTCAAATACCATGGGGTATTATTTAGGTAAAGAAGAATATATATGAATCATTATTTTATTATTGATGGAATAGTTTTACCCTCAATCCTTTTTGTCTCAACCCTTATAGATTTTGATGTCATTTTGGATATAGAATCACCTTCTATTTATCATGTTATGATAGAATATAGAGTTAATGTAGTTTTTTTAGAATGTGTTTAATTTTCAATACAATATTGAATTAATATCTTGAATAATATTTCATAAAATGAAAAAAATATTCATGATTTAAAATAAAATTATCTTCAAAGTTTTTTATGACTAATAAAACTTTATAAAATATTCATGTTCCAATAGTTAATGAATATCTTGATGTATTTATTGAGTAATTTCTTGGTATTATACATGATCCCGATAATGTATTTACTATTTAATTAGTTTATTGTGTTAAGACAATATCAAATCCTCTTAATTAATATTCTCAAGAGGATGTTTTTCAATTAAATAATAAATTAAAATATACTCTTGATAAAGGATTCATTCATCCTATAATATCACCATGGGTTTGTTATATTTTTTTTTGTTAAAAATAAATATTGTTCAGTGAGGAATTTCATTGATTATAATGTATTTAAAAACATCACATTTATGAATAAGTATAAATTTATACATTTATAATTCTATTTTATCAACTTCAGATATATTAGTATTTTTTTCAAAGGTTAATATAATGTTTTGGTATCAAAAGTTGATGGTTAAAGAGAATAAAATTCCAAAGTCAAAATTTCATACTAGGTATATGATTTTTTAGTTTATGTTTATGACCTTTGAGTTAATAAATTCTTAAAATATATTTATAGAGTCTATGAATAGTTTTTATTATTTCTGGGAGAAATTTGTGGTGGTGTTTATTTTGGGAATCCAAATATATTATGATATTTATGTTGAAAATGAAAAACATTTAGGGGTAGTTCTGAAATCGTTAAGAAAATAAGTAATATGAATAATTTAGTAAATGTGAGTTACTATTTCAATATATTTTTTTCAATGTACATATTTTAAATAATGATGGAAATAATTTTTATCCACCTAAAAAATGGTTGGAAACTGTACATGAGAAAAAAATGTCACATAGATTCATATTTTTCATGGATTAGTGTGTTACTATCGAAAGTTTTTGAAAATATTACTTAGTTATCTATCACCAAAAATATGTTAACTCGAAATGGATTTAAATTCATCTAAAAAAGAATCTGATGAATGTTTCTAGTAATTGAAAATACGATTATGGATAAAACTAGATTTTTCCGTACTATCCAGAAAATGAATTTTTAATATCTAAATAGATTTTTATTTGTTGTTACGTGGGTGTTTTTAATGTGGCATGGTCATCTAATTTATTATGAATCATAACAATTTAAACTTCATGATCTAAATTATTTTATACATGGCCCTGAATAAGTGGATGACATGTTTTCTATAAAAATAAATAGAATCATTTTTGTGGAGTAGAATGTTAAATATATACTAATGAAAAATACTAATGTATATATTCACTCAAAAAGAATTAAACATGAGACGGAGAATATGGTTAGAACTAATAATGGATTATGACTACAAAAATTTAAATGTATATGAAAAGAAAATAGATTCATTGATGTTAAATTCATAAATATAATTAATCATTAATAATACTGTGAATGGAACAAGACCCATTGGTAAATTATTAAATGAATAGGGGACTATATATTGGGCCTAGTAGAATTTCTACTATTTTTTAGGTGTCAAGGTAGTCATTGTTGTGAGATAGAATTAAGAAAAATAAGAGAGATTGTAGAGATTTAATAGAAAATGTAAAATTGATTATGGAGGTTATATTCGCTAAATTTATCATTAAAAAATAAGGTATTTTGATATTAAAAAATTTATTATATGGGCCTTATGATTCAGAGTTGATGAAATAATTGTTGGTTAAATATCATAGTTCTCTTTTTTTATTTATGATAACATTTCTAAGACCAATTGATATCATCAAGAAAATTTCATGTGGGAGGTAATGAAAGGATATATTTCTAAAATTACAATGGAATTATTGAAATTTCAAAAAGTAAACAAGAATTGAAAATTAAAAAAGGGGATGCTTCAACAATTTCATGGCCCAAAATGGAAAATTGAGAATATATCTGGAGATTTCATGGTTGTATTATCAAATAAATCTCAATGTAATAATGTGATATGGTCTATTATATATCATTTTAATAAATCTATTTATTTTCATTAAATTAAATTAAATAGTTTTTAAGACCATATTTCTATAAATTATGTAACAATTATAATTAGATTTCATCGATCACATCATTTTATAGCGTCTTATCATGATCTTAGATTTATCTCAAATATTTGTAAACGATTTAATATTTCATTGTGTATTGAATTAAATTCTAGTACATATTTTACCCTAGTTATAATATATAATCAGTGTAAATTATTGAGACATTAGAGGATATTATTCAATATTATTCATGGGACTACCAATGATGTTGGGATCAATATATTTTACTATTTAAATTTTATTATAATTTTAGTTTTCATTCTACTGTAATGATGGATCCTTATATGGAATTATTTTGGAATGTGGTTTTCTTCTCTAGTTAATAGGGATAAAGATAGTGAAATAATGTTTTTGGGACCAGAATTGGTATATTGGATGGTTTAGAAAGCAATAGTGATTTCATAGTACATGACAGAATCTTATATTGGGCTTAAAATATATTCTGATTACTAGGGAACAGATTTTCATTCATGTTATTTGACCATGTTTTTTAATGTGTCGCAGTGTAAATATGTTATGTGTTTTGGAAATATTGGAATGTTACATCCAAATTTCAACAGACCATATTAAATTTTATATCATGTTGAATCTATTTCATATTTAGTGGATTTTCTCCTAGTTTTATATCAAGTACATGATCTGTTTTATGTCTCACTATTAGCAATGTATGTTCTAGATTAATCTCATGTGTTGAGTCTAAAAGTAGTTTAGATAGAAGGGAACCGTTATTATAAAGAATATCTTAATAATATTATTGATCATGGAGTGTTTTTATGATAGATTAAAGTGATTTGATAGGTTAATGTTTTTAGAAAACCCATAAGACTATAAAAGAAACCTGGGAATATGAAAATTCAACGAATGAAAAAAATTAATGACTTATTTAAGATGTGAATACAAATTATGGGGGAAAAATTTACAAAAGAGGGAATAATGTAATAACCCATGTAAAAAAATTATTAATAAATATCATTTATTATTAATATTCATGAATTATTTTTCATTTGACCATATTCATTTTAATATTGATATGTAATTTCTTTGTTAATATGAAAACAGTTTTATTCTAGAAAAATTGAGTTTCAGGTGTTATAAATTTATTTCTAGAAAATAAATTTCTAAATTCTATAATTTTGATATGATAAAAGTATTTAATTATAACATAAATTAAATATTTTCATAGAATGAATATTTGAAAAAAATTGAAAAATATTATTTTTAGGTGAATAGAAGAATATATTGATTTTGAAAAAAATTGTCTTTTCATTTCAAGTATTTAAAAGGATTCAATTCATTATTTATTAGACATAAATTAAATTAAATTTTTCTATTTATATATACAACAATTAAATTCATTTGGATCAAAATTATTCAAGAATTTTGTATGAAAAACATTTTTTTACTTAAAAAGGCAGTAATCTTGAAAATTATGTCTTGTCATGTTACGCATTCTAATTTCAAAAGAACTTTTTACTAACTTTATATATTTAATAAAGAAAACTTTATTTCATATTTTAAGACATGAGGATCAATTTTTAATAGTGAAACCATGTTTTTTATTATGAATCTTAACTTTGGGAAAAAAAGTCAATTACAATATTAAGAGTTAAAAGTGGTTAAAATGGATAAAACTAAAATGATAAGGATTGTATTAAATAAAAAGTATGGAAATACTAATAGATTGTAATATTTAAACCCTATATTGTTAATACCATGATGATTATTCATATTCTAGACATTATCCTTCTGTAAGACATTAATATATTTTAATATTTTAAAAAATTCCAATTTTGTCCTATCTCTTAATTATACAAGGAAATCAAATATCCTCTCTCATTCAAACATTGTGATCCTTTTATCTTGAAAAATAACAACCCAAATACATATTTAAAATCACTCTACATTTCATAAAGGTGTTGGTTTAATCATAATACTATCCATGTAAGGATTTTGGTATAACCCAAAGAGGTTGTTAGAAAAATAGGTAAAGTGCTTAACCGAGTGTTTTTGTATTTCTAATTTTACCTCTTTGAAACCTCTCCTAAACATTGTGATATAGTATAATAAATATATCACATATACATAAATTTTATTATTTTTATGGTATAATAATCTTCATCTACTTATCCATATAATTAAAAATGAAAAAATCTTTCATACGTATGTGTGAAATGCCGCCTCACGAGATGATGGATTTTATTTTTAATCAAAAAATCTTGTATATTTTCAAAATAATTGATCAAAATGAAATAATATTATATATGTGGTATATGTTTAACAATATAATTGTAAAAAATATTATAATTATTTCTTTACCATATAATGAAAAACCAGAAACATCATTCAACACTACTAAAATTAGAGGTATTTGCAACGAGCTATTTGCGATGGGATCCCGTCACAGATATCCTGTTACAGAAAATGGTGTCGCAAATAAGCCTCTAGTTTTATACATTATATATATATATATATATAAACCTTTTTCGACGGGCCCGTCGTAAATACTATTTGCGATTGGCCCGTCTCAAATACTTTTAAAAAAAATTATATTTAAACTATTTGTGATGGGCTCCCGTCTTAAAAGGCCCCACCTCAAAAACTAAAAAAAAATAAAAAAATATATTTAATATAATTATGATTAATGAAAATATTATATTAATATTATTAAATTCATAAATAATTAAAAAAATATTAAAATTCTCAATATTCTTAAAAAATAAAAACAAATCATCAAATATTATGATTATGATTATTATTATTAAAATTAAATGTCATGACCCGCCTTCACTAGAAGGAGGGAAGGGTCAGCAGATTGCCAAACCCTTCCTTCTTTAAGGTTAAGGACAGATAATGACCCCCGAAACCCGACTTTTATAGGTCTCGGAGTGGCGACTAGCACCAAGGGTATGGAAATTTCACACAAATGGAAGGTATTACCCTTTTTGTTTTATAGGATCAGGAGATAAGATGATGAAAACCCAACAACACAAAAACTAAATGAAAAGTAAAGCAAAAAGTAAACCATTCCCATATTCATGTTCCAAAAGTAAATACCACGAAGTACAAAGTGACTACAAGGGTAAAGTACCAAAGTAGGAAAAACAGAAACTGCAACTCTCCCTGATGTCCTGCGCTAGTATGGTCCCGCGCAATCCCCAAGGTCCTCCTGGAAACCTGAAAGCAGTTTTATATATGTAGGGTGAGCATACAAGTATACTCATTAGGGAAAACCAAAGACTCTTGTGCACAAGTGGGGGAACATACTAAAGTCTCGTGAGAAAAGGAGTAAACCAAACACCTAGCACGGTAAACTATCCACCCAAGCCTCATCAAGGCACACTCCCCAAATAACGCGAGTCAAGTAATATATAATAAGAGAATATCGATGTTTGGGTACCCCGCGCAACTTTCCCACTTATTATTGAAGACATCCTACGCATCGAACCAATCTCGCCATTCTCACTGTAGTCCCACTACCACACCTCGCCCGCACACACCTGGGCCACAACCTCATGCAGTCCCATTGCCAAACCCTGCCCACGCACACCTGAGCCACAACTATCATATGTAACCACACCAGCAAACAACTTGGATAGAACAACCACTACCACACCGGAAGACACCTGGGCTAGAAGATCCATTGCCACACCCGAAGACACATGGGCATCATCCCAAAGATACTTGGGAAATTACCTGCCCGCACACACCTGGGCCATAACCACCACAGTACCCCACCCGAAGGTACTTGGGCTAATAATGGACCTCAGGCCATCACAGTCTACCCAAAGATACTTGGGCTATCTGGGAATGGGAGCAGAAAAGGAGCTAATAACCAGAAACTAATAACAGTGTTGGGAAAAACACCATCCCCCATGAAATGGGGGTGTTCGGCACTATTTCTCAACATGGGTGAGGCACGAATAAGAAACACAAAACTACAAGTATATATATAGGTAATAAGCACTCTCCCAAGTTTAGGTTTTTGCTGCCAGCCCAAGGAACACAAACAACACTCATGTTCGATTCACAACTCTCGCCAACAAAACCCATTTTTCCCATTCATTTTCATGTTCAGTAGTGATGTTTAATTATGTTATGCACCTATTTGGGAAACTAATAAGCATAATCACAAGACAAGGAAATAAAACAGTCAATCATTAATCACAACATCCACACCTGGTTCTCTCGTAAAACCATAAAAACCAAAGGGAACCCTAGTTACATCCCCATGTCCAATATCCAGGAGCCAAAAGTTTTCTCAAGAACAGAGGATCCCACCCCAATTCGTGATATAATGAATGTAACCACCCGACCTTAAAGTCACAACTACTGGAAGCATAACACAGGGGATCCCATCCCCAAATTCACAACCACCGAGAGTATAATAAAATGGAATCTCATCCCCTCCCACATCACCCAGCAACCGGCCCTTGAAGGAAGAACAATCAATCCACTACCACCAATCAAAGCAGGCCCATGCGGGTATTTTCAGATTTAAAAGATTTAACACACTCCATGAATTCAATTCTGATGCACTTTAACTGGGGTTATCACAAAAAAAGGGTTGATCCTGGTGCTTTCAATTTATTTAGCCGAAAGTATGTAATTAACCAATTTCCTTTACACAACAAGGGTTCACAACCACAATACAATCCATTTAAACATCACCAGAGGTAAGGGTTCATTAGTACATAGAGAAAGACCACCAACGACCATGATTTTCAGTAGGCTTTGTTGAGTCAATAAGGTTTTCCTTATGACTTTTCCATTCCTTTTTGTTTTGAAAATCACAAACACCTTATGCTTAAGAAAATATAAATTTTAACTCCCTAAGGAAAATTTTCTTCTTTAAGAAAATTTACTCTAACGTAGATTATCTTATACATAGAAATATTTTTCTTAAGTACAAAAACCGGATTCATACCCAAAATCACAGAGTAATATAATGTAAATATTTGGAGTATTCTGTTTTGAGGTTCTGAATTCTGAATGGGAACTGTAATGAAGTTCCAATCCGAATTATGGACTTTGAACTTTCATGAGTTCGACTCCGAACTCTGATGAAGTTCGACTCCGAACTTTCATGAGTTCAACTACGAACTCTTATGAAGTTTGACTCCAAACTCTTATGAAGTTCGTCTCCAAACATTCATGAGTTCGACTCCGAACTTTCATGAGTTGGACTCCGAACTATGATGATGTTCGACTCCGAACATTCATGAGTTCGACTCTGAACTCTGATGAAGTTAGACTTCGACCATTCATGAGTTCGACTCTGATCTCTGATGAAGTTTGACTCCGAACTATTATGAAGTTCGACTCCAAACTATGATGAATTTCAACTCTGAACTTTAATGAGTTCGACTCTGAACTCTGATGATGTTTGACTCTAGACATTCATGAGTTCGACTCCATACTCTTATGAAGATCGACTCCGATCTTTCATGAGTTAGACTCCAAACTCTGATGAAGCTCGACTCCGAAATTTCATGAGTTCGAATCTGAACTCTTATTAATTTCGACTCCGAACGTTCATGAGTTCGACTCCAAAATCTTATGAAGTTCGACTCCGAACCATCATGAGTTCAAGTCTGAAATCTGATGAAGTTCGACTCTGAACTTTCATGAGTTCGACACCAAACTCTTATGAAGTTCGACTTCGAACCCTCATGAGTTTGACTCTGAACTCTTATGAAGTTCGACTCCGAACTTTTACTAGTTCGACTTTGTACTCTGTAAGTTCAGAGTCAGATCTCTGGTGAAACCAGACTCCGAATTCCTATAAAACAGAATCCGAACATTTCTTAACACAGAATCCAAATTTCATTTTGGTTAGACTCTGAACTTTTTATTTGATTACACTCCGAAATTTTGTGTGGCTTTTTCTTACATATGCTCCATTACAAAAAAGATGTCATGCATTCAGTTAGACATGGTTTGTTATTAAACGATGCCGTCCATTCTATTTCAAACTAACCGTTGGTTGAGTTACACGTGTACAGTTCCCTCTGAATTTTAAGGAAACTATGATGGTTGGAGAGGGAGCCGATCGAGCCTATAAATAGGAGATCATTTGAAAGAGCTCAATAATGGTGATGAAGTAGATCGATCTAGAGACCACTCGCTGTTAAGGTGATTTCTTGAGATAGAATCTTTTCATTCCTTGGGCGTACTGAACTGCTCATTCAGATTGCTTCGTGCGACTCCGAATGTTGGTGATTACATTCGAGTACTTTCAGGGATAGGAAGACAGAGGTGCTGACTACCTTGAAGTTTGAGGGCTTCCCTGCTGAAGAAGACAGAGGTTCCAACTAACTTGAAGTTGAGGGCTTGTGGGGATATCGAGGCAGATATCCCGATCTTCGTATTGAGGGCATTCCCTGGTGTGGGTAAGACAGAATTTCTGGAAAGTATAAATCAATGGACTTTTATCCAAGGTTGTTGGATACCCTTCTCTTTGGGTTAAAAGATTTATATATTGTTACTTATAGTTTTATTACTTGTTTTTCCACTGCACTTTTGTATTGTAGGGAAAGTATAATCTTTTTATATTTCCTTACACTTGTAATTTGATTAGTTTGGATTCAACACGCATTAAGGTAGAATCTCATATTGTAAACTTTGGTTCCCAATTCTCCAATTGGTGATTAGAGGTTTTGTGAATTTTATTAGTTTAACTTTGTTAAATTTAGTTTTTTTCCTTCTCTAAGGAAAATTTTAAAGTATATTATTCACCCCCTCTTGTATATTGAGCATCTACATCATTGTTTCGATCCTATAATTGGTATCAGAGGAGGTCTCTGGAATACATATACTGACATATCAGTTGTTCTTGCTCACTTTTTCATTGTTCTTTATCCTTTCTTAGAAAGTTTTTTATTCATTCCGAATTGTCATTCGGAATTTTAATTCCGAACTTTGTGGTTATGAACTTTTCCTACTAACTAGTTTGGTTTCCAAAGATTTTTTATTAAGAATGGAAGGAATTAATGTTGGTAGTATTGATAATCTAAATCCTACTAGACCACCAATCGTTGATGGAAATGACTATGAGTACTGGAGAGATCGAATTAAGACTTTTGTTATCAATACTGGAGTGGATAATTTTGTTATGCTTACTGGTGATTATAAAATTCATGATAAAGAAGTTAGAACTTTCACTAACTAGGAAAAACAAGAGTATCAACTCAATTATAAGTTACGCAATAATTTACTATGTTAAATGACTAGAAATATATATATCCAAATTTCTTCTTGTGAAGTAGCTAATTGTATCTGGAAGAAGTTAAAATTTACACACTTTGGCACTTCTAAAGTGATTGAAACAAGGAGAGCTATGCTTAGAGTAGAATACCATGGATTCAATTTTCCGTATAGAGAACCAATCTGTAATGTTCAGCAGAGATTTATGACTATAGTCAACAGCTTACAGTCTATGAGAGAAAAGGGTTAGATGATTAGGCCCTTGTGGATAAGATAATTGATATTATGCCCAATGAGTGGGAATAAAAAAGAACAGCTATTGATGAGAACAGGAAGGTCACTCAAATTTCACATGATGAACTATTTAGAACTCTTCTCCAACATGAAGCAAGAATGAAGAGAGATTCTGACAACATCAAAAAGAATAATGGGAAAGGTACTGTTGCTTTTATAACAACAAAAAATCATATGAAATCTAAGACTCCTGAGAGAGTAACCAGATCCAAGTCTATGAACGTGGTTATTCAATCAGAATCTAGTGATAGTGAAGTCTCAGAAAATGATTTAGCAAATCTTTCTCGAAGGATGAACAAGATAGCTAGCTAGTGAAATTTCCAATCCACGTATAAGAAAAAGGAAAGGAAAGACAAGAAAGATGGAGAAGTTACTTGTTATAAATGCAAGAGAGATGGACAAATTAGACCAGATTTCCCATTGATCAAAAAGAAAGAAAGGATAGAAAAGAATTCTAAAAGGAATAGGAAGATGTATTACAAAACTAAATCTAAGATAGTTATAATAGTGAATGACACCTGGAGTGCCAGTGGTGGTGACTCTTCATATGAATCTTCTGATTATGAATCTTCAGGACAGAAGAATCTTGGTCTTATATCCAGATTACCCATTAACAATCATTACATTATGGCTAAGGTAAGAAATGATGAATCATTGACCAGTGTATCTTTAAATTCTATTGATAGTAAGTATTATAACTCTTTAGATGAAGAATCCTCTCTTAATGAAGAAAATACTTCACCTACCTATGAAGAAGTTTCTAGTTCTGCTGAGCTTCCTGAGATTTAAAATTCTAAACTCAATAAAAAACATGATAAGGAAAACTCTAGGAATTTTATTCTTATAAAAGAAATATCAGATCTTTTTAAAGATATTGATAGGAAAAATACTGATTTTATAAGTATTTCAAAAAATCTTGAGGAAGTATGTTCTAAGAAGAACAAACTATCTAAAGAGTTAGAACAAGTAATTTTTAAGAAAAGTGTTTTCGAGCCTAGCTCTAGTTCTAAACCAAATGATTTTGGAGATAAAAACTTGGTTATTAAACTCAAGTCCAAAATTGTTTCCTTAAATTTTTTTTTCAAACTTTACCCATGTTAAAGAAAATTTTGATAAAATGTATTCACAAATACGACCTTTAAGAAACAAATCCGGTTTTGGTTATACCCATGCAAAACCAACTTTTAGTTAAAACTACTTTGTTCCACAAAGTGCCCCATTTTGTACCAAGTGTCAATGTGGTGGTCACTGGGAAAAGAATTGTTCTTTAAATAAAACCCAATATCTACGTTTTCATAAAGCCTATTTTTCTATGAAAGTGTGGGTTCCTAACATTTTGTTGTCTGGAAATCATGGATCCAAACGAGTTTGGATTCCAAAAGTCTAATTCATTTCATGATTTCACGATGATAGAGGAAGTGCCAACAACAATACGTGGTACATGGATAGTGGATGTTCCTAGAACATGACTGGTTACAAAAGCTATTTTGAAAAGATTATCAAAACGAAAGGGGATATCATTCTTATGTTTATCGAAATGAAAGATCAACATGTTGATATTTTCAAAAAATCATTACCTTCCAATAGATTTGAATACATTAAAAAAAAGTTAGGAATGATTACCGTATGGTAATCATTCTTCATTAACTTCTTGTAGAAGAATTATCCTAACAGAAATAAAATCCTTTTCATAGGGGAGTATATTTGATTGTTAGTGTAAACAAAATTTTCGTAATCTGTTTTTCAAACATAGTGTAATAATTTTTTTCGTAGTTAGTTTTTCAAACCTTTCGGAACTAAAATTTTTGGAATGAAAATTTCTGAAACTAAAATTTCCGAAATGGGAATTTCCGGAACTGAAATTTTCAGGATTAAAATTCTCAGAATGAAAACTTTCTGAATGGAGATTTTTCTTAATAGAACTTTCGTAATGATATTTTTCATACTAAACTTTCGTAACGAGATTTTCATACTAGAATTTGCATAACTGGAACTTTTGTAGTATGTTTTATTTAAGTTCATTTCTTCAAGAATAATATTACTAATTACGAACAGTCTTTCTAGCCAATCTGAATGTTATAATTTCCTTATAGTTTTGTAATCATATTTTTCATTCTGGTATTTTCCTGAGTTTTATTTTAAAAGTTCGGATTCTGGTTTTCTTCAAATCTGGATGTTTTCCTTAAAACCTAAAAAGATTGGAGTTATGTTTTTCCTTGCGGGAGTGTTTTCAACCGTCAGATCAGATCAAAACATTTTCAACCATTAGATGGATTTTGGAAAACCTAAGGTCACATTCATCACCTATATAAAGGGGACCCCAAGAATTGTCCCACATCAGTTTTGAAAGATTTCGCATCTTGAATCTTTGCTGCTCTTATTAAACCTGGTTCTGAACATTGCAAAGCTGTTCCGAATCTTTCAGAATTCTTCACTCTGAATGTCTATTGAAGAAACTTCTCATGATATGTCAACTGCGAAACTGATCTCTAAGTGGTTAGTTTCCAGGGAAAGATTAGTTCATCTGGATTTCTACAAGCTTGGTTATATTATAACCTGGAATATAAAATTGAATGGTTGGGAAGATATATGCTTGTTCATGTTAGAAAAATAGAATCTGGTTTATACATACTTGTTGATCGAGTTATATGAGTTTGTTTCCTTCCTGATGGAAGATGGCAGAGAGTGATTTTCTTTCAAGTCTTATTGCAAGACTTATAAGCTATCCTTTACTAAGGCTACCAGCTTGGTTAGTTTGACCTATGAGGGGGAAGTTGAGTTTTTCTCACATAATCTTATAGATGAGCAAGGAATTTTCAACAAGGTGAAGGCTTCAAAATGCCTCGGACAAAAGGATGCTACGACCGCTAAGATTGCTCATCTCACTCCGAACAATAAGATTCATCAGCTCTGGGTACAAGGTTTTCTCGTACCAAGAAGAGGTGAAAAAGATAATTTGAAGAAAAGTGATATCTTTGTCTTAGATTTCTTGGTAAATTTAATAAAGATAAATTTTATGAGGCAGGTCTTGATTACGATCAAGAACATTAAATAAGGGAATTTGAGAGCTCAATTAGTTATATACCCTACCTTACTATCTAGACTGATAGTTCGGTGCTTAGAATCCTTCAAGGTTTTATGCAAATCAAAAGTATGGAATTGCAAGCTTATGATGGTTAGTGATGATACCTTGAAGAGGATGAAGATGGGGTTTTCCAGTGAATATGGAAAATTTTACCCTCTATCTGTGGAAGAGGTTGAAGTAGCTCAGAAATAAACACAGAATCTGGAACCATCCAAAAAGAAAAGGAAAAAAGAGAAAGCATAAGGAAGTGGTTGCTGATAAAGAAAATCCTCAGGCTAAGGAAACTCAGTCTGCTCCCCCAAACAGAAGAAACAGAAAACATATCTTGATGAAGTTGCTGTGAAGTGGAGGGAAGAGAAGAAAAAAAGGAAAGAAGGTGATCCAAAATTTTTATTGGACCCTGCAGAGGCTAAGGCCTTAAAAGAAAAACTGTGGAAGAGCTAGAAAAACAGGCAAAATAGAAGAAAATGAAAAAGAAAGTGTTTGAAGCTGAAGTGGTGCAATCCTTGCTGAGAGCTACAGAGTTAGCTCTTTAGTTGATTCCGGTTCCTAAATCTTTCCTTATAAAAACCTTATTTACCAGAAACTCCAGCTAAGAATTATGTCACTCCGGAGAAATTCAAGGGTAAAGAAGTTGTTGAAGAAGTTGTTGAAGAAGATGAGGAAGAAGTAGAGAAAGATGTTTAAGAAGAAGAAGAAGAAGAATAAGAAGAGGGAAGTGACGATTTAGATGCCATGATCAAGAAAGTAGAGGTTTTTAAAGATAAGGCAAAATCCACTAAGTTAGCTACTCCTGGAAACGAAGGTGTGAAAGGTAGCAAGAATGATGATAAGAAACAGCAAGAAGAAGAAGAAAATATCTTGTATGATGAGGAAGAATCCTTTGAGAGGAATTTTCTTGAGGACGAAAAAGTAAAACCGAAATCAGATGAAGACCAGATTATTTGAGTTTCTAAATATGAGGAAGTATCCTCTGATGAGAAACCCATTCCGAGAGCTGATAAGGGGAAGCAAGCTCTCATGGAGACTCCAATAAAAGATATTATAAGGAAGAAATAAGTTGGTGGTACCTCAAGAAGGAAGTTGGTGAAGGATGAAGAAGATCAATCTCTAAGCAAATTATCTGATTCGGAGTCATCACCTCATGGTCATGATTTTGTGGTCCAATCTCTGATGAAGTTGGTGGACACCATTCAAATTTTTCCAACAATAGATTCTAGATGCCAGATGCTACAACAAAGTATGAATCAGAAATCGGATTGCTTATCCATATACATGGATAAATTTGTGACGATCGAAGCTGAACAAAGAAGTTTTCTTAATCAATTATGATATGCATAAAATTTCCTTCAGTAAGGTAAAAAAGTGGTCTAAGAGAGTTGATGAAGATTTAGTTCAGTTTGAGAGTTTTCAGGCTGAAGTTCAAAATGATTTTGAAATGGAGGATAAAAAGGTTAACGAGATTTATGAAAATCTGACCCAAGAGAAAACTTCTCGGAATCAATAGGTCAGGGACCTTAATGGGAAGCTTTACTCAGTATCTCATAATTGGAAAAGTGAAAGAGATTTCCGGATTGATTTTAAGGAGAAGTTGGAAAAGCAAGATGAGATAATAAAGTTGTAGAAGGAAGCCATCGAGGCTCAAGCAGAGGCTTCTAATGCTCAAGAAAAAAAGACAAAAGCCTTGGAGAGGCAAGTTGAGGAAGACCAAAGATACTTGAAGAAACTCAAAACCTTGTTGAAGAAGCTCATCCCGAAGGAAAAGTAAGACAAATGAACTCACTCCTATTCTTTTGTTGTATTTTTCTTTCTTTGTAATATTTTCCCAACTCTAATGAATTTTTATTTGGTTGGATATATCTTGTTATATACTAATGTTTCAGGTACCATATTTTCTTTTACATTCCCTTCAATTATTTATGAAAATCACAAAGGGGGGGAAGGAAAAAGAACTACACTAAAGGTGGAGAAAGAAAAATTTATAAGTAAGATATCCTTAAAGAAATGGGGAGTTTCTCACTATGAAGTTTTTCATTCCTGTGATAATGGAAGCTCTACTATGGAAATTCAGAATACAATCCTTAGTGTTACAATGCCTAAGGGGGAGTTAGTTGTATTCACTTTCATCCATGAACAAAGGGAGATAAGTTTTAATTTTAAAGTCTAATGAAATTTTTTCAAAGTCCTTATATTCTGTTTCATAAGGATGTTTGTTCTTTCCAAAAAGGGGGATATTTTTTAGTAAATAAGGTTTTTCTTATGACTTTTCCATTCCTTCTTGTTTAGAAAATCCCAAACACATTATGCTTAAGAAAATATAAATTTTACCTCCATATGGAAAATTTTCTTCTTTAAGGAAATTTACTCTAACCTTGATTTTCTTATATATAGCAATATTTTTCTTAAGTAAAAAAACCCAATTCATACCCAAAATCCCAGAATAATATAATGTAAAGATTTGGAGCATTCTATTTTTAGGATCTGAATTCTCAATGGGAACTGTAATGAAGTTCTAATCCGAATTCTGGACTCCGAACTTTCATGAGTTCGACTCCGAACTCTGATGAAGTTCGACTCTGAACTTTCATGAGTTCGACTCCGAACATTCATGAGATTAAATCAGAAATCTGATGATGTTCGACTCCGAAATTTCATGAGTTCGAATCCGAAATATGATGAAGTTTGACTCCGAACATTCATGAGTTCGACTCCGAACTCTTATTATGTTCGACTCCGAACTCTTATGATGTTTGACTCCGAACATTCATGAGTTCGACTCCAAACTCTGATGAAGGTCAACTCCGATCATTCATGAGTTCAACTCTGAACTCTGATGAAGTTCGACTCCAAAATTTCATGAGTTCGACTCCAAACTGTAATAATGTTTTACTCCGAACTTTCATGAGTTCGACTCCGATCTCTAATGAAGTTCGACTCCGAACATTCATGATTTTGACTCCGAACTATTATGAAGTTTGGCTCCAAACATTCACGAGTTCGACACCGAACTCTTATGAAGTTCGACTCCAAACATTCATGAGTTCGACTCCGAACTCTTATGAAGTTCGACTCCAAACATTCATGAGTTTGACTCCGAACTCTTATGAAGATCGACTCCGAACCTTCATGAGTTTGACTCCAAACTCTTATGAAATTCGACTCCGAACTTTTACTAGTTCAACATCGAACTCTGTAAGTTCAGAGTCTGAACTCTGGTGATACCAGACTCTGAATTCCTATAAAACTGAATGTGAACATTTCTTATCATTGACTCCGAATTTCATTTTGGTTAGACTCCGAACTTTTAATTTGCTTACACTCTGAAATTTTGTATGGATTTTTCTTACATATGCTCCATTACAAAATGATTCCATACATTTAGTTATACATGGTTTGATATTAAACGATGTTGTCCATTCTATTTCAAACTAACCATTGGTTGAGTTACATGTGTACAGGTCCCCCAGAATTTTAAGGAAAATATGACTGTTAGAGAGGGAGCTGATCGAACCTATAAATAGGATCTCATTTGAAAGATCTCAATAATGGTGATGAAGCTAATATATCTAGAGACCACACGCTGTTAAGTTGATTTCTAGAGAGAGAATCTTTTCATGCCTTGTGCGTACTGAACTGCTCGTTCAGATTGCTTCGTGCGACCCCGAATGTTGGTGATTACATTCGAGGACTTCCGGGGATAAGAAGACAGAGGTGCCGACTACCTTGAAGTTCGAGGGCTTCCGTGATGAGGAAGACAGAGGTTCCAACTACCTTAAAGATGAGGGCGTGAGGGGATAACAAGACAGAGATTTTGATCTTTGTATCGAGGGCTTTCCCTGGTGTGGGTAAGACAGACTTTCTTGAATGTATAAATCAAGGGACCTTTATCCAAGGTTGTTGGATACCCTTCTCTTTGGGATAAAAGAATTATTTCATGTTACTTGTAGTTTTACTACTAGTTTTTCCACTGCACTTTTGTATTGTAAGGAAAGTATAATCTTCTTATACATCCTTATACTTGTACTCTGATTAATTTGGATTCTATATTCTTTAAGGTAGAATCTCATCTTGTAAACTTTGGTTCCTAATTTTCCAATTGGTGGATAGAGGTGTTGTGAATTTTCTTAGATTAACTTTGTTAAACATAGTTTTTTTCCTTGTCTAAGGAAATTTTTAAAGTATACAATTCACCCCCCTCTTGTATATTGAGAATCTACATCATTATTTTGATCCTACAGGAGTAAGCCCGCACAATTCAGAAAAGAAGATCATAAAACAATCATCATCATCCATCACAGCCCCCCTTGTTCATTAGAGTCTGTTCATTATCTTAATTAAGGTTTGTTTAATCCAATTCCACAGAAAAAATAGCATGCCCACCCAGCATGATACACAAAAGGGAGAGACGAAGGAGAAATTACCTACTTGTTGATCAACGATCGACACTGAACATGGGCATAGAATTCCACTAATAGCGATGCAGCTCGCCTGAATGAAAAGCGGTTCGTCTGAACAAAGGGCACTACTAGCATAGGGTGATCAAGAAAAGAAGAAACCCATGGCGAACCCTTTAGTTTATAAGGGCTGGGGACAGTTGAGATATGAATGTGAAAGTGCGTAAGGAGCGGGGTCGTGGGTTGACCACGCGGCCCCACACGTTATTAAAGGGTCCCCGTGGATTAAACCGACACAATCCAGGTTAATTCATTAAATATTTAATTAAAACATTTATGGGAGTTATCGGGCTTTAAAACAATTTAAAGGGGTCAAAATATGGTTTTAAACCCAATTCATGCAAAGAGGACTGCTACTGGAAGGACCTCGTTGGGGTAGGCGAGAGCCACGGATAGCCGAGCTACCGGTAGGATGCAGCGACTGGTAGACCGAGCTACCAGTAGACAGAGCTACCGATAGACCGAGATACTAGTAGACAAACCTACCAGTAGCTACTGCTACCAGTAGAACGAGCTACCGGTGGACAGAGCTACTGGTAGGTTGCGGCTACCGGTAGACCGAGCTACCGGTAGGCCTGCTACCAATAGGCTAAGGCTACGGGTAGGCCTACCGTTAGGCCAAACTTCACCAAGATTCCCAGAAAAGAAAACCCTAACTTAATATTTTCACAAAATAATGGACCCCAAAAACCCAGGCCATTACATCAGATACCTCTTAAACGATTCTCATCCTGAAGAATCAAAACAACCCCAGAAGGAAAGAGAGGTTCTGAATAACCACCTCGAAAGATACCTCTCAGGAGTGAACCTCATTGTCAACTAAGAACAATTCCCTGTCAAGAACCAGGCAACATACCATGTCAAACTGCCCAGCCATGTGGGTTGGGGAGTCTCCTCCCCCATTACAAAATACTATCCTCTTTGGGCAGCACTGACTCACCCGCACGGGTTTAATCGCATCCACGTTAATGCATCTTGATTAGGGGTAGGTCCTCCCCTCCCCATAGCCAGGAATTTTCACACACATTCAGGGGAAAGAAAACCAGTGTTTCATAGCCAACAAGGTAAAACGTTCTACCACAACATATATAAATTAAATAGTAAAAAACTCAAAACAACTCCGGGTACTGGGAACACATTTGTGCTTCCCTCACCCACATACTCTCCTCAAGCCCACCATGTCTCTATAAAACACGAACCAAGGGGATGGTTCGCCCATGGAGAACCTTCTCTTTGTGATCCTTTATCATCACTGGTCTTTCCACAAAAGTCACATCATCCTCTATGTCTAGATCTCCCCAATCAAGGACGTGTGAGTCGTTCTGCAGGTAACGACGAAGTTGGGACACATGGAATACATCATGTATCCTCAGTAGCGGTGGTGGTAGTGCTATCTGATAAGCCACTTCACCTACCCGCGAAAACACTTCGAAGGGTCCGATGAACCTCGGAGAAAGCTTACTCCCATTACCGAACCTCTGTTGTCCGCACCGAGGGGAGACCTTCAAAAACACATGGTCTCCAACCTCAAACTCCAAGGGCCTCCTCCTGGTATCGTCATATGACTTCTATCAGTCCTAGGCCTCCTTCATCCTTTCCCGTATGAGCTGAACCTTCTCTGTCGTGCTCTACACCACCTCCGGGCCAAGGATACCTACCTCTCCTACTTCGGTCCAACACACAGGTGAACGACATGGCCTCTCGTACAAGGCTTAAAACGGGAGAATACTAATGGTAGAGTGATAGCTATTATTGTAGGAAAACTCTACCAGAGGAAAGTATCGCACCCACAATATAGTATGGATGGTGCTCTCTGTCTGTCCATCTGTCTGGGGATAGAAAGCAGTGCTAAGACGTAGCTGGGTTCCAAAAGCATGCTGCAATCCTCTCCAGACCTGTGTGGTAAACCGTGCATCCCCATCCAATACTATAGACCTCAGAAATCAATGAAACTACAACACAACATCCAAGTACTTTTGGCCCAAAGCATCCAATGTAGTCGACTCCTTGATCGCCATAAAGTAAGTCGATTTCTTCATCCATTCCACTACCACCCAGAAGGCGTTGTATCCCCCTTGGACCATGGGTAGTCCTGTGACAAAATCCATCGTGATGTCACACCACTTCCGCTCAGGGACATCTAGAGACTACAGTAGGCTGCCTGGAACTCGGTGTTCCTCCTTCACTTGCTGACACACTATGAACATGGCCACAAACTCTGCACTACTCGATTCACTCTGGGCCACCAAAACTGTCTCTTTAGTCCCTGGAACATCTTGAAAACTCCTGGGTGTATATCTAGGGGTGATTTTTGGAACTCACTGAGAACTTTTCCGCGCATCACCTCAGAACAAACAACCTTCCCTGGAAAAGAATCTTGTTCTGACCATCCTCCATACACCCTTCCAGAGCATTCCTATTGTCAACTCAGTCATGCATCACTTCGCACTATGGGTCTCCCCACGGAGACTCCTCCACTTGCTGAAACAGAGAAGGCTGCACTATTATCTGATACTGGAAACCTCTAGCACTATCCATCCTCGCATCCAGGTGTAAGGTAGCCAACTCCTCCTTCACCTTCCAGGCATCTGCTGACTCTCGGACCGCATCCTTATGCATCCTCCTACTCAAGGCATCAGCCAATACATTCCCCTTCCCTGAAGAGTAGGAAGCCTCGAAGTCGTATTCCTGGAGGAACTCCATCCACCTTCGCTACCGCAAGTTTAGGTCCCGTGGGGAGAAGATATACTTCAGGATTTTGTGATATGTGAAGACCACACTTCATTATCCGATGAGGTAGTTCCGCCATAACTTCCGCATAAAAATGACCACTTCAAGATACAGGTCATGGGTGGCATAATTACGCTCATGAGGGCGTAGCTTCCTAGACCCGTAAGAGATCACCCCTGGTCGCTGCATCAACACACATCCCAGGCCCTATCCTGAAGCATTACAGAACACCTCATAGGCCTCCCCTTCTTCTCGTATCCTTATCACTAGGGCACTAAAAAACATCTCCTTCAGATAGCTGAAGGCTGCCTCGCACTGCTCACTCCCCATGAAAACCTTGTCTTTCTTGGTCAAGGCTGTCAAAGGGGATGCAACTCGGGAGAATTTGGGCACGAACCTCCGATAGTAACCCACCATCCCGAGGAAACTACAAACTTATGCCACATTCATAGGTACTACCCAAGAAAAAACTACCTCAACATTTGATGGGTCCACCGCTACCCCCTGCTCGGACACCACGTGCCCAAGGAAGTGCACTTATCATGTACAAAATTTTCATTTCAACAAATTCCCATAGAGCTGATGCTGTCAGAGGACCTCCAAAACCGTCTTCAGGTGCTCCGCATGGTCCTCCTCTGACCTTGAATAGATCAAGATATCGTCGATGAACACAACCACGAACTGATCCAAGTACTCCCGGAAGATGGAGTTCATAAGCCCCATGAACATAGTTGGGGAGTTCGTAACACCGAAGGGAATGACTAAAAAATCAAAGTTTCCATATCTGCACCTGAAGTTCATCTTCAGGATTTCACCATACTTCACTCTCAGCTGGTGTTACCCAGAATGCAGGTCGATCTTTGAGAACCATCATGCCCCTTTCAGCTGGTCGAAAAGATCGTCTATCATCAGAAGAAGGTAGCGATTCTTGATCGTGACCTGATTCAGCCTCCTGTAGTCTATTCACAACCTGAGACCACCATCTTCTTTCATTGCGAACAAGACTGGAGCACCCCATGGTGACGCACTCAGTTGAACATAACCCCTCTTCATCAGATCTTCAATCTGAATCCGCAGCTCCCGTAGCTCTGAAGGTGCCATCCGGTAAGGAGCCATCGAAATCAGACGAGGGTCGGGCTATAGGTCTGTCTCGAACTCGATATCACGTCAAGGGGGTAGAGTCGTCACCTCCTCCAGGAAGACGTCCATAAACTCATCGGTGATCTCTGGCACCTCCACCATCCCAGAATCTATTGACTCCACTGAGAGCTCGACTAACAATGAGAGGAGGGGTTCCTCTCGCCTACTGCCCTTCTGATTGCTCTGCCTGCCGATGAATGTAACACACCAGCCACCCAAGTCTGAGAACACAACCCTTCCTCAGAATTAGTCGATGATGGTACACATGAAGAACAACCATTCGATGACGAGGATGACAATGTATGGATGTATCTGTAACAGAAGAAGATCCCTGACTGACTGATGTGGCCCTATCATCAGTCTACATCCTCGAAAAACATATAACAAGTTGGTCTGACCTCTGACTAGTGTACTTAGAACCAGGGGAATTGGAAGTATCTCGACATCTAGACCCAAGGAATGTTCTAGACTAGGTGCAACAAAGGAGTGAAAAGCTCCGGTATCAAACAAGGCATAAGCAAGGGTTCTAAACAAACTGATCGTACCTCAGACGACCACCGGCCCTGCTAGAACTGCTGAATCTGCGATGTGTAACTATACACGCCCAGCTCCTCTGCCCCTTAGCTATCTTCCACCTCCCCAACCATGCCTCGGTCAGGGTCCCTGAGGAGCGCCCTGAGGTCGGCCTCCTCTTGAAATGTCTGCCCTCAGAGGAGTGTGAGCTCGTTGTCCCTGCTACTGCTACTGGAAAGGCCTAGCTGGAAGCTGCTGATGGGACGAGTTATGGGGTTGTCCGCCACCGCCGTATGGTACCCCATCCGGGAACAAACTCTGGAGATGTCAATAGCTCCCATAGACGAAGCACCACGGTCCTGGGACTGAAGGAAAAGGGCGAGGACCAGGGGACCAGAACTGGAACTTCTACGGCCTTCTCCCTACTGGTCGAAACCTAGAGGGTCCTGACGCTGGAGGCCTGGTGATAAAGGCTTTCTCCTTCGATGGTCCCAACTGGATCCCCTCTCATGACACACCTCCTAGAGCGTTCATCCTCTCCACCACTTCGTCCTTCTTCTGGACCTCCATGTACGTCGGCAGGGTAAAGGGGGTAACAGCATACTGGAGGGAGGGTCAGAGCGCCTCCTCTAAATGTCTTTCTCGAGACTCCTCTTCGGGAAAGAGGTCTGAAAAAAACGTAGGAGGTCCGTGAACATGATTTCAAGCTCCCTCACTGACATAATCCCATACTGGAGGGAGATTATCTCCTGTCTCTTTTCCTCCTTCAACATCGAAGAGAGGAATTCTGCCCGAAACTCTCTCTCGAAATTAGCCCATGCCACCTTAGCCTCTCTCCTCTCCCCCAGGTATAGCGTCCACCACGGATGCGCCGCTCCCCGCATGTGGTTGACAGCCAGAGGAACCCAATACTCGATCGGAGCCCAGATCAAGTCGAAGGCTCTCACTTGCTCCTCTAGCCAGCCTTCCGTCTTCATATCAGAGGTGCTGCCCTCATACATCTCGAGGGTCTGTTGCTGGATGGCCTGAAGGGTTTTCTGCCACTAGTCGTCCTCCAACTCTCAATCATATCTCTACCGATCGGCCATGGTAGTCTCCGGGACCTCGATCGCCCGCACCAAACGTGGTCGCCTTCCAGGTGCCATAGCTGCAAGGTAAACAAAGAATGCCTAAGCCCAAGTAGTGCAGAATATTGTTCTTAAAATTTCATAAACGTTTTATTTATTCATAATTCCCATGAATCCCCAGAAACATGAGAACACAAGTCATTATGATTCATGTACCTTCCCTAGGGTCTCTACCCTGCAATCAGTGTGGCCTCACTTGGTCGTTTGGTAGGTCCAGTGTCCTTGCATCGGATCACAGGGGGCCCTAAAATCCCATGTCCTAGCCAGTATTCCCTAACCTAATTCATGCACCAATGTCACCCAACACTGTTTCCCTACCATCCCATGCAATCCTCATAGTGAATAACTCCAGACTCCATCCTATCTCTCAACCTCATGCCTCTAATACCATTCTGTCATGACCCACCTTCACCAGAAGGAGGGAAGGGGAAGAATATTGCCAAGCCCTTTCTTCTTTATGTTAATGGAAAGATAATGACCCTATAAACCCACCTTATATAGGTCCTGGAGTGGCAATTAGCACCAAGGGTGTAGAAATTTCACACAAATGGAATGCATTACCCTTTTTGTTTTATAGGATCAGAAGATATGATGATGAAACCCCAACAACACCACAACTAAAAGAAAAATCAAATCCAAAAGGAATACATTCCCATATGCATGTTCCAAAAGTAAATACCAAGAATTACAAAGTGACTACAAGGGTAAAGTACCAAAGAAAGAAAAAAACAACTGCAACTGTCACAGAGGTCCTGTGCTAGTATGGTCCCGCACGATCCCCGAGGTCCTCCTAGAAACCAGAAAGCTGTTTTATATACGTAGGGTGAGCATTCAAGTATACTCAGTAGGGAAAACCAAAGACTCTCGTGCACAAGTGGGGTAACGTACTAAAGTCCCATTAGAAAAGGAGTAAACCAAACACCTAGAAAGGTAAACTATCCACCCAAGACTCACCAAGGCACTCTCCCCAAATAACACAAGTCAAGTAATATATAATAAGAGAACATCGATGTTTGGGTACCCTGCCCCACTTTCCCACAAGTTATTGAAGACATCCTACGCATAAAACCAATCCCACCATTCTCACCGCAGTCCTACTGCCACAGCCCGCCCGCACACACCTGGGCCACAACCTCACGCAGTCCCACTGCCAAACCCCACCCACACAAACCTAGTACACAACTGTCATACGTAACCATGCCTGAAAACACCTAGGCTAGAACAACCACCTCCACGCCTGAAGACACCTAGGCTAAAAGATCCATTGCCATGCCCGAAGACACCTGGACCTCATCCCGAAGATACTTGGGAAACTACCTTCCAGCACACACCTGGGCCATAACCACCACACTACCCCGACCAAAGGTTCTTGGGCTAATAATGGACCTCAGGCCATCGCAGCCTGCCCGATGATACTTGGGCTATCCGGTAAAGGGATCAGAAAAGGAGCTAATAACCATCCCCTAATAACAGTGTTGGGAAAACACCATCCCCCATGAAATGGGGGTGTTCGGCACTAAGTGCTCAAATTGGGTGGGGCGCGAATAAGAAACACAAAACTACAATTATATATATAGGTAACAAGCACTCTCCCAAGTTTAGGTTCTTTCATCCATCCCAAGGAACACAAACAGCACTCAAGTCCGAGTCACAAATCTCGCAAACAAAACCCATTCTCCCCATTCGTTTTCATGTTTAGTAGTGATGTTTAATTACGTTCTTCACCTACATGGGAAACTAGTAAGAATAAGCACAAGCCAAGGAAAACAAACATTCAATCATTAATCACAACATCTACACCTGGTTCTCTCGTAAAACCACAACAACCAAAGGGAACCCTATGTTACAGCCCCTTGTCCAATATCCATGAGCTAAAATGTTTCTCAAAAACAGAGGATCCCACCCCAATTTTTGATATAATCAATGTAACCACCCGACCATAAATTCACTACTACAGGAAGCATAACACAGGGGATCCCATCCCCAATTTCACAACCACCGAGAGTATAATAACAGGGAATCCCATCCCCTCCCACATCACCCAGCAATCGGCCCACGAAGGAAGAACAATCAAACCACTACCACCAATCAATGCGAGCGCATTCAGGTATTTTCAGAATTATAATATTTAACACACTCCATGATTTCAATTTCGTTGTACTTTAACTGGGGTTCTCACAGAAAAAGGGTTGATCCTGGTGCTTTCAATTTATTCAGTCGAAAGTACGTAATTAACCAATTTACTTTACACATGAAGGGTTCAAAACCACAATAAAATCCATTTAAACATCACCAGAAGTAAGGGTCTGTTAGTGCACATAGAAAGACCACCAACAGACATGATTTTTTGTAGGCGTAAGCCCCCACAATTCAGAAAATAAGATCATAAAACAATCAGCATCATCAATCACAGCCCCCCTTGTTCTTTAGAGTCCGTTAATTATCTTCATTAAGGTTTGGTAAATCTAATTCCACAGAAACAACAGAATTCCCACCCCACATGATACATAAAAGGGAGAGACGAAGGGGCAATTCACTACTTGTTGATCAACGATCGACGCTGAGCCTGGGCGCGGAATTCCACGGATAGCGATGCGGCTCACCTGAACAAAAAGCGGTTCGTCTGAACGAAGTGCACTACTAGCATAGGGTGATCAATAAAAGAATAAACCCATGGAGAACCCTTTAGATTTTAAGGTCCGGGGATGGTTGATATAAGAACGTGAAACCATGTATGGAGCGGGGTCGTGGGTTGACCACGCAGCCGCACACCTTATTAAAGGGTCCCCGCGGTTTAAACTGATGCACTCCAGGTTAATTCATTAAATATTTAATTAAAAAATTTATGGGCGGTACCGGGCTTTAAAAAAGTTAAAGGGGTCAAAATATGGTTTAAAACCCAATTCACGCAAAAAGGTGCGCTACTGGAAAGACCCCGTGGGGGTAGGCGATAGCCATCGGTAGCTAAGAGCTACCGGTTGGTGATAGCGACCGATAGCAGAGAGATACTGGTGGTTGATAGCAACCAGTAGCTCAGCTACCAGTAGGCTGCAGCTACCGGTGGACCAAGATTCCAGTAGACAGAGCTACTGGTAGACCGAGCTACTGGTAGACAGACCTACCGATAGACAGAGCCACCGGTAGCTGCAGCTACCTGTAGACCGAGCAACCGGTAGATAGAGCCACCGATAGGCTGCGGCTACTAGTAGAAAGAGCTACCAGTAGGCCTGCTACCGATAGTCTAAGGCTACCGGTTGGCCTACCATTAGTGTAACACCCCGAGCTTCCACGATACGCTTCACTTTCAATAATGCAATAGCTTGCATTGTACCCAAGTTCGAGATTCTAACACACTGCGACTAATCAAAATAGCCCTTATGAATAGTAATACCCACTTTTTGAAATTATATATATTTTATATTCCAAAATGGACTTCATTTTTGGATTCGGAATGTCGAAATTAGCCAATGTTGAATTTTTTGTAATTTTCTGAGAACTTCCAAATTTTTTATGAATAGTGAAAAATACATAAAACAACTTTTTTAATCAAAATAATTTATAGTGATAAATTATACTATTGAGTGGTTTTAAGGAATAATTAGAATATATTTTTACAATTTTATCCAATGGTTTTCATTATAATTAATTTCACTTTGAAATTAGACATAAACAATTGTCAATCTTTTGATATATATTGTTTCTTAAAAATACGCTATTTGTTGTGACAACAGGAATTAATTATAAAATTAATTAATGAAACTTATATGTTTGGAATTTCATAAAATAGTCCTCATTTTTGAATTCGGAATATCAATTATATCTTAGGGTGAAATTTTGGCATTGTTCTGAAAAACTTCAATTTTTGATGAATAGTGAAACCACTAAGTGGTAGTTAAAAAACAAATTTTTCGTTTAAATGAAATATTACCACTTCTGTGATTTGATTTTAAAAAATCCTACATACATGGTTTTCATTAGGAAGTAAAATGTTGTTCAATGGGATTAAAATAATTTTTTTGGTGAATAGTAACTTTTAAGTTTAATTAATCGCAATTAAAGGTAATTAGTGATATTTTTGGTAAAAATGATATTATAAAAATATGAAAATACTTTTACACTTGTCCTACCCCTATTGGATGAGTCATGGACGACCAAGACAATCCATGGGTCAACTTGGGGACCCCATGGAGCCACTTTGGTAGGAAAATGACATTAAAAACGTTTTATTTAATGTTAAAATAAAAATGCCACAAACATGAGTATTTTAACTAAAACAATTTTTAAATGGAGTTATAAAAGTAATATTTTTGACTATAAATATTCAGTAGAAATATAAAAATACTTCCTACATAATGATATTTTTTTTATAATTTTTAGAAATTAAATATATTAAATTATTTATGACACCATGATGATGCATCGATTACCTCATTAATTAACGATTTAAATAAAATGAAATGATAATGTAAAATCTAAGGCTTACACTTGTCCAAATCCTATTGGGTGAGTAGATTTCGAACCTGTATCACCTTATCCTCGAAATATATAAGTGTGGGACCTTTAGAATCCGAAAAATCATTTCATAATAAAGTAACATTTCAATCTTTCCAAGAGTGCCCCTTCTCTCCTCTTATAAAAGGCCCCCACCTATACCACCTTATTCACACATTCAACCCATTTGGCTCAGCAAAACTCTGCCCAATTACTCTCCCAACTTCCATCTCTTACTCCTAGAAGCCTCACTTTGGGAAGAACTCTTCCCAAGGAAGCCTTTGGCTCAAATCAAAAAGAGTTACCCGATTTTAAGGTAATGTCTTCTCTGATGTTATTTTGTTTTATTTTGCTTCTCCAACCCCCGAAACTCTTTTTATTCATTTCTTTTGTAACAACACAAGTATCTACAATATACTATGACGTTTTTATGATAATTATTTGGTTTATACTTACAGAAACCTTCGTCTAATGGTTAAAGAACATACTGTTTCTGTGGGTGGCGAAATACTGCCTCACGAAACGATGATTGTTCAATATTCTTTTAACACCTCTAATGGTGGCCATTTTGATGAAAATATTTTCATATATGTTATATATATTATGTTTATTTTTTTCTTATGCTTCTGTATTTCTCATTTATGGCATACTTTGTGATTTCCATTATGGGTAAACACGATAATTTCATTTTAGGAAGTGCGGACTACCGCCCCCTCAATGTGATTTGAATCGTTAATGCCATATGTGGGATGTATATAGGATGGAGTAAATGGTATTATAAATTATATAATACTGGAATTATATTATATCTTTATATAATTATAACTTCATTCCATAAAATACAAAATAGAAATGAAAGTAGCGTTCATGCGTACGTTCGGCTTACCGTCTCCATGAACGGTGCATTTCATTTCTTACCTCTCAATGTTATGTAATATTATAAATGAATTTATATACTGGATATATAATATGTATATGATATATACATAATGAATATAATTATGGACATAATGGATATATTACCACATGAACAAAGTGTAATTATAAGAAGTTTATTTTTGACTCAAGTACCTAAGATCGACAAAACGACCGTTATAAACTTAAATAATTACATAATGTTCATGAAATGGTAATAAGTGATATAAAAGGAATAATAAACATGAAAAGGTTCTTAAGAAACTATAAATTAACTCTAGTTAATTATTCAGGAGTGTAAAGAATGGTCGAGTCAAGACAGGACGCAAGGTAAGGGAAATTCTTAACCCAATTTCCATTCTTTGGGTTAATCTCCTACTTTCAAATTATGTCATTATATTATCATGTCATATCTTGTATTTGTACTTTCTTTAGGTGTACCTATAGTGAATACACATAATAGATCTATTTTATATAAAAAACTATCTTTGTAAGGGACTTCGTCTCAATATCCTTTCATTGAGGCATATTTGGTTTTATACACAACTTTCCTTTATACGGTGTATAAACCCCTTTGACTTTTAATTTTATTCAAAAGTAATCTTTTTATACGAAGTGTTTTTACTAAACGACAAAAGGAATGTTTTTTGTATGTATACAGCGACAACAACTTCTCCGCTGCCGTGACCATTATTTGAGTTTCGGCTTCCTCTAAAAGTCATACCTTTTTTAAAAGAAAAATAAATACCATGTTTTAATTTTCTTTTATTTTGGTATTGAAAATAGTTTTGAAAGTGTTTTTATTATATCAATGTGTTGTATTGATATCTTGTGATTGAAATGTGGAAATGTTATGTTTCCTTTATGCATGTTTTATGTGATATGATTATGTTATGGTTTATGATATGTTTAAACCTATTCATATGAGGAATGCATTGGACTTAATAAGTGACGGGTGGAGCCCGCTATAGCTCCTCTATGCATCGGTATATCTCATGAGACAAACTAGTGTCTTGGAAGGAGGCTTTCACAAAATATTATTTGTGGTCATGGTACGAGGCCTTGGCTACATGGTTATGATAGTCTGGCATTATGCATTCTATCATTATGAAAATGGTTATTGATATTGCATTTGATTATTTGACCAGTAGAGTATCTATGTGAAAAGTAATTGGCATTATCTCATGTTACTTTTTCCATATTATTTTGAAGTTCAAATTTAAAAGGCTTTTGTTTTAGTTATACATTTCCTTAAATGTTTATGTTTATTGATGAATTCTTCCGCTATATTGTTCTCCTTGCTGAGCATTTGAGCTCACCCCTTTCAATGTTTTAATATTTTACAGGATGTGAAGAAGTATTTTATGAATGACCTGCATGGATAGTAAAAAGAGGATATGATTGTGGACTATGGAGACATTGTTATTGTAGTTTTTACTTTATGATGTAATGTAAGACATATGAATGTATCTTGTGTTTCCAAAGCTACTAAACTAATCGGTCTTTCGAGACATGATCTTTTGTGATCATGCCAATGTTACGAAGTAATGCACCGACTCTGGGTAGCCGGGGTCGGGGCGTTACAGTTGGTATCAGAGGCAGTTTAGTATTAACCTTGGAAGCTAGATTTAGATAAACTCTGATTAGAGCACATAGCCCAAAGATAGACTTTGAGGATTAGTATAGAAGAACTTCCTAGAATTTTGGTATTATAGAGATTTTGTGGGTTTTCCGAGCAATACATCCTTGTCTGGATACGAGCAGGTAGAGGCGGCTCTGGCATAGATATACGTAGGGGTAAAAACCGAAAACATCGCTTTGAGCTCGACACGAACGGGAACTGGTGCACGACAACGGCCCTTGCTGCACTCTTGGTGACAACACTCCCGGGGGATATGCTTAGGATAATTATCATTTTCTTTACAAACCACCATGAACGGTTATGAGTATATACTTCCTCAAAGAATTTTATTATGATTATGGATTATATCCATAAATAGTTCAATTTATGTTAAGTATTTTACAAGTTTGGAATTATTCAATGCAATTCATAAACTAACCTAATTTATTCCATTGTATATAAATCGTGCCCAGTGGAAGAAATGTGAACTCCAGCAATACGTATGATCCAAAGTGTAAGAAGGATCATATATTTCACAGTATTAAGCCAAAATTTTGAAGTGAAATAATCTCCCATGTGTTATCAACATATGAAGAAATAGTATAATGTTTTAATAAGATAAGTAAAGAATTCTCTGAGTCTTATGTATTTTAAGGGAAGAAAGAGAAGAAAAGGATGGAAGAGAGAATGATGAAAAATGGGACGTGGGAAAAGAAGAATTTTCCAATATGTGATTACTGTGGGAAGAAACACCTTGGAACTTGCCTGAAGGGAATGTGAGTTTGTTATAAGTGTGGAGAAAAAGGACACTAAGTGTGTGACTGCAAGGGTAAGAAAAAGGTTTCAAATGTACAATGCTTCATCTGCAAGGAGTGGGGACACTACTCAAACCAATGTCCAAATCATTAGAGTGTTCCCCAAATGATGTTATTGGATAATAATCAAGTTATTATACTACCACAGATGAGGAGGAATAATTAGAGTTCTTATGTTGTTATTAAATAATTTTGTAATTTGAGTGTTGTGTCAATGATGTACTGGTTATAATAATTATGGAGTATATAAGGATTGTACTGCAGTACTATTTCATCAAGGACTTGAGATTGTTTGGAAACAAGAAAAGTGACTCTACAGTAGGATAAATTTTTGTAAAATATATGGTTGAGAGAATGATAAACCATAATATGGTTCTGATACCAAGATAGTGATTTTGGAATAAGACATGATTGATTTGGATAAATTATATTAAATACTCTTAACTTCCTTGAAACTGATTGATGATTTGTATACATTTTTGGATAGAAGGAGTATATCTAGTATTCTATAAGGAATAAGGTATCATGGTGATTCTGGATGTTGCAGTGTTTTAATAGAATACATGATGAAGGTGTTCACATGTTGTTACACAGAAAAAAGGGGAATCTTCATTATGTTTACCTTCCTCATAAAATTTGGACTGTGAGTTGGATAGAAGTATTTTGGATAACAATAAAGGTTGGAATGGATTATGTTAAACCTTGGATAGTAATGTTTAAGGTTAAAACATTTCTGAATATTATTTTTGGAATATTATTATAGTTTTAGAAAAAGGAAAAACTTCAGGTTGGGCGATAACCCGTCGCTTCGAACAAAGGTGCATGAATCGAACCCAAAACCATTTTACGACAGGCCTTTATGACCTACCACTAGCATACAGTAAGACCCTAGTTATTAAAAAATAGTTTTCGTAATCTAAATGGTATGTGTTAATATTTTTAACCTTGTACTATTAGGATAAATATAATATTTTTGAGTTCTATTATCTTTTTGAGTGAAAGATGAGTTTGTGGTAGAAATTAGTTGAAGGTTGAAACTCTACTTGTCAAGCATAAATATATATATATACCTATATCGTGTTCTATGAATAAATTAATTCTTAAACTTTAGTAAAGTGATATTGAAACAAAAAATGTGTTATCCTAATACCTTATGTCTTGTTGAACTCATGATATTTTAAATCAACAAAGATTGAAGGCTTTGAGGCCCTCAATTTGACACTTGTTTGTGATTGATGACCTCAATCAGTCCCTATAAATATTTACGTTTTTCCTACAATTATATGTCTCTAATTGCCAACAATGTTCTCCTAATCAAGATCATAATTGGGTGGTGACTTTTTCATTTCCCTTTCCCTCTTATTAAGGCTAAATTTTATTAACCTTATTTCTGATGTGGGTTTTCCACAAAGGTATTTTCTATTTTCAACCTTTTATTTTCAAAGAAAAATTTAAAATTGCGAGGACGCAATTTTTTGAAGGAGGGGAGAATATAACATCCTGAGCTTCCACGATACGCTTCTCTTTTAATAATGCAATAGCTTGCATTGTACGCATGTTCGAGATTCTAACACACCGCGACTAATAAAAATAGCCCTTATGAATAGTAATACCAAATTTTTGAAATTATATATATTTTATATTTCAAAATGGACTTCATTTTTGTTTTCAGAATGTCGAAATTAGGCTTTGTTGAATTTTTTGTAATTTTCGGAGAACTTCCAATTTTTTTATGAATAGTGAAAAATACTTAAAACAACTTTTTTAATCAAAATAATTTATAGTGAAAAATTATACTATTTATTGGTTTTAAAGAATAATTATAATATATTTTTACCATTTTATCCAATGGTGTTCATTAGAATTAATTTCACTTTGAAATTGGACATAAACAATTGTCAATCATTTGATATATATTGTTTCTTAAAAACATTCTATTTGTTGTGACATCAGGAATTAATTATAAAATTAATTAATGCAACTTATATGTTTGGAATTTCATAAAGTAGACATCATTTTTGAATTCGGAATATCAATTATAGCTTAGGGTGAAATTTTAGCATTGTTCTGAAAAACTTCAATTTTTGATGAATAGTGAAACCACTAAGTGGTAGTTAAAAAACTGATTTTTCGTTTAAATGAAATATTACAACTTCTATGATTTGATTTTCAAAAATCCGACATACATGGTTTTCATTTGGATGTAAAATGTGGTTCAATGGGATTAGAATAATTTTTTGGTGAATAGTTTCTTTTAAGTTTAATTAATCTCGATTAAAGGTAATTAGTGATATTTAAGGTAAAAATGATATTATAAAAATATGAAAATACCTTTACACTTGTCCTACCCCTATTGAATGAGTCATGGCCGAACAAGAAAATCCATGGGTCAACTTGGGGACCTCATGGAGCCACATTGGTAGGAAAATGACATTAAAAACATTTTATTTAATGTTAAAATTAAAATGTCACAAACATGAGTCATTTTACTAAAACAATTTTTAAATGGGGTTATAAAAGATATATTTTTGACTATAAATATTCATTATAAATCTAAAAAGACATCCTACATAATGATATTTTTTTATAATTTTTATACATTAAATAAATTAAATTATTTATGACACCATGATGATGCAGCAATTACCTCATTAATTAACGATTTAAATAAAATGAAAATATAATGTAAATTCCAAGGCATACACTTGTCCAAAGCCTATTGGGTGAGTATATTTTGAACCCTTATCACCTTAGCCTCGAAATATATAAGTTTGGGACCTTTAGAATCCGAAAAATCATTTCATAATAAAGTAACATTTCAATCTTTCCAAGAGTGCCCCTTCTCTCCTCTTATAAAAGGCCCCCACCTCTACCACCCTATTCACAATTTCAAGCCATTTGGCTCGTCCAACCTCTGCCCAAATACTCTCCCAACTTCCCTCTCTTACTTGTAGAAGCCTCACTTTGGGCAGAACTCATCCCAAGGAAGCCTTTGGCTCAAATCCAAAAGAGTTACCCGATTTTAAGGTAATGTCTTCTCTAATGTTATTTTGTTTTATTTTTCTTCTCCAAACCCTTAAACTCTTTTTATTCCATTATTTTGTAAGAAAACCAGTATCTACAATATACTAGGATGTTTTTCAGATATGTATTTGGTTTACACTTACACACACCTTCGTCTAATGGTTAAAGAACATACTATTTCTGTGGGTGGTGAAATACTGCCTCACGAAACGATGATTGTTCAATATTCTTTTAACACCACTAATGGTGGCCATTTTGATGACAATATTTTCATATATGTTATATATATTATGTTTATGTTTTCATTATGTTTCTTTATTTCTCATTTATGGCATACTTTATGATTTACATTATGGGTAAACGCGATAATTGCATTTTAAGAAGTGCGGACTACAGCCCCCTCAAAGTGATTTGAATCGTTAATGCCATATGTGGGATGTATAAAGGATGGAGTAAATGGAATTATAAAGTATATAATACTGGAATTATATTATAACTTTATATAATTATAACTTCATTAAATTAAATACAAAATAGAAATGAAAGTAGCGTTCATGCGTACGTTCGGCTTACCGTCTCCATGAACGGTGCATTTCATTTGTTACCTCTCAATGTTATGTAATATTATAAATGAATGTATATTCTGGATATATATGATTTATATGATATATACATCATGAATCTAATTATGGATATAATGGATATATTACCACATGAAAAAAGTGTAATTATAAGAAGTTTATTTTTGACTCAAGTACTTAAGATCGACAAAACGACCGTTATAAACTTAAATAATTAAATAATGTTCATGAAATGGTAATAAGTGATATAAAAGGAATAATAAACAAGAAAAGGTTCTTAAGAAACTATAAATTAACTCTAGTTTATTATTCATGAGGTTAAAGAATGGTCGAGTCAAGACAGGACGCAAGGTAAGGGAAATTCTTAACCCAATTTCCATTCTTTGGGTTAATCTCCTACTTTCAAATTATGTCATTATATTATTAGGTCCTATCTTTTATTTGTACTTTCTTTAGGTGTACCTGTAGTGAATACACATAATAGATCTATTTTATTTAAAAAATGATCTTTGTAAAGGACTTCATCTCAATATCCTTTCATTGAGGCATATTTGGTTTTATACACAACTTTCCTTTATATGGGGTATAAACCCCTTTGACTTTTAATTTTATTCAAAAGTAATATTTTTTTACGAAGCATTTTTACTAAATGAAAAAAGGAATGTTTTTTGTACGTATGCAGCGACAATGACTTCTCCGCCGCCGTGACCATTATTTGAGTTTCGACTTCCTCTAAAAGCCATACCTTTTTTTAAAAGAAAAATAAATACCATGTTGTACTTTTCTTTTCTTTTGGTATTGAAAATAGTTTTGAAAGTGTTTTTATTATATCGATGTGTTGTATTGATATCATGTGATTGAAATGTGGAAATGTTATGTTTCCTTTATTCATGTTTTATGTGATACGATTATGTTATGGTTTATGATATGTTTAAACCTATTCATATGAGGAATGCATTGGACTTAATAAGTGACGGGTGCAGCCCGCTATAGCTCCTCGAAGCATCAGTAGGTCTCATGAGACAAACTAGTGTCTCGGCACGAGGCCTTGACAAAATCTTATTTGTGGTCTTGGCACGAGGCCTTGAATATGTGGTTTTGATAGTCTTGCATTATGCATTCCATCATTTGGAAAATGGTTATTGATATTGTATGTGATTATTAGACCAGTAGAATATCCATGTGAAGAAGTAATTGGAATTATCTCAGGTTAATTTTTCCATATTATGTTGAAGTTCAAATTTAAAATGATTTTTTTTTAGTTATACATTTCCTTAAATGTTTTTGTTTATTGATGAAAGCTTCCGCTATATTATTATCCTTACTGAGCATCTGAGCTCACCCCTTTCAATGTTTTAATATTTTCCAGGATGTGAAGAAGTATTTTATGAATGACCTGCATGGATATTAAGAAGAGGATATGAGTGTGGACAATGGAGGCTTTGTTATTGTAGTTTTTACTTTATGGTGTAATTTAAGACTTATGAATGTATATAGTGTTTCCAAGGCTACTAAACTAATCAATCTTTCATGAATTGATCTTTTGTGATCATGCCAATGTTAAAAGTAATGCACCGACTCTGGGTAGCCGGGGTCGGGGTGTTAGAGTTGGTATCAGAGGCAGTTTAGTATTATCCTTGGAAGCTAGATTTAGATAAACTCTGATTAGATCACATAGCCCAAAGATAGACTTTGAGGATTAATATAGAACAACTTCCTAGAATTTTGGTATTATAGAGATTTTGTGAGTTTTCCGAGCAATATATCCCTGTCTGGATACGAGCAGGTAGAGGCGGCTCTGGCATAGATGTACCTAGGGGTAAAACCCGAAAACATCGCTTTGAGCTAGACTCGAACGAGAACTGGTGCATGACAATGGGCCTTGTTCCACTCTTGGTTACGACACTCCCGGGGGATATGCTTAGGATAATTCTCATTTTCTTAACAAACCTCTATGAAGGGTTATGAGTATATACTTCCTCAAAGAATTTTTTTTATGATTATGGATTATATACATAAATAGTTCAATTTATGTTAAGTATTTTGCAAGTTTGGAATTATTCTTTGAAATTCATAAACTAACCTAGTTTATGCTATTGTATAGAAATGGTGCCCAGTGGAAGAAATGTGAACTCCAGTAATACGTATGATCCAAAGTGTAAGAAGGATCATATCTTTCACGGTATTAAGCCAACATTTAGAAGGGAAATAATCTTCCATGTGTTCTCAACATATGAAGAAATAGTATAATGTGTTAATAAGATAAGTAAAGAATTCATTGAGTCTTATGGATTTTAAGGGAAGAAAGAGAAGAAAATGATGGAAGAGAGAATGATGGAAAAAGGGACGTGGGAAAAGAAGAATTTTCCAATATGTGATAACTGTGGGAAGAAACACCTTGGAACTTGCCTGAAGGGAATGTGAGTTTGTTATAAGTGTGGAGAAAAAGGACACCATGTGAGTGACTGCAAGGGTAAGAAAAATGTTTCAAATGTACAATGCTTCATCTACAAGAAGTGGGTACACTACGCAAACCAATGTCCAAATCATCAGAGTGTGCCCCAAATGATGTTATTGGATAATAATCAAGTTATGATACTACCACAGATGAGGAGGAATAATTAGATTTGTTATGTTGTTATTAAAGAATTTTGTAATTTGAGTGTTGTATCAATGATGTACTGGTTATAATAATTATGGAGTATATAAGGATTGTACTGCAGTACTATTTCATCAAGGACTTGAGATTGTGTGGAACCAAGAAAAGTGACTCCACAGTAGGTTAAATTTTTGGAAAATATATGGTTGAGAGAAAGATAAACCATAATATGGTTCTGATACCGAGATAGTGACTTTGGAAGAAGACATGATTGATTTGGATAAATTATATTGGATATTCTCAACTTCCTTGAAACTGATTGATGGTTTGTATACATTTTTGGATATAAGGAGTATATCTAGTATTCTATAAGGAATAAGGGATTATGGTGATTCAGGATGTTGCAGTGTTTGAAAATAATACATGATGAAGGTGTTCACATGTTATTAAACAGAAAAAAGGGGGATCATCATTATGTTTACCTTCCTCATAAAATTTGGACTGTGAGTTGGACATAAGTATTTTGGATAACTATAAAGGTTGGAATGGATTATGTTGAACCTTGGATAGTAATGTTTAAGGTTAAAACATTTCTTAATATTATTTTTTGGAATATTATAATAGTTTTAGAAAAAGGAAAACCTTCAGGTTGGGCGATAACCCGTCGCTTCGGACAAAGGTGCAGGAATCGAACTCACAACCATATTGCGACATGCCTTTATGACCTACCACTAGCATACAGGAAGTCCCTGGTTATTACAAAATAGTGTTCGTAATCTAAATGTTATGTATTAATATTTTGAACCTTGTACGATTAGGATAAATATACTATTTTTGAGTTCTATTATCTTTTTGAGTGAAAGATGAGTTTGTGGTAGAAATTAGTTGAAGTTTGAAACTCTACTTGTCAAGCATAAATATATATATATAACTATATCTTATTCTATGAATAAATTAATCCTTAAACTTTAGTAAAGTTCTATTGAAACAAAAAAATGTGTTATCCTAATACTTTATGTCTTGTTGAACTGATGATATTTTAAATCAACATAGATTGAAGGCTTTGAGGCCCTCAATTTGAAACTTGTTTGTGATTGATGACCTCAATCACTACATACAAATATATACGTTTTTACTCCAATTACATGTCTCTAATTTCCACCAATGTTCTCTTAATCAAGATCATAATTGGGTGGGGAATTTTTCATTTCCCTTTCCCTCTTATTAAGGCTAAATTTTATTAACCTTATTTCCGATGTGGGTTTTCCACAAAGGTATTTTCTATTTTCAAACTTTTATTTTCAAAGAAAAATTTCAAATTGCGAGGATGCATTTTATTGAAGGAGGGGATAATGTAACACCCTGAGCTTCCACGATACACTTCTCTTTCAATAAAGCAATAGCTTGCATTGTACGCAAGTTCGAGATTCTAACACACCGCGACTAATCAAAATAGCCCTTATGAATAGTAATACCCACTTTTTGAAATTATATATATTTTATATTTCAAAATTGAATTCATTTTTGGTTTCATAATGTGGAAATTAGCCTATGTTGAATTATTTGTAATTTTCTGAGAACTTCCAATTTTTTTATGAATAGTGAAAAATACTTAAAACAACTTTTTAATCAAAATAATTTATAGTGGTAAATTATACTATTTATTGGTTTTAAAGAATAATTAGAATATATTTTTACCATTTTATCCAATGGTGTTTATTAGAATTAATTTCACTTTGAAATTGGACATAAACAATTGTCAATCTTTAGATATATATTGTTTCTTAAAAACACGCTATTTGTTGTGACAGTGAGAATTAATTATAAAAATAATTAATGCAACATATATGTTTTTAATTTCATAAAATAGAAATCATTTTTGAATTCGTAATATCAAGTATAGCTTAGGGTGAAATTTTGGCATTGTTCTGAAAAACTTCAATTTTTGATGAATAGTGAAACCACTAAGTGGTAGTTAAAAAACTGATTTTTCATTAAAATGAAATATTACCACTTCTGTGATTTTATTTTCAAAAATTTTACATACATCGTTTTCATTAGGAAGTAAAATTTTGTTCAATGGGATTAACATAATTTTTTTTTGAATAGTAAATTTTAAGTTTAATTATTCGCGATTAAATGTAATTAGTGATATTTAAGGTAAAAATGACATTATAAAAATATGAAAATACCATTACACTTTTCCTAACTCTATTGGATGAGTCATGGCGGACCAAGACAATCCATGGGTCAACTTGGGGACCCCATGGAGCCACATTGGTAGGAAAATGACAATAAAACGTTTTATTTAATGTTAAAATAAAAATGTCACAAACATGAGTCATTTTACGAAAACAATTTTTAAATGGGGTTATACAAGTCATATTTTTTACTATAAATATTAATTAGAAAGATAAAAAGAGTTAATACATAATTTTAATTTTTTATAATTTTTAGACATTAAATAAATTATATTATTTATGACACCTTGATGATGAAGCGATTACATAATTAATTAACGATTTAAATAAAATGAAACGATAATGTACATTCCATGGCTTACACTTGTCCAAAGCCTATTGGGTGAGTAGATTTTGAACCCTTATCACCTTATCCTTGAAATATATAAGTTTGGGACCTTTAGAATCTGAGAAAACATTTCATAATAAAGTAACATTTCAATCTTTCCAATAGTGCCCCTTCTCTTCTCTTATAAAAGGCCCCCACCTCTACAACCTTATTCACACTTTCAAGCCATTTGGATCGGCCATCCTCTACCGAAATACTCTCCCAACTTCCCTATCTTACTCCTAGAAGCCTCACTTTGGGCAGAACTCTTCCCAGGGAAGCCTTTGGCTCAAATCAAAAAGAGTTACCCGATTTTAAGGTAATGTCTTCTCTAATGTTATTTTGTTTTATTTTGCTTCTCCAACCCCTTAAACTCTTTTTATTCCATTGTTTTGTAACAACAATAGTATCTAAAATATACTAAGATGTTTTTATGATATGTATTTGGTTTACACTTACACACACCTTCATCTAATGGTTAAAGAACATACTGTTTCTGTGGGTGGCGAAATACTGCCTCACGAAACGATGATTGTTCAATATTCTTTTAACACCTCTAATGGTGGGAATTTTGATGACACTATTTTCATATATGTTATATATAATATGATTATGTTTTCGTTATGCTTCTGTATTTCTCATTTATGGCATACTTTATGATTTCCATTATGGGTAAACGCGATAATTTCATTTTAGGAAGTGCGGACTACCGCCCCCTCAAAGTGATTTGAATCGTTAATGCCATATGTGGGATGTATAAAGGATTGATTAAATGGTATTATACATTATATAATAATGGAATTATATTATAACTTTATTTAATTATAACTTCATTCCATTAAATATGAAATAGAAATGAAGGTAGCATTCATGCGTACGTTCGGCTTACCGTCTCCATGAACGGTGCATTTAATTTCTTACCTCTCAATGTTATGTAATATTATAAATGAATGTATATACTGGATATATATGATGTATATGATATATACATTATGAATATAATTATTGATATAATGGATATATTACCACATGAACAATGTGTAATTATAAGAAGTTTATTTTTGACTCAAGTACCTAAGATCGACAAAACGACCGTTATAATATTAAATAATAACATAATGTTCATGACATGGTAATAAGTGATGTAAAAGGAATAATAAACTTGAAAAGGGTCTTAAGAAACTATAAATTAACTCTAGTTTATTATTCAGGATGTTAAATAACGGTCGATTCAAGACAGGACGCAAGGTAAGGGAAATTCTTAACCCAATTTCCATTCTTTGGGTTAATCTCCTACTTTCAAATTATGTCATCATATTATTATGTCCTATCTTGTATTTTTACTTTATTTAGGTGTACCTATAGTGAATACAAATAATAGTTCTCTTTTATTTAAGAAATGATCTTTGTAAGGGACTTCGTCTCATTATCCTTTCATTGAGAAATATTTGGCTTTATACACAACTTTCCATTATACGGTGTATAAACCCCTTTGACTTTTAATTTTATTCAAAAGTAATCTTTTTATACGAAGCGTTTTTACTAAACGACAAAAGGATTTTTTTTTTGTACTTATTCATAGACAACGACTTCTCCGCCGCTGTGACCATTATTGGAGTTTCGACTTCCTCTAAAATCCATACCTTTTTTTAAAAGAAAAATAAATACCATGTTTTACTTTTGTTTTATTTTGGTATTGAAAATAGTTTTGAAAGTGTTTTTATTATATCACTGTGTTGTATTTATATCTTGTGATTGAAATGTGGAAATGTTATGTTTCCTTTATGCATGTTTTATGTGATACGATTATGTTATGGTTTATGATATGTTTAATCCTATTCATATGAGGAATGCATTGGACATAATAAGTGACGGGTAGAGCCCGCTATAGCTCCTCGATGCATCGGTAGGTCTCATGAGGAAAACTAGTGTCTTGGCACGAGGCCTTGACAACATCTTATTTGTGGTCTTGGCATGAGGCCTTGACTACGTGGTTATGATAGTCTGGCATTATGCATTCCATCATTATGAAAATGGTTATTGATATTGCATGTGATTATTCAACCAGTAGAATATCCATGTGAAGAAGTAATTGGCATTATCTCATGTTACCTTTTCCATATTATGTTGACGTTCAAATTTAAAAGGCTTTTTTTTAGTTATACATTTCCTTAAATGTTTATGTTTATTGATGAAAGCTTCCTCTATATTGTTATCCTTACTGAGCATCTATGCTCACCCCTTTCAATGTTATAATATTTTCCAGGATGTGAAGAAGTATTTTATGAATGACCTGCAGGGATAGTAAGAAAAGGATATGAGTGTGGACTATGGAGACTTTGTTATTGTAGTTTTTACTTTATGATGTAATTTAAGACTTATGAATGTATCTAGTGTTTCCAGGGCTACTAAACTAATCGGCCTTTCGAGACTTAATTTTTGTGATCATGCCAATGTTATGAAGTAACGCACCGACTCTGGGTAGCCGGGGTCGGGGCGTTACAATTAGGCCAAACTTCACCGAGATTCCCAAACCAGAAAACCCAAACATAAGATTTTCACAAATTAATGGACCCCAAAAACCCTGGCCATTACATAAAAAAAATTAAAAAATATAATACTAAAAATATATATTTTATAAAATTGTGATTGATGAAAAATTAATATTAAAATTATTAAAATAATAAAAATAAAAAAAATCTTTTAAAATTGTCAATATTTACAAAAAATATATATATAAAATCCTAAAATATTATTATTATTATTATTAAAATAAAAAAATATTTAAAAATATAATACTAATAATAAATAATAAAATATTAAGAACAATTATGCAATATTTGCACCAATTTAAAAGACATAAACTGTAAATATTTCATATTACAACAAATCTTGAATTCAAATGTTTGTAACATAAAAAAATCACTAGGGGTCGTCTTCAGGAGGAGGTGGAGGAGCTGTAGGAGATGGTGGAGGAATCTCCATCCCTTATCTATGAAACAGACGATGCACGTACTCCATCTGCTCGGGATGCAGTTGCTGCCATCGACATATCTTCTCCTTGTGTTGATATTGTTGCTGTTGCGGCCACCGACTCATCTCTTTATGATGCTTCTACAAACTCTCTATATGCTCAGTCTATGTTCGCAACTATTACTGACACTGTGAGGCAGATGATGATACCCCTCCATGATCTCCTCTCGAGCTAGACACTAACATCATAGCAGTACCATAATAAGTACTAGGAGTCAAATGAGAGCTGATACCAACTACTTGGCCCTTCTCAAAGCCACACTAAGTCCTCTACATTCATGATGCCTCATAAAAATGGTGGGTACTGGTCTGATCAGTCGTCTCATCCTGAATATCAGACTGTGTCTGAGAGTTCATAGCATCATATGACTCCTTCAATTCCAATTTGAAATTAAAATTGTGAAAATATTATATGTAGTTAATATTCAAACTGAAAAAAATTAATACTAACCACAATATAACACTAGCAATCACCTCTAATCTCTCTAGTGACTGGATCACTGTAAATCCTCTGATAAACATCATACTCTGTAATAAAGTGATGCTTGACTAACTACAAAAATATAAAATAAATTTTTTATATTCAAAATTATATAAAATATTTAAAAAAGATACCTACCAGATGCTCTCTATGTGTTCTGAATGTATCACTACTAGCTCGATGCGTCACCTTTGGTCTCCCCCAGTTTTGCCGACCCACTGAAGATCTCCTATGAAATCCACCACCCAACTTGTGTAAAAATAATCCGTCCCAAACGTGAGATTAAATGTACTCTGGTTGGTGCGATCTACATTACTCATAAAATTCTGTCACTCATACTTTCTTAATGGTTGTTTTTCTCAAATTGTGAAAAAACTGATAGAAACAATCACACATAGACACCTGCCATGATGCGTCGATAACGTCACACATTCTATCATCGATGGGATACCCTAAACCCTAAAAATAATTTATAATATCAAGTTATTAATAAAATAAATTTCAAAATAAATATTATTTATATACGTACCAGCCTAGGATTGAACATGTGGAGTCGCACATCAACGAGAATCTATTCCCATGAGGTCCATGGTTGAGAAAAATAATTACGAAAGATAGCACTCCCCTATCCAATAACTACATGCCCAAAACTATGAAAAAGTAATAAATAATCAAACAATTAGTATATATAGAAATAAATTAATGAAAGAAAACGAAAATATACAGGTTAGAATACCATTATGTGTATAGATCGAATCCTAGAAATGGATGTCGCTCAGGGATATGGCCATGAATCATCAGTCGTGCAAGACCGCGCCCCTCCGTGTACCACATAAACTGCCAGTAGGATGAGGGTCAGATGATCCAAAATTCCCCTCCTCCAAAGGTAGCATAGCCTCCTGCAACTCTTGAAATAGATCAGGATCCATCTGAAACAGAATATTATTTTTGTTAGTAGATTGTTTAAAAAAACTATTATATATAGATATAAATTATTTATGATTATAACAAGAATTTAACTATGTCAATGACCATCTTCATCCTCATCTCCATAAATGTCAATGTCAATGTCTTCATCTTCTACATCATCCTTATCAATATCCATATGAGTATTAGTTTCATCATCTATTGTCATTTCAAATTCATTTGTAACATCATTATCATCTTTGTCATCATCAATCCTTAATTATAGTGTTTCATCATCGATATTCATGTATCTTTGTGAAAAAAATGGTTTTGGAGCAGACTCTTGGAAAAATTCAATTCCTTCCACTTCAGCGGAACCACATTTAGTTTGTGTAAACTGATTTTCCCGAGATTTCATTTTTATTATGCTCCACCATTCACTCAAGTCTCTTGAAGTATCACTGTACTTTGCATAATAAATTTTATGTGCTTGTTGAGCCTGAAAAAATTGTTCATTTACTGCAAGAGGAATTTTATATTTAATATCAACGATTCCATGAGTCGGACGAACATGCAAGCATCTCTTAGTATCCAACCACATACATTTAAACATCATTATGAAATTCTGTACTAGATAACACAACTCAATAATTTCATCTAGAATAACATAAAAGTCAAATTTAGTTTCTCTGTAAAGCGATCCTCTCAAGAAAACTCCAATGTTCATTGTTTTTTTATTCTTTATATGCACGTGTATGAAATCGAAAACTATTCACCACATAATCATTATAATATTTATCCATTTTGGATGGTGGGTTACTCAACATAAACAGTTGCTTATCAATTTTATCAGCACGTTGAGACACCTGAAAATTTGTAAAAGAATTATCAATATAATAAATAATAAATAGAATTGATATTAAACCATTAATAATTTATGTTACCAGTTTTTGAAACCATTGAGATTTATTTTATGTCTATGTTCCTCAAGAGTAGCTGTTGTAATTTGGGAAAGTTATTTCTTGGTATGATTATCATATAACCTAAAAATAAAATCAGATTACATGTTGTAACATAAATTATTGAATAAGTGATAGAAGCACCCACAGTACAAATGATGTCATTTCTTCATAGTTGAGCAGAACATATGTATGAGCTCTGTGATGCTCATCATCTGAAACCCATCATTCATGAAATCCACCGAATCCATGATTAGGCAGACAAAAAACTGATAATTGATTGTACATTTTTTCATTATCATTACCCTCATTTCATCCCATGCGATTGTGTTTTTATGGAAATTCACATTCAAAATAATGAGAGTAGAAAAAAGAAATTTCCTCTTCCAAATAAACTTTAGCAATTGAACCTTCAACTGATTCTTTGTTACGTACTTTTTTCATCAATTTCTGCATGAATCTTTCGAATGGATACTTCCATCAAAACTATACTGGACCTCCATATTTAGCCTCATGGGGAAATGTAATATCAGATGTTCCATTGAGTCAAAGAAATCCTACGGAAGGATTTTTTCCAGTTTACATATAATTACAGCAACATCTTCTTATAGTTTTCTTTGCACATCATAATATGTTGTCGCTGCACAAATGTCTTGAAATAAATATGATATGTCTATTATAGAATTCCAAATCATAGAATTCAACAAACCTCTAAATTCAATCGGCTTAAGTGTTTCTAATATATCATGAAAATCATGACTTTTTAACCAGGTAATATAAAAATTCTTAACGCATCTTCCTAAATTGAATGCATAGCCATCTGAAAGTCTCCAATCTTCAATCCACTGACAAAATAATAAGAGAGTCTCTTTGGAAAATGTGTAAGCTGCTTTTGGATTCATTAACCTCTGTGATCATTCGTTTTCAAATAGTTCATGTTCTAGTCGCCTGTAAATTTGGGAAAGATCTAATCGTGCCATTACAGTATATTTAGTCTTACCAGGTGTATCCAAAACTGTATGAAATAAATTATTAAAATAGTTGTTCTAAATATTCATGACATCCAACAAGTGGCAGACCAATATGGAAGATCCCAATAAATGTTTCGTTTTATCCAATTATGTTCATTTCTAAAGCCGTGAATTTTCTATTGGTTTACTGTTGGACTAAATGTGATTGGAGGTAATGAAAATAGAACTAATTTTAACTCTATACCTGAGATAATTTTTGGAGGTTCATCACTTTCAATTGTACCATTTCTGAATTGATATTTTTCCCCTGAAAAGGGTGATCGGTTTGAAGAAATCTGTGATGACAGTCAAAATAGAAAGTTTTTTTTCCATTGATGAGCATAAAGTCTTTGCTATCTTTCATATAGTAAGGACATGATTTCGGTCCATGTGTACTCCAGCCAGATAACATGCCATATGCTGAAAAGTCACTAATCGTCTACATCAATGCATCTTTTAATATGAAATTTTGTTTCGCAGTAACATCATACGTACTAACACCATCACTCCACAATGCATTTAACTCATCAATAAATGGTTTCAAATATACTTTAATATTTTTTTCAGATGTACTAGGATTAATATGATCAAAAATATATATGGCTCCTTCATCAACATCCATGGAGGTAAATTTTACAGAGTTATAAAGACATACCAACATGAATACTGACTACCATAAAAACCAAACAAATAGAAACCTTAAGTAGAAAGACCTAATCGTACGTTTCAGGCTTCTAAAGCAAAATACGGATGCATACTGTCAAAATGTATCCATTAATCCCCATCAGATGGATGATTCATTCATTTATCTGTTGAAATCATGGTTTTATGCCATGACATCATTGAAAATGTGTTCTGAGATATAAATAAATGATGAAACATGGGTGTAGGGGGGAAATATCTCAACTGTTTTACTGAAATAGATCCAGACTTCCCTGGTTGTGCTTCTTTATTCCTCGATTTTCCACTTGTGGGACAATTGTCCAATGAATCATTTTCACCAGAATAAAAGATGAAATCATTTGGAAATGCTTCAATCTCTCAATAACTAATGCCTAGATTAAGAACCAGCCTCTTGCCCTTATAGTAATATGTAGGAAACACATTTCTTTTAGGTAACCGTGTTTTGAAAAATGAAAATATCCGATCAAAACAATTGTTTAATATTGCATTATCTAATTAAATTGCAATAAATTTTGCAACTGATTCTACTTTTTTTATTTTTCAACTAGGATATAATAAATCCTCAAACTAAATTAACAACTCATAAAATTTTGATGGTTCCAACTCAAAAGTTAAATCAACATAATCTTGAGTTTTAGTTTGTTTGACAAATGGACATGAAACATCGTATACTAAATTCTGAAACCACGAAGGATCTAGAATCAATTTAATAGTATCTTCTCTGGAATTGCATTCACCACATTGATAAAAAAATTATAATCTAGTTGAAAACTAAAACGCAAGAGATGTCCCCCAACCTTGTCAAATGTGTCAAACGTTTTCATAACACATTTTTTATAAGGAGACATTATAGTTCCTTCTGAAAATTATTCTTGTTTTGATGATGCAAATGATAAGAGAGCTCCAATACACTAAATATATACAAGATTTAAACTAGAACCTTTACACTGATTCATCCAAACCTCGTCAAATAATAAGGACTCTTGTCGAAATCCTTGTTCCATGTTTTTCTACAAAATATAAAATCATTACTGTTTTTGAATAATTTAAAATTATAAAAACAATGCCTCAAAAAAGGATAAATATTTTCAACTAATTATTAATAATTACCATTATTTATGGGTGACCCAATTTATAGTGTGTTGACGGATAATATTTTTTCGGACGACTCATTCACATGCAAATTTCTCACATAGAAATCACAATGAAGAATCTTCTCAGAGGTAAGAATATTCATTCCCGTGCATGTGAGAATGAATATGCATACCTCCGAGTAGATTCTTCATTGTGATTTATGTGTGATAATGTTTCATGTAAATGAGGAGTCAGACAAAAGATCCCCTTTTTCATTGATGAATCATCTTCTTGCAACTATCACTGTCTGAACACATTATAAAAAATGCAGTCCTATGAATACATATTCAAACTTGTGCACACGAGATTGGATATGAATACGTATAATCATAATTTTCATAATGTTTTGATTCGGTGAATGTTGAAAGGAGAAGAGTCATCGAGTAAAAGGAGTTCTGTCAATACACTAGAAATTAGGCCAAATTATTAGAAGTTATTATAATTTATTACAATTTATTTTCTACATAATTTTTTCCAATTGTTTTTAATTGTTTCAAATTTTATCAAATTGTTCTAATTGATGCTAATTGTTTCTAATTGTTGATTATTGTTGCTAATTGTAGCCAATTGTTGCTAATTTATGTTAATTTTTCATAATTGTTCTTAATTTTTCATAACTATTGCAAATTTTTCCTAATTATTGCTAATTATTCCTAATTATTGCTAATTATTCAGAACTATTCTTAATTATTCATAATTATTCCAATTTATTCATATTTATTTTTATTTATTCCTATTTGTAGCTAATAATTACTAATTATTGCTATTATTTACTAATTATTCCTAATTATTACCAATTATTCCTAATTATTACAATTTATTCCTAATTATTCCAAAGTATTACTAATTATTAAAAATTATTCATAATTATTACTAATTATTCATTGAGAAAAAGGAGTTTCATTAATTCACTAGATATTGTTCCAAATTATTAGAAGTTATTACAATTTATTAAAAAAAATTTTTATCTAATTGTTGCTAATTATTGATAATTTTTGCTAATTTTTGCTAATTTTTGTTAATTTTTTCTAATTGTTGCTAATTATTGCTAATTATTCACAATTATTCCTATTTATTGCTAAATATTACTAATTAATGCTATTTATTACTAATTATTCATAATTATTACTAATTATCCTTAATTAATACTATTTATTCCAAATTATTCCTAGTTATTACAAATTATTATTTATTATTACTAATTATTACTAATTATTCATCTAGAAAAAGGACTGTCGTCAATCCACTGGAAATTGTTCCAGGTTATTAGAAGTTATTATAATTTATTACAATTGATTTTATACCTAGTTGTGGCTAATTGTTGCTGATTCTTGCTACTTTTTTCTAATTGTTGCTTATAGTTGATAATTGTTGCTAATTGTTGTTAATTGTTGCTAATTGTTTCAAATTTTTGTTAATCATTCCTAATTGTAGCTAATTTTTCATAATTATTGCTAATTTTACCTAATTGTTGCTAATTATTCCTAATTGTTGCTAATAATTCATAATTGTTCCTAATTATTCCTAATTATTCCTAATTATTCTTATTTATTCTTATTTATTCCTATTTATTGATAATTATTACTAATTATTGTTATTTATTACTAATTATTCCTAATTATTGTTAATTATTCCTAATTATTACTACTAATTCCTAATTATACCTAATTATTACTAATTATTATTCATTATTACTAATTTTTATTAATTATAACTAATTAATACTAATTAATACTATTTATTAATACTTATTACTATTTATTCATATTTATTACTATTTATTATTATTTATTATATTTATTACTAATTATTACTAATTATTCATATTTATTACTATTTATTAATATTTATTACTATTTATTCATATATATTTATTCATATTTATTCCTAATAATTCATATTTATTCCTAATTATTAATATTTATTACTAAGTGTTCATATTTATTACTAATTATTCATATTTATAACTATTTATTCATATTTATTATAATTTATTCATTTTATTACTGTTTATTCATATTTTTTCTTAATTATTTATATTTATTACTAATTATGAATATTTATTCTTAATTATTCATATTTATTACTAATTATTCCTATTGTTCTTAATTATTCCTATTTATTACTAATTATACTTATTTATTACTAAATATACGTATTTATTCCTAATTATACGTATTTATTATTAATTATACCTATCTATTACTAATTATTACTAATTATGATTAATTATTACTAATTATTACTTATTATTACTAATTAGTACTAATTATTAATAATTATTAATAACTATTACTAATTATTCCTAATTATTCCCAATTATTACTAATTATTCCTAATTATTACAAATAATTACAAATTATTCATATTAATTACTAATTATTACTAATTATTACTAATTATTATTATTATTTATTACTAATTATTACTAATTATTACTAAATATTCCTAAATATTTTTAATTATTCATAATTATTCCAAACCATTCCAAATTATTCATAATTATTCATAATTATTCCTAATTATTCATAATTATTCCTAATTATTACAATTTATTAATATTTATCTTATTTATTACTAATTATTATTAATAATTATGAATTATTACTAATTATTAATAATTATTACAAATTATTCCTAATTATTCCTATTTTTTCCAAATTATTACTAATTATTCCTAATTATTCCTAATTATTCTTATTTATTTCTATTTATTCCTATTTATTCAAATTTATTTCTATTAATTACTAATTATTCATATTTAATCCTATTTATTCATATTTATTACTATTTATTTCTATTTGTTCCTATTTATTACTAATTATTACAAATTATTACTAATTATTACTAAATATTCCTAATTATTACTAATTATTCCAAATTATTACTAATTATTCCAAATTATTACTAATTATTCCTAATTATTACTAATTATTCCTAATTATTACTAATTATTTTTAATTATTACTAATTATTCATTATTATTAATAATTATTCTTATTTATTACTAATTATTAATATTTATTCCTAATTATTCCTAATTATTCCTATTAATTCCTAATTATTCATATTATTACTAATTATTTATATCTGTTACTAATTATTTTTATTTATTACCAATTATTCCTATTTATTACTAATTATTCTTATTTATAACTAATTATTCCTATTTATTACTAATTATTCCAATTTATTACTAATTATTCATATTTATTACTAATTAGCGTTATTTGGTATTAATAACAACAATTTACAGCAACTAATTAGTAATTACATGTAATTATTTATATACAATACTAATTTGTATTGATAATTAGGAATTATTACTAATTATTAATTATTACTAATTACTAAAAATTAGTACTAATAATTTCAATTTATTATTACATATAAATACTGTTAACAAAACAATTTAAATCTAATTTAATTGCAACTTATCTGCAATAATTAAAATTGTCATAAAAATGAAATAAATAATAAATTAAATAAAATATAAATACCTTTAAACATGACCTCCAATTGATGTAAATGATTTCAAAACATCTTCTTAAAAAAAACTAACTCAGAGAAATTTCCACTCAAAAAACAGAGTTTAGAAAGAGTAGGGAAATAAGAATTAAGGGAATGAGAAAGAAAACCAGAAGGGGTATATATAGGTAAAATTAGTTGCAACCGGACTATTTGCGATGAGATACCCATTGCAAATAGTTCTTTTTGCGACGGGACCCATCACAAATAACTTTTCCCACATTAATTGCTGTCGGTGGTAAAAAAGGTATTTGCGATGGGACCCATCACAAAAATTTTCTTTCTGAAACATTTTTTTTGCGATGGGACATCATCTCGTCGCAAAAACCCATTTACCGCCGCTGGTATTTGCGATGGGGAGATTTTCGCGTTGCAACAAACCTTCCCGTGGTTTGGCCCGCAACCCGTGCAAAACCACGCATTACCTTTTGTGATGGGATCGTAAACCTCATCGCAAATATGGTGGAACCCCCCGCCGCAAATAACCTCCAGGACATACTTTTTGTGACGGGAATTAATCCTGTCACAATAAAGCCGTCGCAAAAACCTGGTTTTCCTTTAGTGCAAGAGTACGTACAAACTACCGACTCGTGAACCAATGTATTTTATTTTTCATCACCATATCACATAGTTGTTATTTATTGATTGATTTAAAGAATAATCATCGTATTAATAATATGATTATAATTATTTAAATATAAATTAATACTTAACATAATTATGTAATGTTCACTAAAGAATGCAAACATTACTTATGTGTACACATGGACAACTATCTCCAGGCTGTAATGTAATTATTTTTTTTATAACAACCATACATAGTTTATTATAAAATTAAAATTAATTTATAAATATGTTAATTATTATGTTATTAATTTTATGGAAATGATATATTCATGAACCATTTGACAATTATCAACCAAACCATGTAATTTTGGACTTATGAAGGAAACATACTCATAATGTCTAATGTAACAGTAATCAATTATATGAGTAAGTATAACATCGTAATAATTAAAATAAAGTGAATAAAAAAATATAAATAATAGTAATATATTCCTAGTAAATTAATTAATTAATATATCATTATTATTCTGTAACATAACGAGTGTGTGTGACAAGTTGGACTTGATGTAAGAGATATTCTATTTCATGAACTTGTTTTAAATTGTTTTGATGAATTCCTTATAATATTATCCTACATGTCCATATTGTTTGATGGTTGACTAAATGTGTTAATAAAATAATTAAAAAGGAAATTTTACCACTGCTTCTAATTTTTTACATAAGAATTTTAAAAGATTATTTTTTACATATTTCAAACATAATGTACGAAAATATTTAAAAAAAAATGGTTATTTATAATATAAAAGGTAAAAGTCATTTACCACCACCTCATCGATTATTTAATATATAAATTCCTTTACCAAAATTAATGTTTTATTCAACTAAAAAATCATCTTCCCTTTATTATTTGTCTTTCAGTTTTTTAAAATGGTGTTTTAAATGAATTGGATATATCAATATCAAAAAAAATCTACATGGGCCCAAAAGTAGATTTTTATGATTTTTATGATGTAAATACAATATTTTATTTGTTTCATGTATAGAATAATCAATAATAATTATTTATAATGATACATGTGCCTTACATGGATCTATAATTTATTGGGTAGTGATTATATCCTTAGTAGTATTATTTTGGAATTAACTAATTATGTTATTTAAATTTTCATGGTTCTTATATTGTTTTATATAAATTAATACCCAAGAAACTAACATGAATATTTTTTAATGTAAAGTACATTTCATGAAAATATTTTAATTTCATAACGAATGATAATGATATTTTTTTAAATAATTCTTATTCCCTGGAGGATAAAATTTATGATTTTGGAAAATGTTTTCATGCATTCTCATTTATTTTAAAATAAAATAATGATTATTATTTTTATATTATGATATCTTATAAAATGTTTTATAAAATATTTTGGGATGTAAAGATGAATTAATATATTAGAAAATTTATATTTTTTCTCAATGCTTATCATGTAAAAGGAAAAATCACATACATTATCTCATGTTTTCAAAATGTACTGATATGATTATTTTATTCTATCTATATGTCCCTTTGGATATTTATTATACTCATCCCATTTTCACAAAAAAAAATTCAAAAGTTTAAGGATCATTTGGATTAATGATGAAGAAAATATTTAAATTATGATTATTTTTCCTGAAAATAAATCTTTTTTTACTTAAAAGTTATTTTATTTTGAAAAAATATCCCCTAATTAGATGTGAATACTTTTTAATGAATTGGATTGTTATATAAAATCTATAAAATAATTTTATAAAACATTAAACATTAAATTTTCATTGGAATATAAGAAAAATAATTATATATAAAAAATTAATTTATGTGTGGACAAAGGATAGGGTCCTTATAGGTAGATTCACTATATGTCTCATATCATAATCTATAAAAAGTATTTATAGTAATTTAGTGGTGATAAATCCCAACTATTGATAGAAATTCTATAAAATTCCACGCTAAAAATCCCAATACCAGACGAATCTACATTGAACAACAACTAAGGAAGTGAATATAAAACATTAATAATAGAAATAAATTTTTACCTATAAAAAGATAGCTAGTTTAATCCCATGATTAAATCCGAGATACTCATATCAATAAAATAAAGAATATCGTATTTTTATAGTCACTAAACAATATGATCATCTTGGGTATCTCTAAATACCCTTATATTGTCTCCACAAAAGATATTTCATAGACAAAAGTCACAAAAAAAATCCACACTCATTTCAAATCGATAAATTACTGAGTAAAAATGGAAGACTATGAAAAAAATGACTCTATTATAATTAATGATAGAGTAAAATAATACAAGGATAATAATTCTAAATCTTGACAGACCTTCTCCACTTTTGATTCTATTTTTCTTAATTGAAATATTATTCCTTGATCCTAATCACATACCCTATCATTGTAATATTAAATTACCATGTGGCACACTTCTCTAATGCCTCCACTCCTCTTTCCCATAAGAATAGATCAACCAAAGTGACCTTCTTTTCTACAATATACATAACATGCACAATGAGGAAATTTTATTTTTAAATCTTCAATTTCCTTAGTCTACCTATAAAAACAACGACAAAAAATTATTTTAGTAACTCTACTAAAAACAATGAAGATATATTATCATACTATATAATTGGAAAACCATTTCTAGTTAGTGACACTAATACTAAAAATTTCTGGATCCATTATACTAGAAAAATTCCCAAGGGGTACTCCCTTATTGAGGAAAAGATAAACATTTACTCTGGCTACCCTAATCCTCCCTACATTTGAAAGAATCATAAACTAATAAATTCAAATAGATTAAAAATAATCGCTAGATTTCATAAAATTATTTTCATCAAAAAACAATATACATGATAGAAAACATCTTAAAATGTATTTGGGGTTGTGTTTATTAACATTGTGTAGTTGAAAGGCTAATGATCTATCAAGTAACAATAGAGAAGTAATCTTATGATTCAGAGAGGAAGCATGGATTTGTTTTGTCATTGTGTCGTAAATAAAACTACTATGATATATTCTAACCCATGAATAAAAAAATATTTCTCTAAGAAAAACATTATGATTCTTAGTGAATAACTGTTGGGATTGAACGGATTATTACAATATGATGATTACTCTTCACATTTCATTATTCTGGAAAAGGAGTATAACCTTAATTATTAATAATAAAATTTGATATATTATTCCACAAGATATTTTTCATTATGAAATATATCTATATATGATTAATATTTCAATTTAATTGTGGCTCATAGGTGGAAGTCACATTGTAGTGAGAAGATAATGAAAATTTAGTGATAATCTATCTTAAGTTTGATTAATCGTAGTTAGAAGTCATAAAACAACTCAAGGATATTATGTTGTTATGTCGAGGTCTGCATTTTCAAGATAAGACAATGAAATTATATTGTTTAAAAATACTAAACTTTATGTTCTGAGTGTTATATTACATCAAGAAAAACTAGTCAATGATATTTAGTGAAAAAGCAACAAAGGAAAAATTTTCAAGTATATGATGTGATTATTAAAAGAATGATACATAAAAAAATAGTAGTGGTATCCATACAGGGACATTGTTATGGTATAAAATTAAAAATATTTCAACATTCTTATTTGTCATTGATTTTTATGTGGTTGTATTTCATAATGGTTTTCATTGATTTTGAGAATGATTTTAGAGAATGTAATCATAATAATCAATGAATCATGGATACCATAATTCATAAAAAATTTATCCTCTACTTATATATGTGATATTATTATATTTAATAAGTGAAATAATTTTATGTTCAAATGATAATCAAGATAAATGGAGAGGATAAATACTTATCTATCTTAATATAAGAGATGATGAAATTCCAAGTGTCATGTCAAGGATTTTTGTAGTGATCTATCACTTTGATAAAAGGGTAACTATTTATGACATATTAATTATTTTTATTCACATTCTACAATTTTGGATCCATTAATAATCACATTGAGGAATCCGGATCATTTTATATGAGAGATTCAGATATATTGGCACCATTTTATGTCTTCTAAACTATGAGTCACCAAGCGGTTTCTTTAGACATTGATTGGCAAATCAGTGTAAATAGGGAATTTGGAGCACTGGAACACAACTATTGATTTCTCTATAGACATATACAGTTTTTTTTAAATTATATATAACCAATTATGGATATATTTATATTAATTTTTCATTAATATTTTATTGTGATGGGGTGAAAATTGATTCTACTAAACAAGTAATAAGATAATTGAATGGTTTTATTGAATTTTACATTCTCTAAATCACATCCCCACCCACATTAGGGTATATTGTTTATCTGAGAAAAAAAACTTGTATTACAAAATAATTTTGAAATATATGGAGTATTATAAATTCAAAATAATGGTATTAACTAACAACCAAAATGGTGTTCTAATATTTTCTAATTATAACTTCGAATTATGGAATTATCATATGTTACTAAAATTCCAATAACTTTTATAAAATTTGATATAAGTAAATGGTAATATGATTTTTTTAAAAATTATTTAAATAAGGATATGGTTCTCTAGGTCTTGAAGATACATATAATGGAGTATGACACTAAATAATGTGATGTTGAACATAAAAGATTAGATTATTATTCAACTCATAAAAATACAAAAAGAATGTTCATAGGTTAAAATCTAATAAATTTTTTTAAGTGGTTAGGAACCTATCTATAATTATCCCCAATATGAAACAACTTTTTTAAATTTAATTGTACCCCATGGGAAAATATTTAAATGAATTATAGGAAAAAATGTTCTCACAATTGGAAATCATAGAAACTATAAACATTGATTCACAAGAGCATTTTAGCTTATTTTAAAGCAAAATAAATGAAATAAAAAAATAACCTAAATGAAAATATCGACATTTTTTAATAGAAAACCCATAATTTCTGTAAAAAAATCTATGACATATACGATTATTTTGAGGGAAGAGTAGATTTTAAAATTTATTTTTAGGATATAATCACAGAAATATATATTTGTAGGTCTAAAAAATAAATATAATTAAGAGTTTCACGACTTAAAACATAACATAAAAATGATGATTTTAATTATAATATGAAATGGGTATTAAAAATCATTAATTTGTAAATCCAAAAAATAAAACCTTGTTGAGGAGTATATACTAAAAAAATTCTAGTTTAAACTACAGATAGTTTAACTTGGAAGGTGAAATATCAAGTTAAATTTATCGGCGGGTATCAATGGAAGAATAATCAATATATGATTAAATATTAATGATCGAGATAGGATTTTTACTCATGATATTACTTGATGGAATTTTATGTTATTAATTATTTAAAGGATGGTGGAAAATCATGGATTTACGATAAATTTTTTAAATATACTAACTAAACTACAATTCATTATCTCGAAGTATAATCCAGTGTTGGTCTTGATCGTATGAAAAATGAAGTCATAGATGATGATAAATCATAAATACATACTCTAAAGAGGAATATTGATTATATTTACCCTTAAAATATGAATAATAGTCATTTATAATTAGTAAATATACATAAAAATACCCTGAAAATTCGGTTCCATTATTATTAAATGAAGAGGCATAATAAATATGTGTTTTTAACCGATAATATTAAATTGAAGGGATAATATAGATTGTGTCTAACACATATAAACTCACATATAAGATATTATTTTAATGGAAACTATATTTTTTTGAGAATGATACATATAAAAAAATTTATTTATTACCATGGATGAAATGGAATGTTCCAATGGATACTTGAAGTGGAAATGTATAGCAATTACAGACATCATAATGTGAGATTTAAAATTTAAAATAAATTATATTTCATATAAAATGAGTTAAATTCAATGTATCTAAATGATTAACAAATAAAATCTCTATTAATATATTTGTGGTAATATATATGGATAAAAATGATATGTGTTGAGAAAAATATGGTCTATAATTTTATTTCAATGTATTTGATCAATCTTGATTATGGATACTTAATGGGGAAAGAAAATATCATATGATTAGAAACAAGAATAATATCATTGTAACAACGTCATAAATATATGGCGATGTATGCTTTATTAACAATGAATCCATGATGATCAATTGATTAAGGAGATATAAGATTAAAGGTAATGACTTAATACACATTGATTTCATAATATTTTAAGTTGTTGTCAAAATTTTAATATTTAATATAATTTTCCACACTAAACTCATGAATTAAACATCATAGTGGAATGGATGGTGTAATTTACCTAAATTTAAATTTCTAGAAGTATAATCTCTATATTATCAGTGTTGATAGAGAAAAATATTTCTATTTAAGGATGACTAAATAATAATTTTTAAATATGTGTAAATAAATGTAAACTGATATTCTGTTGAGGATTTGGTAATCAATGAAGGAGGTCATGATATACCAAGATATTCATGTGATGTTACACATACATGAGGTTCTTGAAAAAATTGGAAGATTAATTATAGGTTTTAAAGGAAAAGGGTAAGAATATGATATAGTTATGTAATTTCCTTCATGTCTATTTTGTGGGAAAATATATCAAATAGGATGGATGGAATTATGTATTTCATGTTACTCACAAATTTTTATTGTTGGATATAAGTGTTCAAAGTGATCTCTCAAATTTATGACATATTAAATTCCATTACTCATTATCATTGATTAGAATTGAATAATATTTGACCAAAAATTCAGCAAATCCCAACCATCAATGAAAAAGTGTTTTCCAATATCCATGTGGACGATTTTATCTAGAATAATGAGATAAGGGATCATGTTTATGTAGTAATAAAACACAAATATAATGTTTTAATTGATAATATGAATGATATATGAGAAAATTATATACATATTTTAAATATTTTCTAGAATATAAAAATTAAAACTCAAAAAATAATCCCACAATCCCAACATCATATGTTTTAGTGTTTTTAGGATCAACTACATAAGAAATATATTATATGATATTTTTAAAAATTTATCCATATTTACAACACACTAAATCTACTTCTTGACATATTCTAGGTTATAATCATATTTTCAACTAAGACGATGAAAACATAATAAAGGTGTACTGTCAAATGCTAAGTGAGGGAAAAACTAACCAACATTTCATCAAGGTTTGTTCATGAGAAATCACGAGAATGGGAGAAATATATTATTAAACTTATAAGGAAAATAATCTCTTCTATAAGGTATTATATAGGGTAATATAAAATCCAATTTATCAACATATACAATGTAATACAAATAAAAAATCTAGAGAAAATAATTAGGATCCATAGATTATAATAAAGGCACATAGCAAATGCACAATAGAAAATTATATTGGGAGAAAATCCAATCAATCCCAAAAAGTGTTTTTGAAAAAAACCATGCATGATAACCCTTTGTAATCATATCATGTATAAAACATTACCCAGTTCATAGGATGGATTAAATGAACGTAACTTGTCTCTGGGATTTATCACCTGAAAACAATCTCATGTATTTATGAAACAAAAATAATACAATAATTGTAATATATACACATGTTTTCCACCCAAAAAAACCTATCAAAAATCATAACATGGGGATCCCATCGAAGTAAAATTAATTTCATATCATTTACAAATGGATCATATGACGTGTATAAAAACTAAAATGGCCCATACTAAATATTTAGTAGCCCAAAATGAGTTTTGAAAATTGGAATTTTGAAGGTGATTCATGAAAGATAACATTATAAATGTTTTTGTTGTTGTTAAAGATGAAAATATATGTAAAATGATAATCAAATATATCAATATAAGAATTGAAAAATATATCCATTTCATATGTCTTGTCCGGACCCAAGTCGGGGCTCGAGCTGCAACTACACAAAGTCTTCCTCCTTAGGTGAGGTGTTGTTGAAATGTGTCGAAGGAACAACTAACTCAGGAATGACATTTCCTTAGAAATTTTACACACACACATAGCCAACTCGATTCCTGTAATCTCCCAGATTTTTCCATGTATTATTTTAACATTATATGGGAATTAATTTGACATTAGGCTCGGAGATGGTGTGCAGTTCCAAGGCCCGGTGAGCCCGGAACAAATGTTCAAATTTAATTTAATAATTAAATTACGCGCGCGTGCGGTTTTCCTAAAAAAGTGGAATAACTCCTGAACATGTGCTAGGATCAGAAATCTGAGGGCGCCGTTGCGTTCAGGATAGCGATTTTACCTTAGGAGAGGCCTAACATCGGCCAGTGCACGTCAGTGGTGAAAACTGGTTTTTGGACATAACCGTAATAAAATATTTAATTAAAATATTTTATTAAATCCTTGTTGCAGCGAAATATTTTTATTCTTTTAAATAGAGATTTCACAGGGGGGTCAGGGTTATAATTCTTATAACTCTGAATTTCTCTGGAGGCTCTGGAGAAAACCTCACAACCAGGCAGTGACGTTCCTGACGATTTTCGCCAGTGACGACGACGCGGCGACCAGATCTTCGCCGAAGAACTCTGTAGAATCTAGGTCGGATGTTTAATTTGTGATTTATTCCACATTCATGATTTCTACAATGAACGCAGGCTAATCAAAGAATAGATTTGTCCATGGATCGATCGTTCTTGCTTGATGGGATTTTGTGGGGATTTTGGGAGATTGAATCCATGTTGATCTATTGTTGTTGATTTTTCTGCTCCGTTTAATCCTATTAACGGGAGTGGATCAACGCAGTGACAAATGACAGCGGAGGTTCGTTCCTCAAATTTTGTTTCATTGGATTTATCAACTTTTTCTCCTTCGCGTTCTTTGCGTTCTTCATGGGGCGATGAACAACTGATTGTTGTGCATCCATTCTATGATGCAACGATCCAAAATTGTAGATCCAACCCCAGAGCGTTGTCACGGAGGTGCGAAATCGGTTTCGGTAGACGATTCGGAGCGGATCGAGTGATATGATTTCTCTGGTGTTTTTCTTCGGATGGATCGTTGGAGGTTTGTGATCTGATTTGAGGACAGAAAACACTAGTTACGGTGTTCGTATGATGAAACTAACCAACCCATGGAGTATCAGGATGAACGGACAAGAGATCACAGATCCGGAAGAACCGCCGAAGCACGAGGAAGAAGACAATGTTTCTGGAAAAATCCCAACTACACGGCATGTATTATGGGCTACAAGACGTGTGTTCTTCGACAACATCACATTGGTGTACTCTGGGAGTACACAAACACAGGTTGGGTACATGGCCAAGGACACGGCGTATATACCCCTCCCTAGCCAGACCCAGCTAGATACATAGGATACCCCGTGTACTTGTACACGGGAAGGCAGCAGAGACACGGATAGAGACCATGTACGGGCACATGGCCAGCGTACACGGAGCGAGCCCCAGGTGCTCGGACACTGCGTGGGATTCTTCTACATGTCATGTAGTTACTTTATATCTGACAAGCCGAATGACACGTGCCATTTACACAGGTAGTACCCGAAGTCAATGAACACGTCGTGTGATTCTTCTACACATCTTGTAGCTGAGTTTTACATAGCATGAATCGTTGACATGGTCCATTTACACATGCAGTACCCGGAGTCAAGGAACACGGCATGAGATTCATTCTACATGCCGTGTTGTTGAGTTTTACATAGTTTGAACGGATGACACGGGCCGTGTACACGGGCAGTACCCGGGGTTAAGGGACATGGTGTGTAACCATAATACACACTATGTAGCTAATTATTCATGGCTTGAGCCACTTGTCTTTGGTGACTTGGATTAGTTTTCTTAGGGTTCATACCCTTGGTCTTTTTCCTTATTGTTCTGGTATCATTTCCTTTATACAGGATGTTTGTCAGAGTGGATACTCAAGAGGGGGGTGAATTGAGTACCAATTAAAATTTCTGTTAAAAACTTTTAGGATAAAAATCCCCCAAATTAGAACAGCCTAGTCAATTAAGGCAGTAGATATATAAGTGAGTTATTATTCAATAGGTTTCTCTAAGGTTGATTACTCCCCAGTTGAATCAGTATGAGAACTAATTTGACTTTTGATACAAGTTTACTAAACAAAACAGATATACATACTAACCAGAACTAACTATCAGAGTGAATGCAAAAACAATTTCTTTCTTTGAAAATATAAGCACAACGGATAGATGTTAAACAGAGTAAAGAAAAGATGAACACAACACATTTGAAAAAGAGGTTCAGTCTTAAGTCAAGACCTAGTCCTCTCCACTTTGTGATCACCTGCCACCAAGCAGTTATATTAAAAAGTGATACACAGCCTGTATCGGTCTTTACAACAGCTTTCCCAAACTGTCCAGGTTTTTCAACCTCTACCATAGTTCTTTGTGGGAAACAAATGAACTACCAAGCCACACCATGCTTCTTCCACAGTTATACGTGGGTAATAAATGTAAAGATAGTTTGGTATGGGGATTTTCAGTATCCCTCAGTTCAAGAACAAGAGTCAGTGTGTGTAACACATACACACTGATCATAAATTTAAATTATTTAAACAAAGTAGAGCTAAAGATAGTAGGGATAAGTTTGGAATGCTCTATTGTGTTGGTAGATCAGCTCTTTACTTGTTGAAATGAATGAAATAAAGCTTTGGTCCTTCTCTGCAAGTTGCCTCCAATATAGAGTGTCGCAACTTTCAGGTTGTGACTTCCAGATGTAGAGATGACTAGCTTCTAGGATTCAAAAATTCATTACAGCACACTACTACTGATTGTAGAAGGTTTTTGTAATAGATCTTCGTAAATCTCTTGTTCTTTTTGGATTAGTGCTTGAGAGTTCCCTTCTTATTTCCAGTATGTCTGTGGTCTCTACTTTTGTGTCTCTCTTCTCTGTCTTTTATATAGTCTCTTGTTTTTGTGTTTTGCTGACCAGTAGGGGCCAACAAGAGAAATGTTTCAACCATGTGTGGTATTCCTCGTACATCGTACTGTCTCCTGATATCCATACAAATAATAGTAAATAATATCAGGTGCATTAATTTGTCCAGACATGACCGTTATAATATTATTAATAAAATAGGTAAAGAAAAGAGTGGAATATTATTAGACTGGTAGCAGATGAATGTCACACGGTAGAATCCAATCTCTACAACTGTGGACTTCATCGGTAGACTGTTTAGCTGAGGGCTTCAATTGTGGTCTTTCCAACTGTGAACTGTAGTCTTTACAACTGTGAACTGTAGTCTTTCCATCTGTAGACTTCAAACATAGTCTTTTAACGGTAGTTGTTTATTCTTTGTAAAAGTGCATCCTCATCAGTGAACTCCATTGGTGGGCTCAACAGTAGAAATTTAATAGTAAGCTTTTAATTGGTAGTTCTGTAACATCAGACTACTTCAACAGTAACCATTCCAACTGCATACTTGAACCGAGAATTTATCAACAGAAGACTTGAGAAAGAGTCTGACAATTGACTTCTAGCAGAAACCTTGTTACAGCAGTGACCTTATAACAATAACTCTTTGTCTGTGAGCATTGATAGGAAGATAATCAGTAGGTTTGTGACAGTAACCGTGTACCGGTAGCTTCCAATAGTGACTATAAATCTTCAACGATGATCTTATAGCAACAGTGACTTAAGGTGAGAGTAATCTATAACGGTGAATTTGAACAGATGGCTCTTACCTGTAGCCTTTAATAGTGAGTTAATATTTAGATAAATATGTAATGTAAGTTGATGCATCAAAGTCATGAGTCTTATGAATATACATTTTTGAGAATAAGATAATTGTATATGTAGATTAAAAGGATTAAAGACTGACTTAATATATTATGATCAATATTTAAACATGATTTGTGATTATTAAAACAGGTGAGTCCAACAATCTCCCCCCTTTTGATAATCATAAATATGTTAGTATGTATTAAAATATGTCAAGTATCAGATATTAATAAGCATAGTATTTTGAGATTTAGCACAGTATTTTCATATTAGTTTCTCAATTAGTACAGTAAGAACAATATGCATAGTATTTCTCCCCCTTTGTGATTAACAAAAAGAAATAAAAAACGGAGAAAAACTGAGAAGTCTTATATTAATAACACAATACATTTCATGACCAAAAAGAAGATAGAGTCCCTATCAAAATATATAAACAAACTCAATCCATAGCATCCGTAGGTAAGGGGTATTTCCCTTTGGAAGAAGAAGATGAAGAAGAAGCTTGTGGATCAGCAGGTTTAGGAATGGCTATAGGAATGACCGGAGGGGCAACAACAGAAGCTCTTGTGGGTCTATAGTGGGTAGATTGCTGAGGGATCGGTGGAGTAAGGCTTCTGATAGCTTCAGCAGGAGACACGATGGAAGAAGAACCACTGGGTAGAGATGTAGGTAAGGCAGGAGGGATAATGACAGGGGTGCAGTCCACATGGAGAAAGGGGAGAAGAATATTTCTAAAATCCATAATAATGATTCTTCCTCTTTCCATAGAGGATAAGAAATCATCTTTATTTTCCAAAAACATATCCAAAGAAGGAGCCAATTCTCTCATCTTGCTGACCTGCCCCCTAAATGCCTGAGTCACTTGAGGCAACTTCATATTCTCTATCAAGATCTTGAAATGGTTGGTCATTTGATTCTTGGTATAGAACTTCTCAAATTAGGCATCCACCTTATTCTTAATGGCTTCTTGAGAAGCAGTAGCTGCCCGTAGGTGATCACAAAAAAAACTGCTGACATCCCTAGTGGTAGAAAGTATCTGAGTATCAGAGGTGCCACTGGTATTGGCCTTAGCCAACTCTTCCTGGATCATAGTTCTGATCTGGTCAATGATCACAGTGGAGCTAGATGTGGGATGGGGTTTTACCGATAAAGATACTGTCTCTTTGAAAGACTATGTCAAATTACTAACCACCTTTTGAACAAGTGCATCTTGACTGTTCAAATGTTCTTTGACTGATGTATTAAAAGTCTCTAATACTTCCACAAACTGCTTGACTACTTCTATGATATATCTAATATCAGCCTTCACTTGGGTTTGAGAACTATTCATGGCAGTCAATTAAGAAATCGATTGTCTTATAGAAACCACAGCTCCTATCCAACTCTCAATTTGAGTATGGCATACTTTGACATCATCAATCATTTCCATCACAGGACTAGACACAACACATCCCATATATAGCTACATGGATTGCTCCACAATCCTCATCTCTTCAACCAGGCATTTCGTAAAATCTTCCAATAATTCTCTCAGTGCTTCTTTCATTCCAACATTTAAGGAACCAAGGTCCTCCTTGGTTGCTAAATTGTCAGCCACAATAGGAAGGATTACTGAATCCCTTTGGATCTGGTCTTCCTCATCATAGTCTCCATAACTGAGTCCAAGTACCATATATCCTAGATCTGATGACCAGCCTTCGATGTCATAAAACACAGAAACTGAACCAAGATGCTCCCCCTCACTTAGATCATTCTCCTGATAAATCTCCTCTAACTGTTCTACTCAAGGTAACTCCACAACCTCCTCTGCAAATTCAGTAGATGCAACAACCATTTTGTCTGATAGTTCAACAGTAGGGTTAGTACTACACTTTTCTGAGTCATCCATGACTCTCTCATGAATGGTAGTAGATGCCACTCCAGCTTCCTGATCAGGCACTATATTGTCTATATTATCAATCAGAGGGCTCTAACTGAGCTCTTTTTCTTCATTTTCCCCATCATCTGCTTCAGCAACAACCTCATTTTCTTCATGAACAAAATGATCTGACTCGGTTGCCTCATAATTTTCAGAGGTGTCCTTGAAAACATTCTGATATGCTTCTTCTTCTTCTTCATTGGTCTCAGTATCACTATCCTTTAGAATAGTCTCTCTCCTTGGTAGTTCTTTTAGAGGGATAGCTGCTACAGAAGCTTCAGTCCTTACAGGACTCTGAGGTAAATCAGGATCACTCCTATCATCAATAGGGGTGTTCACTCTTTGAGGTTCCACACTCCATTAGCCTCCTCCTCATCAGAATAAACCGGTTCTGGCTAATCAGGCTTCATGCCTAGATCTATTTTGTCTTTTGGCCAAGTTGGATGAGTACTAGGGTCAAATGTTTCATACACCTATCCTTCATCATTCACCCATGTCCTCTTCCAAGGAATCCAGCTAATTTTCATGAACTTGAAAATTACCTTGGAGATACAGACATTATTCTTGGCTACTATCACTTCTTCTTGATTTCCAACCACACCCTTTACATTTAGCATAACTAAAATATGCTTGGCATGTAATAAGGAATTGGACTTAGAGCTTTTCATGGTCATATCCTCTAATTGTACCATCAGTAACCAACATATGTTAATCTTCTACCCATGCTTCAGTAATTACATCAGGAATATGTCCAAGTACTTCAGTACAACAAAGTCCCCTCTCCTCGGACTAAGTATATGCTGAATGAATTAGATTAAGAGCATGTCTTCTCCATTCATCCCAGATGCAATGATCCTTCATCATTTTCCATCTCCTGTCAGTTCTTCCAGAGCTTTTTCATACTCAAAAATAGCACTGTCTGGAGGATCCACTCCAGAGTAGTAATCAAAAATTACTTCATAAGGAACTCTCAAACAGGAAGCCCACTCAGCAGACGAGAAACTAACTTCATTTCCATTGAGTCTGGACATTAGGTTATGCACATCCTATTCCTCTTCGAACGTCATATATTCATAGAATTATTTCACAAGCTTCAGATAGTAAGGTCCATTGTTGATTGCAAAGCATTCAGTCCATCCTTGGGAATCTAGTACTTTTAGTACTAATGACTTGCTCGACATCAGCCAGTATTCACTTAACTCCTTCTTAGCAAAGATTTGTCTCTTGGTCAGATGTGGGTTTAAAGGTCCCGGTGGGGTGTTACAGGTGCCACTGGATTCAGATCGAGTTCTCTTAGGCCTTGGCGCATCCTCATTAACAGTCGGAGGTCGCTTGGTTCTATCCATGGTAATTGAGAGAGGTTCGAGGGCCCAAGTGAAGGGTTAGGGTTTAGTAATTTCAAGAGCAAGGTTCAAGATTGGGAGGGGAAGGTGGATTGAAATGTGTTCGTTTCCTTTGATTTTATCATTTAGGGATTAAAATGAAATAAAATAGAAATAATAAAAAGAAATAAAACGGTTTGAATTACCACAAAAATAAAAACAAACAGTGAGGTATCCAACAGTGAGATGTATCATTGTGGTACACCGGTGAGGTGCAACATTAAGGTATAATAGTAAGGTCCAACTGTGAGGTCCAACTGTGAGGTCTAACAGTGAGGTTCGACTGTGAGGTCTAACCGTAAGGTTCGACTCTGAGGTCTAACAGTGAGGTCCCCTATGCTGAAATTAATCATTCGTAATTCATGTTTGATGTAATTTAACCTCTCAGAATTCAAAGGCTTTGTGAATATATCAGCCAATTGTTTTTCAATGCCAATGAATTCAAGAGTGATATCACCCTTTTGGTAATGATCCCTCAAAAAGTGATGTCTCACATCAATATGCTTTGTCCTAGCATGAGATACTCGATTTTTGGAAATGTTAATAGCACTTCTATTGTCACACTTTATAGAGACATGTTTAAATTGATACGCACAGTCTAGTAAAGTACGTTTCATCCACTGAATTTGATCACAACAACTACCAGCAGCTATGTACTCAGCTTCGGCAGTAGATAATGCAACCGAATTTTTCTTCTTACTACACCAAGATACTAGTGACTTGCCTAAAATGTGACATGTCTTAGAGGTGATTTTTTATCTAACTTGCAACCGAATAAATCAGCATCAGAATAACTCAACAAATCATGTGATTGTCCTTTTAGATAGAATAACCCTATGTGGGGAGTATGTTTGAGATATTTAAAAATTCTTTTCACAGTAGTTAAATGAGACTCTTTTATATTGGCTTGAAATCGAGCACACACGCATACACTAAACATGATGTCAGGTCTACTAGCTATAAGATAGAGTAGAGTCCCTATCATACCTCTGTAGTTTGTTTGATCCACTATATCTCCAGCTTCATCTGTATCCAACTTACAGGTGGTACTCATAGGTGTGTCACTACCTTTACTATCATCCAAATAAAAATGTTTTAAAAGATCCTTAATATATTTTCTTTGATTCAAAACAATGCCATTTTTATTTTTAAAGATCTGCAATCCAAGGAAAAATTTGAGTTCTCCCATTAAACTCATTTCAAACTCATTTTGCATCATTTTTGATAAATCAACACATAATGAAATTTTAGAAGATCAAAAAATAATATCATCCACATAAATCTATACAATCAAAACATCTTTATAAATCCATTTAATTAAAAGATTAGGATCAACTAACCCTTTGGTAAAACCTTTTGAAATAAGAAAAGAGCTGAGCCTATAATACCATGCTCTTGGAGCTTGTTTTAAGCCATACAAAGCTTTAGACAGTTTGAAAACATGATTAGAAAAATGGGGATTTGTAAAACCAGGGGGTTTCTCAACAAACACATCCTCAACTATGTATCCATTTAGAAAATCACTTTTAACATCCATTTGATAAAGTTTGAAATTCAGATGAGATGCATAGGCAAGTAGTATCCTAATGGATTCTAGTCTAGCTATAGGTTCAAAGGTCTCCTCATAGTCTATTCCTTCTTCTTGGCTATATCCTTGTGCAACTAGCCTAGCATTATTTCTAACTATATACCCAGACTCATCTACTTTGTTTCTAAACACCCATTTAGTGCCTATGGTTAGGGTGTCCTTGGGTCTTTACACTAATTCCCAAACTTTGTTTCTTTCAAACAGATTTAGTTATTCTTGCATATACATTACCCAAAATTTATCATTGATTTCATCATCATTATTTTTGGGTTCAAGCTGTGAAAGAAAAGCTTGATGTTTAACCTGGTTTCTTAGAGAAGATCTAGTTTGTGTTCCACTATTTAAATAGCCTACAACAACATCTAGAGGATGATTCTTGAGAGACCTAATACCTCTAAGAAGGGTTGAACAATATTCTTCATAGTTTTCTGTTGGTTCAAAATCAGCAGGTGCAGATTCTGGAAAATTTCCAGAACTGGATACTTTTACAGGGGATTCAATATTTTTATCATTAAGGTTCAAATTTGATAAATCTTCTTCAAGATTTTCAAGAGAAGCTTTAGGGTCATGTGGATCAGTCTCATCGAATTTGATATGAACTGATTCTTCCACACATTTGGTTTTCTTATTGAACACTCTATAGGATTTACTTGAAATAGAATAACCCAGGAAAAATCTTTCATCACTTTTGGGAGAAAAATTTTCAAGATTATCTTCAGTATTAAGAATAAAAAATTTGCAACCAAAAAATTTAAAGCAATTAAACTTAGTCTTCATATTATTCCAAAGTTATTAAGGGGTCCTTTTTAGAATAGGTCTAATTAAGACTCTATTAATAATGTAACATGCTGTATTTACAGCTTTAGCCCAAAAATAAATAGGCAAGTCATACTCATTAATCATAGTCCTTGAAATTTCTTGAAGGGTCCTATTTCTTCTTTCTACAACTCCATTTTGTTGGGGTGTCCTAGGGGCAGAAAAGTTGTGACTATATCCATTATTCTTGCAGTAGGATTCAAACTCATGATTCTCAAACTCATGGCCATGATCACTTCTTAGGGTTTTAATCTTATGATCACTAAGGTTTTCTACAGACTTAGAATATTTCACAATGTAGGAAAAAGCTTCACTTTTGTGAGCTAGGAAGTATACCCAAGTATACCTTGAAAAGTCATCTACAAGAACATAAACATAGTTCTTCTAATTGAAACTTGAAACTCTTTATGGTCCAAACAAATCCATATGAACCAACTCATGTGGTTGAGAAGTTGAAACTTCTTTCTTTGATTTGAAAGAAACTTTGTGTTCTTTTCCCTTTTGACAGGGATTACACACTTTATCATTTGGGAATTCCAATTTAGGTAGGTCTCTAATTAATAATTTCTTAGATAGCTTTCTAAGTGAGTGCACATTACAATGTCCTAATTTTATAAGCCATAACCCAGATTCTTTATGAAAATCATTTAAACAAGAAAAATTTTGTTTGGATAAGGAGTTTAAATCAACAGTATACACATTATCACTTCTACATGCGGTGAATACTATGTCATACTTAGAATTAAAAACATTACATGAATCATTTTAAAATTTAACATTAAGGCCATAATCACATAATGGGGATATTCTAAGTAAATTATACATTAATCCATCAATAAAAAGTACTTTAGAAATTAATATTGTATTAGGGTTACCAATCTAGCCTAAGCCGATAATTTTTCCTCTTGCATTGTCACCAACAGTGACATTCCCACCATCAACTTTAATTATAGTTTTAAAAAACGAATAGTCTCCTATCATATGTCTTGAACATCCACTTTCCAAATACCATAGAGTGTTACAGGAACTCTTTAAACAAATTCCCTGCAAAATAGATTAAATATTGGAAAATTTTGGTACCCATATCTTCTTGGGTCCGGAAAGGTTAGCCAATAAAACATTGGGAACTCATCTTTGCATTAGAAAATTTCTGAAATCAAAAAACATATTTTGAGACATAAATACTTTGTTCGGTCCTTTAGAAAATTGTTTCTCAACAGATTGTCCATAATTACCAGTGAACTGTCCAGATTTTGGAACAAATTTTGTTTTTCTAATGTGTCTCTGTCCAGGCTGATATCCTCGAGTAGTTGTATATTTTTGAGCAATGTGTCTTCCTAGAAACTGGGTCAAGGTATCCCGACCATCCGTGAAATTTTCAATATCCTTTCTCAATTTTTCACTAGATAATTTGATCTGAGTATTCTCTTTCAACAATTGACCATTCTTTTCTTTTTCTACACTTAGATCTGTTTGTTATTACTAGTCAAGCCATGTTGTTTCTTCAAATATTTTTATTTATCTTTTAGTTCACTGTAGGTATCTTCCAGTACATTTCAATATTCAAACAGTTCATCCTTATACATATATGCATCATTATCCGAGTTACTGTTATTTTCAAAATAATAATCATTTAGAATAGGAGAAACATGTACCTCAGATATGTTAGTCATTAAGCACATGTTGGCATGATTTTTTTCAGAGTTAGTAGCTTCTGATTCACTTGTGCTGTCTTCCGAATCACTCTAGGTTGCTTTAATGGATTTCTTGTAATATTTTTCCTTATAGTCATATTTCATTTTGAATTTTAACTTCAGACAGTCGGCCTTGATGTTTCCATTCCTCTTACATTCAGAGCAAACTATATCATTTTCATTATCAGATTTCTTCCAATCCTTCTTCCAATTACCTTTTTGATCATACTTACCCTTGTAGTTTTGATTTCTGAAAAACTTTTTCTTCCTATATATCCTCTTAAATATCCTAGCTATTTGGGCCATTTCATCATCACTATCTGAATCTGAATCATCACTAGTTGAACTTACAGTAGGTATATGTATTTTCTCCTTGTCTTTACTCTTTGAGGCAGCAGACTTAAATGCTACATATTTTCTTTTGGGTTCATCATCATCTTCTTTGTTCACCTTCAATTACTCTTCATACATCATTAGTTTACCAATCAATTCCTTAACCGGTAGCTTGTTGATGTTACATGACTCTCGGATAGACACAGAAGTGCCTCTCAATCTGTTAAGAAAACATATCAATATTCTCATGGTCTTCTCCTTTTCTGGAACAACTTTTCCCAGTGAACTCATGGTGTTGACAATCTCACTGAAGCTAAGATACATATCAGAAATGGGTTCATCGGGTCTCATCTTAAAATTATCATATTTAATAGTATAAATATTTAATCTCATTTCCTTCACATTGGTTGTTACTTCATGAGAAACATCCAAGGTGTCCCAGATTTCATGAGTTGTTTTACATGCAGAAATTCGGTTAAATTCCTCATCTTCTAAAGAGTAGTAAAGAGCATTCATAGAATTACAGTTATTATTATAGTCAGAGATTGTAGCATCATCCCAGGTAGTTCTAGCAGTTTTGGGAATTTCATATTCTGATTCTATAGCAGACCAAATATCAAGACCAATACATTCCAAATTAATTTGCATTTTAATTTTCCATTGACCATAATTCACACCATTAAAGAAAAGTGTCCTGTTAGTAGAAACACCTTCTAGTATATTGTCCATAACTAGATTTTAGAAATTATATTAAAGAGAGAAAATTTAGAACTAACAGAAAAGTTAAGATCTTTAAGTAAAAATAAAATCACAATTTGAAAACAGAGGGTTTGAAATCCTTTTATAAATAAGAGTGAGACCTTTTATACCAAATGTTGGTTAGAGTGGATACTCAAGAGGGGGGTGAATTGAGTATCAATTAAAATTTCTATTAAAAACTTTTAGGATTAAAATCCACCAAATTAGAAAAACCCAGTCAATTAATGAAGTAGATATATAAGTGAGTTATTGTTCAACAGGTTTCTCAAAGGTTGATTACTCCACAATTGAATCAGTATGAGAAATAATTCGACTTTTGAAACAAGTTTACTAAACAAATCAGATATACACACTAACCAGAACTAACTATCACAGTGACTATAAAAACAATTGCTGTATTTGAAAATATAATCACATCAGGTAGGTGTTAAACAGAGTAAAGAAAAGATAAACACAACACATTTAAACAAGATGTTCAGTCTAAAGTCAAGACCTAGTCCTCTCCACTTGGTGATCACCTACCACCAAGCAGTTATATTAAAAAGTGATACACAGCCTGTATTGGGCTTCACAACAGCTTTCACAAACATTCCAGGTTTTTCAACCTCTACCATAGTTCTTCAAGGGAAACAAATGAACTACCATGACACACCAGGCTTCATCCACAGTTAAACGTGGGAAAAAATTGTAAAGATAATTCGGTATGGGGATTTTTAGTATCCCTCATTTCAAGAACAAGAGTCAGTGTGTGTAACACAGTAACTCTGCTCATAAATTTAACGTATTTAACCACAGTAGAGCTAAAGATAGTGGGTATAAGTTGGGAATTCTCTATTGTGTTGGAAGATTAGCTCTGGACTCGTTGGAATGAATGAAATGAAGCTTTGGTCATTCTTTGCGAGTTGCCACCAAAACAGAGTGTGGTAACTTCCAGGTAGTGACTTCCAGAGGTAGAGATGACCAGCTTCTAGGATTCAAAAACACTTTACAGCACACTACTACAGATTGTAAAAGGTTCTTTTCAATAGATCTTGGTGAAGCTCTTTTTCTCTTTGAATTAGTGCTTGAGAGTTCCCTTCTTCTTTCCAGTATGTTCGGGGTCTCTACATTTGTGTCTCTCTTCTGTGTCTTTTATATATTCTCTTGTTTTTGTGTTTTGTTGTCCATTAGGGGCTGACAAGAGAAATGTTTCAACGACGTGTGGTCTTCCTCGTACATCATAATGTCTCCTGATATCCCTGCAAATAACATTAAATAATGTCATGTGCATTAATTTGTCCAGACATTACCGTTATAATAGTATTAATAAAATAGGTTAAGAAAAGAGAGGAATATTATTAGAATGGTAGCAGATGCATGTCACATGGTAAACTTCAATATCTACAACTGTGGACTTCATCGGTAGACTGTTCAGCTGAGGGCTTCAACTGTGCTCTTTCCAACTTTGAACTGTAGTCTTTCCAACTGTGAACTGTAGTCTTTCCATTTGTAGACATCAACTGTAGTCTTTTAACGGTAGCTGTTTATTCTTTGTAACAGTGGATCATCATCAGTGAACTCCATCTGTAGGCTCAACAGTATACTTTTAACAGTAAGCTTTTGGTAGTTCTGTAACATCAGACTACTTCAACAGAAACCTTTCCAACTACAGACTTGAACAGAGAATTTCTCAATAGAATACTTGAGAAAGAGTCTGACAATGGACTTCTAGCAGAAACCTTGTTACAGCAGTGACCTTATGACAGTAACTCTTTGTATGTGATCTTTGACAAGTAGATCATTAGTAGGTTTGTGATAGTAACCATGTACCAGTATCTTCCAATAGTGACTGTAAATCTTCAACGGTGATCTTCTAGAAACATTGACTTAAGGTGATAGTAATCTATAACGGTGACTTTTAACAGAAGGCTCTTACCAGTAGCCTTTAACAGTGAGATTATATTTAGATAACTATGGACTATAATTTGATGCCGCAAAGTCATGAGTCTTAATAATATACATTGTTGAGAATACGATAATTGTATATGTAGATTAAAAGGATTAAAGTCTGACTTAATATATTATGATCAATATTTAAACATGATTTGTGATTATTAAAATAGGTGATCCCATCATAGGAGTATTATCCCTTCAGCAGGACTTCCTGAATAGAGTTTTTGGAATCCCCTCTGGGAGACTTAGAGCTGGATCCTCTATTCTTTCCTGGATCCCTTGGTGGAGTTCTTGGTATCGACACGACCAACATTACCTGGGCGTCGATCCTATGCATAGCGGATTAACTCAGACTGCCTTGTCGGAATCACCCTATGACATGGTTGTGATCGTCATCTGAGCATCATGTTCTCTTGGTACTTGTGGAGTGTGTTCTCTTGGAACAAGTAATTTGTATCTCTCTCTTTAGACCTAGGAGTGTGTTCTCTCGGTTTCATGCTTAGTGGAATCTTCGAGCTGGATATTAGTGGTGGTTTCGCAAGGGTCATTTGTGTATGACTATATCGGGATATTCTTGTTATATGTTCCGTAGACATATACTGTGTAGAGATGACTGTATCTTTCCTTTTTGGTATTTACCTTGTTGTATTCCTTTGTGGGTTCGGGGTGTCCTACTAGGTATTGTTATACTCACCCCCGCACGGGCTTTGCCCGCACGTGTCGTGTCTTGTGCAGATGAGTGAGCCTTTGACAGGATTCTAGGAGAACCAGGACCAGACTTTACTCAGTGAGATCAGACAGGCCGTGGTGTGTTCTTACGGCTACAGATGGCAGTCCCAGCACCTTGAAATAGGTTGGAATTTGTTACGGACACTTTTTTGGTGGGCTTGTACTTTGGACCCATGGTTTTTTGTACATTACTTTCCTATCGTACTATTTTGGTTGGGTTTTAGTGTATGCATTCATATTTTCCTTTTAGTAGTTATTACTTTTTAGATTTGTGGGATTGGAGATGTGTGTGCGTGTGTACAGGTTTATAGGCAATGCCTCCCATGTTAGTATCATGCTACTCGGTGCTAGTCACTAGCCCCTGGCATATTGGAGGTTGGCATGGGGAGTTGCAGCTCGGGCCCCACTGGGATGGGTCGTTATAGAGTGGTATCAGAGGTGGTCAGTTCTACCTTAGGACCGAGAGTATGTGAGTTGGTTTGGGGCAATAGTGTTAAGGGTTTCAAGTTCGGATTTCAGGCCAGGGACCCCAGTGTTGGTGCAGGTAGCTGACATATCCATACACCATGACTCTGATAACTTGCTTTTCGACATGGAACATGAGAACACGAGTTGCATGGGAAAATAATCGAACATGCATCATATAGGAATGGGTTGTGGTTTTCATGTCCTTCTTGAGTCAGCTCTCCAGATATACTCACTTACTGAGATACATCTTGTTTCCTCCACGATTTTCACCCACTAGGATCCAGCATATCAATCAAGAGGATAACCCCCTCAGTGATGAAGCTTCTATTCAGGGGCCGGATCCCCCAGTTTTACCATCGGGTGGTGTGCCAGTTATCCCACCACCTGTGGAGTAGTGTTTAGTGCCTGCTGTACCAGTGGAGGAGGAGCGTAGGCTAAGCGCACTCCATGAGTTTCAGAGGCAGATACCCCTAAGGATTCGAGGCGAGCCTGACACTTTGGCAGTAGTGGACTGGATTAAGGTAGTGGCCAGAGTTTTCCATTTGGTCAGGACACCATCAGACCAGATGGTGATCCTGACAGAGAGCCTTCTTCAAGGCTCGGTAGGGAGATGGTGGAGTTTGGTTATCCAGACTCACGATGAAATGACTCTTGCATGGTCAGAGTTTGAGCAACTCTTCAGAGAAGCGTTTTCACCGGTTACCCTAAGAGTAGTACATATATAGGAGCTTCTTCATCTTTAGCAGGGAACCATGATGGTGGATGACTATTCATCGAGGTTTACTGTCCTCTCGCGGTACTCGATGGATATGGTCAGAGATCAGTACTTCAGAGCTTAGACATTTGAGAGAGGCTTGCTCAGAGATATCCGAGCGAGCATTGTCCCTATGAGAATTACTACTTATGATGGGGTGCTCAAGTGGGCTTTGGTGGCCGAGATATTCTTGGAAGATCAGAGACATACGGAGTTGTCAGAAGTGGGCGAGCTAGAGTAGAGACCTCGGAAGTAGGGAGCCGACGTCAGGGACCCATGCATGGGAGACGTTTTCAGAGGAGATCCCAGGAGAGGGAATATGCCGTACAGGTTTTTCATGGTGCATCCAACCAGCGTCGAGAGAGGTGATAATACTCATGTGATGGTTAGGGACATCTTGCTCGAGATTGTCCGATCCGCCGTACTACTGACACAGGAGCAGTGGATGGACCACCGAGGTAGAGGCAACGTGTGTAGCATCTAGTTCCGCGGGGCGGCGGACGTGGTAGGGGAGCTGGGAGAGCAGCTGTAGGTGGTCATAATTTTGACCTATTACCACCACCACCCATAGGAGGTCCACCCCAGGCTGAGGGAGCTGGTGGATAGAGGCAGGGACAGCTGCAGGTGGCAGAGGCTTATGACCCAGGTACTCCCAGAATGATTAGTGGTAAAATCAGTGTCTTTTATACTTTGGCTGCCGTACTGATAGATACAGGTGCTAGTTATTCCTTTCTGGAATCTTATCTTGTTCAAGACCTTGAGATTCCAGTTGATCCATTCACTCGACCCATACGCATAGAAACACAAACTGAAGAAGATTCAGAGATCACACACCTCGGTAGACAGTGTGACGTGACCCTTGGAGGTGAGAGTTTTGGTTGGAACCTCTGGGTGGTAGCGTCGAGGCCTTACGATGTAATTCATGGTATGGATTGGCTATCCACAGTTCATGCCCAGATGGACTGTTTTAGGTGAAGTGTGCAGTGTGTCTGAATTGATGGAACAAGGTTCTATATTGTTGGTGAAAGAGAGACCCAGGCAGTGCAGGATGGACTCGTGCATAGGAAGGAACAACTGATATCCTATCAGTTGCCTAACCTAGCCCTTGGCACAATAGATGTTACGAGTTTCCAGTTCCCAGTAGTAGTGGCTGAGTATGAGGACATCTTTCCAGAGGATTTTTCTCAGACTACCTCCCCATCGGAAGATAGATTTCAGCATTGAGTTGCAACACGAGACAACACTGATATCAGCATCAGCATATCGGATGGCTCATACAGAGCTTCATAAGATGAGGGTTCATTTGGAAGAATTGCAGAAGAAGGTCTTTGTAAAACCCAGTGTTTCACCCTGGAAAACCCCAGTGTTGTGTTCCAAAATGGTAGACAGGAGCTTGGGGCTATGTGTGGATGACCGGCGCTTGACTCAGGTGATCGTGAAGAACCGGTATCCATTACCGAGGATCGATGACCTCTTCGACCTGTTGAGAGTGGCACAATGGTTCTCAAAGGTTCATCTACGATTAGGCTATCACTAGTTGCGAGTACGGGATGAGGATATACCGAAGATGGATTTCAGATGTTTATACAATCACTATGTGTACATGGTGAGGCCCTTCGGCGTAAAAAATTTCCTGGCAATGTTCGTGGGACCCATGAACTGGATATTTCATCCCTATCTAGATCGGTTCGTAGTAGTCTTCATCGATGATATCCTTGTGTACTTTGCGCCTGAGGAGGAGCACGCGAGACACCTAAGGATGGTTCTGGACGCACTCTGAGAGCACTAGTTGTATCAGAAACTCCCGAAGTGCCAGTTTTGGATACAGGAGGTCCACTTTATAGGACACATTATCTCAGAAAATGGTGTAGCAGTGGACCCAGCTAAGGTGGAGGCAATGCTAGCATGGGAGCCACCCCGAAGAGTGAAGGAGGTGCGGAGTTTCCTGGGGTTGGTAGGCTACTATCAGAGATTCATTATTGATTTATCCAGGATTTCATCTCCCATGACAGCTTTGACCCAAAAGGGGCATCCTTTCGTGTGGACTGAGAGATGCCAGTATGCATTCCAGCAGTTGAGACAGAGTCTGATGAGCGCCCCGATCTTGAGATTACTGGAGGAGGGTGTCGAGTACGTAGTATTCTGCGACGCATCCGAAATTGGGCTTGGTTCTTTCCTGATGCATAGGCAAGTAGTGATTTCCTATGGCTCATGCCAGTTGATGCCACACGAGCATAACTACGTGACCCATGATCTTGAGTTTGTAGGGTTAGTCTTCATGTGGAAGATGTGGCAGCACTACCTGATGGGAGAGTTGTTTACCATCTACTCTGATCACAAGAGTATCCGATATATCTTTACTCATAAGTATCTATTTCTGAGAAAAAGATGATGGATTTAGTTCCTCCAGAATAATGACTTTGAGATCATTTATACACATGGGAAGGGGAATGTTGTGGCAGATGATCTCAGTAGTAAATCTAGTTCGTAGTTGCTGGATGAGGTGATGAGGTTGTTTGCCTCCTTATAGTTATCCTTCGTGGATGGAGATGAGATATCTTACCTTCAATCGATTGTTATTACCCCTCCACTCATACAGCGAGTCCGGGATGCACAGCACAAGGATGCTAGCTGTGAGGCTCTACGTGCTCAGATATCCACAGGTGTTGCAGCTGATGGATATTCAATAGGTGGGGAGCACATTGTTCTTTTCAGAGGGCACCTAGTAGTACCAGTGATGTTGTGGGAGGATGTTCTGAGGGAGTTCCATACATCCCCTTTGGCGGTGAATCCAAGCATGGAAAAGATGTACAAGGACCTTGGTCGTCAGTTTTGGTGACCAGGAATGAAGAAGATTGTGGCAATGTTTGTTTCTCGGTGCCTTACTTGTCAGCAAATAAAAGCTGAGCACCAGGTTCCAGCAGGTTTGACTCAGCCCCTTGAGGTGCCACAGTGGAAGTGGGACGGGATATCCATGGACTTCGTGACGGGTTTACCATGTATGTGAAGGGGAAACGATGCCATCTGGGTGATTGTTGATCGACTCAACTAGTCAGCCCATTTGCTAGCCATATGGGAGAAAAGTTCAGTAGAGGGATTGGGAAGCCTCTATGTGCAGGAGATAGTTCAACTTCATGGAGTGCCATCCACGATCGTCTCAGATCGTGATGCTCGTTTCACATCTCGGTTGTGGATGGAAATCTCTAGGAGAGAAAGTGGGAGCAGGAGGCTCAGATTCGCATGCAGTACCCACATCGTTTTGAGTAGCCCTTGTTTTAGATTTTTGGGGACGTAAAAGCTCTAAGGTGGGTGTGATGTAATCTCCCAGATTTTTTCATGTATTATTTTAATATTATATTGGAATTAATTTGAGACCATGCTCTGAGATGACGTGCAGTTCCAAGGCCTGGTGAGCCTGGAACAAATGTTTGAATTTAATTTAATAATTAAATTATGTGTGCATGCGGTTTTCCTGAAAAAGTGGAATAACTCTTGAACGGGTGCTCTGATCCTAAATATGAGGGTGCCATTGCGTTCGGGATAACGATTTTACTTGAGGCGATGCCTAACATCATCTGGAGCACGTCGGTGGTGAAAACTTGTTTTTGGATGTAACAGCAATAAAATATTTTATTAAAATATTTTATTTAATCCATGTTGTAGCGAAATATTTTTATTCATTTAAATAGAAATTTCACAGGGGGTCGGGGTTACAATTCCCATAAGTCTGAATTTCTCGGGAGGCACTGCAGAAAACCTCCCAACACAATGATGACGTTTCTGGCGATTTTCGCCAGCGACGACGACACGGCGACCAGATCTTCACCAACGAATGTCGTGGAATACAGGTAGGATGTTTAATTTGTGATTTGTTCTCGGTTCTTGATTTCTACGATGAACGCAGGCTAATTCATGAATAGATTAGTCGGCGTATCAATCGTTCTTGCGAGATGGGATTTTGCAGGGATTTTGGGAGACTGAATCCATGTTTATCTATTGTTGTTGATTTTTCTGCTCCGTTTAATCCTATTAACAAGAGCAGATCAAAGCCGTGATGAAAAACGGCGGAGTTTTGTTCCTTAGATTTTTTTTCATTTTATTTCTCCCCTTGTTCTTCTTCGTGTTCTTCACATTCTTCGTAGGGCGATGAACAACAGATCGTTGTGCATCCGTTCTGCGATGCAACGATCCCAATTTGTAGATACAACCTCGGAGAAATGTCACAGAGGTGTGACAACAGTTTCGTTGGGTGATTCGGAATGGATCGAGTGATATGTGTTTTCAGGCATTTTTCTTCGGATGGATAGTTCGAGGTTTGTGATCCGATTTGAGGACCAAAAACACTCATTACGGTGTTTTTATGATGAAACAAACCAACCCCTGGAGGATCAGGACGAACGGACGAGAGATCGCGCATCCGGAAGTCCGGCCGAAGCGTGAGGAAGAGGATGATGTTTCTGGAAAAATCCCGACTACACGGCGTGTAGTATGGGCTACACGGCGTGTGTTCATCGGCGGGATCACATGACGTTTAATCCGGGAGTACATAGACATAGGTTGGGTACAAGGCCAAGGAAACAGCATGTATACCCCTCCTGGGACAGACTCGTCTAGATACATGGGATACCTCGTGTACTAGTACACGGGTAGGTGGCATGGACACGGACAGAGACCGTGTACGGGCACATGGCCAGCATACACGGAGCGAGCCCCAGGTGCTCGGACATGGAATGTGATTCTTATAATTCTTGTGTAGTTACTTTCTATCCAACAAAACGAATGAGCCATTTACATGGGAAGAACCCAAAATCAAAGAACACAGCGTGTGATTCTTCTACATGCTGTGTAGCTGAGTTTTACACAGCTTGAACGGACGACACAGGCCGTTTACACAGGTAGTACCTGAAGTCAAGGAACACGGCGCGTGATTCATTCTACACACTGTGTTGTTGAGTTTTACATAGCTTGAAGGGATGACATGTGCCGTCTACATGGGCAGTACCCGGGGTCAAGGAACACGGCGTGTAATCGTACTACATGTCGTGTAACCAATTCTTGATGGATTGAGCCACTTGTCTTCGGTGACTTGGATTAGTTTTCGTAGGGTTCGTACCCTTGGTCTTTTCCCTGATGGTTCTAGTATCATTTCTTTTATACAGGAGTGTGATCTATTCAGAAGGACTTCATGAATAGAGTTGTTGGAATCCCCTATGTTAGGCTTAGAGTCAAATCCTCTATTCATTCCTGGAACCCTAGGTAGAGTTCTTGGTATCAACGTGACCAACTTTACCCGAGCTATGATCCTCTACTTAGCGGATTAGCTCGGACTAAGTTGTCGAAATCACCCTATGACTTGGTTGTGATCCTCATCTGAGTATCATGTTCTCAAGGTACTTGTGGAGTGCGTTCTCCTGGAACGAGTACTTCGTATCTCTCTTTTCAGACCAAGGAGTGTCTTCTCCCGGTTGCATGCTTAGTGGAATCTTCAAGCTGGATCTTATTGGTGGTTTCACAATGGTTGTCTGTGTATGAGTATATCTGAATATTCTTGCTATATGTTCTGTAGAAATATGCTGTGTGGAGATGACTGTATCTTTCCTTTTTGGTATTTCCCTTGCTGTATTTCTTTGTGGTTTTGGGCTGTCCTATTGGGTATGGTTATACTCACCCCTGCACAGGCTTTCCCCGCATGTTTCATGTCTTGTGCAGACGAGCGAGCCTTTGACAAGATTCTAGGCAGACCAGGACCAGACTGTACTCAGTGAAATCAGATAGGCCGAGGTGTGTTCCTATAGCTTTGGATGACAGTCCCAGCAACTTCTAATAGGTTGGACTTTGTTACAGACTCTCTTTTTGTGGGCTTGTACTTTTGGCCCAGGGTTTTTTTTACTTTACTTTCCTGTCGTACTCTGTTGGTTGGGTTTTAGTGTATGCATGCAAATTTTCCTTTTATTATATTTTACTTTTCAGGATTGTGGGCTTGGATATTTGTGTGTGTGCATACAGGTTTATAGGCAATGCCTCCCATGTTAGTAGCATTTCTACTTGAAGCTAGTCACCAGACCCTGGCCTATTGGAGGAGGGCTTGGGGAGTTGCGGCTCGGACCCCACTGGGACAGGTTGTGACAATTTCAAAGTGAATATGGATAGTAGGAAAAAATTTAAATTGTAGTACAGTAATTTAAGGGTGAATAAACCACTAAACAATACAATGTATAGTTGCGAAAACTGCAAAGATAAGGGAAAAACAAACACCCAAACATGAAACCAGTACTAACAAATAATACATATAGAAAATCAAGTCTGCTGAGAGAGCCCAAATCCTGTATCCCAAGAAAGGCCACCATATGAAGTCCACACATCTCATATCCCTATGCCCCTCAGTAGTCACGATCAACCAGTCCACAACCTTCAAAAGACAGGACACATGTTGGGAAAATCACAAGCAAGGGTGAGTGTAAACATACATAGTATAATTCCCCAAAAAGGTGTCGGGGGAGTAGTACAAGATACACCTAAAAAGAATTAGTATATGTACAAATCATAGAAAAAGAGAATGGAAAAGTGAAGCTCATCCAAAAAAGAGTGTGTAATTTGACTTATCCAAACAAAAGGATCTCGAGAGGGTGGGGAGATGAACTCCTCATTGAGTATTCACTACATATAGATGGAGAATAGAACTATCCAACCATGATATGATAAACAGTGAAAGCACATGGTATACCCCATGCATCATAACCTCTCTTAGAAGGAGTGTAAAAAAGACCCAAGGATTGGGTACTACATCTGGGTATATATATATATATATATCTGTGTGTGTGTTCTCAGTAAAAGAAGCTGAAACGAGGGATTAAGGGGATTTTCATCTCAACGCCCATCCCAAGAAAATGAGTAGTCATCTATTCCAATGTAAGAACCATCTGTGATTTCCCACATCTCATGACATCTATCCATGAGGCATAAGTCAAAAGGGCTCAAATCACCACACCTCGATACCATCTGCATTGGGAGACACTGAATCACTGGCAATGTTTTGGGCCATGTCACAAGGATACATCTTGGTGGGGGAAAACACCCATATTCCTTGTGAGTCCTTAGGTATGTAAAATCACACCATGCCACTAGGAAAAAGTCAAGCCATGCCACACTAATGGTTAATTTCATGACACTCAATGCTACTAGGAACAGTAAAGACACACCACGCTAAGAGGAAAAGTCGATCCATGCCACATTACTACAAAAATAAGAGTCACGCTATTCTATTGGGAATGGTGAAGCCACACCACGCAACTGAAAAAATTCAAGCCACACCATTCTATGAGGAAAAGTTGAGCCACACCACACTATTGGGAAATGTCAAGCCATGCCATGCTACGGGAAAATTTAGTTTCTAAGCATGCCAACCTAGAACATTCACATTATATCTCGAAATCCACCACCATAGGAACCATCATGTTTTATGCAAAAAAACAATCAAGATAGGAATTTTGTGGTTCAAAATCCAGGTTCAAACAATGGAGATATTATGGTTTGAAGATTTCTTTATTGAGATTAATAATTATTTTGCGTGTGAGGTGGATCTGATCCCATGTATTAGAACACACCATGTAGGTGGGATACATGGCATGCCCTGCCCATAGGAGGACCATACCATTTATGATGGTCATGTCTGTGTACCTAGACACTATGTCCATGTACATCGGCACCTAGTGTGAAGGTCCACACGAGATATTGTCTGTGTGGCCAGTCCATGTTCGTGTGCTCGACACTTGGTCATGTGTTCCTTCGCACATGTCACCTCACAAGGGATGGTAGTACACGACATGTCAATGTATGTACACGTCATGTCATACCTAACTCTCCCAAACACTGTCTCCACGGCTGAGGGTGGGCTATATCAAGTGTGTTCTTCATTGAACATAGTGAATTGTTGATATTTTTTTAGAAATTCCATATTTATAATGAATCTTCAACTACTATTTTAATCATCCTTATTAATTGTCAAGATCTCCTAGAAACTCTCCATAATTACTAGATACCACAAAAGAACACATAAATGATTCCCAGTTTAATACAAAATGCCCTCGGTAAAAAATGAGGATTTTACCAATTTTTGAGCATAATTGCAGCTTCTTGCTACATCAGATCTTCATAAAATCACAGAATTATTCATCCTCAAGCTATATAGTCTTCAAATCTATGACTTTATCATTATTTTGTCACCATTTTGTGAAATCTTTACAAGACTATCTTGGTTCGTGCACCCGTTCGAGCATAGGTTGCCTGAAAAGCATCGAACTGTAATCGACCAGGATTACATAGTGACAGAATAGAAGACAAAAGGGGTAAAGTCAATATAAAAAAAGATTTTTTGTCACACTTCATGATTTTCATGGAAGGATATTGAGAATGGGGTACCTGGGATTGTACAGATGAAAAAAATTATGTATCTGGATTATAGGTGCTTGCAGAGTTCAAAAAAAAGGGGAGAAGGTTGACGATTAAATTCACAACATGATCAAAATTTAATTAGTGGTGTAGAAACACCAAAAAACAAGTCCTAACTAGATTCAATATCTCTTCATTGACATAAAAAGTGCTCATTGTTGAAGGAGGACTATCTGTTGTGTGTTGATATCCCTAAAAGGAGCGATCCCTTGTCATTATTTTTCACCATTAGTCAACAGAAAGGATCCAAAAAAAGAGTTTATAACCTCAAATTAGGATTTGGGATAAATTAAAATTAAATAATTAACCAATTAATTAATTAACTTTAATCACTCTATCATTGAGGTAGGGGTTATAACTTCTCGAACTAACTAAAATTATGATTCACATATGGTAAAAACTGCTTTCTAGACCCAACCGTGGTGTCAGATTTCTGATAAGATCATCTATTTTTAAGTTACCTGAGTTTCGTTAATTAACTATGCATGTGTAATATAAAATATATTTAATATTCATATAAACATAATTCTAGGAACACGGGTCCTAGGAATCTCACCCCATCTCAGCGTCTGGATCTAGAATAATATTTAGAAATATTTCAAACTATTATTAAGAAATAATAGGGTCCCTACATCATCCCACCATTATTATTTTCTTCCTGAGAAAGAAACACTAAACAAAAATGTTTGGGTACTGATCCCGCGTCAGGTACTCTAGTTCCCAGTAACTCTTCTACAGGTTTCAATGCTTCCACAAAAATCATACGTGAGGGATGGATAATCCTCATGGGGTCCACTCTTATTGGTCCTTGATCAACACCAGGTTTTCTATAATGGTGTTTCAATCATCAATGTCCATCTCACCCTAGTCAATAATGTTTGTGGGTCCATCATATATCTACTCAACTACAACACATGGAAGACATATTTCACATGTTCTTGTTGTTGGGGTAAGGTGAGGCAATATGAATCCTCGTCAATCTTTCACACGATCTCAAATGGCCCAATGAACCTTGGCAATAGATTACAACCCCAATTGATCCTTCACAACCTACATCAGGGAGAGAATCTCTAGAATATGTGGTCTCCCTGCTCAAACTCCAAGGGCCTATGACAGTGATCTATATAGGACTTGTATCTGATCTGGACTGTATCCATCCGCTTAGGGATAACCTTCACCTTCTCCTTTATCACATTCACCAACTCTGGGCCTATGGGAGAGGAATATCCAATATATTTCCAACATAGGGGTGACATGCATGGCCTTCCATATAGGGCATCCAAAGGTGTCATGCCTATATTGGTGTAGTAGCAGTTATTTTATGCGTACTCCACTAAAGTAAATTGATCCACCTTGCCACATGAAAAATACATCACACATTCTCTTTGGATATTCTCTGACACTTGGATAGTCCGCTCGGTCTTCCCATCGGTCCGGGGGTTGAAGGTTTTACACATCTTGAACTGGGTCTGGAATTCCTCCTGAAAGACCCTCTATAATTTTGATGAAAACCACAACTCATGATCAGAGATAATTGTCTAGGGTACCCCATAAAGGTAGTTGATCTCTCCCGCATTTTCCATCCCTAGAATCTCTATTTAACTCTCCTCCCTGATGGGAAGGAAGTGTGCTGAATTTTTGAGTTGGTCGAATTCCACTCAGATGGTGTCATGGCTCTTCACTATGTGCAGAATCCTAGTAACAAAGTATGCGGATATGCTTTCCTATTTCCATATTGGGATATCAAGTGTCAAAAACAACCATACTGGTATCAGTTGTTCAGACTTCATCTTCTAATAGGAAAGGAATCAAGAGACAAGCTCAGCTACACTCTTCCTCATACCGAATCACTAACACCACCATTAAACATCCCTATACATCTTCCCCATGCCATGATGTATAGATAAGGGAGCAATATGGAACTCTTGCATCACCTCCTCAAGTAGCACAACTGAAACTATTGTTCTCCCATAGAAGAGGATCATGAGATTCCCTTTTTCATAATATCCATATAGTGAGTCTTTTGTGGATATCTGGTCACAAAAAATCTCATAGTCAACATCTCCCAGCTGATACTCCTACGCATTCTCAAGTAGAATAGGAGCCAACACTGTCTACAAAAGGAAAAATATAACCTACTTATCCATCAAGGTCAGTTGTACAGAATCCAAATTCTCTGATGGTTCCCAAAAAAGGTGAGATAGGGAATTCCTGCTAAGGGAATCTACTACATTGTTTCCCTTTCCTAGATTATAAATGATCTCAATGTCATAGTCCTATGGGAACTCCAACAAAAACCGCTATGTTAGGTTCAGGTCTCTATGAGTGATGATGTACCCGAGGCTCTAGTGGTATGAATAAACCACAAAGCCTTCTCCTAGAAGGTAGTACCACCATATCCTTATAGATAACACTACCAACACCAACTCTATACAATGAGTTTCATAATTAATATCATGGGATCTCAAGTGCCTCGACCCATATGTGATGAACTCATGTCATTGCATCAGAAAGCAACCTAGCCCAACTCCTATGGTGTCATAATAAAACAAAAACTCAACTCCCTCCTTTGGTAGCCAAAAAACTGGATCACTTTTCAGTATCTGCCTCAACTATTTGGAGGCTTTCTAGCACTACTGAGTCTAGATAAACGAATTTCCCTTCTACATCAGAGAGGTAAAATGGGAAAAAATCATAGAGAATTATGATAAAAATTTCTGGTAGTACCATGCAAAGTCTAGAAAACTCTGAACCTTTGAAATATTATTGGGAGTATCCCAAGAAATAACTACTTAAAACTTTTATGGATCCATGGAAAATCCTTTCATGGAAATGACATGCATAAGAAAGTGAAACTTCTTTACCAAGAACTAGAATTTCATGTACTTGATGGAAAGCCGGTTCTATTAAAGAAGAAAAAAGACTATCCTCATGTTATCTGCATGCTCCTCCTCTTCAGTAGAGTTTATTAGTATATCATCTGTGAATTAAATGAAAAACATAACCAAATATGGCTAGAAGATCTGGCTCATCAATGATTAGAAAATGGCTGGGGAATTCGCCACACCAAAGGGAATCACTACAAAATCATAGTCATCAGACCAACATAGAATGACCAATTTCAATATATCAATCTCTTCAACCCGTAGCAAGTGGTAGCCGGATTTGAGATCAATATTGAAGAACCATCTCACACTATGCATCTGATCAAAGAGGTTATCAATTCACATCAAGGTGTACTTGTTCTTTATTGTGTCCTAGTTCTGGTGGCAATAATCCTTGCAATGCCATAATCTCTCATCTTCCTTATTCACAAAAAACTAGTGTTTCCCAGAGGGACCCACTGGGTCTAATGAAACCTTTCTCATGAAGGTCCTCTAACTGCAACCACTAGTCACAAAGCTCTGTGGAAGCCATCTGAATGGATATAGAAGATATCAGGGAATTCCCCGACAGTAAGTGGATAGAAAACCCCAACTCCCACTTCATAAGTTTTCCTAGAACATATTTGAGAATGAATTATTTATAATCATCCAAAACTGATGGGATCCCAATAACCAAAGATGCTACTTTACCAAGGGTCATACTCACCACATGATGGGTGATAGGCTGTAACCTCTCACTCAAATCAACCCCTTGTCCTTCTACAATGTCTCCTTCACTGAGAAAGGAGAACCTCATCCAATTCTTGTGTATGCACCTGATTAATTTTTGGTGGTGGTTAATATGGGTTTAAACCATGGAAAGCAAGTATATTCCCAAGATAACATCATAGGGGTCCATCATGAAGACAAGTAATTCCCACTTAAAACTCTCTTTACCAACATACAACTTTTATTATCGGTATATGGAAGATACATAGGAATCATTCCCTATAGGAACCTCAAGGCGTAGCTAGTGTGCTAGTGTCTCTATTGGGAGCTCCAACTCCCACACAAAGAGTTAAGAGATAAATGTGTTACTGGAGACTATGTCTTCTAGTACTATGTAAATAGTAGTGTAAACAAAAATCATACCTTGAAACATCTTGTGTGCCACTAGGTCGTGGTCATCCATACCCTATAGCTATTTATGGCCCCAACCACCAGCTCCCTGAGTTTCACGTAGGCCTCCTAGAGGTGGTGGTGGGAAAACCTCATACTATTGTCTCTCGGCTAAAAGTCATCCCATCCCTATAGTATATATTCATCCCTGGTGACCTCCCTGTCTGCGCCAGGGAGACTCCTGGTCACAGCGCTGCGTCTACCGTGGAAGTCTGTCTATTGCCTGCCTGGGATTCTTAGTATGCCAAGTTGAGTGGACCTGGACCATGTGACCACGACCATCACAAGTATAGATTTTTTTTTCTCACCAGGGTGGATCAGTGATCTATGCTGACCATAACCTGCATGACCACGAGCCTGAGTACGCTCACGAAAAGGCCTCTTGTCCCAATATCTCTAGCACCTACCTGTTGTTGAAGAATACACAGCTTAGTTGCACCTACAACTTCCCCTAGCTATCTAGAATTCCTCTACCAAGAATATATTAATCAAAATTTCTCACTCCAGCACCGCTGCATAGGTGGGTATTCATAGGGACACTACGCTAACTCAGATCTCTTTACAGAGTGCCTGCCCGAACTTCAGTGTGTGGAAGTAGCCGTCTCTGACCATATTTAGGGTGTACCTTGAAAAATCGCTAAACATCATTTCATAGTCCTCCAATAACATCCCAACCTGATTATGAACAATAAACTAATGGATCTCTAGGGTGCACAAACATTAGGGTAGTATTCCTTGTGAAAGAGGTGTTAAAAGTCATCCCACATGAGTTTCACCTCATCCTGCATTAGGTTAATTAAGCTCCACTAGTGCCTAGCCACGCCATAAAAAATATATCTTTCAAAGAAAAACTCTGGTTCATTAGGTTATTCACTAGTATTAAAATGAAAACCACTAATTCTATTAGGTATTATGCTTCGTGAGGATCAGTCTCTCCATGGAACCACAATGTTCACTATTGCTGAAACCTACAAAGTGCGCTCAACCAAGGCATGCCCTTAGCCTATTCTGTTGGTACCAACTACTACTCGATAGGTGGAGTGAGTAATACCTATCCACGTAGAGATTGTGGGTTGCACAATGGGCCCTAAACTAAAGCCATGTCACTCAATGGGTCGTCATCACGATGTGGAGCAGAAATTCTAGTTGGCTTCTATCATAGAGGTATCCGGAAAATGGTCAAGCAATAATGCATTCAGAAGAGCATACACATATATCGACAATAGAATGGGGATCTGACTCAATAAGAACTCTCAAAGAATCAAATCCTATATAATGCATGTACTATTCTTCTTTAAAACAAGTTTCTAATGGGGTCGAGTCGACAAGCAGGTAAATAGGGTAATAGTGAATGGATACATCGACTTCCACACTACCAATAGACTCCCTAGCCTAATATCTACTCTTGAGACACTTTATAATTTTTTCTAAAATTGAAACCAATCCAATCAAGTGGTAAAATATGAAAAATGTCCCAAGGAATAAACATCCTAAATTAACACTTTTTCATGAATGACCCAAGCTGGGGCTCGAGCAGCAAGTACCCCAAGCCTGCCTCTATAGGCTAGGGGTTACGATAAGTGTCGTAGGGACAACTATCAAAGGGAGGCCTTTTACAAAGAACCTATACACACACAAAGCCAACTCGATGAAAATGTGAAAAGGGAAAGTAGGAGAAAATATGAAACTGATGTAAATTTAAGTAAGAATGCATGGACCTCTAAACAGTACAAGGTATGATAATGAAAACTGAAAAGGAAAGGGAAAAAACACATTCCCAAACCAGAAACTAGTTCTATCCTGAAGAACACTAGAAAATAGAGTATTATAAGGGATCCCACATCCTGTATATAAAGAATGACCACCGTATACAGTCCATGTAGATTGTATCCCTACACCCCATATTATTCACAATCGACCTGTGCACCATATGCAGAAGACCCGACATGCATTGGGAAAATCCCATGTAGGGGTGATTATATTCATAACCAATAGAACTCCCCAAAAAGGTGAAAGGGGATATGTAAGAGATAAACCAGAAGATAAGTAATATAAGAACAAGGTGTAGTAAAATAGGATGGAAAGAGTGCAGATTAACCCAAAAATGGTGTGGAAGTAGACTCATCATACCACAGAGAGCTCTGGACGGTTAGGAGATGAACTCCTCATCTAGTCTTCATTACCTATTGTTAGAGAGTAGAACTGTCCAACCAAAAGAAACTAAATAAGAAAAGCACATGGAATACCCCATGTGTCTTCACCTCTCATGGAATGAGGGTAACAATGACCCATTGTTCGGTTACTAAAGCTAGGTATATATACATTTATGCGTAGTCAAAGAAGCCCAAATGAAGGAGTAAGAGAATCTTCATCTCATAACTCATCCCAAGAAAGTGAGTATCCATCAGTTCCAAAGTAAGAACACTATTATATTCCCTACATCTCATTAGATCTACCCATGCGGCACAAGTCAAAGGGGCCCAAATCCTCACACCTCGATACTATTCTCTTTGGGAAGCACTGACTCGCCCGCATAGTTTTGGTTCATGCCATAAGGACTCCTCTTGGTTTTAAAATCACCCCTATTCCTTGTGATTCCTTATGTAAGTCAATCCATTTCACACCATTGGGTAAAGACAAGCCATTCCTCTCTACTGGGATAATTATAGCCACATTGCATGGAAAATTCATTCCACACCATTCTACTATGAAAAGTAAAACCATGCCTCACTACTAAGAAAATGCGTCTCTAGGCATTCCAACATGGAACATTTACATCCTATCTCAAATTCCATCACTGAGGGTACCGTCATGTCCAAAGTGGAAAAGAACTCATGATATGCTTATTGAGATCTAAAATCTGAGTTTAAACGAAGGGGGTAAAAAGGTTTTATGATTTCTCATTTGAGCTCAATATGTACACATTATGTGAGGTTCTCACATGGCATGTGGTACCTCTTTGTTTTATGACCTAGTTTGGTTTATACAAAAGTCTCATCCCCATTTTAGGAACACATTGTGTAGGTGAGATACACAAAATTCCATACTCATCTAGGGAACATGACATGTTTACTGGCCGTGTCTGTGTACATAGACTCTGGGTTCATGTACTTTGGCAGATGGTGTGTTGGTTCCCACAAGGTTCTATCAGTGTGGCTAGGTCTTGTCTGTGTTCTTGACAAATGTCCCTGTTTTCCTTTACATAGATCACCTCAAAAGGTAAGGTAGAACAAGGCATGTCAAGGGAAGTAAACACCATGTCATAGCTAACACTCCCAAACCCTAGAGTTTCCACTTAGGGAGGTCTACATGCCTCATGTTCATAATTGAGCATGGTGTGTAGTTAGTATTTTTTTCCAGAATTCCATATTTCTTGTGAATATTAACCCTCACATTGAATAAGCCTTACTTGCAGTTAAGATCCTCTAGAAACACTTTGAAATTACTAAATCTAGCAAAAGAACACATAAATTATTCTAAGTTCATTTCTAATCATCCTCGTATGAAATCGTGGGTTTGGTCAGATCTTATGATTGCTGAGACAGCTTCATTCCTTCTCAAATTATCATATTACCACTGGATTATTCAATCTCATTCCATGTTTTCTCAGGAACGATTTATTACACACAATTTTTTGTCCATTAAGAGAAATTGGTATGAATCTGTCTCATTAGGGTCACCCGTTCCATCTTGGATCTCCAGACAATTGTTAAACCATGATACACGGGGATGACATAGAGGAATCGTAAAGAAGAAAGGGGGAAAATAAAAATAAAAGAGGCTTTAATCATCACTAGTCAAGCGTACATGGCTGGAGATTGAGAATGGGGTATTGGGGTAAGCACATATGATAAACAGTATGAATCTGGTATGTAGCCACATGAAGAGTTTGTAAAAATGGTCAATGGTTGATGATTCAGTTAACAACATTCTCAAAATTTAATCCAAGTTTTAAAAACACCATATATGAGTCATAAATAGATTCAATCACTCTCTTTTGATATAGAACATCCTCATTGATGAAGGTTGAGGATCTATTGTGCTTTGATCCACCTATAACCAGTGATATGTCCTAGTTCTGCATTAATCATTCATCAATGGAAAAGGGAGGAGATGAGAGGAGATGATCAATTGGAAAACACTATAATGATATAATTTCTCAAAAATAATAATTTATACCCTCAAATTAATTTCTGGGAGGAATTAAAATAATTAAATTATTAATTAATTAATTCACGTAAATCACTCCTCTAATGAGCGAGCGTTACAGACATCCTGATCCAAATCATATTATGTCTCACCTAAGGTAAACCCCACATTTATGACCCAACTATAGTCTTGTATTTCCAATAAGATCAACCATTTAAGAGTTATCTCAATTTATTATATTAAATCTATTTGTGTAATATAAAATATATTTAAAATTTTTATAAAAATAATTCCACGGACATTGGGCCTCTGAATCATATATCATCTCAGTGCCTGGCTCTAGAATAATATTTATAAATATTACAATATTTTATTAGGAGAAAATTGGGTCTATACATTATAAATACTTGGAAACATTTTTTAAAATTTATATTCAAAATTCAATACTTTTGGATTAGTAAAATATTTTAAAAATTTCTCTTTAAATAAAAAATGATTCAATAAAATAAAATTATAAAATATTTTTTTAAAACCTTACATAATAAGAACAAATAAAATAAATAATTCTTTCTCAAAATATTGATTAATTTTTATTTGAAAAAAAATCTAAAATTTATTTACAAATCAATCATTAATATTTAATGATTTTATCATTTAAATTAAAAAATAAAATATAATTAAATTCATTTTAAAAGATAATTTAAAAATTGAATGGATGATTCATAAATATAAAAGATAATATATTGAGGGATGTTATAATTTTTTTTAAGAAATGTTTCTACCATAAAATAAAAATTATATATTATATAGTTGAAATTAAATATTCATATTTCCATTTTTGGAAGAGAAAGTGATAAGAAATAAAATTTTATTATGGAAGAGACCAATCTTGTATAAATTAAATTCAATAATATGTTTAACAACATAATGAAGGGATATGGGTAAAACAATACTTTCAAATATAGTATATTTTTAATCAAAGTCGATTTAAAAAGTGAAAAAGATATGGTCCTTGAAAGTCAAATAATTGTTTATATATTAATAGAGATTAATTAGGTATTAGTGACACTATATCAAATAAATAATGGTTCATTTAATGTCTCATATATTCTGTGCATTATTTTCTAACAATATATGGATTATTTTTGGGACCCAGTGTTAAAATGGTTTGTGATTCCAAGGTCCAATGAGGCCAAAATAAATGGTTGAAATATATTAAATATAACACATATACATTTTTCTTAAAAATGTAAAATAACTCATATAGATTTAATAACTCAGTTTTGTGAACGAGGACCCAAATCAGAAATCTAAGGGCACCATTGAGTTTAGACTGTGGGTGTTACCCTTGGTGAGAAATAATCTTTTTTAGCGCATTCCATTTCTAAAAACATCTTCACGGGGATAATTAAATGAAATAATGTAAATAATATTTTTTTTTATTTTTTAAAATAGTGAATATTTATCCTTTACATATATGGCTATTTCAATTGTTTCCGGTTTAGCCCCTAAACCATGGAAATTCAGAAAATCTATGGGAGATAATTTCTTGGTGGATGACAATGGATCAAGACCAGATTGTGGATCGTTGTTCCAACGAAGTTTGTGGATATCCTCAATTAAAAGAATGCAACAATTTTTTTCAATGATCTATCCTAATTATAGAATGTATGTGGTTCTTTGTGATCTTTGTCACGTTATTCAATACTAGGTGAATGCATATCAATTCTATAAACAGAAATAATTCATATGTCACTAGTATATTTCATTTTATGTAACCGTTTATTTGATAATTTATTTATCAATTTTCATTTATCTTTTCTATGATAATGAAACAAGGCCAAATGAACATTTTCTGGCGTTCCTTCCTCAAAATTATGGCTAATCAATTTCTCCATCCATTTATCCTAGGTTCATCTTGTGCATTTTATTTTGTCCCACTGTTCGACAAATACCCGATATTTGATCATTGTGCGACCATTCTTCAGCACAATGGATCAATATCGTGGGTATGGTTGAAGATTTGGGGTGATATTGAGATGAATGATGGTGGTGGATGACCGGTGGAGGATTTTGATTGATTTTCATTATCAGTTTGGCATGTTTTTAACGTGTGGATAGGAATGTCTTGATGGTGATGATTTTCGAGAGGATTCGAACCCAAATCTTGGCGGTCTAGGATGTAAAGGGTAAGGTGATGCTAGATCTATGGTTTCTTGAAATATTAGAGGGTTTAGAAGAATGATGATCAACATGGGAGAGCCCCTGAGAGATCAATAAATTTTCGAGAAACACGGCATGTGTATCGAGTTACATTTCTTTTGGGGACCCTTTATCTGGTGTGAGGGTTCCGGCTAGGGGTAAGGATCCCACTGTGAGTGACCTCTTCTTTGTGACTTCAATTGTATTTTGGATATTACATGGATATGGGTAAAATTACATGGCTAGATAGAATGCAGTGTACATATCCCCTAATCGAACTTGGTGTACATGAGTCGTTAGATGGACATGACCTCGGTACCGAGACACATGTAGGTGACAAAAGAAGCATATTGTGTGTCTCTACATTCTGTGTAATCTTTCTACATTCCATTTATATAGACAATACATTTCTTGGGAGTCTCTTCAACATTGGTTATAATGGGGATAGCTGGACACACCATGTACCCCATGATACACATCATGCGCCCCCTTAAAGAGTGGTTGTGGATATTAATTTTCATAGTTTGGAACATTATATGTTTAGTACATTCCCTTGGTCCATTCACCTGAGGGTACAATATAGCATTGCATCAATATCACTGGATTGTTATCCCCTCTATATGTAGAGTCTCAGATAGAGTTTTTGCGTCCCCTCATGCAATTATAGTGTGATCTTCTATCAACCTTAGTTCCCTAAGTGATTTATGTTGAATTTGTGTGACTTCACTGAGTAGTATGTGGATCCTCCATCTAGAAGGACATATCGGTTGGGTTTTTGGAATCATTTACATATGAACCCCTATGTAGATGATTGATCCAGATTTGGTTTGTGGTATACCCTAGTAGTTCTATGAGTAACCACCTATTTTTGAATTAGAGTCTTTATAGACCAGTCCTTAGGGTTGGCCCAATGAGATGGACCTCATTGTAATGATTCATTAATGATAGCATGTCGTGTGGAGTGGATTCTATAGGAAGGAACGTTTTGTCTAAAATAATCATGTAGATGATAGTTGGATATGACTGGATAATTTCATGGTACCTTTCCTGAGTACATTTTGGTGTTGTAATTGTACATTGGTTGTTATATATTGTATTGAGATGATTGTACTTTGTGGTTTATGTTTAGTGTTTTTAGGGTCTCCTATTGAGTATTGTTATACTCACCCCTGCATGGTATTTTCCAACACATGTCGTGTCTTATGAAAATGAAGGACCATTTGACACTATCTTGGGAGGATAGAGAGTGGGGGGAGCATAGTTGGAGCATGATGGAATGAGGTGTATTACCGATATATTGAATTTGATTTAGTCCTTTCCCTTGGATTATGTTGGACTCTTATAGTTTTTATTGGCCTAGAATTTAAACCCTTTTTCAGGTTTTAGTACTTTTAATATCACTCACTATGAGAAATCATAGATTAATGCATACATTGATTTAGTCATTTTACATTTCATCATTGTGTGAGTATGGAGATGTATGGTTGTGTATGGGTAATTTATGCTAATACCTCCGATTTATGGGATATGACTACTCAACCATGGTTACTGTCCCCTGTATTATTGGAGGTGATATTGGGGAAGTCACATGTCATACCATGGTAGGTCTGGATAGGGGTAATTTAGGCTAGTACCTCCCATTTAGAGATTTCAGTTTGTCTTCTAGGTTAGGTACTTCAATGTTGGTGTGGAAACCAATGTATCTGTACACCATGACTCTGAATACATACCTCTTGACTTTTTACATGTGGAAATTGGTTTTAGGGAAAGTGTTTGGTACATGAAATATATAGTAATGGTTTTTTCCATGTCCTTCTTGATTCATCTACGAAGATATTCACTTTTGATCATGGTACATCTTGTTTTTATTTTAGGATTCCTCGATGATAACATCCATCATGGATTTCATAGCATGATTGCGAGGATGATTTTCTTAGTGAAAAGACATCGATAAAAGGACATGAATCGAGGATAGAACCTACAGGTGGTTTACTAGCTATACCGCCACCTGTTGAGTAGCAGTAGGATATGTATGCACTAGATGAGGATGCACAAAAGCTGATTGCATTACACCGTTTTTAGAGGCAGCAATATGTATTTTTTTGGGATGATCCCGACCCCTCAGGTGGCTATGTATTAGATAGAGGTATTCATTCACAATTTCCACCTACTGTGGATCCTTAACAACCAGATGGAAGTCCCCATAGTGAGTCCTATTTAGGGAAATATTGGTTGATAGTGGAGCTTGGTGATTCAGTTACATGATGAGATAGCTCTCTTCTACATAGAGTTTGGTCATTTTTTCAGAGAGTATTTCTATCCATCTATGTTTCAATTAGTGTTCATATAGAATATTCTGCATCATTAGTAGGGTAGCATGACTATGGAAGAGTACTCATTGAGGATTAATGATCTTTCATGTTACTCATTGTATATGGTGCGAGACTAATTCTTTAGAGATCATACCCTTGTCATTGGCTTGCATTGGGACATTTTCATCTCATTAGTGTCCCTTTTCATTCCCACCTATGTTGGGGTGCTACATAAAACATTTTAGGTGGGAAATGATCTAGTAGATAAGACACCAGTATTAGGAGCTATTAGTGGGAACTCGGTACCTAAGATCTCGGTAGTGGATAGTTGATGGTAGTCACAAGGATTCAAGCATGTCAAATTCTTCAAGAGGAAATCCCATGACTCAAGAACAGTTGTTCAGGGCTCTTACTGTGCTTTGAATCATATAATCGAGAGGCAATGTTTCTCCTATAATGATCAGGGACATCTAGCTAAATATTTTTCGATACATTGTATACCTAATCATGAATAGTTGAGGGAAAACCGAGGCATTGAGAGAGGTTACAGAAGGGTTGTTTTTCATGACATGGATATAGAAAGGGACCATCAATGTATTGGTATGTGGATTAAGGTTCAACTGATTACTACCACCACCCCCATGTGGTCCACACTAAGTTCAGGTAGCTGGTGGGTAAGAAAAATGCTAGTTGCATTCTATGGAGGCCTATAACACTGAGCCTCCATGGGTGAAAAAAGTTATGATCCATGTATTTTCAACTTTATCTATATAACTGATAGATATGGGTTCTAGAAATTCCTTCCTTTGCACTTCTCTAGTTCGAGACATAGAGATTCTGGTTGAGCCATGGTCTTAACCCTTACGATCAGAGACAATGATAGGTAGTGACTCAATGATTGTGCACTTATGAGAACAGTGTGATTTGACACATGGAGGTGATGTTTTTAATTTTTATCTCTTCATTTAATTAATGAGGCCGTATGATTTCATCTTTATTATTAAATGTACTTCCACAGTACATGCCGAGATTGGTTTTTTTTGGGAGGAGAATGTGGTGTTTCTGTAGTGATGTGGTGATTTTTTTCCTTTGTGGTTGAAAATGAGACCTTGGTGGAACATGATGAGCTTAGGCATAAGAGAGTGAATCTAATTACTCAAATGTTGGATAGATTGGATCATGGACCGTGGAAGCTTTGGTATATCAATTTCCAATGAATTGGTAAGTGTATGGGGATGTATTTCCTTAGGACGTACTAACCCCACCTCCCCACCGAGAGAGATAATTCTTCATCAACATGTTTCCTGTTATGGGATTTATATGTTTATTATTATATCAGATACATCATATAGATATAGGAGAAATGAGAATTTTGTTTGAGAGATTATAAGATAAGGGCTTTGTGAGACCGATGGATTCCCCCTATGTAGCCCTAGTTTTGTTTTCTAGGAAGGAAGATGGGTGATTGAGGTTATGAATAGATTACTAGTGAATGAATCAGGTGACTTTGAATAATATGTTTGTACAACCAAGGATTAATGACCTCTTTGATTAGTTGAGATGGGTGTGACCGTTCTCTAATATTCACCTTAGATCAGGTTATCACCATATGTGAGTATGATATGAGGATATACCATAGGAAAAATTCAACTATTTCTACAGTCACTATGATTACTTGGTGATTAAATTTTGTGATATGAACACCCTGACTATGTTCATGGGACTCATGAACCAGAGCTTCTAGCTCCTTTTAAACCCCTTCGTGGTAGTCTTCATTGATGTCATCCAAGCTTATTCAGCATCTATGGAGGGGAATGTGCGACACTTGAGGATGGTTCTGGACACAATATAATAAAACATATGTTATGGGTCTTTCTAGATTTTTTGGTTTTGGATTCTATATGCCCACATTAAATTGAATTCCATATTAGAGGCAACGATGACAATGGCTCCAACAATGGTTTTGGCAGTTCTTTCGTGGAGTCCACCTAAGTTTGTTACCGAGGAGTAGAGTTTCAATTTGTTGGTGGGGTACTATTGGATGTTTCTACCCTAGTTTTATAGAGGTGATTCCCCCATACATATTTTACTCAGAAGGTAAATCCTTTCATGTGGATGGAAAGGTGATAGCTCTGCTATGAGGATCTGTGTCAATGGTTGATGAGTGATCCTATATTGAGATCTCCAGTGGAGGGTGTCAGTTAATTAGTGTTATGTGATGCATTATGGACTATGATTGGTTTTGTGCTGATGTACAGGAAGGTGGTTATTTCTTTTTGTTCAAGTCAGTTGATACCACATGATCGGAACTACAAGACATGTGATCCTGATTTAGTGATGGTTGTCTTCTCTTTAAAGATGTGGAAACACTACCTGATGGGTGAGTGGTTATTCATTTTCTTTGACCACAAGAGGCTCATGTATATTTTCTCTCAGAAAGAACTAAACTTGAGATAGATGTGATGTCTAGAGTTCCTCTTAGATAATAACTTCATGATTTTCTACACTCATGTGAAGGGTAGCATGGTGGATGATTCTTTTAGTTGGGGATCTTGTTCTCAGATTATGGTTGAGGTGTTTGAGCAATTTTCTTCAGTGCATTTTTCCTTCGTAGATAAGTATAGAGATTCATATATTCATTCTATGGTTATTAACCCACCACATTTATAGGGTGTTAATTATTCCCATCATGGAGATACTGACAATGACACCATACATACTCACATATCCTATAGACATGATCCTAATGGATATTCCAAAGGAGGAGAGCACATTATCCTTTTTAGAGGAGAGACGATGGTACCTCTAATGTTATGGGAGGAGGTGTTGTGTGAGTTTAATACGTCCTCTTTGATGATAAATCCAGGATTGGAAAATATGTACCAAGACCTATGACATCAGTTTTTGTGGACAGGTATGGAGAAATTTGTTTCATAGTTTATCATATGATGCCTCAGTTTTCAATAAGTAAAGATTGAGCACCACGTTCTGACGAGATTAGATCGACCCCTTGATGTGCCTAAGTTAATGTGGGATGACATATCCATGGAATTAATGATGATTTTACCACATATATCCAAGGGAAACCATATAATCTAATTTATCATAGATAGAATCACCATAACATTCTAATTTTTAATAATTTGAGAGCAGATTTTAGTAGAGTGCATGGGGTGAATCTATGTGAAATTGATAATTTGATACCATGGAGTTCAATCTATTATCATCTTTTTCCATGATAATGGATTCACACCATAGATATGTAGTGTATTACAAGATTCTTCTTGGACGTATTTTCACTTTTTCACAACATTTCACCCCTAGATTGACATCGAGACATAAAAGAATATTCAGGTGTTGGGGGACATGCTGTGAGATTGCATGTTGGTCTTTTTCCATAGTTAGGAGTATCACCAAATCATGGCGGAGTTTTCATAAAAAAATTGCTACCATTCAACTATTATTATTGAACCATTTGAGGCTTTGTACGGGTGACCCTAGAGGTCACCACTCTGTTGGACTGATCATGGTGAGTGGGCACACATGGGTCTGAAGATATTGTGAGAAACTATAGAGAATGTTCTTTTTATCTAGGAGTGGATGAGGAATATATAGAGACCTCATAAGTATCATAAAGATCAGTGAAAATGACCTCTGTATTTTGAAGAAGGATATTATGTGTCCCATAGAGTCTCACCAAAACATGGATTGATGATATGTAGCCATAGAGAAAATTTATCTCTGAGATTCATTAGTCTCTTTTAAATACTACACAGAGTTGGAATGGTGGAAAATGTATTACCTCTTCTGACATAGTTGGATTGATTACATGATGTCTTATATGTGTTGTAGCTGAGGATGTACGTGGATGACCCATCACATGTTATTTACTATGGAGAGATTGAAATCAAGGATGGAGAAACCTTTACAGAGTACCTAATAGAGATTGAGGATCGGTAGGAGAGGATCTTTCATGGGTGATTGATCCCCTTATGTTTGTCTAGTGGAAGCATAAGAATATTTGAGAGATCCCATGGGAGTGGGAAGCTCCGATCGATGATCAGTACCCATATATCTTTGTTTAACAACTTATTTTGGATTTTTGGGACATATAGTCCTAAGGTGGAAAACATTTGACATTTAATAATTTCTATTTATTAATTTTTGATATTATATGGATTATTTTTTATCCCAAGTGCTGATATGGCATATGATGTTGAGTCCTGGTGTGCCCGGAATAAATCATTTCAATATATTAAATATAATAAATGGTATGGGCCTACATTTTTCCTAAAAGAGTGGAATAAATCTCAAACTGAGGGCCTAGATCCGAAATGTGAGGGCACCGTTGAGTTCATAATGTGGGTTTTACCAAAGGCATGACATAATCATTATAATCATGGGCTATTTGTGAAAACATAATCATGGGAGGAATTAAATGATGTAATTTATTATTTTGATTAATTTTAGACTCAGTGACCGTTTCTCCTTCAAATATACGGCCATGTCAATTGTCACCAGGTCGACACCTAAACATTGGAGATTCATAAAAACCACTGGATAAATTTTCTTAGAAGATGATGATATATCGGGAAAGGATCATGGATCTCTATGACAATTGAGATTATGGATCTCGTCAAAATGGAAAATCAACCATTCTTCATCAATGATCAATCCAAGATCCATATAGGATTTTTTTTTATCATACCATTCTTCAAACCAGGGAGAAAAGAGATCAATTCCATGAATATAATTTATTCACACATTTCTGATAGATTTAATTTGATGGAATTGATTATTTGTTCATTAATTTATTCTTATTACCTCATCATATATACAATAATGAATCTCGGTCAAATGAATTGAAGATGAGGTTCATTCCTCCCTTTTGTGGATTATGAATTTATCCCTTCATTTGTGTCATATTCATCATGGGAATTTTTTTTGTCTCATTGTAGAAAAAATACTAGATATTCGATCATTTTGAGACTATTATTCAATACAACTGATCAATACTATTGGTGTGGTTCATGATCGGCGGTGTGATCGAGATGCGACAAATGTGATGGAAGACCGGTAGAGGATCTAATTATATTTTCATTATCCTTTCGACAAATATTTGAGATGTGACAACAAATGGATCGACAGTGATAATTTATACGAGGATTCAAACTTGGATCTTGATGATTGAGGATGGAAAGGGTCATCCGACCCTGGATTTGTAGTTTCCAGTGAGATTGTAGGTTTAGATGGTGCTCAGATCAATGGAGAAGAGAACCTAAGGGTTCTAATAATTCCTATGCAACATAGAATATAATTTGGATTAAACATAATGTGGGCCCCCATGATGTGGTACTAGGGTTTCTCCTAGAGTTATGGATCACACGACATCTGTCCTCTATTACATGGCATGTGATCCCTTTTCTATGACTCAACATTTACATCAGAGTCTACAATGACACAAGTAAAAGTACATTTCCATATATAATTCTATGTGCTTATTCACATTCATGGCTTCATGTTCACGGGATGGTACACAGACATGACCTTGGTATATACACAAGTATTGGAATCACAGGTAGGATACCATTTGTCTATACAATTTTTGTACCCATTAATCACGCCATTTATACGGATATTATATTTCATGTGAGGTTCGTCATCATGGACAAGCATGGGGATAACGATACATGTCATGTACGCCTGGTACATGTTTTGTACCCCTGTCAAGAGTTCTGGATGATCGTTGTTTTCATATTTTTTACTAGTATAGGTCTATTATGTCCCTTAGTTTTTTTCCTCAAGGGTATAGTGTGTAATTCCATTCATATCAATGGATTTTTACCCCCTAGAGGTTGAATCTCAAATAGTGTTTTGGTGTCACTTAGTGAGACTGGAGTGTGATCCTCTATCATCCTTTTTTTACCTAGTGTATTTTGTGGAATTAGTGTGACCTCCCATTGAATGACATTGATCTTCCATGGAACATGTTGTTTTAGTAGGCGTTTTAGAATCATTGATACGTAATCCCCTACATAGCGGGTATATCCATATTGTGATCATGGTGTCCCATAGTGGTTCTAGGAATGAATTCCATCTATGTTTTAGAGTGTTCATTGACCAGTTCTTTGGTAGGTACTAATGAGATATACCTATTCATTGAGTGTCTATGATGATAGCATGGATAATTGAGTTGATTCTCCAAAAATGAACATTTCTTTTAGTAGAATATTGTAGTTGGTAGTTGGTTATGTCCCCTTGCTGACATGGTACATATCATGAGTTTGTATGGGTGTGTCTATTATGCATCGGTTGTTATGTCATTTATTGAGCTATATATACTTAGTAATATTTGTTTAGTGTTTTCATGGGGTCCAACTAAGAATTTTTAAAATCAATCCTAAATTGGACTTTCCCACATGTATCGTATCTTATTGAGATTATGGCCCATTTGACGGTGTCTTGGGATGATAGAGAGCAGGTGGATTGTAGCTAGATCTTGACAGACTGAGTCATTTTATATAGACTGTGAATTTGATTTAGTCCTCACTATTGGATCATGATATACTTTTAATGTTTGATTGGGCCTATATTTGGCCCAATTTTTCACTCTTATTACTTTTACTATCAAACTCTATTGTGGGATCATTGATGTATGCATGCATTGGTTATGTTGTTTTACATTACAGCATTGTGTCATCTTAGTGATGTGTTCTTGTTTGCAAATAATTTAAGCTAATGCCTGCCATTTGTTAGATATCCCAACTTATCACTACTCTCTACCCCTTGCAAATTTGAGGTGGGCTTGGGATAGTAACTGGTCAGACCTCGGCAGGTCAGGTCAGGATGGTGCAAAAAAAATTTTTGTCTGAATGTATTATATTTGAGACAATGAAAACCTTACCATATATTTTTTATGAATCAAATATGATCAAACATACTATATAATAAAAATAAACATACTAATGAAATATTCTAGAACTAGATTCATATTGAATAACATTTATAAGATCATTTTTTTTATTATTCACTATATGAATATTAGTTATTTATTATCCATTTTTGATATCAACTGTGAGTATTCTTGATTGTTCTAAACTAGTATTATTACAGTGAAATTTTTCATCATTACTCTCCAAAATTTCACAATTTTTATATCATAAAAGTCTATTTAATTGATGTTTCATAATAGTTGATTAAAATATAATTTTATTATATGAAATTAATATTCACTGTTCCAGTTGATGAAATTCTCGACCAGAATATTTTGATAATCTTTGACAAATGGACGATGGTGTCATAAATAAAAAGTTTATTATTACTTATAGAATTGAGGAACAAAAAAAATAATTTTATTTTTATTTTATAAAGATTTCATAAGTAATTATGTCCTCATAGTCATCCATTATATTGTTGTGTGATGTTCTTCAAGTAGGTGGTCAGTCCATCCCAACCCTGAACATAACATAATCAATGGATGATTATTATTATAAAAGTTGATTATATTTTAATAATATAAATATTAAAGAAATATAGTTATATTATTTAGATATTTAAGTTGGGGACTAATATTTTATTGAATTTAAATATATAATAATTAATGAATATTTAGAATTATATTCATTACGTTATGTTGGTGGTTGTCCCCACACATAAAAAATAAAATTTTTATTTATTATAATGGAAAAGAAAAAGGTGGTTAATATGTGTTTGAATTGAATAATAATGTTCATAATATGAAAAATATTTATTTTGTTTTATAGTAAATGAAATATTATATTTTTGTATGTAATATGGAAAATGAAAAATATTAAGGAAATATTAGTACTCACATCAAGGGCTTTATTTTTCCATTTGAGGACTCCTTAAAAATGGATATATAGGAATGTGAAAATAATATAAAGGATGTGAAATTGAATTAATGGGTAAGTAAATATTGATTTTTTTAATAATAACCCAACATGTTTGATTGTTCTTGAATCATTTGTGGGAGTCTGCTTTTATAAGTGGTGATAATGTCATTATTGCAAATATCTCAACTTAATATAAAGAGACAACATGATTCACTTGTCAAGAAAACTCAAAACATGATATTAGTATAGTGAATATCTATTTTTTTTATTCAAACCTCATTTACTCTATTATAAACATTTCATTAACATTTTTGTTCATTTACTCGTTTGGGTTAACCTTTTAACTCATTTTGTATTTTGTTGTGGTAACTAGTTATTACACAAGTCATTCACTTTTTTATCTATAAAAATGAACTTTTATAAATAAATTTAATCTAATTATTCTATGTATTATGAAAATGATAAAATATAAAATATTCATTGATAATAAAATTTAATTTTAACATTTTCATAGGTAACATATAAAAACCTCTTCTTAGAAAAAGTTTTTTTTAAGATTAAAAAATAATTATTTGATAAAATTATCAATGTAGACGATTTCCATGAAAAAAAATTGTTTATTATAAATAAATTTTATGTTTATTTTAGACCCATAAAAACAAAATTTTACAAAAAATATTATTTAATTAAAAAAATAGAAAAACATATTTTAATTAGAAAATATTATTTAAGTTATTAAATATTGGTCTTCTACAATACTAATTATATTTAGAAATATATATTTATAGTCATTAGTACATAATTTATCATAAAAGTGTTTCATTTAAATTTTAGTTGTGAAAATATATTGGTATTTTCATAAACACTTTAATTTTAGTAAAAAAAATATTTTTCACAATTCTCCTAAAATCCATTATTTCAAAAAAAATTGAACAATTCACCTAATTATAATATTTATATGTGGAATGAAAAAATGAATATAATTTTTTAATATTCCAATAATAATAATTATAAATTTATATTTTAGATGAAAATTCAAAATTTAAAGGAACCTTTTATTATTGATAATGAAATTTTAAATCATTAAGTGTTCTTAATATTATTTTTTAATCAATTTATAACATGAATATTGAGAATATATTAATTTTTTTTAATATAATAAATTGTCATAATAATCATTTAAATGGGGTTGATAGAATTTATTATGACATTAAACAATATTTTGAATAAGAACATTTTTTAACATTAAATAATATTAATTAATTATCCTATGAAACAATGAAATTTTAATTGATTAATATTTTTTGATCTAATAGAGGTTATTTTATTCTAAAAATTTATTAATAATATTAATTAATATTTCAAGGCTCATTTGGGTTCATTTTTTTGTGTGAATCATGTTGTTGAAAAAATTATTTATTTAAAGTAATATATTCCAAAATATGATGGTCCAACATTCCCTCCACCCCACCACAACCACAGTAGATAAATTATTTTTCATAATTAAAAATATCATATACTAATGGAAATATCCTTCGATAAAAAGATATTTTTGACTCAAGGCTTAATTTCAAGAGAAATATCAAACTTATATACTTAAGAGCTTATCTTTTTCATCAGAATTTGGTCATTCTTAAAGTTTTGATTTTCTCTAATATTTTGAGCTATATATTTCCCACAATTTTTTATCATAGCTCATAAAAAACAATTTATTAAAAAATACCTGTCATAATAATCCTTTAAATGATGAATGATCATAAGTTGGTGTGAAATATGATTTCATGATTTGGAAATGAATATATTCTCTATGTGTAGAAAGAAAATAAATTATTAATATAAGATATAAATTATCTTAAGAAAGGATTATAACACTTTAATTAATTGAAATACCACAAAACATAAAGTATATTGATATTTATTTATTACTACATTGATTCCAACATTAGTTTTTTTATAATTCATTAGGAACTGGTTGGAGGAACATACAATATATAATCCATCAATAAATCTAGAGTGAAGAATATGTAGCACCACATAATTTCCTATATCGATATAAATAATATTCTATGTATAAGAAGTCACTTATTTTAATTTTTTGGGATATTTTTGATACCTAAATCATTGTAAACCATGGATTGGTGCATCAATTTTCATAGTGACCAAACTCATTGAATTTGACGTGTTGAAGTGCGGATGGTTTATTGGTTGGAACTCTAATAACTTCCATTATATTCTAAAACCACTTTACATATCTTAAAAAATCATGATTAACAAACTAATTTCATTAGGGAGTTTTCAATCCATTTGTGTAGTTTTATGTCCACACATTATGAACCATAATAACTATACATTTTTTAAATCATTTCTATAAGAAAATAATTAAAAAAATATCAAAATCTTAATATTGGATTATTTAGTGTATTTTAAAATTACTTATATAAGTAAATTATTATATAATACTTGTTACCATTTATCTATATTAGAAATGAACTACATCCACTTCTACACATCTCATAGGTTATAATCATCTTTTTAATCTTGGGAATGAAAACATAATGAATGGGTGATATCAAATGTACAATAAGTGAAAAATCCATCAAAATTCCATCACTGGATAGATCATAAAAAAACATAAGAAGTTGAGAAATATATTAATAAAATAGAAAAGAATAATAATTATTATATTTAAAGAATTATAAAAGACCATATAAACTCAAAAGAACAAGAATACACTATATTATAAGTGTGAAAAATAAATATATAACAATCAAAATCCAAGAAGTATAAAAATTTCACATAACATATGAACATTAAAACATCATATTGGTAGATAATCTAATCATTACCACCCTTTAAGTTGATAAAAAATCAATGTAAGTCCCCCGATCATTATCTCATGAGATATTAAACTTTACCCAATAAATTGGATGGGGTTACTAGACCAAAACAAATATTTTGAATTTATCATACCCAAACCATCTTATAGATTTATCAAACTCGAACTATCATAGAGCATAATAAATTCTAACCCCTCTTAAGGTTTTATCTGATCCCATCCATATTAGGACTTTTTTCAAACCGAAACATTCTTACAGGTTTATCAAAACCCACCCAACTCAAGAATTTATCATAAGAAAGTCTTCTAATGATCACAATCCATACACATGTTTACTATAAAAAAATAAATCTAATAACATAATATTAATATGCTAGGGGAATAAAATAGATTGTATATCATTTCCAGTTATTATCACATAATGTGAAATAAAAAGTATATTAGTTGATTCCAAAATTTCAATCAGCAAAAATATATATTCACAGTGTCATTTAGAAGTTTATTAAAAAATATAAATCCATCAGAGAAAGATATTTTCCATTTAATATGAAAATATATGAGAAATGATTATTGAAAAAATTCCAATGAAAAACACAAGAATAAATATCCCTATTTAAAATGATTTTAAAATCCTAAAAAATATATAAAGTACAAAAAAATTTCTTCTTAAAATATTATTTATCATTCTCTTTAAAATAAATATTTTATGAAAAATAAATTATAAATAAATTATTTTCAGAAATAGTTCTTGAAAATACTTAAACACACAAAATAATTATTTCAAAAAATAAAACATATAAAAAATAAGTTTTAAAAAATCCATAATTCGTTTAAAATTAAAATTTTACATTCAAAGAATATTTTATTTATTTTCAATATCATATTGATTTAAATAAATTTATAAAACCAATATAAAACATGGAATAGAAGAATTTTAAATAATAACCCTCATACGGTGAGAGAATTTAATAAAGTGTTTTTTGAAAATGTTTTTACCATAATAGAAAATGATGATGTTTGTTGCATAATTTAAAATTAATTATCACCATAGTGAAAGATATTGTAAGCTGAAATAAATTCATGGGGTTCAAGAAAAAAATCATGGATGAATGTACTTAAATAATTAGAATTATATAATATTGAATGGACATGAGTTAAAAAAACATTAAAAATTTAATATCCTTTGAACTAATGGACTTTTAATTAAAAAAGATGATATGACTCTTCAACAACTATGAATTTCATCGAAATGTTAAAATATATTAATTTGAAAATATTAACACTATTCTAATGATATCATTTTGTATAATATAAAATATGTCTCAAGGAATTTAATTTGAGACAAAGATCCAATTACCTTGCATTCCTACTTACTTGAACACACACTAATCTTCTGTATATCATACATAACTATCTTCATCACTTTCTCCAAAACATTATTCACATTTATATCTATAAAACCATGAGTTTTTAATAAATTTTTGTACTGAATTAAAATTATATAATGTATTCAATTTTACTCTAAACCATGTTAATCATTCATTATACTCAAAACCAAACTAAGCTTGTGCTACATGCAACATTGACTTGGCTTGTGTTATAAGAAACATTTAGTTTCTATGAAAAAAAAATTTTATTATTATAATTATTTAAATGAGATATCCATTAAACATAATAATATAAATAGTAATAACTAATTTTTAAATATTTTTTATATTTTTCATTTAAATAAAACACAATAAAAATTAAACACATATTTTTTGTGATGTCTTTATATGGTTGAAAATAATAATTTCTTAAATGAAATTATTTTTTTATTTCCATATATAAACAATAGTAAATTCAAATTTAGAAATATTATTTGATAAAATTTAATATCATATTTTAATTTAGAATATCAAATTTCTTTAGGGTGAATTGTTTTTATTTTTTCAGAAAAAACATCATTTTTTATGAATAGTGAACAATACTACATTTTAATTAAAAACTACCATTTCATCTAATTTATTTGTACATTTAAATTATATTTTAATTTAGTTTTAAATTATAATTTTCAAAATTATACCTCAAATAATCGTATTTAAGTAAATGGATTCAATTTCTCATGAAATTGCTTATAGTAGCATTGTAAACTCTTTAACTATTCTCATTAGATACTCATTGTGTTACTGTGTCTGGGGGAGTATTTCTAAACTTATTTTAGCTACTTATGAGAATAAAATTTTGAAAAATAGATATACGTATTTGAAATAAGTATTAAATAAATTTCTAAAAATAAAAAATTATTTTATCGATTGAAAAGATAAGTCAAAACAGTAAAAATTAATTAGAGTGATTATGGTATGAACAAGAATACATAATTATTAATCATATGATATTAGGTGTATAAATGATCCCAAACATTTATAACACCCATTGGATGGAAATAGCTCCGCCCTAACCCCCCTAGGTTTTATTTATATATGTTAATTGAAAATATTCCCTTAAAGGGACCAATATAATATGTTAAGTAAGGAAAAATGAAAAAAGGAACCGTCCTTGCCTTTAATATATATAAATATATATATATATATATAGAATGTAAAAAACTACATAGTTATGGTTATAAATATTATTTTTTAATATAATATTTAATTTTATCATAATTATTTATATTTAATTTTTATAGATAATATGATTAGATTAAATGCATAATAAATTCCAACGAATGGATTTATTAGTTAATTAAATTCGATAAATGATATTTTATAAAATAATATAAACTTTCAAAAAAATATTCTTCTCCGAATCTATTTTTCCATGTTAATGAATTGAAAATATGGTAAATTCATGTTCTAATTTATTTTTTATAATAAACATATTTACCCATTAATATTAAATACATTGTAAAGGAATTTAGGGTTAAAGTAGTGTTTTTGCGCATTACATGTGTTTTTGTAAAAATTAATTTCAAACACATATTAATTTTTAGTTTATAAATTAGAATTCATATTTTAGAATCAGTGGGTGTATGTCTTAGAGTATTTATCACATTAATTTATTCTTAATGCTTATATTTAATAGGTTATAAAACTAGTTACCTTAATAATAACAAGAATGATAAATGTTTGGGAACATAGATGTTAAGGAACAAAATTATAAAAATGAACTTATTTTTTGTTTTTTGGATACTTTTATTGATAATACATTACATTTACCCTATTTTCAATCAGTTTTTAGGCACATGGTTTAAGACGTACCTCCCAATATTATTTTATTTTTTTTATTTTTATGAATGTCTCTCCCCTCCACTATAAAATGTCATTCACCCATTCCATTTATACACACATCTCATGCACTTTGGATAATTCAAAAACTATCCAATAATATCAAAATATCACTCATATCACCCTAGATTCCTCACATTTGTCATAAATCCATCTAATTAATCAAATTTGTTTGAAACCAAAAGAAGTTACCTAAATAATAGGTAACATTATTCAACAGCCATTTATGTTTTATTTCTTTAAAATCCATTAAATTATTATTATTTCAGAATAATATAAGAAACTAAGTGTCATAAATTTACTGATACATTATTATGTTATGGTTTTTAATTACACATACACACACTTCCATAAATTGGGTAACACAATTACCATTCTTGAACAAATAACTACCACCTCAAAAATCATTGTCGTTCATTTTTTATTTACCACAAATCATGGGTTGTAATTGTAATGGAAATATTTTTTTAATATGATATATATTACATTTATTAAGTATTAGTTATTATTTATTAATTCGTTAAAATATTACTTCATAATTTTCATTTGGTGTAAATATGATAACTTCATTTGTTGACGTGTTGACAATGGTCTCCTCAAAGAAATATGATTCAATAAAACATTAAATTGATTGTATTAAGGATGGGTTTAGTAAAAATAAATGATATATATAAAATAATAATTATATTTTGATGAATATATATATAAAAATATATGTAATTTACTTTAGGTTCTTTAATATGATAATAACACAGTATTAATGTTCATGCATATGTACGACTTATCATCACCATGAATGGTGTATTTTATTTCATATTTCAATGTTTTATATATTGTTAAAATATTTATATATAGAATATATATTATATTGAAATAATATTTTACATTCTATAAATAAGTAAATAATTATTTAATTTGGAGTACCATTAAAAATAAGTCAAAACATATATGAAAGGTAAAGCTGATATTACCTGAAATGTAGCATTAACATAAAATTGTGAATAAAAGGTTAATATAAAGTCATAATAAAATAATATATGTTATCATATATGAGAATATAGTTCTTTTGTAGATTTATAATAAACTTATACTTACTCTATATGAGTTTTTACCATGTGTGAAGAAACTCCAGACTTATGGTTTGGGTTTTCTCATCACACTTTTATTTCTAGGAGACTTATACCTTATTTACCAGTCATATATTTGTGTGTGGTGTATACAATTCACATTAATTCATATAGTGATTAATATATTTAAATTTATGGTTATTTACATATAAATTTTATATCCTCTATTACATGGGGTTTTACTTTTCAAAGGTTACCAAATCACTAAGGTTGTTTGTCTCAATTTCCCTTCTTTAAGACAAATGTTTTTTAGGAACCTATAATATTTTATGAGGTTTATATAATTTCCAATGACCTGATATATCATGAATTTACTTTATTTCATGATTCTAAAAGTTTCAATTTATGTTATTGTTTAATGGGTTTTTCAGTTTAAAATATACTAAATTGGTAATGTAATTATGTCTCAATTTTCCTTCTTTGAGACACATATTATTTTAAGAACCTATAGTCTATTATAAGATATATCCTTTGAAATTTTATTTCAAGAATATACTTATTTTTACAATATGATAAGATTCAAGTAATTTTATTATTTCTTGGGGATTATTATTTAAATGTTCTAATGTTTTATGGGACACTTTTAAATGTTTAGTGATTATTTTCCATGAGAATCGTTTGAAAGGATCATACAAAATTATTTTCTATATAATGTGACATAAATTGATTTAGTTTATGATTTATTGCTGTTACTATCCAAGGTGACCCTTTTTCATTCTATGATTGGTTTATGAATTTTCAAACATGTTATCTATAATACCAAATTTTCTTTCATAAGTTATACCATGAAAAAATGCTTATGAAACACACATATATTCAAGGGATATTATATGATGAAATTATTTTAAAACCATAATATTTTTAATAGGTTATGATGGGATTATGTTTTTATAATATTCATTTCACATAATGGGTTATTATATGTTATTTATGAAACCCCTATCTTTTTATGGGTCCTGATTTGAATAATGTTCTATAATTCTATGGCACATGTATGTATAGTTTAATTATGTGATGGGTTGGACATATACATTACTCCAATGAATTGGGTAATGTTTTATATCTTATGAGTATGAGAGTTTTGGAACGATAAGTGAACTAAATTCATTATAAAATGGCTATAATATGGAGTGAACTCGATTTAGTTTGAAATGGCTGGAACATGAAGTGAACTTGGTTCATTATGATAGGGCGATAATAAGGACAGAACTCGGTTTAGTATGACAGGGCTAGAACAAGGAGTGAACTCCATTTTGTATGGATGGGTTTCAATGAAGAGTGAACTCTTTTCAGTATGGTATGGCTATAAATAGGAGGTGAATTTGGTTAAGTAATACCTGACTGTAATGGGAAATGAACCTCGTTCAATAATAACATTCAGGAATCACAAGTGAACCCAATTAATTAATACATGGATGAAATGGGGATTGAACCCAGTTAATTAAAGGAATTTTCCACTAATATTGTTTTAGAAGTTAATTACTAGTACTTATATATATTTTTTTAATTTGACGGATTCTAGTGAGATATAATTTTCATTACGACTTGACTACTATGGAAATCAATTTTTTTGTTTGTGTCAGCAAAAATCACATTTCTTATGATTATGTTATGATCTCATGGATTATGCCATCAATTTAATTATGATTCATGTATAATGAACTAACAATATTTATTAAATTACTATTGATTATGATCTTTTATATTATTTTTTTGATCTTTTAATGTCATTGTCATGTTCTCATACCCATACACTCATGTTATTCTTACATATCTCCCGTATTTACCCTTACTGATCATCCCTGCTCACCCCTTTCTTATGTTCCATTTCCATAGGATATGAATATAGTTTTTATGTAGGAGTTATAAATGGTATAATATTTATGGGATATTTAATGATCTTTCAAAAAGTTATAAGATTTGTTTTCCATGATTCAGAAGACACTAAAATATTATGGTCTATGGGCATTTATTTTTGTGATGTGATGAATATTCATCTACAATGATGTAATATCCCCATGTGTAAATCCTAGGTCAATATAGTTGGTATCAACGGAATGGTTTAGTCAACCATTGGAATCTATGATGAGAAAACATTAGTGAGGTCTGTACGGATATTTATAAGGACATGTTTAGGGATATCTATAATGATAAGTCTAAGGATGAGTTAAAGTATAAATATATTTCCTAGAATTTTGGTAATGGATTTACATAGTCAATTCCATGTAATTGCATCCCATTTTGGATACTACAGCTGGAGTTAGATCTGGCATAAATTTAAAAAGGGGTAACAACCCTAAAAATAACGCTTTGAGCTAGACTTGATCAGAAACTAGTGTATGAAAACATGCCTTACTACATACCTAGTTTGAAACGCCTCGAGGATATGCTTTGAAAATTAAAAAAACTTTATGAAACATCACAAAGGACATAATTGTAATATGAATATAAATGATCTATCATAAACCTAATGTATCATAAATCAAATAATATTTCATGATTTACACATATTATAAGAATTTTTTCACAATAATTTGGTTTTTAACCATGATAAGTGTTTCTCAGAATATGCTTTCAGGTTTTATTCATTGGTAGGGACTAGAAGGATCTGGGATAGCATTGAATATTTAAGATATTAAATGTATTTTCATTACAAAAATAGATTTGTTGAGTAGAAATCTCATGACGATAATCTGAAAGATAGTACAAGTATTTGATATACTTCTCAAGATAACGAGTATATGAATGAAATGTGAACGATATCAGATGTTTTAACATTATTATTTACTTTAAAGGTAAGAATAATGATTAAATTGAGTATTTGGAAACATAATAAAGGATTCATATTTCATATTCATAGAAAGGGGTTTTAAGTAATTAAATGATGAATCCTGAGAAATGATTTAAGAATAAAACTTGATGAAAGAAGTGTCTATGTTTTGGAAGTAAAAGATTATGTTATATGAATCATGAAATATATAAGTATTATAAAAATAAATTTTCCATTAAAGAATAAAATACATATTTTTAATGGTAATGATGAATTAAATTAGTGATTTAATGGAAAGATAATATTTAGATTAAGTGAAGGTGACCCTTAATATGTTCAATATATTAGGAAAATTAGATTTATCTTGGATACAGATATGATTAATATGGATAAATAATGTTGGATTGTATTGATTACTGGGGAACTGATTATTGATTTATTGATAATGTATTCTATGATAACATTGATTAATTTTACAACTTATTAGATTTATGTAATATAACTTGTTATGTTCAGAATAAGGAAGCATGCATGTTTTCCAAAATTAATTATTATAATATGTTTATAAACACGTTTCATTAGAAAATATGATGATGGTATTCAAATGATTGGAATGTGAGAACAAAGAGGTTAATTATGATATATAGTGTTAAAATGTTAATTAGATTTAGTGACCTTATTTATAATGTTTTTTATTTTAATATTTTTGAAGGGATACAAGGATAACTATTTATGGAATGGTTTATGTTAAACATTAGATGATGTTTTAGAGATGAAATTATTATCTCACTGCAAGAGGATTTATTCATATTGGATATCCTATGCTAGCCATTTTTTCTTTATGTTAACTAAATATAGATGGAATGAAATATCATTGTATTTATAGATATCATGGTTTTATAATGCTTCACAAATGAAAAAATCATCTTCATTTCATAGAATAAGTGATGATGAGGAAATTCATCAAGGCACAACAAAGGGTGATGTTTTCCTAAAGTCATGTGCATACATATTCACATGAAAAGTATTCATGTTTCAGATGAAGTGTTCTGGAATAATTATTTTTCTTTTAATCAGTATTATTATGATATCAAATAAATCTTTCAAACTCCTATTTTTTTATTTTTAACTCTCTCTAGATTACCCACATTCATGTGAACATTTATCTTTAACAATAGTTCATATTATTTACGCTTTTACTCCATGTCTATGTTTTTACTTCCCACCCATGTTGTCTTATATGGAAAGAAATTTATGTGATTACTATGGGCAACTATTATGTGTCGATTTTTTATTTACAAAAGTATATTTTGGTATTAATTTTTACAATTTGGGGTTTTATTAAAATAACTTTCATGTATTGAACATTTGACAACCCTGATGAATTTCGAGGGACAAAATCATTTTAAAGGGGTAGAATGTAACACCCAATGTTTTTAAAACAATTTTTTGAATAAATTAAAATTTAATGGATTCTTTTATTGAATGAAACACTGTTTTAGGATTTTTTATGTGCTATACCATGATAATATTTCACTACATTTAATACTAACTTTTCTTTCATTAACGCAACAATGAGTTACTACAAAACAAAATTTTATTATTATAATTATTTATATGATATAATTTATAGTCATATTCATATAAATATTAACAATTAATGTTTAAATATCATTTATAATGTTTTTATATAAATAAAAAATATTTATAATAAAACAAATTTATTTTGTAATGTCTTTATATGTTTGAAAATATTATTTACTTCAAAGTAATGCTTTTTATGTCCTTATTTGAAGAATAATTAATATAAATTAAGTCTCATTTAGAAATTAAAATTGAATAAATAAAAATCATTTTTTTATTCATAATTTTAATTTTATCTTTGGGTTTAATTTTGGGATATTTTTGAAAAACAACATTGTAGAAAGAATAGTAAAAAAATGCTGAATTTTAATTAAAAACTCTATTTTCATATTATTTATTTATATTTTTACAATTTATTTTAATTGAGTTTTAATGTATAAATAGTATAATTATAAATAAATACATCCAATTAAGGTCAATTGATTCAATTTCACCTTGAAATTCAATATAAAACATCTCATACTTTTGGAATTTTATCCTTAAGAACATGTTGTCTTTTCACATTTGTAGTGTTATTTTTAATCTAATTTCATCCTATTATATGATTTGAATTTGAAAAAATGGATATACATATTTGGAATAAGTACTTAATTTTTTTTCAAATAATATCAACTTATATTTTGGATTAAAATTATGTGTTAAAACATTAGAAATTCATTATAGGGATTAAGGTAAGAACAAGCATTCTTATTGATTAAAAATTCAATATAAGGTGTATAAATGACTCAAAACATTTACAAAACATATTTTATTGAAATATTTATACCCTAATCACCCTAATATGTATTATTATTAGTTATTAGGATTATATTACTTGAAAGGTACCTATATGATAATTTTGTAAGGGAAGGTGAAAGAAAAACCTTCATTACTTTTAAAACTTATAAAGCTTTAGAGTATAGAGGAAGATACATAGGCTTGGTTATAAATATTATTTATTAAAAAAAAATGTGTTATTGTTATCATAATAATTTATATTTTATTTTTAATGATGATATAATTACGTTAAATCCTTAAGAAACACTGAAGCATGGATTACTTATTTAATAATTAAATTAAATAAATGATATTTTAGTAAAGGGTTTCATTTTGATAAAAATAATATTATTCAAATTTATTTTTATATGTTAATAAATATAAAATATTTTCCATTAATGGTGTAATTTATCTTTTATAATAAAAATATTGACACATAAATAGTAAAAACATTATTATTGTAGCTATGGTAAAATTAGTGTTTCTGCGCATTTCATTTTTTTCTATTAAAATTAATTTCCAAACCATATAGTATTTTTATTCATAAATTATATGTAAAATTTTAGAATTACAGGGTATAAAATTTATAATATTACCCACATTAATTTAGTCTTAATGGTCTAATTACATAGGATATAAAACTAGTTACCTCTATAAAAACCAAAATGATAAAAGTGGGGAAGCAAAGAAGTTAAAAAAAATTTATTCAAATTGAATTTTTTCTATTTTATATATTTTTATAAAACACACTCCCACTTTAATCGATTATTTTTCTTTTTTATAAACATTAGTCATGGGTGAACTCCAAATAGTGTTAAATGTTTTATATTTACAAAAATGTCACTCCCCCTAAACTATTAAAAGTCATTCAACCTTCCCATTTATTCCCACCTATAATGTCCTTTGGCTCATAAAAAACATGAATAAATAATCTCCTAACATCCCTCCACTCACATTATATTACTAACTTCTATAATAAAGCTAACCATGGATTCCCTATCGTGCAAACCAAAAGCAGTTCCTAGAAAAAGAGGTAACATTATTCAACATCAATTTACTTTTTATTTATTTTTCCACCCATTGAATAATTCTTATTTATTATTAATATAATTACATAAGTATCCTGAATATACTACTATTTTTTATTTTAATTTTTTAACCTACACTTAAATCCAATTCTATCAAATGCGTAATGAAATTTTCATTCTTGATCATTGAACTACAGCCTCACAAAACGATGTCATCAATTTTTTCTTTACCACCTCTCATGGGTGGTAATTATGAAGTAAATAAAGTTTTCATATTATATATATAATATTTATTATGTATTTATAGTTATTATATTATTATTTTAAACATACCTTCATACTTTACATTTTTTGTAAATATGATAATTTCGTTTGTGAACATTTGGACTACAACCGACTCAAAGCAATGTGACTCATTCACACGTTACATGGAATGTATTTAGGATAGATTTTGTAAAATTATATGATATATATGATATAATAATTCGAAATTAATTATAATATATATATATATTAAATTTTTTCCTTTTATTTGATACAAAAATTAAATGGAAACAATGTTCATTTGAACGTACGAGCTACCATCCCCAGAAATGGTGTATTCCATTTCATATTTCAATATTTTATAAATTACTATAAATATTTATATATAGAATGTATATTATATTTAAATCATTATTTATACTATTTAAATAATGAAATAATTATATAAGTAATATTATCATGAAAAATAATTCAAAACACATTCGAAAAACAAATCAAATATTACCTAAAACTTACCACTAACATGGAACTGTTAATATAATGGTAATATAAAGTCAAAATTATATAATAAGTTGTGTGATATATGATAATATTGATATTTAGAATATTTATAATTATATTATACATTATATATAGGAGTTTTTAGCATGTATGAATTATTTCATGTCTAAAGGTAAGGGTTTTCTTGTCTCACTATTATTTTTGTGAGACATATGCCTTATTCACCACTCATTTAATTTATGTGGTATATATAATACTGATTAATTTATTCTATGATTATTATACTTAAACTTATGGTATTTACATATATATTTGACTATTTATATTTTATTGGGATTTACTCTTCAGTTGATAATAAATCATTATGGTAGTTCTGTCACAATTTTCTTTCATTGGGACCCATGTTTTGTTTTGTAGCTATAGTATTTTATGAGTTATATATAATACCCTATGAAATGATTTATCATGAATTTATTTTATCTAATTTTATTAAATGTTTTAATTGATGTAATTTTTTCCTGGGGTTTTTGGATCAAAAGTTAACAAATAAGTTAAATAATTGTGTCTCAATTTTCCTTCTTTGAGACACAAGTTATGTTATTATCCTATAGTATTTTATGAGGTGTATATACTTCCAATTGAAATTTTATCTAATTAATAAAATTATTTTATTGATATTATAATATTCTTGCACTTTTATTATTTCATTGGGGTTATTATACAAATTCTTCATAGTGTTATAGGACACACTGAAATGAATAAAGATTATTTTCCTCAACAATTTTTATAAATTATTGTACAAAATTGTTTTCCATTTTTCATGGCATAATTTTATTTAGTTTATGATTTACAGGGGTTATTATCCAAGGGTACCATTCTTATTCTTTTTATTAATGATTTATGTATTTGAGGACATGTAATTTATAAGACATGTTTATCTTTCACAGGTTATACCACGATAAAATGATTATGAAACACACTTCTATTAATGTGTTATTATTTGATGAAATTATTTTTAATCCAGTATCTTTTTCACATGTTATGAGAGGATTCTGTTTTAGTAATATAATTTTCATTTTAGGGGTTATGATATGATATTTAAGAAACTCATCTTTTTTTTATGGGTCATGATAAGATGATTGTTTTATTATTTTGTGGCGGATAGATGTATAATTTTATTATGTGATGTGTGGGACCAATATGTCCCTAAAATTAAGTGGGTAAATATTTATATATCAAGATTATGATGAGGCTGGAACAATGAGTGAACTCAATTCAGTTTTACATGTCTAGAATAAGAAGTGAACTCAGTTTAGTATGACAAGGTTGTAATAAGGATTTATACCAGTTCAGTGTGACTTGAATGTAATGATGAGAGAAGTTAGTTAATTATGGAATCTATGGAATGAGGATTGAACTTAGTTCAATAATAGCGGTCTTGAATGAGGAAGTTAACTCATTTCAGTAACATAGTGTTGGAATGAGAAATTAACCCGGTTCAGTAATACAGGGTTGGAACATGAAATGATCATTTTTCAATAATACAATGGTGTAATGGGAAGCTAAATATGTTTAGAAAAAATATTTTCCCACTATGATGGTCATGGGAGTGAACCTTGACTACTATGATGTTTTACAGAGTCAACACATTCCACTAAGGTGACCTTGGCATTAAGCCTTAACTACTATGAAAATAATTTTATATGTTTATGTGTCTACCGCAATCCCTTATATTAAAACTCTGTTATGATATCATGGATTATGATGTTCGTTTTCTTATGAATCATGTATTATTTACTACCAAAATTTATTCCGTGACTCTTGATTATTTTCTTTGATATGTATGGTACGATCTTTTGATGTTTAGATATTCTTATCAAACACTTATGCTCATGTTATTCTTACATATCTCCCTTGTTTACCCTTACTGAGAATTTGAGATCACCACATTCTTATTTCCCCTTACCCTAGGATATGAAGAAATGGTTTAACTGGTAGTACTAAAGGGAAAGATATTTATGGTATATGTTGATGATCTTTGACCAAGTTAGATGATTATGTATCCATTTTTCCCAAGAAAATAAACTATTATGGACCATGGGAATTTCTTTTTAATATGATGAATATTCCACTAAAATTTATAATATGCAGTCAGGGTATAAGATTTATGTTACTGGTGGTTTCTTTAATCATTTGGATGCTCCTGATTTAAAATGGGATGACATATCGATAAATTTTGTGATTGGGATGCACTGATATTAGGGATTTTTTGATTATATATAGGTGATTGTTAATTATATGAAGAAATTGAAACACTTATAAGAAATCCATGATTCATTAATAGTAGATTCTCTGGATAATAGGTATGTGGATGAGGTGGTATGGTTACACAGAGTTTTGAGATCCACTGTATCTGATATGGACACTTGTTTTACCTCAGGAGTAAGGATGGGGTTACATCATTCTTTTATCCCCCAATAACACCCAGTCACTAACTTACACCCTCTGAAGAATGAAAAGAAATAGAGGACCATGCAAATTCTAGAGGATTTATTGTATGTATGCATCTTGTACATTGGTGGATCTTGGGTATGACGCCTTTAATTTTTTGAGTTTTCATAGAGTAACAGTTATCACTATTCCATTCGCATAAATCCTTTTGTGGAATTTTAAGGGACACTGTCTCATTCTCCATTGTGTTAATGGGTTGTTGGGGAGGAAGAAATACTTGGACCCAATATGGTACAAAGAAAAATAGAGAAAGGAAATCTTTTTCTTGAGAGGATTAAAGTATCACAGGACCGACATAATTTTTATTTCATTCGTTGGAGGAGAACTTGGAGTTCGACTGTGGGGACCATGTATTCTTGAAGGTTTACCCTCGATGTTGGAAGAAGTGGTTTGGTGGATGGATTTATATTTTTTCTAGGTATTTTTATCCCTTTGAGTTTTTGGGTTGTGTTAGCAGGAGAATATCAGTTGAATTTTCCACCATAGGTTAATAGGATCTACAACATGATCCACATCTCTCAGCTTCATCAGTATCTTCTAGATGACTCCCATGTCATTGAATATGCATATTTTGATATTAAGGACAAAACGATGTTTGTGTAGTGGTCAATAAGGATCTAGAATCATTATGATAAAGTGTTCAATAATGTTCACATTAAAGTAGTTTGTGTGTTGGGATGGCATGGTGTCCTGAAGGATAGTTCTTGGGAGTGAGAGATACATAATTTTAACAATTACTCAAAGTTTTATTGAGTTTTTATTTTCCGTTGTCTCATTGGGATGTGATTATTAGATCATTCGTTTTATAATATGATCTATTTTTCTTGAATTTTTGTTTACTATTTATGATAATGATATATTATATGAAAATTGATGGACATAAATCTTAATTGAAACTCATTATGATATGATGTGATTGAACCTTTGAAGGTGAGTTAGTGACACCTATAGGGGATATTATCTTGACATGGAGGGTGTAATTTCTTGATTCTTTTGTTTAGGGTAATGTTGTTGGTTGGTTGGGGATATGTGGTTGAGTAGTGACATGGTTGTATGATATTTTTTCCATTCGTTTTGGAATGTTTGGATACTAGTAGAGTTTGACGTATGATGATATCCTGAAGATGTATCTCATGTTTTAGTTGTTTTAACCCCTTTCATATTGGCTCAGTTTTGGATTCATGTGGTATAGAATCATTTTAAAGGTATCTAATATAATTGATAATTTCATCCCAAAATATTACATTACATTATTTAGTGTTTGTAGGTGATCATGGGAGATTCCATGAATTTTGATGGAGGATGGGGCTACATAAGTGATGTATTAGGAAACTAAAGTCTTGTGAGGTTTACAAGGCATGAACTAATGGTTGATGGATTGTGTAGCTAGAAATTTGACGACATGTACAAAACTAAGGGGTATCCCATGAAATTAAAACACATCATGTAATTAGAATTAATGACTTGTAACAAATAAAGGATGAGGTGATTATTTTGTTTGTGAATGATGAATTTTTTCTCAATCATGTGGATAACATGCCAGGTAAAGTTCACATGAAAAGAAAACTGTGGGATATCTGGTATTAATGTCCCTTTCATTCCAAAATTTCCATTAATTTGACAGATCTATTCAAATCCCATTCTAGAAGATCCACAGGTAGGTAGGGAGGATCTTCTGTCCCCTTTCCTCCCACTTAGAACATTGGTTCTAGTTTTTGATGGTTGATGATCTACATGTGGTTCTTTCCTATTTTCTTATTGGTTTTCTCTTCTTATTTTTTTGGGGATTCATTGTGATGATTAATTTTTTATTTATAGTGTGAGTTTGGATTTTTTTATGCAACTCTGGTGTGGTGTATGAATTTTCAAATATTTCTATGTATGGATTTTGTTTGTGGGTGTTTTTACATTCTTCATGGTGGGAAATGAGTTGGAAAAGCTTCTTTGAGGTGGAGAATACCCAATTTCTATTTATTTTTTCATCATAGAGGTGTGTTTTACTCCTTTTTATCTATGAGATATTACTTTTATAGCTTATTCAAATCTAACAAATTTTTAATCAAAATTTTAGAGGAAAAGGGGAATATTTCGTATGATTTTACTACTTTGATGTTATTGTGAAATGATGGATTGTATGAGATGGATTCCCTATAGAATATTTTTTACCTAGATGATATGGGTTGAGATAGTCATGTCTGTGGTATTTTTTGTGATATCACGCTAAAATGGAAAATAGATAACCACATATATATGGATAATGAAATGGTTTCAATAAGGTTATGGATTGTGGGATAACTGCCCTAAAATAATGTGAAATATGCTAAAAGATCCTTTGTTGAATATGTAAATTATATTTGTTGTGTTTTGATGTGTGGTCATGTTTTGGGGTATTGATGTGTGGTTGTGATGTGAATATGGTAGATATTTTGTTCATTGGATGTGCTTTAATTGTGTAAATATGCGGTTGTTTCACTTTATTTTGGGGTAGGGTGGTGTGGTTTGTTTTAATTTCTATTGGTGGAGTGAGGTGATAATTTTTTTCCATTCTTGTGGGGTGGTGAGGTGATGGTTTGATGAAAATGTTGACATTCTTATGGTGTTTTGTTGTGTTTTTCAAGATTCTAGGGTAGTGATGGAATATTTATTCATTAACTATAGAAATGGTTGGGGTTTGATTTGGTTAATGGCATGGTAATTATTTATTAATAAATAAATTATGGTATTTTTTGATAAATGTGGATGACTCTTAACAATGAAAATAATGAGATTGAATATGGAATTTTTTTGAAATGTGAAATGTGGATTTTGGTTTGGGTGGTTTTATTCATTTAGAGTTGGCTAAGATTGTGGGGATGTTTTCAGTAGTTTAGTGTTTTTTATGAAACCAAAGGTTAGCCTTGTTTACTGTGATATTTATATACTTCTATATTCCTTTTTATTTATAAACACACCACACCCATGACTGTCATTATTCATTGTCTCCAGCATATTCACATGGGGGTGAATTTACCAATATGTCAATGAGGATGATGAAAAGTTGGCTATTAACTCTTTCCATTTCTCTATTCTAGGTGAGTTGATTCACACAAGTTGTGATGTTCTGAGGTCTTTTAGTTCACAAGGTGTTGGATATGGATTTTTTGGGTCAGATGTTATATGATCATGTTGTCGGGAAGTGGCGTAGTTTTTTTCGGGTAAGATGTGAATTGATCTTGATGTTGGGTGGTGGCCAGGTGTTTTTGAGTGAGATATGATTAGAATTTGTTTTGGAAAAATTATTGTGACGTTTTTTATGTTACTAAGAGGGAATGAGGTTTTTTTCCTTCATGTTCTGGATACCCTACAACTCTGGTTGTGGTTGTGATATGATGGACCATGTGTTTTCAGGTGAGATATAAAATGAGCATGTTGTGGGGTAGTGGAAAACGTGTTTTTAGATATAATGTGAGGTAACTATGTTCGGGGATGGTGGTATATGTTTTTCAAAAGATATGGTAAGACCATGACGTACAAAATTGTGGTGTAAGAGTAGAAAAGCAGTAGGAATGTGGTGTATGGTACCTTTTTTATATATGCTATTATTATGTTATTATACATTTCCTTTTATTTGGTGAGCATGCCTTGGTGAGGTTGTGTTGGACAGTTGTCCTACTTAGGTTTTTTTTTGGTTCTGATGCTTTCTTAGGGATCCATTAATATGCTTCTTTCAAATTTTCATGATAGATTTTTGTTTTAATAATAATTATATTTTTATCCACTCCCTATATATATAAAAAAAATTGGTTTCTAGAAGATATCATGGATTGTTTTGAACATTACCATTTCAGATCATTTGATAGTTTATGTGTCACTTAATTATCATTACATTTGATAATTTTTAATTTATTACTTTTATTTGTATCATATTTATTTAATAAAACATTGTGAGATGTATTTGGTTTCATTTATATTATTTTATGTATTTTTTTTGGTTGATTCATCTAATATCCCGATCCTATTATATTATAAAGGGTAATTTCTGCCATGTCATGATATTTTTATACCCTTATTTCTAGTTAAAAACCTGGGGCCTATTGGATGTGGGACTTGGTGATTATTATCTCGACCCATCATTGCAGTATCTTTGATCAGAGGGGTCCTAATAGAGTGGTATCAGAGGTGATTGTTGTGGGATATAAAGGGTTATTGATTTTGGAATAAGTATGAGTGCATGGGTTGGTTTGTAACATGTATCGGTTGACCATTGTACATGTTATAGGATAGGTATAAAAGTTATAATATTGGGTTTTAGGTCCCCCTACGATCTAGTGTTTTAAGTATGATATTATTGAATGACAATGTTAGTTGGAGTTATTTGTAGGGTAGAGACATAGGGGAGGTACTTATATGATTATTACATGTGTTTTTTTTTGAATATGAGTTTTTTTAGAATATTAAAATGAATAAAGTGAATTAAAATGAATCTAAATAAAATATCATTCTACTAGGCTTGGGAAATTCATGTTTTCATTTCAGATATAGATCATAGACGTCATCTGCTTTTGGTTCAGGGTATAAAGGTTCATAAGTCCAATCTTGTGGAATACCTAAGTGTTGATTCAGTTGAGGATGATGATCATTGGATGATGAGGTCGTTTGAATTATTGTAATAGGATTTGGGGAAGTACAAGGGAAATATTTTAAATATAGAGATATAGATTTATTTGGATGAGCTCGAGATATCATTCAATTTGATTCAGGCCTTGGGGGTTTATGTGTCCCTTTGGAAGGAAATCAGATGTGGGGAGTTATGTGTCAGCGATGGTAGATGTATCTAAGAGAGTTGGAGGAGGTATATTTTTTTGGGTTGACTTTTAAAATGAGTTCAGGGAAGAGTTCTGTTCATCAACCACGTGGTCAGTGAAGAGGAAAGAGTTTCTTTATCTTCATCAGGGGAGTATTTTAGTGAAGTGGTCGGAAATAAAGTTCAATTACCTTCAACACATTTCCAATTATATTTTTCTACATGTGGATTCTCATGAGATACATCTTGATAAGGTAGTCCATCCCTTTATCTAGTATTCAATGAATCCTTTTATGTTGAAAATGTATCTAGAGGTCTTGAATACAAGGGAGGGGATAGAGAGGATTCTCCCATGAGGAGAAATTTTGTGAGAGGGGAAATAGAAGGGTTCCTCAATAATTAGGGTTATAAGTAGTAGGTCTTGGTCACTGGGACCCTTGAAGTTTCAAACAACGGGGATTTGACCCTGTAAATTAACTTTTTAGCCTTCCTAGTTGAGTCTTTTCCTTGATTTTTATAGTGATATTAGGCTAGTGTTTCTTACTGTTGGGGGTTATATATGTTACCAAAACCATATATTAGTGGTTCCCCAAGCTTATTTTGGTTGGGGTGCACATGTTCATCATTATCCATTTGAACAATTTCTAGTGAGACCCATTCAACAGTAGGTTCTTTAGGATTATACTCTACTGAGGGTACATAGATTAGGAAGATTATGATCATTGTATGTCCCATGTGTTCATGGACCTTGAAGAGAGGATTTTCAGTTTGGTGATCTTCATAATATTAGTGGAAGAGCTAGAATCTTTCAGTTGAATATAATTTATGTAAAAGATCTAGAGGGTTTTCTAATCGTTAAAGGTACAATCAGTTTTTCTAGAACCCTTGTCAGTTCTTTTTTGATTTTGGATCCTTTTACTACATTTTTGAAGCCACCCAATTTCATTCCCTATACTATAAATAGATAGACTTTCTATGCCCATGGTATTGATTATGCTTGTCGAAGGCTAGACCATATTGTTTGATGTGTTTCAGGGGGTGTGGATCGATGTTGAGGCCACATCAGTCCCATGGGGATCTTTTATTACTATATATGTATCCATGTAATGTTAACCTTGGCATATAATGGTTGTATTACTTGCATTTTTTTTTTCAAATTCTTCCATAGGAGATACCTTTTTCAGAAGGGGATTGTAAGAAAGTCGGTTTCATTGTCCAGTATGGTTTCCCTGCGGTATTTAATATTTGGATCCCCTTATTACTTTGGGGGATGATTTTTTATGGAATACATATATGTTGGGATAGTGGGGGTTTATAGAATTTGGTATGAGTTCTTGGATATTTTCCCAGTGGAGGTTTTGATTCTACACCTCAATGTGATTTTGATTTGGGAATGTCATGAAACCTTGTGTTTCTACAATTTCGATGGATCCTTATTGTATGTAACCTTCTGTGTTGTGGTAATTGAGCTTCTAGGTATATGATATGATGAATAAAAGTTTTATCTTTCACAATGTGTCGTTGTGGGGTACTCTTGTTTTGTTCTTTGAGAAGGTGGATGGTATTCTAAAAATTGTGTATAGAATACTGGAGGTTGAATCAGGTATTGGTCAAGAATTGTTACCCTCTTTAGAGGAACGACGATCAATCCAAAAATATGAGAGGGGTGAGTTGGTTTTCTAAGATCATTCTGCAGTTTTTCATATCACTAGTTGGGAAAAAATGAGGGTGACTACCCGAAGGCTATATTTATTTGTTGATATGCTAACATTGAGTTTATATGTAACATCCCAATTAAATGAAGAATAAGACATATTTCATATTTATTAATATTTTTTAATTAAATATTAATTTTACATTAAAGGGGTTTCTATGTTCGATAGTGTACCAGATACGCAACAACGTGTTTCTTTGGAATCTTACATTGCACACTAATAACATATTATTATTATTTAAAATGGTAGTTAACTCAAAGACGTTGTATTTGCGGGAATTAAATACTCTACTACAATATGATTATACATTTTTGTTAAATGTATTTACATTTATCCAATAAAAGTTAGAGACTTAAAATATGAATGAATCTAATTTTAAGCATAATTTAGATAAAAAGGCCGATTTATCAACTTTTAATTGTGACCACTTCTTAAATCTAGTTTTGGTCACTTTAATACAATCTATATGACCAAATAAAATCCTTCATTTGAATTGTGACATCAAAATTTACATTGTGCAATTTTATGGAATTTTTCTGATAAAGTTCATTTTTTAACGAATGGTGAGAAATATTGTATTTTAATTCAAAAGTGCCTTCTAATCTAACATAATTATATGGTTCGATTACATTTTTAATTGGTTTTAATGTGAAATTAAAATATATTTTTACCATTAAATCCAATGTTGGTCATTGGAATTATATTCACTTTGAAATTGGACATAAACAAGTATCAAACTTTTGATAGTTATTAATTCATAAAAACACGCTATTTGTTTTGATAATGGGAATTAATTTTAAAATTGATTAATTCCACTTATATGTTTTTAATTTGGAAAAATTGACATCATTTTTGAATTTGGAATATCAAATATATCTTAGGCTGAATTTTTGGTATTTTTCTGAAAAACTTCAATTTTTGATGAATAGTGAAACCACTTAGTGGTAGTAAAAAAAAACCGACTTTTTCATTTAAATGAAATTTTACCACATCTATGTATTGAATTTAAAAAATGTGACATACATGGTTGTTATCAAGAAGTAAAATTTGGTTCATGAATATGAGAAGAATTTATGGTGAATAGTAACTTTTGACTTTTATTTACTGCGGTTAAAGGTAAATATTGTAATTCAAGGTAAAAAGAATATTATAATAATTCAAAAAGACCTTAACACTTGTCCAAACATTTTTGGATGAGTCATGGCCGACCATGGGCATCTATGGGTCGTTTTTGGGACCCCATTGAGCCACTTGGGAGTGAAAATGACAATATAGATTAATTAACTTAAAGTAAAGGAAAAAATGACAAAAGAAAATATATTTTAGTAAATAAATTTTTATAATGGGATATATAAATTATCATTTCGAATATGAATATTCATTATAAAGGTAAAAATATTTCCTACCTCATGGTATTTTTTTTATAATTTTTAGACATCAAATAAGTTAAATTATTTATGACCTAGTAATGATACAGTATTTACCTCATTAATAAATAATTTAAATAAATAATATTATAATGATTAAAATATTATCCAATACCAGTCCAATTCTTATTGGATGATTTTATTTCGACCAGTAGTCATCTTATCGGCATCTTTAATGATTTTTGGACCTTCTAAAACTGAATTTCATTATATAATAAAATAATATTTTCACACTTTTCTAAAGAGCCCCTTCTCCGCCTAATAAAAGGACACCACTTCTAACCAGTTCCTCACACCTTTAAAGCCATTTGGCTCATCCAAAATCAGTCCAATTAATCTCCCTACATCCCTATCCTCCCCCTAGAAGCCTTACCTTAGGCAGAAGGCACTTCAAGAATTCCAATTAGTCCAAACCAAAGGGAGTTACCCAAATTAAAGGTAACAGTTTCTCTTAATTTGTTTTCTTTACTTCTCCAACCCCTAAACTATTTTAATTCCTTTATTTTGTAACAACAACAGTATCCTAAATATACCAAGATGTTGTTATGATATGTATTCAGACTAAACTTACACACACCTCTATCTAATGGATGATGAACATAATGTTTCTGTGGATGGAAAACTATGGCCTCACGAAACGATGATTGTTCAATTACATCTTACCGCCTCTCATGGTGGCCATTATGATGGTACTGTATTTATATATGGTATATATTATGTTTATGATTTCATTATTAATCTTTACTTCCCAATTATATCAAGCCTTTATGGTTTCCATAGTGGGTAAATACGATAATCTAATTTGAGGAAGTGCGGACTACCACCCCCTCAAAGTGATGTGATTCGTTAATGCCCTATGTGGGATGAATAAAGGATGGAGTTAATAATATTTTGTATGATATTATACTGTAATTATAATATAATTATGTATCATTATGTTTTAAATCTATTAAAATCAGAAATATAAATGAAAGTAGTGTTCATGCGTACGTACGACTTATTGTCTCCATGAACGGTGCATTTCATTTTTTACCTCTAAATGTTATGTACTATTATAAATACATGTATATGATGGATTTATATGATATATATGATATCTAAATCATAAATATCATTCTGGATATAATGGAATATTGACCACATGGACAACTTGTAAGTTTAAGGTGTTCATTTTTGACTCAAGTACCAAATATCGACAAAATGAATGTTATTAACTTAAATGATTAAATAATGATTATAACATGGTAATAAGAGATTTAAAAGTAATAATAAACATGAAAACGTTTCTTAATCAAGTTGAAATTAACTTTAGTTTATTATTTAGGAGATTAATTAATGATTGAGTCATGTCAGACACGAGGTAAGGGACTTCGTCTCAATATCCTTTCATTGAGGCATATTTTGCTTTAAAACATGAATTTTTTTATACACTATATAAACACCCTTGACTTTTCAATAGCAATATTTTTCTACAAAGCGTTTTACTAAATGACAAAAATGCATGTTTCTTTTTAACATAAGTAGTGACAATGACCTTTTCCGCCGCCATGAGTATTATTTGATATTTGGCTTCCTCAACAAGCCGTAATGTTTTTAAAAAAACTAAATACCTTATACTCTATTAAGTATTTTTGGTATTAAAAATGATTTTGAAAATGGATTTGTTATGTCAATATATTTAAGTGATATATTATGCTGGAAATGTGGAAATGTTTCCGTTCCTTTAAATTTGTTGTATGTGATATGATTTTAAATTGGTACTTAGACATTTGATGGGTGGTTACGTGATAAACCAAATGATGGGTGGTGCCATGAATACTAGGACGGGTGGTTTCGTTATAACCTCGAATTCATTGGGTATGGAATTCGGTAATTTGGCTATTCCATTTTGTGATATGTGTGGAATTTGACCATATGGTTATTCCATTTAAGTATGTTTATGTCCCAAGTTACCTTTATGTGTTATGTGTTATTGATTTGGGTTTTACAGTAATATTTTCGTAACAAAATGGTAAGCAGGGATCGTTTATTCAATGAAGAGTATTTACTACTTCATAAAGGTTAAAATTAATACTTATTATTAAGTATTTATGGTTTACTTGTTGTTTTTTAAAAACTAACAGTGTTCCTTCTTTGTGTATCCCTTACTGAGATTTTTTATGCTCATCCCAAGTTTTTGAAATGTTTTTCACAGGACATCAAGTGGAATTGGGCCAAGTATGGGATCAAGGAGAAGTCATTCTCTCTTAAACATGGAATTAGACATGACACTTTTTTTCAAGAGTTTTATTTTATGAAAAAAATTGATACTAAGTAGGAGTGTCTAGTTTGAATTTTTGAGATGTAATATTTTTAAATTGTAATAGTTATGGTCTAACTCTCTAAAACTCTAAACCTGAAAAGATCCTCATTGTGAATTATTCATTTAATTCAATATTAAGTACGGTTTAAGGCTGGGTCCTTATAGTTTATATTAGAGGTCGGTTTAGATAAATTTAGGAGTTAGGGTATTGTTAAATTAATATCCATAATGTAATTTATGTTACTTTTGAAATCATATAGCATTTACAGATTAACATGTTGCTTTACTTAAGATATTTCTTTGTTCAGAATGGTTTTCCGTAGAGTAAATAAGGAAGCTATGTTTGGTCGACATTAAGAGGAAGACAACCTTCCAAATCAGCAACCTGAGATGGTCAGAATCAGAACTGAACAGGTTTTTGCACTGATGGAACAGTTGACTCAGGCGATAAACGGTGGTGGTATCCATGTACGAGATCATCCAGATCTACCATAGTGGAATATGTCAGTAGGGGAGAATTTCATGAGGCAACATCCCCCATCATTCGGAGGATCATCTGTCCATGTGCTAGAAGAAGGATGGATTAATTCACCGGAAAAGATTCTTGATGTCATGGGTTGTTCAGAACATCAAAAGGTTAGTCTCGTTGTTTACCGTTTTGAGGGTGAAGCTGATCAGTGGTGGTCAGTGGTGGTCAGTGGTGAAACATATCAGGGATAGTGAGGATATTAATGCTCTTGATTGGGATGAATTCAATGGTATGTTTCTTGAGAAATACATTCCTAATATGGTTCATCTTTGGATGGAAAAAAAATTCCTGGAATTGAGGCAGGAGGATGACTCAGTGACTGCTTATGAAGAAAAATTCACTCGACTAGCAAGGTATGCTCCAAATTTCATTCGATATCTTGATAGTAATATAAATTGATTTTACTTAGGACTGAAGCCATGATATCAAAAAGCATTAGCCTCTCGTGAGTTCAAATGTTATGAAAAACTTGTTCGATGTGCGGAGAATGTGGAAATGGAGTTTTCCGATGATCAAGTGTTCTTTGACAAACAACAGAATAAAAGGTCCAGTTGGTCAGAAAAGGGGAAGAATTCATCAAATAATCCTGAAGTTAAGAAAACTAAATATCCATCTTGTGATAAGTGTGGTAAAAAGAATCCTGGATAATGTTTATCGAATACTGGAAAGTGCTTCCGGTGTGGTACGTCTGGTCATATTGCTCATAACTGTAAGGAAGATGAACATGGAGGCAATGAAAAGCCATCGGTAAGATGTCTAAAGTGTAACAAAATGGGTTATTATGCAAATGAGTGTCCAAAAAAGAACTAAACTAAGGGAAATCAGTCATACTAAGTGAAGAAAGTGGTGGTGAAATCCTTTTCAACTACTTCAGCAAATGTTGGGCCATCAAATGAAGTAGTATCAGGTACACTGTTTGTTTGTTCATATTATGCAAATGTGTTGTTTGATTCATGGTCTAAACACTCATTAATTTCTGAGATGTTTTCTAGTAAATTAGGAATTCTATCTCATGATATGAATACTGAACTTATGGTTAAAACACTTGGAGTAAATGTTGAGATAAAAATAAAAAATAAAAACATTCTTGTCCTTGTGTGCGGAAAGAATCTACATGCAAACCATATTGTTTTGCCTCTAGTATAGTTTGATGTTATATTGTGCATTGATTGGCTTTCTGTTTATCATGATAATATTAATTGAAGAGCTAAAGAGGTTTCATTTTAGAAAGATTTACAGGTTCTGTACAAGAATGAACCTTTTCTTTTGATAACATATCAGGAAGATGAGAAACTAGTTAAAGAAGGAAATGAATGTTACCTTGCACATACTGTTGAAAATAAAGGAACTGTTCATATTAATGATGTTCCAGTGGTAAATGAGTACCTTAATGTTTTTCCTGATGAGTTACTTGGTATTATACCCGATCAGGAAGTTGAATTTATTGTTGACTTTGTTTCTGATGCTAAGCCAATTTCAAAACCCCCTTATAGAATGGCTCTAATTGAACTTTTAGAGTTAAAGAGTTAATTGCCAGAGTTATTAGATAAAGGTTTCATTCGACCTAGAACCTAACCATGTGGTGATCCTATCTTGTTTGTTAAAAAGAAACATGGTTCAATGGGACTTTTCATTTATTATAGAGAATTGAATAACATCACTATTAAGAATAAGTATCATTTAACTCATATCGATGATTTGTTTGATAATCTCTAGGGAGCTCAGTATTTTTTGAAGATTGAATTGAGGTCGGGGCACCATCAGTTGAAAGTAAAAGAAGCAGATGTTCCAAAGACTGTGTTTTGTACTATATATAGCCATTATGAATTTGTAGTTTTGCCTTTTGGGTTAGCCAATCCACCTAATGTATGCATGGATCTTTTGAATAGAATTTTCTGTGAGTTCTTGGATAATTTTGTGGTTGTGTTCATTGATGATATTTGGGTTTATTCGAAAAGTTAGTAGGAACATGAAATTCATTTAAGGGTCATCTTGAAAACCTTAAAAGAAAAGAATCTTTATGGGAAATTCATCAAGTGTGAGTTTTTGTTACAAATAGTTTTTTTACATGGTCACATCGTTTCAAAAAAATAGAATAAATGTTGATCCTTCTGTAACGAAAGTTTTTGAAGAATGGAAAAGACCCACAAATATAACCGAGATTCATATTTTTCTTGGTTTGGAAGGTTATTACTGGAGTATTGTTGAAAATATTGCACAGTTATCTAGTCCAATGACTATGTTAACTTGAAAAGGTGTTACGTTTTTCTAGACAATATAATGTAATGATTGTTTTCAGGAATTGAAAAGAAGATTGGTGAATGCTCCAGTTTTGGCACTACCTTCCAAAAATGGTCAGTTTGTTAACTATAGTGATGCTTTGTTGAAAGGATTGGGTAGTGTCCTAATGAATAATGATCAGGTAATTGCTTATGCTTCACTTTAGTTGAAAGCACATGAGTTAAATTACTGTACAAATGATTTGGAATTAGCTGTTGTTGTTTTTGCTTCAAAAATTTGGAGGCATCATTTGTATGGAGTGAAGTGTGAAATATATACTGATCAAAAAAGTTTGAAGTATATATTCACTCAGGAAGAATTCAAAATTAGATAGAGGATATGGTTAGAAGTAATCAAGGATTATGATTGCATGATCCTTTATCATCTGGGGAAAGCAAATAAACTGGATGATGCTTTGAGTCGAAAAAGTAATACATCATTAACCATGTTTCATTTGGAAAGAGATCCCTTGGTTTTTGATTTTATGAACTTTGGAATAAAAATTTTTGTTGTAGGAAATTCTTCTGTTTTGTTTCAAGTGTCAGTGAAATCATCTATATCAGACCGAATTAAGCAAGCGCAGAAGGAAGATTGTGATTTGCTGAAAAAGGTTGTGTTGGTTCAGAAGGGTAAGTTTCCTGATTTAAACATTGATAATGATTTTTTTTTGAGATTTGGAAAGAGATTATGTGTAACCTTTGATTCACAGTTGAAGAATGAGTTGTTATGTGAAGATTATAGTTCCCCGTTTTCATTTAATCCTGGCAGTACTAAGATGTACAGAGATCTTCGGGAGTATTACTGGTGGGATGAAATAAAAAGAGATATTATTGATTTTACTGTGAAGTGTTTGACTTGTCAGCATGTTAAAGTAAAGAGGTAGTTACTGAAAGGTATGCTTCAGCCTCTACCAGTGCCAAAGTGGAAATGGTAAAATATATCCATGGACTTTGTTGTGGGATTACCAAAGACATCTCGAGGTAATAATGCAATCTCGGTTATAGTTGACCGATGGACTAAATCTGCTCATCTCCTTCCTATTAGAGATACTTTGTCTCAATATCAACTTGCTCAGTTGTATGTTAAAGAGAAAGTCAGGTTGCATGGATTTCACCTCTCTATTGTATCTGATTGTGATCCCAGGTTCACTTATAACTTTTGGAAAGGCCTTTAGAATTCATTGGGTACTAAATTAAAATTTAGTACAACTTTTCATCCTCAATCAGATGGGCAGGCAAAACGAACAATTCAGACCTTGGAGGATATGTTCTGTGCTTGCTCGATGGATTACCAGGGAATTTGGGACCAATATCATTCTTTTGTTGAATTGTCTTATAATAACATCCTTCATTCCAGTATACAGAGGGATTCATTTGAGGCATTATATGGAAAGCATTGTCGAACTCCTGCTTTTTGGGATGAAGTGGGGGAAACGAAGCTGATGGGACCAAAATTGGTAGAATAAATGGTAGAGAAAGTTCAGTTGATTCAGAAGCACATGAGAGCAGCTCAGAGCAGACAGAAAGGTTATGCTGTTAACTGGAGGAAGGATCTTTCTTTTGAAGTAGGTGATCATGTCTTTCTCAATGTTTCTCCTTGGAAAAGTTTCATGTGTTTTGGTAAGAAGGGAAAGTTGAGCCCGAGGTTCATTCGACCTTATGAAATTCTGGAGAAAGTTGAATCAATTGCATACAGAGTGGATTTCCCTCCTAGATTATCCTAGGTACACAATGTTTTTCATGTTTCAATATTGAGAAAGTATATAACAGATCCATCTAATTATTTGAGCCCAGAGGTAGTTCATTTGGAAGAGAATCTCTCTTACAAAGAAAAACTAGTCCATATTCTTGACCATAGAGAGAAAGTGTTGCGGAATAAGGTAATTCACTAGGTAAAGCTTTTGTGGAAAAACCATATGGTTGAAGTGGCAACATGGGAATCTGAAAATTCTATGAGGGGTAAATACCCCTACTTATTTTGATAAGTGAATAAAAATTGAAAGGATGAAATTCCCAAAAGGGAGGAAGGATGTAACATCCCAAGTAAATGAACAATAAGACATATTTCATATTTATTAATATTAGTGAATTAAATATTAATTTTACTTTAAAGGGGTTTTTATGTTCGATAGCGTACCAGATACGCAACAACATGTTTCCTTGGAATCTTACGTTGCACACTAATAATATAATATTATTATTTTAAATTGTAGTTAACTCCTAGATGTTGTATTAGCGGGAATGAAGTAAACCAACTACAATATTATTATTAATGTTTTTTAAATGTATTTACATTTATCCAATAAAAGTTAGAGGCTTAAAATGTGAATGAATCAAATTTTAAGCATAATTTAATTTAAAAGGACGATTTATCGCCTTTTAATGGCGAACCCTTACTAAATCTAGTTTTTTCACATTAATAAATTCTATATGACCAAATAAAATCCTTTTTTAGAATGCGGACATCAAATTTTACTTTGTTCAGTTTTTCAGAATTTTTCCGATAAAGTTCATTTTTTAATGAATGGTGAGAAATATTGTATTTTAATTCAAAAGTGCCTCTTAATATAATTTATTTATATGGATAGATTATATTTTTAATTGTTTTTAAAGTGAAATTAAAATATATTTTTACCATTTAATACAATTTTGGTCATTTTAATTAATTTCACATTGAAATTGGACATAAACAAATATCAATCTTTTGATAATTATAGATTTTTAAAAACACGCTATTTGTTTTGATAACGGGAATTAATTTTAAAATTAATTAATGTCACTTTAATGTTTTGAATTTGGAAAAATAGACATCATTTTTGAATTTGGAATATCAAATATAGATTAAGCTGAATATTTGGTATTTTTCTGAAAAACTTCATTGTTTGACGAATAGTGAAACCACTTAGTAGTAGTTAAAAAATGGAATTTTTCAATTAAATGAAATTTTACCACTTCTGTGTATTGATTTTAAAAACACCAATAAGCATGGTTGTTATCATGATGTAAAATTTGTTTCATTAAGATGAAAATAATTTTTGTTGAATAGTAAATTTTGACATTTATTTACCGCGGTTAAAGGTAAATAGGGTAATTCAAGGTAAAAAAATATTACAATAATTCAAAATTACCTTAAAACTTGTCCAAAACTTATTGGATGAGTCATGGACTACCATGTTCATCTTTGGGTCGATTTTGGGATCCCATTGAGCCATTTGGGAGTGAAAATGACAATTTAGATTAATTAACATAAAGTAAAGGAAAAAATGAAAAAAGAAAATATCTTTTAGTAAATTAATTATTAGAAGGGGTTATATTTATTATCTTTTAAATTATAAATATTATTTATAAATCTAAAAATACTTCCTACATCATGGTATTTTTTTATAATTCTTAGACATCAAATAAATTAAATTATATACGACCAAATAATGATGCAGTATTTACCTCATTAATAAATCATTTAAATAAATAATATTATAATGGTTACAATATTATCAAAAACATGTCCAATTATTATTGGATGATTTTATTTTGACCTGAAGTCATCTTATATTCATATTTAATGATTTTTGGATCTTTTGAAACCGAATATCATTATATAATTCAATAATATTCTCACACATTCCTAAAGATCCCCTCCTCCCCCTTTTAAAAGGAGACCACTTCTAACAATTTCCTCACACCTCTCAAGCAATTTGTCTCGTCCACACGCTGCCCAATTAAGCTCCCTACTTCCCTCTCCTCCCCCTAGAAGCCTTACCTTAGGCATAAGGCACTTCAAGAAGTGATTTTAGTTCAAACCCAAGGGAGTTACCCAAATTAATGGTAACAGTTTCTATTAATTTGTTGTTTTACTTATCCAACCCCTAAACTCTTTTTATTCCTCTATTTTGTAACAACACCAGTATCCTCAATATACTAGGATGTTTTTTTGATAAGGATTATAACTACACTTACACACACCTCCATCTAATGGATGAAGAACAAAATGTTTCTGTGGATGGGAAACTAAGGCCCCACGAAATGACGATTGTTCAATTAGATCTTACCGCCTCTCAGGGTGGCCATTATGATGGAAATATATTTATATATTGTATATATTATGTTTATTATTTCCTTATGCTTCTATAATTCCCAATTATATCAAGCCTTTATGGTTTCCATAGGGGGTAAATACGGTAATCTCATTTGAGGAAGTGCGGACTACCACCCCCTCAAAGTGATGTGATTCGTTAATGCCTTTTGTGGGATGTATAAAGGATGTAGTTAATAATAATATATATGATATTATACTGGAATTATAATATACCTATGTATAATTTTGTTTTAATTCCATTAAAATAATAAATAGAAATGAAATTAGCGTTCATGCGTACGTACGACATACTGTCTCCAGGAACGGTGCATTTCATTTCTTACCTCTAAATTTTATGTAATATTACAAATAAATCTATATGATGGATATATATGATATGTATTATATCTAAATCATGAATATAATTATGGATATAATGTACTATTGACCACGTGGACAACATGTAAATATAAGGTGTTCATTTTTTACTCAAGTACCAAATATCAACAAAATGAACTTTATTAACATAAATGATTTCATATTGATTATAACATGGTAATAAGAGATATAAAAGGAATAATAAACTTGAAAAATGTTCTTAAACATGTATGAATTAACTTTAGTTTATTATTCAGGAGATTAAAGAACGATCGAGTCAAGTCGGACACGAGGTAAGGGACTTTGTCTCAATCTCCTTTCACTGAGGCATATTTTGCTTTAATACATGACTTTATTTTATACGCTGTATAAACACACTTGAGTTTTCAAAAGGAATCTTTTTCTATGAATAGTTTTACTAAATGAAAAAAAATTATGTTTCTTTTTAACGGATGCGGTTACAACGATCTTTTCTGCCGCTGCGGGGATTATTTGAGCTTTGGCTTCCTCAACAGGCCGTAATGTTTTTTAGAGAAAATAAATACCTTATACTCTTTTATGTATTTTTGGTATTAAAAATGGTTTTGAAAATGGATTTGTTATGTCAATATATTTATGTGATATATTGTGATTGAAATGTGGAAATGTTTCCTTTCCATTATATTTGTTTTTTCTGATATGATTTTATATTGGTACTTGGACATTTCACGGGTGGTTACATGATAAGAAAAATGATTGGTGGTTCCATGAATACTAGGATGGGTGGTTACGTTATAACCTCCCCTGAATTGGGTATGGAAGTCAGCCATATGGATATTCCATTTAGTGATATGTGTGGAAGTTGACCATATGGTTATTCCATTTAAGTATGTTTATGTCCCAAGTTACCTTTATGTGTTATGTGTTCTTTATTTGGGTTTTATGGTAATATTTTTGTTACAAAAGGGTAAGAAATGATATTTTATTCAGTGAAGAGTATTTACTACTTCATAAAGGTTAAAAGTAATACATATGATTAAGTATTTATGGTTTACTTGTTGTTTTTGAAAAACTAACAGTGTTCCTTATTTGTGTATCCCTTACTTTGCTTTTTATGCTCATCCCAAGTTTTTGAAATGTTTTTTCACAGGACATAAAGTGGAATAGGGCCAAGTATGGGATCGTGGAAAAGTCATTCTTTCTTAAACATGGAATTAGACATGACTCTTTTTTTCAAGAGTTTTTATATTATGAAAAAAATTGAAACTAAGTAGGAGTGTCTACATTGAATTTTTGAGATGTAATATTTTTCAATTGTAACAGTTATGGTCTAACTCTCTAAAAATCTAAACCTGAAAAAATCCTCAATGTGGATTATTCATTTAATTCAATATTAAGTATAGTTTAAGGCAGGGTCCTTATATTATATTCATGTTGTTCATTTTTATGAAAGCACAATTCATTTTCAGGGAGCTTATGAATTCTATGTTCTATGAGTGCATGGACCAATTCTTTATTTTATTCATCATTAATTTCTTGATCTACTCAAATTTTGAAGAGAAGGATGTTAATCATATTTAGGATGTCTTGCAGGATCATCAACTCCACCACCACGGTGTAAATATGTCACAGTGTATGTTTTAGACATGGAAGGTGAATATCCTTGGGAATTTGGCATCTCAGTAGGGTGTGTCAATGGTCCCATTGAGAATCAAGTTAGTTTTGTCATGGTCAGCAGCCAATAATGTGGACGAGTGTCATAGTTTTTTTTATTTATGGATATTATTAGAAGTTTGGTCAAGATTTAAATCAAATTGAAGACCCATTGAATTAATTGACTAAGAAAGACAATGATTCTGTGTAGATTTATTAGTTCCATATATTTTTAAGTTACCTAAAGGTGAAGTTGGTTAGTTCACTAGTGATTTAATTTCCTAATGATGGTTTTATTTTATTGGTGTTTTGTGACTCTTCCTATTTGTTCTTGGGATGCATCTTAATGTATTAAAGGGAAGTGATCTATTATTGATCCAGTATTTTTTCCCTACAATCATAACTATGAATCCCATGATCTCATTTTATAAATGATTTTGTTTACACTGAAGCTGTGTCTTTATAAAAGTATTGGGAAGCACGATGTGCTATTTTGGAAATATAATAGATTGTGGTATATCTTTTCATAACATTATTTGAATCAATTCTTATAGTTTTAGATTGTTTTTCATCATGATACTGATTTATATGTCAATTATACACCGGGAAAATGTAATTTTTTTGATGAAATGTTGACCAAGAATTCAAGGAAGCATGTTGGTTGTGGGTCAATAGATTCATGGATTGAAATTGAGGATTCTGAATCCATTTAATTAGATGCAAGGGAAGATGATGGTAGATGATGTTTGTTTCAGGTTAGAGTGTATTATTTTCTGATGTGTCTAGTGGTGTAGTATCATTAAAGAGACTCAAAGGAAGAGGTGATGCACGATCAAGTTAGCCATGGTAATCTTCTATAGGGATGGTCTCAGGATGGTCATAATGGGATGTTATTTTATTGGAGTTTGTTTGTCCTGATAGTGATGAGTGATGGATTCTTTCTTGGGTTTCATATCTCAACATTATCAGTATACCAAAGAGTTTTGAATATGTACCATTGTTTAAGGATACTATTTTATTATCTCTGGGTGAAATGGGTCTTGGCGTGGTTTGATGGTAGTTTATTTTCTAACAATAATGAGAGGGAATCATGTTCTTGGTGGTTTATTATAGCCATTCCATATTCTCAATTTGAAATAAGATAACATATTGATGTATTTAATCATAATGCCACCTAGATCTCAGGGAGGTGGTGATGTTTTCTGTTTGATCATGGATTGGTTAATGAAACCATCCATCTTCTTGGCAATCAAGGAGTCGAGAATAGTGAATTCTCTATACAATAGTTATGTGGTTTGGGAGTTATTGTTTCATGGAATTATTAGGTCCATTTTCTATAATCAGGATGAACATTTTATCTCATTATTCTAGAAGAGATTTCAGTATGATTTGGGCACCAAGTTACACCTCATCACTTTGTTCCACCCTTAGATGAATGGGCTGATGAAGCATACTATATTGAAACTAAATTATATGTTTTTGGAATGCGTTATAGACTTTGGAAGATCTTGGGTATGACACCTTCCTTTGGTGGAGTTTGAGTACAACAAAAACTACCACTCTTCCATTAGCATGTATTTTTTGAGTTGTTTTTTTGGCATCAATGTCATTATGCATTATAGTGGAAAATGTTGGGGCTGCAACACTAAAATGAGGAAATGTGGTACATTGCATAATAATAATGATTTATCTTGTTCGTGAGAGGATCAAAGCATCACATGATTGGTATAAGTCTTATACAAATCCCCAGAAGAGACCCTCCACATTGAATGTTGGGGACCATGTGTTCTTGAAGTTTTTCCCTTGATGCGGGAAGAGTAGTTTTTGTAGATGGGGTAGTAATTATACCAATTATGTTGAGTGCTTTGAGGTGTTGTGGAAACATGGATTGGTATCATATTATTTTGAATATCCACCATTTCATTAGAGGATCCACTATGTCTTCCACATATCTCATATTTTTCAGTATAGTCATGATGTCTCATAATTATTTTACTAGGGAAAGTTGGATATTAAAGATGACATGTAGTTCATGGAGAAGACAGTAGAGATCCAATTTTATTATGACAAGGATATATGAGGTTGAACCATCCAATTCTTTATTGTGTTTTGGGGGCATGGTGTCATATAGAAATGTATTCAGGATTGAAAGATGTAGATGTGTTCCCAATACCTAGAGTTGATTGGAGTATTTTTGGATGATTATATTTTTTTAGATGATTTTTCTTCCTTGTTTTGTGTTGTATGAAATGTGTAAAAAAAATTAATACCAAATTGGGGTAACCTGATTCCTAATCATAATGTATTATGCAACTATGTGATTAAACTCATGTGAGTGAATTTGTACCATCCATTGTTGATAGTGTGTTGATATGGAGGATGGAATTTTTTAATTTCATTATTGGGTTAGTGTCTTTGGATAGATGTGGTGATGTGGTTTTGTAGTAATCTAGTCGTGTGAGATGTTTTGTTGTCATTTGTTTTGGTGTGTCTAGTTGTTGGTAGCGTTTGAGGTGTGATGAGGTCCAATATGGGTATATTGTATGGTTTTCATACTGACAAATCAATTTCTATGCTTGGATTCAGATTCTTGAGGTTTTTAATCATCTATGAGGTATTTTATATAATTATGCATGCCTTCCTATCCCATTAATTTTCATTTATGGTGTTTAGAGGTGTTCGGGGGAGATTCTATGAGTTTTTGGTAGAGTCTAGGGCCGGTTGGGTGATGTATAATTAAATTCACTTCAGATAATATTTAAAAAACATGAAATCATGGTTCATGACATTTGTAGGTAAATAGTTAAAAAATTGTATGTGGATATGGGTTACCTCTTAAAATATGTACTTTTCTTGAATGAAGAATTTAATATGTGTAAAAAATAATTGTTAAGTTAGTGGTTTTTTCAGTGAAAGATGGAATTATTTTGTGGAACCCATGTATTACATGATATGTATGGTTTTCAAAATTTGAAACCACTTACAATCCATTTATTAAAGTCATGTTATTTTCTTATGTTACTTTAATTCAACCACCATCATACACTATTATTCTAGACCATCCTATGGTTCATTATGAAGATCTTCTATCCCCTAACTTATGTTTTGATCCATATATTTTTATACTTTTTGTTTGACAATAAATGTAATATTCATTCTCCAGTCTTTTTTCTTTTCTCCTATTATTTTCTTGAGAATTTGTTAAGGTGGTGTTGTTTTCATTTAGGTGTGGGTTGAGAAGTGTTTTGAACGATCATTAAGGTGGTGTAAGTTGATCTTTTATTTTCTATGTGCGATTATGTTTTTCATGTATTTCTTCTTCTCTTGTGGTATGGTGTGAGTTGAAAATGTTCCCTTGATGCATAGAATCCCTTATTTCTCTTTATGGCATATCATATGTGTGTGTGTGAGGGGAGGGGGTACTCTTGATTATCTATGGTATATTATTGTGCTTCCTTAATAAAAAATAAATAATTGGATAATTTAATTTAATGGGGGGTAATGGGAATGTTTTATATGGTTTCATAACCTTAAGGTTATTGTGATATGATGGATTATATGGGCATGATGCCCCCATTGAAAATTGTCTTTGGGGCATTTTTTTTTCTTGTATGATGTGTGTTGTGACAGTTGTGTCCATTGTGATTATTGTAAAACCACCCTAAAATGGAAATTGACTAACTACATAAATTTATCTAATGAAATGGTGACCTCATAATTATTGCATGCTTGATAACTCCCAAAAAATAAATGTAAATGTAATGAAATCAATATTATTAAATATTTAAATTTTCCTTTGATATGTTGTGATTTCTGGACATGAGTTGGTCCATTGTATGTTGTTTTGATGAGATATTTCTAGATATGTGGTATGTTGGCCATGATTTTAGGGCAGTGAGGTGTGCTTTGTTTTCTGTGCTTTTGGGTTGGTGGGTTTTGGTATTAGGCATTTTTTGTGATTATTTGGTGGTTTTTTGGCCATCATGTCGATAGAAAGGTGATGGCTTGATGTGGATGTTGATTTTTTATAGGTTATGGTTTCATTGTGATAGATTCATGGGTAGTGATGTATTAATTTTTTAATAATGATTAAAATGGCCAGGGTTTGGTTTGGTCAATGGGATGTAAATGATTAATTAATAACTAAATGATGATTCATCAAGTTAATTATGGATGATGATTTATAATGAAACGAATGTTTTCAAAAATGGAATTGGTTGGAAATTTAAATGTGTTATGTGTCTTGTGTCGTGTTTTGTATTTAGAGGTGGCAGTAAAAGTGGTGAGGTTGTGAGTTGTTTTGTGTTTTGTTATGAACCCATAGTTTGGGATTGTGTGTGGATATATTTATATAATTTTGTATTCTTTGTGATTTCTATATGCACCCAACATGCATTGAGAACTGTGTTCTGACCCCCAGATATTCACCAGATTTTGTTTTCCATACAACCCAATGATGAGGCTAGATGGATAACTACCGGCTCTTTCCGGATTTCTCTTCCATAAGAGTATATATTCACAATGTGTGATAGTAAGAGGTCTAATAGTCCATTGGGTGATTTACTATTTTTTTTGGAGAGATAAACGATGTGAATTTGACATAGGTAAAATTCCAACATGTTTTTAGTAAATATTGGATAAAAGTATACTATGTGGTTGTGTCCCATGCATCATCATGTGATTTTTGATGTGATCATGCTATGGGGTTTCTTGTGGTGCGAGTCGTGCATGGTAGGAGTAGAGAATGATGTTAATTCACTTCTTGTTCATGAAACCCAACTACTGTAGTTTATGGTTATAATGTGTTGACCTAGGTGTTTTCAAGTGATTTGTGATGTGATTGCAATATGGGATGGTGGATCAGGTGTTTTTGAGAATAATTTGACATGATCGTATAGTGGGGAGGTGTTATTTGTTATTTAGAAGAGATGGAAGCATCGAGGCATAGGATGTTTGTATTTGAGAGAGGAAAATCAAAGGGAAAGTAGTGAAGGGTAAACATTATAAATATACTTTTTATTTAGTTAATTTACATGGATTGAGATATTTCATGAGAGTGTCTTAGTGAGTTTCTGATGGATAGTTTACTTGTTTAGGGGTTGTTAGATATGATTCTTTCTCATGAGTGCATTAGTATTATGCCTTAATATGTGCACAAGATAAATTGGTTTCCCTACTGAGTAAATTTTTGTACTCCCTATACATATATAAAATGATTTATATGATTCTATGAGGATTATATAAACTGTGATGAACCTTAATTGATTAAATATTTATATAGTAGTTGTGCTGCTACATTAGCTACACATTTGGTCACTTTAAATTTAGAGACTTTTATCTGTATTTTTTAAATATACAAGCATTGTGGGACAGTTTTAGTTTCTTTTATAATGATTAATGTATTTTATTATAGTTGATTAATCTTATCACTTGATCTTATATTATTATATAGGGTAATTCCCCTCATTTCATTTAACACTACACTATCCTCTATAGGAAATATTGGTTCAAAAATATCACCAGTGTGAATGGTCACGGGGTTATGTCATTACAAACGCTAAAATATTAAGCATTGAATTATCGTTATGTTCCATTTCTTGAAGACTATGAAATTATAGTTTTATATATAAAGTTGAATATATCCTAGTGATATGCATATATCAACATAAATAATGTTCATTAATATAAACTAAAATAACAATATTATTTATATATCTAACTATTATCCATAATTCATAGATAAATAAGAAATTTTTAGATGATGATCATGGTCTCTCAATAATGATGCCGGGTTAGAATGAATTCAAGTATTTCAATGTACATACATTTTTTGAATTTTAAATTCATTCATATTTAATGTCTTTGACTCAGATTTCATTGATGGTTTTATAAAAACATTCAAAACATTATAAATGGAAAATTTATGTCCTAATTAAGGGTTAAATTATTGATTCTGTTAATATTAATATGATATCATTCTCTATAAAAAATGTAATATGTTTAGGTTTTCATCGTAATAAAGAAGTGGAGAGAAGATAATAATAGATATTATTGGAATGAATGTAAGTATACAATACATGTATTCTATCTTTTATTTTTGTAGACATTATAAATAACGATGATGGTGGAGATTATTTTTACATTATCAATTTTATAGTTTTCAAATATCAATTCATGGAAGATGAAGGAATCACTTTGAGAATAAATGAAAATTTTATGTAAGTGATAACTTTGAGTAATACATCATTGTGAGAGTTTTGATCTAGAGGGTTTATTATAATCACTCTGTATAAGTAGAAAATTTTGTTCACATATTAAAATTGACACATCCTTGGAAAACGGTTATATGCTCCATGGATATAGTCCAATGTGGTGGAATCATGAAAAATTAACTTTTCGGTCCCTTATTTGAATTCATGTATCAATATTTTTAGGTTGGGAGAGAATAATGTTTTCATTAATCAAATAAAAAACTCATTTGAAGGGTTTTTATAAAAGTTTCAAGCCCTAATTAATATACCTCTCAAGATATATTTATTATTTGAGAAAAACAGGTGGCCCTATAATTTTCATCATAGAAAAGAGGTCATAGTTCATCACCTTATTATAATATGTTATGATAAAAAAATAATATTTAAGAAATATCATATACATAGATTATTCTATAGTATGTTTAATCCATGATATTCCATAACCCATAAACAAGGAAGTAAAAAAACAATATTTTACAAATATTTAATAAACAAATAAAAAATGTACCCCTAGGTAAGAAATATAATATATAAATAATTAATAAACACAAGATCCATCCATGTGTGAGAATGAAAATTTTTATTGGATATCCAATCATTTCATTCCCCATAATATAAAACAACCCACCCCCACATTAGTTATACCTAGAGAAACTATATCACTAGATTCACCATTTTATTACTCTAGGTCCTTATATAAATAAATATATTTTGGAATCACACAATATTTAAATAAAGATCCAATAGAAATGACTCCTCATGGATTAGGGGTGAAAGTAATATCTAGAACTCTCCCATAAAATGTAACATGAAAAAATAAACTCATTGACCCCCAAAGTCCATGAATAATATATATTTAATATAATTTATTAGATCAGTTGATCCATATAAAGTATTATAACCATAATATATTATATATATGAATCCTCATCCTCTTAGAGATAAATTATAGGTCCTTGTGCTAGAATATACCTAAAATACATAAAAAAATAATCAACTCATTTCTATAAATTTTTTTGATATGATGATTTATTGTAAATTGTAATAGGAATAAAATACCTCAACCATATAAACCCCATAATCAAATTTAATTTTTAAAAACATGAGATTCCTCTATCCCAGCAGCTATATGATCAATTTTACTTAAAAATCTGTATGATCGATAATATCAAATATTAAATAATAGTAAATATTATAAAAATTTACTTATTTTTAGTTATGTAGTATTCCATGGGTAACATATACTAAATACAACTTTATTATACATTACTAAAATACTCATTGACCCACCATACATTTGGTATCTTTTTATATATAAAATATAAATATTTTCCTTAAATGTGAATAATATATGTCAAATATTATGCATTAACACATACCCTATTTACACCCTAGTATTATTGTGAAATAATAAACCCAAAATCATGTGTCTTACTATAAGAATTCGGCATTAAGAATTAAATAATCTTGAATTAAATGAATAACTCACATTGAGGATCTTTTTAGGTTTAGAGTTATAGAGAATTTGGTCATAACTATTACATTACATCTCAAAAATTACAAGGTAGAAAATTCTACTGAGTTTAAATTTTTTTCATAAAATAAAAACTCTTTAAAAAATATTCATGTCAAGTCCCTTGTTTTAGACAGCTTTACTTTTCCTTGATCCCATCCATGACCGTATTCATCTTTAGGTGCTGTGAAAAACATTTCAAAACTTGCGATGAGCATAAAAAGCACATTAGGGTTATAATAAAAAGAAAGAAAACATTAGGTCATCATTTCATACACAACATAATCTATTTAACAAACCTCATAAAATCATAATATATATGAATAAAACATATAAAACATAAATCATAGAGGTAAATTGTGGCATCCATAACATTCTTACATTATAGCTTTCACAGCTATGTATGGAGTTACATTTATAATACCCATCACATTATATACTCTAAATATTTTAAGGGAAAAATAAACATTTTCCTCTCTCTCGTTACACAATGCACTGGAGATATATCTCAGGCTCACCCGCCCTAGTTTTATCATGGAACCACCCGTATACGTAACAATTCCCAAGAACCATAACATATTCATAACACATAAAACAAATATAAAAAAGATAACATTTCCATATTTCAATCACAATATATCATTTAAATATATTGACAGAAAAAATCCATTATCAAAATCATTTTCAATACCAAAATACAAAAAATAATATGTGGTATTTATTTTCCTTTTAAAAACATTACAGCTTGTTATGGAAGCCAAATATCAAATAATACTCGCGGTGGTAGAAAATGTCATTTTCATCGCATATGTTAAAAGAAACATTATTTTTTATCATTCAGTAAAATGATTAGTAGGGAGAATATTTCTTTTTAATAAAGGCAAAATTAAAAGGGATTTAAACACCATATAAAATAAAGGCGTGTATAAAAAAATATGCCTCAATGAAAGAAGATTCACACAACATCCCTTACCTCATGTCCGACTTGACCCGTTCGTTATTTAATCTCCTGAATAATAAATTAAAGTTAATTTCTAATTGATTAAGAATATTTATTAGGTTTATTATTCCTTTTATATCACTTATTACTTTGTTGTAAACATTATGTAATCATTTATGTTAATAATAGTTTTTTTGTCGATATTTGGTACTTGAGTTAAAAATGGACTTCCTAAAATAAAAAGTTATTCACGTGGTCAGAAGTTATTATATACAAAATTATATTCATGATATATATATAATATATATAATATATATCTCATATATACATGTATTTATAATTTTACATAACATTTGGTGGTAAAAAATGAAATGCACCGTTCATGGAGATGATAAGCCGTACATACGCATGAACGCTACTTTCATTTCTATTTTTTATTTTAAGGGAATAAAAACAGAATAATATATAGTTATATTATAATTCCAGTATAATATCATATATAATGTCATGAAATCCATCTTTTATACGTCCTACATATGCCATTAACGAGTCATATCACTTTGAGGGGGTAGTAGTCCGCACTTCCCCAAATGAAATTATCACGTTTACCAATAATGGAAAGCATAAAGGTATGCTATAAATTTAAAAAACAGAATCATAATGAAAAAATAAAAATAATATATATCATATATAAATATATTTCTATCTTAATGGGCACTATGAGATGAATTAGGAGATAATTGAACAATCATCGTTTCGTGAGGCCTTAGTTTTCCATCCACGAAACAATATGTTCATTACCCATTAAATGGAGGTGCGTGAAAGTGTAGTTTGAATAATTCTCATAAAAAAATCCAAGAATATTTAGTATACTATTTTTGTTTTAAAATAAAAAAATAAAAAGAGTTTAGGGGGTTGGAGAAGTAAAATTAATGAAATGAATTTAAGGGAAATTGTTACCTTTAATTTGTGTAACTCCCTTTGGTTTGAACCAAAAGGAATTCTTGAAGTGTCATAAGCCTATGATAAGGCTTCTAGGTGGAATAGAGGGATATTGAGAGCATATTTGGGCAGTTGTTTCATGATCCAAGGGGATTGAGAGTTTTGGGGAATGGATTAGAGGTGAGGGATTTTTATATGGAAGAGGAGGGGCTCTTTAGGAAAATGTAGAAATATTATTTTGTTATATAATACTTTTCAGTTTATAAAGGTCCAAAACTTATTAAAGTCAAATATAAGATGAATCATGCTCGAAATAAAATCATCCAATAATAATTGGATAGGTTTTGGATATTATTTTAATATGTAGAATATTATTTATTTAAATCATTTATTACTAAGGTAAATGCTGCCTCATTATTGTGTCATAAATAATTTTATTTATAAGATGTCTAAAAATTATAATAAAAATACCATTATGTATTAAATATTATTATATTTACAATGAATATTTATAGTATAAATTATAAATTTTATAACCCCTTGAAAGAATTTATTTACTAAAAGATATTTGTTTATGTCATTTTTTCATTACTTGAAGTTATTTAAAATAAAGTGTCACTATCACTCTTAAGTGGCTCTATGTGGTCTCAAATTTGTCCCAAGTATGAACATGGTCAGATATGTATCAACCAATAGGATTATTACACATTTTAGGGTAATTTTATATTATTATAATATTTTATTTTACCCTTATATACAATATTTATCCTTTACCCATGGTAAATAAAAATTTTGTTGTTGTAAATATTCATAATGACAAAAAATAAAATTTACATATCTACTCAATGTGGACCTCCTGATTCCAAATATGAAATCCATTTCTACAAATTCAAGACACAAAAGTGGCATAAATTAATTGAAAATTAATTTTCGTTGTCAAAACAAAAAACATGTTTTTTTAAGAAATAATAACAAACAAAAGATCGACACTTGTTGAGGTCCAATTTCAAAGTGAAATAACATACAATGACCAAAATTATATTAAATGGTAAAAATATAATATAATTACACTTTAAAACAAACTAAAAAGATAATATAACCATATAAATAAATTATATTAAAATGTAGTTTTGAATTAAAATGTAGTATTTTCACTATTCATCAAAAATTGAATTTTATGAGAAAAATACCATAATTTTACCCATGGTGAATTTTGATGTCCTGATTCTGAGGAAGAATATTATTTAGTCATAAATAACATATAAAAGTGACCAAAACTATATTCAATTAGAGTTCTCCATTAAAATGTGGCAAATCAACCTTTTATTGTAAATTAAGCTTAAAATTTGATTCGTTCACATTTTAAGCCTCTAAATTTTATTGGATAAATGTTAAAACATTTAACAAACATGTATGATCATATTTTAGTCAATTATTCTCATTCCTTCCAATACAATGGTTAGACATTAACTACCATTTAAAATAATAATATTATATTATTATTGTGCAACGTATGATTTCAAAGAAACTCGTTGTTGCGTATCAGTTATGCCATCGAACATAGCTACAACATTAGGGTAAAATAATTTAATTCACAAAAAATTAATTAAAAATAAAATTTATTATTTCTTTATTTACCTACGATGTTACATCCTTCCACCATTTTGGAAATTGTGTCCTCATAATTTTATTCACTTATCAAATAAATTGGGGTATTTACCCCTCATATCTTTTTTAGATACTCACGTTGCCTCTTAAACCATTTAGTTTTTCAAAAAAACCTTTACCTGGTGAATTACCTTATTCTGAAATATATTCTCTCTAAATCATGAATCTGGACTTGTTGTTTCTTATAAGAGATATTCTCTTCCAAATGAACTACCTATGGACTTAAATCATGAGATGGATCTGGCATATACTTTCTCAACATTAAAACATGAAAAACATTGTGTACCTTGGACAAACATGGAGGTAAAGTCACTCTATATGAAACTGATACAACATTATCTACGATTTAATAAGGTTCAATGAACCTTGAACTCAACTTTACTTTCTTACCAAAACACATCACTATTTTCCATGGAGAAACTTTGAGAAATAATTGATCACCTACCTCAAAAGAAAGATCCATCCTCTGGTTATCCACATAAATTTTCTTCATGCATTGATCTATTCTCATGTGCATCTGAATCAAATGAACATTTTCTACCATCACATCTTCCAATTATAGTCTGATCAACTTCCTTTCACCTACTTCATCCAAAAAAGGTGGAGTTCGACAATGCTTCCCATATAATTCCTTAAATGGATCCATCTGTATACTAGAATGAAAAATTATTATTATTAAAAAATTCAACCAAAGAAATATTTTGGCCTCAACATACCTGGTAATCTAGTGAACTAGCATGGAACATATCCTCAATGTTCTGAATTGTTTGTTCTGACTTCCCATCTGATTGATGATGAAAAGTTGTACTAAAATTTAATTCAGTACCCAACGAATTCTAAAGGCCTTTTCAAAAGTTTCAAGTGAACTTGGGATCATGATCAGATATATCAGAGAGGGGAACACCCTAAAACTTGACTATCTCTTTAATATACAACTGAGAATGTTGACCTAGAGAAAAAATATCTCAAATAGGAAGGAAATGAGAAGATTTAGTCAATCGATCAACAACAACCCATATTGCATTATTACCTCGAGATGTCTTCGGTAATCCCACAACAAAGTCCATGGATATATTTTCCCATTTCCACTCTGGCACTATTAAAGGCTAAAACATCCCCTTGGTAACTGCCACTTTTATTTATCATGTTGACAAGTCAAACACTTCATAGTAAAATCAGCAATATCTCTTTTTATTCCATCCGACCAGTAATACTCCCAAACATATCTGTACATCTTAGAAGTGCCAGGATGAACTGAAAACAGAGAACTATGAGCTTCACATAATAACACTATCTTCAACTTTGAATCAAAATGCACAAATAATATATTCCCAATCCTCAAAACACCATCATTATCAACAATTAATTCAGGAAAATTGTCCTTCTGGAACAACTCTACGTTTTTCTGAAAATCACTGCCTTCATTCTACGCTTGCTAAATTATTTCTGATAGAGATGATTTTACTGAAACATGAAACAAAACATAATAATTTCTTTCACAAAAAACTTCTATGCCAAATATTATCAAATAAAAAACAAAATGATCCTGTTCCAAAAGAAGCATGGTTAATGAAGCATTACTTTTTCAACTCAAACATCACCCACTTAATTTTCTTTTCCTGAATGGTAAAGGATTGTGCAATCATAATCCTTGATTAATTCCAACCATATCCTCTGTCTCATGTTCAATTCTTTCTGAGTGAATATATACTTAAAATTTTTATGGTCAGTATATATTTCACATTTTATTCCATACAAATGATGAATCGAAATTTTTAATGCAAAAACAACATCAGTAAATTCCAAATCATGTGTAGGGTAATTTAACTCATGAGGTTTCAACTGTCATGAATAATAAGAAATTACCTAATCATTCTGTATAAGGGAACAACCAAGTTCTTTCAATGAAGCATCACAATAGATAACAAACTCACCACTTCTGGAAGGTAGTGCCAAAAATAGAGCATTCACCAATATTATTTTCAATTCTTGAAAAAAATCTTCATATTCTTTGGTCCAGACAAACTTAACACCTTTTCAAGTTAACTTAGTCAGTGGACTCGATAACCATGCAAAATTTTCAATAAACCTCCAGTAATAACCTATCAAATCAAGAAAACTATGGACCTCGATTATATTTGTGGGTCTTGTCCATTATTCAAAAACTTTTTTTAGCAGTATCAACAGTTATGAAAGTTTTTGAAACAATGTGAACAAGGAATGAAATTTGTTGTATCAAAAACTCACACTTGTTGAATTTCACAAATAGTTTCTTTCCTTTTAAGGTTTTTAAGAAGACCCTTAAATGACTTTCATTCTCCACTTTAATTTTAGAATAAACCAAAATATCATCAATCTACACAACTAAAAACTTATCCAAAAACTAATGAAAAATTCTATTCATAAGATCCATGAATACAACAGGTGCATTGGTTAAACCAAAATGAATAACTAAAAATTCATAATGGTCATATCTAGTATGAAACACAGTCTTCGGAATTTCTGATTCCTTTAAGTTTAACTAATGGTACCCCAACCTGAAATTAATCTTTGAAAAATACTCAACTCCCTGTAGCTGATCAAACAAATCATCGATATGAGGCCAAGGAAATTTTTTATTAACAGTGATGTTATTAAATGTTCTATAATCAATGCAAAGTCTTATTGAAGAATATCTATTTTTAATAAATAAGACACGATCACCCCATGTTGATGTTCTAGGTCGAATAAAACCATTATTAATTAACCCCTTCAATTGATTCTTTAACTCTAAAAGTTCAATTTGATCCATTTGATAAGGGGGTTTTAAAATTGTCTTAGCATCAGGAACTAATAAAACCATAAATTCAACTTCCTAATCAGGTATAATAAAAAGAAATTCATCAAGAAAAAACATCACGTTACTCATTTACCACTGGCACATCATTAATCTGGATAGTTCATTTGTTTTCAATAATACATGCAAGGTAACATTCATTTCAATATTTTACTTGTTTCTAAAATTCTTGATATGTTATCAAAATTGAGGGTTCATTATTGTACACAAACTAAAAATAAATCTGAAAAGTAACCTCTTTACCTCTGCAGTCATTCTTTGCATGATAAATAGAAATCCAATCCTTACAAAAAATAACATCATACTCTACAAGAGGAAAAACAACAAGGTTTGAAGGTAGATTCTTTCTGCAGACAAGGACAAGAAGGTTCTTATATATTTTTTTGGTTTCAAAATTTATTCTAGGTGTTTTTACCATAAGTTTTGGATTCATAACATGATATGAAATTCCCAATTTACTAGAAAAATTATCAAAAATGAACGAATGTGTAGAACCAGAATCAAACAACACATTGGAATATTCTGAACAAACAAATAGTGTACCTGACACTACTTCATTTGATGGCCAAACATCTGCAAAAGTAGTTTCAAAGGAATTCACCACCCCTTTCTGCTTTATGTCTGGCTGCTTTCCCTCAGTTGAGATCTTCATTTGACACTCATTTTCTTAATGACACATTTCATTTCACTTAAAACATTTTAATGATTGTAAATTATATTTTGTCTTACCATTATCCTAATTTTTTTTGTACAATTATGAGCATTATGTCCCATTTTACCACATCGGTAGCACTTACCAAAATTCAAAAAAAAATCCCTATCATGCTTTTTACCACAATTTTTAAAAACTGTAATCTTAAGTTTCCTTCCATCAGACATTTTTGAAGAGTTATTCCCTTTCCCCTTCCACCTTGACCTTGTATTATTTTGTTTGTCAAAGAACACCTTATCATTTGAAAACTATATTTACATCTTCTACGCACATGGAACATGTTTTTCATAAATTTTGAACTCGAGAGAAGATAAATACCTTCAAAATTTTGGCCTTAATCCTGAGTAAAAACAGTTTATTTTACTATCAAGATCTCATATGAAATTTGGAGCTTACCTTTCCTGTCGAATGAATTTTTGTTCATAAGCAGCCACTGAGTCATCCTCCCGCCTCAATTCCTGGAATTGTTTTTCCATCCTAGGATGAACCACCTTAGGAAAATATTTCTCAAGAAACATATCTTTGAATTCATCCAAATCAAGAACATCAATCTCCACACTAACCCTGATATTTTTCACCATAGACCACCACAGATCAGCTTCACCTTAAAAATAGTAAATAAAGAGACTAACCTTTTGATTTTATGAACACCCCATGATATCAAAATTTTCTCCAGTTCTATAATCCACCCTTCACCTAGAATAGGGCCAGATGATCATATAAATGATGGGGGATGTTTCCTCATGAAATGATCCACTACTGAAGAGTTCTTATGTGGTTGATCTAGCTGATCTCATGCATGGATACCACCACCATTTATATCCATTGTCAATTTTTCCATCACTGCAACTAACTATTCAATTCTGATTCTGACCATCTCAAGTTGCTGATTTGGAAGGTTGTCTTCTTCATGATGTCATCCCAACATAGTTTCCTTGTTTCCATTGCAGAAAACCATTCTGAACACTGAAATATCCTAGGCGAAGAAACATAGTAATATATAAATGCATTATCATTTCAATATTAAGATAACATAATTTATGGATATTAATTTAACAAAAATCTAACTCCTAATGTTCTCTAATATGACCTTTGATACCAACTATAAGGACTTGTCCTTAATCATTACATAATCTTCAATTAAATGAATAATTCACATTGATGATCATTTCAAGTTTATAATTTTAGAAACTTTGGCCATAACTATTACATTACATCTCAAAAATTAAAAGGTAGACACTTCTACTCAGTTTATATTGTTTCACAAAATAAAAACTCTTGAGAAAAAGTGTCATGTCTAGTCCAATGTTTTAGACAGCATGAATTTTCTGTGATCCCATCCTAGACCTTATTCACCATTAGGTCCTGTAAAAAACATTTCAAAATTTGGGATAAGAATAAATATCTCAATAAGGGTTATAAAAAATGAAAGAAAACACTAGTTAATCATTGCATACATGACATAATCTCTTTAACATACATCATAAAATCATAAGATTTATGAATATCACAAATAAAACCTAAATCATAGGGGAAACTTGTGCCATCCATATCATACAAACATTGTAGCTTTCACAGCTACATAGGGAGTTAGATTTAGAATACCCATCATAGTATATACCCTAAATCTCTTAGGAGAAACATTAACTCTTTCCTCCGCCATGTTACCCAATGCATTGGAAAGCTATCTCGGTCTCACACTCAATAGGCTTTTCATGGAACCACCCGTATACATAACAATTCCCAAGAACCATAACATATTCATAAATCATAAAACAAATATAATGGAATGATAACATTCCCACATTTCAATAAAAATATATCATTTAAATATATCAACATAACTAATCCATTATAAAAATTATTTTCAAAACCAATATAAGTAAAACAGTATATGGTATTTATTTTCCTTTTAAAAACATTACATCTTATTAAGGAATCCAAAGGTCAAATAACACTCGCAGTGGCAAAAAAAGGATGTTGTTACTGCTTAAGTTAAATGAAGGATTAATTTTTGTCATTTAGTTAAATATTTATTAGAGAAAGGATTCATTTTTAATAAAGGTAAAATTCAAAGGGGTTTATACACTGTATAAATTAATGTCATGTATAAAACAAAATATGCCTCAATGAAAGGATATTGAGACGAAGTCCCTTACCTCGTGTCTGACATGACCCGTTCATTATTTAATCTCCTAAATAACATAATCATGTTAATTTATACTTGATTAAGAACCTTTTTCATGTTTATTATTCCTTTTATATATCTTATTACCATTTTATAAACATTATGTAATCATTTAAGGTAATAATGGTCGTTTTGTCGATATTTGGTACTTAAGTCCAAAATAGACTTCTTATAATTACAAGTTGAACACATGGTCAAAAGTTATTATATACAGAAATATGTTAATGAATTAGATATCATATATATCATATATATCCAGTATATACTTGTATTTATAATAGTACCGAACATTTAGAGGTACGAAATGAAATGCACCATTCATGGAGATAGTAAGTTGTACGTACGCATGAACGCTACTTTCATGTATATTTCTTATTTTAATGAAATTAAAACAAAATGATACATAGTTATATTATAATTCTAGTAGATTATCCTATATAATATAATTATACCCATCCATTATACATCCCACATATGGCATTAAGGAGTTATATCACTTTTAGGGGCGCTTTTCCGCACTTCCTCAAATGAAATTATCGTGTTTACCCATAATGGATACCATAAATGAGTTCTATAAATGAACAATATAGATCCATAAAAAAAAATAAACATAATATATATCATATATAAATACAGTTCTATCATAATGTCCACCATGATAGTTGGTAGGCAATAATTGAACAATCATCGTTTCATGAGGCGTTAGTTTTCCATCCATAGAAACAATGTGTTCTATTCCTATTTGATGGTGGTGTGTAAATGTGTAGCTATAATCATTATCATTACAACATCCTAGTATATCGAGGATACTAGTGTTATTATAAATGAAAAAAATAAAAAGATTTTATGGTGTTGAAGTAGTAAAATAAAAGAAACGAATTTAAGAGAAACTAATATCTTTAATTCGGGTAACTCCCTTTGGTTTAAACCAAAAGGACTTCTTGAAGTGCCTTATGCCTAATTTAAGTCTTCTAGGTGGAAGATAGGGATCTTGAGAGCTTATTTGGGTAGGTTTTGGATGATACAAGGGGCATGAAATGTGTGAGGAATGGGTTAGAGGTGAGATATTTTTTTAAGGGAGAGGAGGGGCTCTTTGGGAAAGTGTGAAAATATTATTTTATTATATAATGATTTTGGGTTTATGAAGGTCCGAAACATATTAAATTCAAATATAAGATGACTCATGGTAGAAATAAAATAATCAAATCCGAATTTTAAAGGTTTTGGATATTATTTTATTTTTTATAATATTATTTATTTCAATCATTTATTAATGAGGTAAACACTACATCATTACTGTCTCATAAATAATTTAATTTATATGATGTTTAGAAATTATAAAAAAATAACATGATGTAGGAAATATTTTTTCTTTCCAATAAATATTTATAGTCTAAAAGATATCTTATATAACCTCTATTAAATATTTATTTACTAAAATATATTTCTTTATGTCATTTTTGACTTTACATAATGTTAATTAAAATAAAGTGTCATTATCACTATTAAGTGGCTCCATGGGGTCCTAGATTCGTCCGAAGGAGGCCCATGGTCAGGTATGTATCAAAAAATAGAATATTACACATGTTAGGGTAATTTTATATTATTATATTATTATATTTTACACTTATTTACCATATTTACCCTTTAACCATGGTAAATAAAATTTTTACTGTAGTAAATATTTTTAATGTCCAAAAATAAAAGTTATCTGTTTATAAAATTTGAAACTCATGATTCCAAATATGGAATCCATTTCTCCAAATTAAATACACATAAGTGGTAGAAATTAATTTAAAATTAATTTCAGTGTCAAAACAAAATGCGTGTTTTTTTAAGAAATAATAACTACCAAAATATTGACACATGTTTATGTCCAATTTCAAAGTGAAATAACTTCCAATTACCAAAATTGGTTAAAATGGTAAAAATTTAATCTAATTACCATTTAAAAAAATTAAAAAGATAATATAACCACGTATATAAATTATATTAAAATGATGTTTGGAATTAAAATATAGTATTTTCCACTATTAATCAAAAATTGAATTTTATCAAAAAATTACAAACTTTTACCCAAAGTGAATATTGATGTCCCGATTCAAAATAAGAATTATATTTTATCAAAAAGAACATATTCAAGTGACCAAAACTATATTTAAATAGGGCTCTCCATCAAAAGACAGTTAAAAAACAATTTAAAGTAAATTGTGCATATAATTAGATTCATTCACATTTTAAGCCTCTAAATTTTATTGGATAAATGTAAAAACATTTAACAAACATGTATAATAATATTTTAGTGATTTTTAATCATTCCTTCTAATATAACAGCTAGGAATTAACAACTATTTAAAATAATAATATTATATTATTATTCTGAAATGTAAGATTTCAAGGAAACACGTTCTTGCGTATCATGTATGCCATCAAACATACAAACCTCTTTAAGGTAAAATTATTTAATTCAAAAAATATTAATTAAAAAGAAAATTTTTTATCTCTTTATTTTCATGGGATGTTACACTAACTTCTAGATAATATATATAATTAAAACATTCAAAAACTAAGAGAAAAAATTATCATTCCATGAAAACATTGATTTTCACATATAAGTTTTAGATAAGAACAATGACAATGTACATTCCAAAATTTAACCATTCCTATTTCTATATACTATTTGATAAATACAAATAAAGTCTTTTAGAACACATTTTACCCTCCTTGTCCTTGTTAACCAAAATAATAATGATCCTCGGATTCCAAATGACCTTAGTTGTTCCTCTAAATTTGTCGAACATTTCTGAGTATCCAGAAAAGTATATAGATATAGTGGGGAAATTTTACCCTCTATAATTGAATAAAAAATTATAATATAATTTAATATAAAACACCATTTTTAGTAAAATATCAAAATATGGTCATTAAAATTAAAGGGAACCACAAACCAATCACTTAACATGATTTAAAAAACCGAAACAAATTGTGATGTTATATAATAAAACCATAAAATATATGATCACCTAATTGGAAAATCATAGAAAATGAATATTATAAAAAATATAAATTAATTTAAATATTGAAAAAAATATTTCTTTGAAAATATGCTCAGTTTAGTATCATAGTTCAACATTCCATCAATCTCTATTATTAATATCTAGTTCCATTCACAAATCTACAACCATAACCATGAAGTCTTCAATCCCCCAATATTATATGGAAATATATCACCAAAGTAAATTGTATACCAGCTCCAATAGTATCCCTAAATAAATATATATTATATTTATGGATGAAAACTTTGATATGGTAGAAAAAATAATAGTAATAAAATGCTATCAAAATGTTGAGTAATAAATAACCTAGATGGTTAGTTAACAAACATGCCTTGTAACATCTCACCCTGTCCCATTGGCTTAAGAGGGTGGGGAAATTATACATGGCCTTAATAGACATTCCCAAGGCCCCAACGGTAGGAAATAAATGCCAATGGATTTGAGAACAAATAGGGAATGATTTTCCCTTAAGAAAAAACCAACCGAACCATCCACTAACAAAGACTATATGATGCATGTAAATAAAAAATTCTAGCATGTATTACCCAAAGACAACCATGTTGTTCCACAATACAACCCAAAACTAAAACAACTCGACACAATATTAGATTACTATGTGGAAAAAGAAACAAGAGACACCAAAATAGACCAAGACACACTCAACATCTCCACACCAAGCTCCATGCTCCAAGCACCAACACATCTCCCAAGCCTCACCACATGCCACTAGAAATGATATTATTTACCATTACAAGTGTCCCGTAATACAACATTTGAAAAATTACCCATGTTACAAATAAGGGTTTGAGTACTAATACTTAGTTGGTTTCCCCAAATGACTTCCCTACACATGCCACTATGATAAAACCATTAGAAAATTTATATAAAGTAGTTTATATAAAATAATCAAAAGTTCATCTATTAACATAAGCTAAACACACTCTTACCATGCCATCTCACCAAAATAAAGAAACCAAGGGAAATCTAAACAAACATTCCACAATCCATTTCATAATTTACACATTATAACAACAATTTCCATATTTCACATAAATTCACAACAAGGAAACCAAAACAGTGGAGATTTAGTCCAACCCGTTCAACAATTCCTAGTAGTGGTACTTCCTTCCCACTTTTCGTTTGACGGATTCTCTCACATCCACTAACATTCCCCTTATTATAATTTTACATCCCACCCACATCCACACAATATTTCACACAAAACATAACCACGTATATGACCCACCAAGGCCAAAAAAATATAAAATTCCCTATTTATGTTACATGCTAATCCATATCAATAAATCAAAAATTTATTAAATACATTCTTTAACCATTTTAAAATCCAAATCCCATTCCAATAAAACATCCCTTTTTATTGAAAAACAATTTTCCCAAATCAACTTAATCAAACCTATAATGTAACCCATTTTAAAATCCCATTTTAAAATAACAATCAGATCATTTCACCACAAAACCTCTTTTCCCAAAAACCACCAAACAACCACCAAAGGGATTTCAATCCAATTTCACACATTAATAACACAATTCATTTTATGCAACACAAATTAATTTCAACCAAGATCTATGTTCTAAAAAAGTGGATTCAAGAGAGGTTCCACCTACCTTTAGTGTTCTGTAGAATTCGACCCACAATCAACCTTTCCCCAAATCCAGTGAACACACATCCGAAATCATTCTAGATCCCCTTACCTAATATCCACATGCCTTAAAATTAACTTCTTGGGCAACCAAAACCATATATCCACACACAACGGGTGTTGATCTAGAAAACCCTAGAGAGGTGGAGGTCCACATCTAGAGAGAAACCAAAGAATCCAATAGAATAGACTTACATGGGAGAAACGACCATGAAACCACCTTGAAACCCCTTCAAATCACTTCCAAAACATGTGGGAGAGCCCCTCCAATCCTTGAGAACCAAAAATACCTAGTGAGGGTTGAGTGGAAGAATTATTGGAGTGAAATCAGTTAAGCATAATGAAGCCTAATTTAAAAAACCCTCTATTAAGTGGTCACACGGTTATTCCACATGGTTCAAAAAACCATGCACTAACCGTGTGGATGCCACATTCCCAAGGGGAGGGGTCTGCATGGTTTCCTTGAACAATTTGTAAAACCGTCCACTGGTCATGAGAAGCCTACTGTCTCTCCCTTCACGGTATCATAGAGAACCCACACAGTTTCCCCTAACCATGCTCAAACTGTGCTCCCTTGGAAACGCCTCCATACTTTTTAAAAACCATTCCAAACACTCCCAAAATCTTCCCAAATCATCCCATTAACATTAAACACCAAAAAAGGAATAAACAAAGGCTACATACATCATTAAAGGGGGTGATAAATTCTCCCCACCATTGGACTTTTCGTCCTTGGAAATTAGAAAACCATTGCTTTACCGAAAGAGCGCAGGTCATTGCATGACCATATCTTTCTCCTACTCCCAAGTCTCCTCTTAAATCAGACCATACTACCAGAAAAAAAAGAACTAAACTAAAGATTTTATCATGAAGGTCTTTCTCTTGCATATTCACAATCCTCACTAGCATGTGCACTAAGGACGCATCGGGTACTAACTCAACATGATCCCAATGAATCACATGGTCATGATATGGATGATAATTTTTCAAGTGTGACATGTGAATCACATTGTGCACCGCACTAAATCATGGTGGAAAAGAAAAATGATAAGAAACCACTCTAATCCTCTCAGGTATCTCAAACGGACCCATATACCTTGGAGATAACATACCTTTCTTCCAAAACCGATGATTTCCTAACATAGGAGAGATTCTAAAAAACAAATGATCACCCACCTCAAACGAAAACCGTCTTCTTCAATGGTCCGCATATGATTTATAAGGACTTTGACCCATCTTTATCCTCTTCCTAATCAACTTTTTTATCATTGTAGTCTCTTAGAGAAGGCGTGGTCCGATCATCATAGTCTCGCCTGTTGCCACCCAACATAGTAGAGAACGACATAGGCGCCCATATAAATCCTCAAATGGACCCATACGCATCAAATTTTGATAACATTTATTGCAAGAGAACTCCACTAATGGTAAGTGATCCTCCCATTAACCAGAAAATTCCATCATACAAGCCCTTAACATATCCTCCAATGTTTTTATCATCTTCTCTGATTTCCCATCCATCTAAGGATGATATGCTATTCTCAAAGTCAATTGTGTCCCAAGGGAATGCTGTAATGATTTCCAAAAAAGAGATGTGAACCACAGATCTCTATTTGATACAATCGAAAATCAAACACAATGCCACTTTACCACCTCCCAGATATATGTTTTGGGAAGATCCACTACCATATGAGATTCATGAATCAGGATGAAATTGTCTGACATTGTGAGACGATCAAATATCACCATATGTCATTGTGCTTCCTGACCATTCTTGGGATACCCGTCATAAGATCCATTGTAATCTGCTCCCATTTGAACACTGGGATAGGTAAAGATTACAACATGACTTCTGGCTACTGATGCTCGGCCTTGACATTCTAAAAAGACAAGCATGTCAAAACGAAATTGACCCCAACCCTTTTCATACCTAACCACCGAAATTGCTCCTTCAACCACTTATATATTTTCTGAATTCTAGGATAGAAATCCATCTAGGAATGATTATAAGCCCTGAGAAGATCCTCCTGATAAGCCAATGATACTACTATCTGATTCTGAAAACACAAGATTGAATTCTGATTCAGTTCCCAGTTCTCAATGGTCTCCCCACCATTGAGTTTCAACCTCATTTCCATACACATGGAATCAGATTCTTGTCCCACTTTAAAAAAACTATCAATTTCAGGAACCAATGATCCTGGAAATAAGACCGCTCTATCACCCCATTCCCCACATTCAAACTGCATGTCGGCTATGACTGATATCATCTACCACTAATCTGATACCTGCTTCCCCACATGAGCATTTGATTTCCTACTTAATGCATCTTCCACCTAATTTCCCTAACCCGGTGTGTAGATTAAGTTGAAATCAAACATTTAGAGATATTCTATACATATTATTTGTCTAATTTTCAAATCTCTTTGTGAGAAAATATGCATTAAGATCATATTTTCAGAAAACACTGTAAATTTCTCACCGAATAGATAATGAAACACATTATTTAAAGCCTGAACTACTACTACCAACTCCAAATCATGTTTTAGGTAGTTTTTATCATGCAAACTCAACTTTTTTGAGCAATATTAAACCACGTGACCACCTTTCAGAAGAACACACCTCAACGCTGATCTCGATGTGTCCGAATACACCACTTACCATTTCCCTGGTTCTAGAAAAACTATGATTGGTGCTGATGTAAGGTGACACATTAGCTCTGCAAAACATTTCTGACACTGCTCATCCCATTGAAATGGAACATTCTCTCATGTCAAATCTATCATTGGCAAAGCCAATTGTGAGAAATCACGAACAAAACATCAATAATACCCATCTAGACCGAGGAAGCTATGTATTGTTAAAATTGTATTTGGTAGTTTCTAGGAGATAACCACCTCTCTATTTTCCGGATCAACTGAAACACCTCTCTCAAAAATAACATGACCAAGGAAAAAAACCTCCTATATCCAAATGGCATACTTTGACAATTTGGCATACAACTAATGATCCCTCTGGATCCCCAACACGATTTCCAAGTGCGTCTCATGCACTACCCTTGTCGTCGAATACACCAGTATATAATCTACAAATACCACCACAAAAGCATACAACTGATGATCCCTCATGTCCACCAAAATGATTTTCAAGTTATTCTCATTCTATACCATTTTCCTAAAATACACCAGTATATAATCAACAAATACCACCAAAAATGCATCCAGATATCTCTTAAATATTTGATTAATCAATGCCATCAACAACCCTACTACATTAATTAGACCAAAGGGCATAAAAACATAATATTAATGTACATATCTAGTTTAGAAAGCTATTTTGGACAATCCTTTTTCTGCACCTACAGATCATGATACCCTGATCGTATCTAAATCTTGGAGATCCACTGAGCTCCCCTCTACTGGTCAAACAAATCATTAATGCGTGGAATTGTATATCTGTTCTTTATCATAACCTGATTAAGTCTATGATAATTAACATAGAGCTTGATGGTGCTATCCACCTTTATAAAAAAAATCGGTGCTTCCCACAAAGACTTGCTAGTCCAGTTGAACCCTTTGTTTTCTAACTCTTCTAAATACACCTTTAATTCTCAAAATTTTTCTAGTTCCATTCAGTAAGAACGATTTGAGATAGGAATGGTCCTCAGAAGGGGATCAATTGTAAATTCCACTTCTCTCATGGGTGGAAACCCTAGGATTTTTTCGGGAAAGACATACCAAAACTGATCCAAGACTACTGGAAGAACAATCTTCTTAATACCTTTCACTTTTACCAATGCAAAAAAATGATAACAATATGATATGATGCCATCCAATAGTGCCAACAATACTGTTTCACCCTTCTTCTAATTATTCTCTTCTCTAAAGAGATGTCTCATGCCATACTCCATCACAAAACTAATTGTTCCTCCATAACAGTCAATGTGGGCCTTACACATTTTCAACCAATCCATTCCCAGGATTATAGTATACACATCCATCTCAAGCACTGAGAATTCCCACATCAATTTAATTCCCTCAAAAACTAAAAAATAGCTTCAATATAGGAAGGCTAGACACACTCTTTGACCTGGAGGAGTTTGTAGACTAAAAAAATAATGTGTCATTTCAACATGTAAACCAGATGAATAAAAAAATTTCTGAAGATATAAAATATTGCGAAGAACCCATATCAAAAAAATATTAAATCAATGTGGAATTTAAAATAACCATACCTCAAATCGTGGATGGTCCTAATTAATCATCCACCACAACCTACTCAACTCCAAACAACTGTTTTCATGCCACACTCTGCTCTTTATTTCTTTAAAAGGGAATCGTTGTAATATGAGAATAACCATGACCTTCATTACTCTACTATTGAGGGGAATGTTACTTCCCCTATCTCATCAAGGCATTGCGAACCCAAAGGAGTGTCACAGACACCCGACAATAATGTCGCAGATGCCCCATTTTCTAAAAAGTATTATAATCTTGAGGTTGTGTCGTACAACCCGGATTGATGTGGCTCATAGAACCACACTGAAAACATCCCAGCTTAATCTGAGGCTTCAGAAGATGATTCACCAATCCTATAGTTGGATTCTGAGTCATACTCCCACCTTAGAAATAAGTGTCCCTGTTTTTATGGAACCCAGCATTCGATTTACCACTATTCATCATGGGTACTAATACACTTCCTTTTCTCACATCCCCAAGAGATCCATTTCAATCACTAAGGCTCTATTAACCTTTTCCGTATAATATTTTATACAGAGCACCTCTATCTTGGACTGAATGTCCTGCCACAAACCAACATCGAAGATACGAGCTTTCAACATTGTACTACCTATCACCTCAGGTGCAAACCTCACTATGTTCATAAACATGGATGTATACTCCGTCACAGAATGTTTCTCTTATTTCAAATAGAATAAATCCATTGTGCGTAGAGTTCCGAATGTATGAGGGTAGAATTTTTTGTTAAACAATTCAAAAAATATTTCCCACGTAATACCTTGGTCTATTCCAGCTTGGACCGCCAACTCCCACCACTGAAGGGAAATATCTTCCTACGTATACACGGGAAACATCACTTTGAACTCTGCTAGTGATCCCAAGAATTCACAGATCTAGTTCATTCTATTCAACCATGATTATGCCGTTTTCAGCTCTGAATTACCCCTGAAGATGGTGGGATTCTTCTCTGGAAACTAAACCGCATGATCCACATGTCTTGGTTCATCTTCTTTGTTCACACATTCTACTACTTGGAAAGCATTCACTTTAATTTTCACTAGCTTTTTGTTCACCTGGGACTCAGGTGAAACAACATTTTCAGCAGCCTCCTTTGGTTGGTCTCTATGACACCTTCCAGGTTCCATTTCTATGAATAAAAAAACAACATTAATTCCTTCTATTTTTGCAACAAATGATTCAAAAATTCGAGTTCAATTACACTACAACTATAACAACCAGGATTTCCCCAAGTTCACATTTTCCATATTTCACTATTTTGAAAAATCCTCCATGTTTTGAAAATCATCCCTTGTTCTAAATACCATCATTTTCCATGTTTGAAATCCTTCCGTTTTGAAACTGAATACTGATTTTCAAAATCAACACATTCCATTGACACCATAATTCATTATACCCCAATGAAATATACACATGACAATGAGACATTCAATTCCTATAAGGGTATCCAAACACTTATATACCCAACTACTTGGTAACATGAAGTTCTGCATAAAGGGTTATCTATGTCCTTTTATTCTAAACATTCCATGTTTCGACAATAATACACCTCGCTACCATCCCGGCTCTAGGAATAGGCCAAGAACGAATGTCAACACCCAAACCAATGATTAACACCAAGGATCGAACAACTGATCACACTTGAAATTTAAGGACTGAACTAACTGACACCACTTGTAACATCATGCCCTATCCCATTGTCTTGAGAGGGTGGGGAAGGGCTACTTGTACTGAAGTTTCATTACCAAGGTGAGAAAGGCCGAAAATAAATGTCGAGGGCTTCGAGAACAAATTGAGAAATGAGTTTCCCTTAAGGGAAAACCCACCAAACCATCCACTAACAAAGAATATATGATGAATGTCAATAAAATATTCAAGAATTTATTACCAAATGACATACATGTTATTCAAAAATACAACCCAAAACCAATACAACTCAACAAAATATCAGATAACTATGCTGAAGACTAAACAAGAGAACCCAAAATAAACCAAGAAACGCTCCACAGCTCTACCCAAGCTCCATGCACCAAGCACCAACACATCTCCCAAGCATCACCCCAAGCCACAAGTAATGAAATTATTAACCTTTACCTATATCCTAGAATATGACATCTGAAAAAAAACCCATGTGCCATAAAAGGGGTGAGCACTAATACTCAGTAGGTTTTCCCGAAATGAAATCCCTACGCACGCCACATTGATAAAAGTATTAGAAGATTTATATAAATAAATTTATATAAAATAATCACAATTGAAACCATTACTATATGCCAAACACACCCTTTCCAAGCCACCTCACCCAAAACCAATCAACCAAGGGAAATCCAAACAAAGATTCCACAATCCATTTCATCATTTAAACATTATCTCAACAAGTTCCTTCTTTCAAAATAATTCAAAATAAGGCAAAAAAATGGTGGAGCTTCCATCCAACCCGTTCATTCATTCTTAGTAGTGGTACTTCTTACCCAATGACCCTTTTATGGTGGAACTTAATTCGACTAACTATCCCATTATTATAGTTGTACTTCCCGCCTACTTCCAAACCACATTTCAAAAAATCCATAACCAAGTATATGACCCACCAAGGCCACAACAATATTCCATTCACCATTTCTTTTACATACCAATCCACTTCAATAAATTAAACATTTATTGAAAAAACCCTTTAACCATTTTACATGCCAATTCCCATTCTGATAAAAAAACCCTACTTATTGAAATTCTATTATTTTGAAATCATCTTAAATAAACCCACAATGCAACCCATTTTCAAATCTAATTTCAAAATTACAACAAGGGAATTTGGACACAAAACCTCTTTTCCCAAAAATCCCCAAACCTCAACTAAAGGTATTTTCAACCAATTTTACACATCAACAACACAATTAATTTGAAGCAACTCAAATTAATTGCAAACAAGTTACATTTTCTAACAAAGTGGAGTTGGGAGAGGAGTCACCTACCTTTATGGTTCCAGTGAATTCGACCCACAAGCAACCACACCCCAAATCCAGAGAATGCACCACCGAAATCATTCTAGATCCCCATCCCTAATAATCAAAAGCCTTAAAATTAACATCCCAGGCAACCAAAACCCTATATCAACACACAATGGGTGTAGATCTAGAAAATCCAAGAGATAGGGAGATGTAGATCTAGTGAGATACCAAAGAAGCCGAGAGGAGGGACTTACAAAGAAGAAACATCTTTGCAACCACCTTGAAATTCCTTCAAATAACATTTCCAAAACGTGTGGGAGAGCCCCTAAAATCCTAGAGAACTGAAAACCCTGAGTGAGGCTTGAGTGGGAGAGGAAATGCAGTGAAATAGGATAAGCTCGATAATGACAGAATTGAAAACCCTTCCTTTACATGGCTACATGGTTAGTCCGCAATGTTTGGAAAACTGTGCACTAAACATGTTAACACCACTATTTAGAGATGAGGGGTCCGCACAGTTGCCTCATATAGTTTGGAAAACCGTGTGGATACCATGCGAAGGCTACTGTCACCCCCTGCACAGTTTCTTGGGGAACCTGCACGGTTTCCCCTAACATGCTCAAACCACGTTCCCTGGGAAAAGTATCCAATATTATTCAAAACCATTCCAAACACTCCCAACCTCGTACCAACTCATTCCATGCACTTTATACACATAAAAAATGAATAAAAATGCTACATACCACAAAATATGGGTGATACATGCCTCAACGTATAAATATGTTGATACTAAATATATAACCCAATTATTTTTGATTAATATTACATCCAGCCATAAATAAAAAATCATGAAACCTAAAAACATCATATCCATTAATATTAAAAATTAAATCAACATTAATTCATACCATCATTATTATTTGTTTTTTATGGTCAACTAGTAATACATTTAACCAATACCAATATATATTATTGGATTTCTATAGTATCAAATAATTTTATAATTTTAGAAATGGATTTGGATATCAAATATCCATATATATTTTTTTAGAATATATTCCCTTGGTATCTAATCAAATAACCATTTTAAAATATAGAGCGGAACAATATGTAACCCTTTTTTCTTATTTTTGAAACCATAGTATAAATTACATGGAACTATCTAAATATATATTGAATCTATTCTCATCCACCTATCATGTAAAACTATTCAAAAGGATACCAACCATCAAAAACCTTACCATAAGTGTATCCTAAAACTATCTCATCATTTAAAAGAGATCACCATCATCAATGGTAATTTAAATTCGTGAATCAAGTTCTGATAAGATAATACATATTGAATGAAACAATTCATGAAATATAATTCTAATATTTAATGATACTTTAAATACTATACATAGTAATATATAACAATATCATATAAATATAGCTACTTTTGGACTATTTGTCAAATAGATTAAATGAATCATAATTTTATTTATTCATTTCATTTTATTAAATTATATTTACTAATTAATTGTGTTTTAAGATATTTTGAAATTTTCAAGGTATTTTAATTAGATTTCTTTAATATTGGTTAAATTTTTCAAAATTGTAGTATTAAATAATTAATTAATTTTCATAAATTATATGGATATTTATCTATTTATGACCTACTATTTTTTTATTTTTAAGGGAATAAATATTATCCAAATATATTGCGTGTAGGACGTGGTTGTAGTAGTTGTGAAATAATTTTCATAAGACTATGATATTCCTAAGAGTCATTTTACTAATGCCCTTAGATGTATTGATTCATTCCATTTTCCACTAATGAAAATAATACATCCTCCCTCTAAAATCATTAGAAATTATAATCAATGCCTTGGTGATTGTGAAATTTCATTTAAAATATATCAAAGTGTGGGGAAATCATAAGAGTATAACCCATAATCATCGTATATTATATTATTGATTTTCTAAAATGTAAAATGCATTCATTATGTATACATGGTAAATGGGAAAAAGAATGACGTTCATAAAAATCATTATAGTTTTCATAAGATTCATTCTACCGAGGCCCTCTAATATTTAAGGTTCATTAACATTTCAAAATAAACAGACAACCAATTGAATAGTGATATGTATTTTCCCAAATTTATAAGTGACCTCATGTTATTGAATTATAGTCCATGACGTTATGGTTTTTTCTTAATTGAAAAAAGGAACATTGGCGACACAAGGAATATATATATTTCATTGGAAAGTGGATAATTTTTTTTGGAGGCATTATAATTTATATAATTCCATTCCATAGAGAAAACATTCACATAATAGGGGATATTATATTCTTAATTTTTAAGAGCAAATATATTAATAATTCTCTAGAATGGTGTGGTATATATACATTATTTTGAAAAAATTATATATCTATTCAAAAAAATTTAAAAAGTTTATTTCATTTATTCTACACATTTAACTCTATACATTAATCAAATGGAGTGGATTTGGGATTCGTGTAAGTATTCATCCATCATGATCCATTGTTAACCAAACATTTTGAATTAAGAATTAATTATACAAATTCAGAGGGATCTTATAATCATGTAAATGAGAATTAAATTAATAAAGGAAAATATGGGGTGTGGTATTTTTAATAGTATTAAAGAAGGATAAATTTATAAAAAAATAAATTATAATATAAGATATGATATGGTTGTGGTTGTATTTATAGAATTTATTTCTTAATATTTTATAAAATATAAATTTTCAATTTTTCATCACATTTACAATTTTTTTCCACTAAAATGGAGGTTCAAATCCATTTGTTATACATAATCAGAATGATATCATATTATAATCCATGAGTCTATTTTTCAATGTATATAATTTTTTATTTTGTTAATTGATTTCTACCTTCAATTTCTGGATATTAGTATGAGTGATATTAGGTTCACGTATGTTAATAGTAATATTTTTTTTCAATATTGTTTGATCATTACAACTCTAAATCACTTAATTTTTTATATCAAATAAAATTGAATCTATTTAGCGGATAGTATCTAAATATTTATAATATGTGTTAGGAATATATTTAATTTATTTTACATTTTATATGTACAAAAAACCCCTATAGTTATTTTAATGATAAATTTAGTGACAGTTTACTATTCTGGGTTCATTTGCTAATTTTTTAAATGAATTAGATGGATGTTTAATAATAAAATGAATATAGTAAGATTAAAATTTAACTATATCTTTCAACCATTTGATAATGTTTAATTGATTATAGATTCATTAATTTAACAATTAATAAGAACACGATTGAACAATTATTAATACTAGGAATGAAATTCCTTCAATAATCCAACCCAAAACCTATCCCCATTCATATTTTTGATATAATAATCTTCTTTTAACTATTTTAAATTTCATAAAAACTATTTCAATCAATAACTAACCCCACTGACTGTCAATGAAAATAGAATTTTTACACCCCTCCCTTGAGACAACCCATGATTTACACAACAGAAAATATATTATAACCTAATTTTAATCAATAATTATTTATAATAATGATAGTTTTCACAAAAAAGTTTAATTTTATAGACGTTTTGTAAGATATATAGAATTTATAATATAAGATCTTTCCAAGTACAAAAAATATATTTCCTCATGATCTTAATATTGAGAGTAAATTGTTATCATACATTGAATTAAATATTTACAAATTTATTTGGCAGATATTACCTCTTATTACACTATTGAAACTCTAAGTGTTCACTGTGAGTTTACAACTATCACTAGAAAATATCTCAAGATATTGATAGAGTATTTTGTGTCTTACATTATTAATTAGAATAACCAACTTTCACTTCTTACATTAAACTGTGATTTCGAAATAATAACGGGTCTAATAAAAATTCAACATAGATTTAAAAGTCCTATAGGAAAGTATCCAAACCAAAACATTATGTACTTGACTGTGGTATACTTCACACTCAATCCTATAGTAGTATAAGTAGATAATATTAATTAATGAGCCTTTATTTTCTCTTTAAATTCATTGAGTAAGGAATTGATGGGCATCTGGAATCAAGGAGAGGTAAATGACTAGGATAACCTATAGAGGATTTTCCTCTAATTATTCTACAACACTTACTTTACTATAAATATTGAATATGATATTTATGCAATAAGGCATGTATTATATGAATCCTAATATGAATAAGGGGAATGAATCACGATTTTGGGGCATCTCCCCCAACCAATCTATTGAAAATAATCATTCTGTACACTTTTTCTATCTAGCCCAAATTTTTTTGATGAAAATAAACTATATTCATCATAATGAGGATTCTTTATTGAAAAATCTATTATTGAGTAAAGAGGCCTATTATAGATTATATCTCACAATTATCACCAATTATGGAATAAGAAGTACTGGTACTAGTGGATTTTATTATCTAATATCATATAAATCACTATTACTAAAGTCTATGATTGAGGAAGAAGTAAAACTATTTATATTAATAGATCTTAAATAATTTAATAACCTCCATATACTAGAAAATATATATTCTATATTTTACTATATATAATTTTATTCATTAAAATGTTGTTGTATAGAAAATATAATTTTTTTTAGTTTCCAACCAACAAAGGTATCTTTGATGACCAAATCAGTGATTTTGAATTAATTCCTAATACTGATATGGATTTTGGAATCCATAAAATATCAGAAGCTATCCATTCCATTAAAAATACAAATAAAATATTATTCCATCAATAAAAGTGTCTCTATAACTAATAACCAATCAACCTCAGAATCCTTAGAAAATTAAACCCTTGGAGAAACCCTCTACGAGTTCACAACCACCATTTTTGAACCAGAAGATTCATGATATTGTGGGAGAATTAGAATATTTAAATAATGAGAAGAAATAAAATATGATTATGGATGTAATCCCAAGTATACATATGAAATGTTTGAGCATGAAAAGTCAAGAATGAATAAAAAGAGACCAAATACAAAGTTTTATTAAAATATTTTTAAATATGAGACCTTATTCTTCCATTGACCTAGATAAGGATTTAATTCAAGATGATGTAATATGGAGATTACAATATTGATATTTCTAAAACATTCCATAATTTTGAAATAGAAATTCATTTACTTAATGCTCTTATAAAAATTTAAAAATATTCTATTTCCATAATGAACTCTTCAAAACAAAATTCCTTTAATGGAATGGGTTAGTAAACCTTCTATGAATTTTTTTATCCTTGATCACACTACACTATCCAACCAAATTTATTTTTACATGTAGACATTATTTCCATAGAAGAATTTTTTATACAGTTTAAGGATTTATTATATGTTCTAGGAACTCCTTTTAATTTAATAGAGTATTTCTATTTTTACATATTTAAATATTAGAGAACTCAATCCCATAATAGGGGTTATTCAATATTCAATAAGATCCACTGTAATCCTAGATAATTTATTTGAAAATTTTTTAGTTATATTATAAAATATTATCTTTCCATATTACTTTTATATGATGAATATTTCATATAAAAAAATCCCATCCAGGTCACTTATCATTTTCAGATGACCCTTCTTGAAGAAAATAAATATAATAATAAATGGATTTAAATTAACTCCATCTATAGTTATTTATGATAATACTAACTACATTATAATTTTTTATTCCATCAATCACCCAAATAAGGAAACTCATTTTTTTCCTTTACACACTCTAAAAAACATGATCCCTATGAAAAAATGTTATATATCAATCTTATTTTTTATCTAATAAGTTATCACTAGAAATTATTGAGAAATTAAATAAGATGAAATTGAAAACTCTATGAAAACATTTGATAATGAGGTATCTTGTTAATTTTTTTTATTGTTTTGATTTTTAATTCATTAATTAGGGTTATAAATTTATTTACAACAATAAATTGATCAGTGGATGTAGAGATAAGGAAATAAAATATAATTTCATCATTAATTAACCCTTTAAACCACTACATAAAAATATGTTCTAGAAGAATTAATATATTTATTTTTATTTCAAGAAATAAAAATCCAATTTTCATTTAATGAAAATTAAATTTTGGATAAGAAAAAAATATAATCAAATTTTTTTAAATTTTTTTTGAAATATATTGGTTGAATATTTAAACACACTACTCAAGTAATCCCGAAAATAATCATGCATAGAATATTTTTTAAATAATAATAAAAACCTATTACACTTTACTAGATAATAATTAACCATGCTATAATAGTGATAGTTAAGAATGAAATTGAAAGGCTGTTAGATGTAGGTATAATAATTAACATTTATTACTTCTAATGGGTATGTATTCAGTGATAGGATTTATATATATTGATTATTAGTGTTTTTAGTTGTATATTATTTTTATATATTAAAAATATCTAAGATTGTATAAATTTACATCACATGATTAATTTGTAAAATTTTAATTTCTCACATTATTATTACTCATATTATGTTCATTTTTAATATAGTTTAGTGTTTACAATGTTTTCATAATAAATTGATTATTTTATGTTTTTTATTTTGTTGTTCAAAATTTATATATTCAAATTAATCTTGTTTTTTCAAAGACATAAATATTCATAAAATTTCACATATAATGATTTGAATGTCATATGAAGCCCCACTGACGTCTTATAAAATTCATTTTAATGTATTATGAATTGTTATTGTTAAAGACATGTGATATTTCATTTAATGTAATACAATATGAATTTTACAAGTTATATGATTTCTTTGTGTCACTATAACTATGTTCTGTTTTATTAAAATATTTAATTCAATCTTATTCATATATAGATATGTGTTCAAAAAGGTGTTGTTTATAGTTACACATAATTAGGAAATGATCTAAATGAAAAACAAAATTAGTGAAATTATGCTTAAAAATATTTTATTAACATGGGATTTTCATGTTTATAAAAATTAATGTATATGAGAACTAAGAAGGATTATTTTTCAATTTCTCTAGCTAAAAAAATTATCTCATTCATTTCATTTAGATACTTTGTTTCACTAGAATATTTTATTCTAATTTACTGCAACATTGTTTTATTTTTTAATGAGATTTATTAATTTATAAAACATTTATTTGTTCTAAGGATTCTATAAAAATAATATTCACTGTATTTTACAATGTAATAATACATGAGATATTTTAATGAATAGTTTTTATCGATATTCAATTTTTTTTCTAAACATTGCTAGTATTGAATAGTTTTTAGGAAATACCCACGTGACTATGATTATAAAGTAAAAATTAGTGTCGTTGAATATTTTTCATCATATAAGTAATCAATAAAACTTAAGTTAAAGGACATGAATCACTAGTTTAATTAATATTTTTATATTTTAAAATTTCAAAATAGTTCATCTATTTTTTAATTCAATTTTGGATCTCGAAAACAAAATTTTTCAATTTCAACACTAAAGGGGTGAATATCATTATTCTACTCCATATTTCTTTTCAATAATTTTCTAGTTATTCTATTCTATAATTATATTTTGTTGTATTGTTTTTCATACACAAAAAACATCTAGATGTATCTCAACTATAACATGTTTGGTCCTCCAATAAGAATGTAGTTTCTATGTTTTTCTAACCTCATAAAAATTTAGTAACAAATTGGTTGTTCTAGAACCTAGTAAATTTTTGAGTTATTTTATCGACCAATAAAAGGGAATGGGATAGGGTTGTTTCTCAATGTATGAAAATGGTACGACATGGTTGGGATTTGGTCTATAGAATGTTAGGTATTAAATATGGTTATCACATCCTCAATAAATTTTACAATCGTCTATTAGATCTTACCACTCATTTTGAGTTATACAGTTTACGAATAGTGGGTGTTGGATCACAAAATAAAAACTACATTTAAATAATAGTGATCTTATTTATTGTAACATATTCACTCTATTATCTGATTGAAAACTACAAGTGAAATGTGCCAGATTTTACTATTTCATAGGAATTTAATTAATCTATAATGCTGTGATTATATATTTTAGATTCTTAAATGGTTTAATCACAACCTCTATATATATATTCATCACTCAATAGATAAAAATTATAATTTCTCCTTTGGATTTTTTATATTTATTCTTATATTTTTATTATTATATATTTTGGGAAAAAATTTTATTGTATTCCTTCACTAGAATAAGGTAAGATCAATCATTACTTATAATATATAAGATATTGTGATTAAAAAAACTATTGGTCCACCCCATTTAAAAGGAAGTTATTGTGTATATTGGAATGAAATAATTTAATTATTTTTATTAATATGGGTATTTTATATTAGACTGTAATTAAAAGATCATGTAAATTACTTTCTGTAAAATAATAAACATTAACGAGAAATGATACAACTAATTTTTTTAAACTCTAAGTTCAAGAAATTAATTTATTATTCAATAAGATGAAATTATTATAGACATATTTCATCTTGAAATACTACTAATAAAATTTGGTGGGTTTCAAATGTCACTAATAAAAAACTCATAAACTATTGAGAACTAATATTGGTATTCTAAGGGATTTTATACATGAATTTAGATTTGTTTTAAAGAAACATGTAGTGATATGTGCAATGGATTTACTCTAATGAAGTAATGCAAGGTTACACTTAGGTAAAACTTGATGTATACACTTCATATCAAGATGTAAATTCAAGAATTTCATAAAATTGGATCTCCAATAAGTTTTCAATTGAGGAAATTAAATATTTTTATGGGTATTCCATGGATGATCATATTGTATCTATACTTCAAAATGAATTGGAATAATTTATAGTGATATAATTTTTTATAATAAAAAGGTTATCACTATTAAATTGTCTAATAATTTTTCTTCTAAATATTTTAATGATAGGTAGGTTCAAACTAGTCTAAAAAAAATATTGTAATGACCTGATTATTTATGAATAAAATTCCCATTATTTTAATTAAATGACTCAGGGGTATAGAAAACCCAAGCACTTTTTTATTAATTTTTTTATCCAATTTGGTTTATATTACTATTAATTATCACTACCATTGATAATAGATCTATTTAATAATTATCGCACACCTAATATAAATATAGGTTTTTTAAAAATATTTTCAACTCAGATAAAAGAAATAATGGTCTCATCTAGTAGGCTCGGGCCATATGTAGCTCATTTATTAGATCTCAGAATAGAGGTAGTGTCACTAGGATTCAATATTGACCAATCCCAAGCTAAGATTCAACACCTTAATCTTGAATTGAATCTCTTATGGGGGGATTTCATGTAAATAGAGATTATGATCTGGAAGATGTTATCCAAGCTGCCCCAACAGTCGTACACCATCGTACACCATACACTTATGTCTTATATGGGTGTTATAAATTTTATATAACAAGGTATTAGTAACTTATTGTGTAATAAATTTCTATAAATAATTTTATTTTTCCATCAAATCACTTATGGGAATAGTCTTTCTTAAAAACAATTATGAATTTGATTAATTGATTTTTTGGGTAAAAGTTTTACATTTTAGAAATATATACATTATTATATTAATGTATAGTTTTTATTAATAGTATTATAAAAAAAATATTATAAAATATAATTATCTCAATTACATATATATAAATGATTAGGAAATCATTTTGATAGGAGTTATATTTTTATAAAATTAAATTGAATTTGTATTTTTTAATTAAATAATTTATTTTATGGAACAAATGATTTTTGAAAATATCTAATAATTTAATAATATATTATTATCAAATTACTCTTATTAATAATAAATGAGTATAAAATGTTTATGTAGTAAAGCGTATTTTTTATTTGGGTTTACAAGCAGTTTTTGTCATAATCCGTAAATTTTCAATAAATGTAGATAATCATTTTAAAAATTAAAATTATCATATTTATAAAATTATTTATATAAAATGAAAATTATTTTTAGAATCATGATATTAAAATTATCCAATAGTTAAATTTTCATAATTTTCACAAACTGTCAAATGTTTTTGTAAAAAATCAATAATATATATATAGTGTGTTTTATGACATCATAATGACCCAACAGTGATGTGATAAATACAATAAAATGGTTATTCCACCAAATCTATGTTTTTCCTTTAAAATAATATGATTTTTTATTTATTTGACTTATTTTATAATGCCTTAGTGAATCGTCTGTTATGCGAAATATAAATTATGTTTTTAAAATCATTTCATTGAGGGTGTGACTCACCACCATATAAGAAAGGCAAATATTTTAATGAAATAGGCCCATTACCTTATAAAATAAATTTTCCACTCTCTTTTTCTGGAAACCATGTCCAAAAACCAGGGGTTGGTATTTGGTTTTGAATATTTTAGTGTATAGTGTCCAAAACCAAAATAATAAAGAATTCCCCTCTTTTCCTATATAAACCCACCCAAGCACCCATTAATCATCACTAAAACTCATATAAATCTTCCACACATTGATATCCACATTCTATTTTCCTTCCAATGTGCTCCAAAGATCCCATGAAGCCTCTACCAAGCCTTTGGAATCACACATACAAGTAAGGGATCCCCACTTTCCTTCCTTTCTCATTTGATTCCATGTTTCCTTATATTGTTATACCTTATTATTTTTAAATTAAAAATTATGGGGAATCTTTTCAAACCTCTATAAAACATCATTTATTATTTTTTTAATGATTATAGACTCATTTCACTCTCATTAATTCCTCCCATATACACCTGTTACCATGCTGAAATTCCATAAGTGATTTATCTCTACTCATTTCCATTCAAGCATTTATTTCATATTATGCATCTCAAATTCCATTTCACTATTTGGGATATTTTTATCCATTATCCCCTTACTAACCATTTCATTTCTAAATTATGATAGACCCCACACTATCTCATCAACCCATATTCTGAATTCCCATGTGATGTTGTTATGCTCCCAAAATTGCACCATGATTTTCCATGCCAAAATTATCATGTTGTGAATGTCAAGCCAATTTCTTATAAAGGGTATTCATCTTAATAAACATTTCTTATTGATTATATAAATTCATTTATGTAATACACATTCTATTATTGTGGAATAAATGATGTTGTTGAATGAATCAGTGTTATATGATTATGAGGAACACTTAAGCATGAGATTAAAATGTCCATGAAGGGTTCTCCCTGTTAGTGCTACAATAAATTGGGTAAAGTTTGGTATCATGATACATCATGTTGGGATAGGGTTTTACCTAATTCCATTTATGAAATTTTTCCACCATGTTGGGACAATGGTTTACCTGATTTCATTTTTTTATTATGTAGTGTTTTAAGTTGTTTCCACATTTCCATGTTATGATAATAACGCTATATCATGCCTTTATGTTCATGTTTCTCTTGTCATCCATTGATATGCCTATTTTTTAAATTTTTTATTATTATTTATTTTATTCCTTGTTTACTCCCTTACTGGGAGTTATATCTCTCCCTTTTTCTTATGTATGTCCTTAGGTTATCCCATGAAATGCTAAGTATAGACTAATGTTGTGGTCAAATAAATGATGTTCTCAATAAATATGTTCTATTTTATGTCTTATGTTTTCATGTAATTTTACTAATCCCCAAATACGGTAGACCTATCAATCTTGTGGGTTGTATTAATTGAAATTTTAAGTAATAAATCATTTTTTAATGTCTAATAAAGATTTGTGTCATTGTATTTGGTATCAAAGGAGAGGATTAGTTATTTTTGGCATTAGGATTAGAAAACTCAAGTGAAAGAATTAGGGGTAAGACTAAGTAATAGAAAAGAATCCCAAACTATTTTTGTGTATATAGTAATTTTTTTATCCAGAAAATACATCCCTATCTGGATATGAACATGTATAGGTGGCTCTAGCATAGATATATCTAGGGGTAAAACCTCAAAGCACCACATTAAGCTAGACTTGAATAGGAACTTGTGCATGAAAACGAGCTCTGCTGCACTCTTGGTTCAACACTCTCAGGGGATATGCTTTAGTAAAATCATAATCATTGTATGAACCATTATCAAGGGATCATAAAAATCTCATAAGAATATATGATAGGAAATAGATCATGGATAACTTAGATTGAAGCCTGGAAATTCATAAGTTAAGAAAATAAATGTAATTTATAAGTTATCCTTTTTTCCATTGGATTCACATCATAGTGTTTAATACATTAAAATAATTTCCCATAATTTACATTTTATTTTACCCAATGGCCATTAATAGGATGACTTGAGCGTACAACCAATACAAAGATAAATGTGATGATTGTTCTAATGAGATGCCTAATATGAGGGGAGAAATAATCACAAACTTTGTCAGAATACTCTCTTTGTTAAAAATAGTTTTGAATAGAAACATGGGTCAAGAGGAACAACCAACCACCCAGAAGAAATAAAAATTTGAAATTGATAGCTTCATGAGAAAAAGGCCACCCTATTTCAATGGATCATCTGATCCCCCAATTGTCGAACAATAGATCAACTCCATTGAAAAGATATTATTTGTCCTTCAATGTCAAGAAAAAAATAAGGTTCTTCTAACTTCTTATTATATGGAGGTTGAATTTGATCAATGGTGAAAATTTATCAAACATATGAAGCATGAGTAAAATATGGAGTTGATGGCTTGGAAGGTTCTCCCAAAAATGTATTTTGATAAATATTTTTCTCACACCCACCGTATTAAGATGGAAAAAGATTTAATTTCACTCATAAAAATGAATGATGAATATGTTGTTCCGTATGAGGAAAACATCCCCAAACATGCTTTATATGCCTTTGGTTTTGTCATTACCCTGGAATACAAGGTTGACCGCTACTTTGATGGGATAAAACTAAGAATAAAGAAAGCCAAAGAAATCCATGACATTGATAGCTATGAGATGATGGAATGATGCTCCCTCAAGGTATATATGGATATTGGAGAATCTCAGGGTTATCATGGGGATATGAATCTAAAAGTGGACTTTAAATCTGGTGTTCTGATGGATAAATCAAACAGTTCTACGAAATTTCCACATCCGACTTTCCAAAGGTGCTGAAAGAATCCCACCATTAATTTCATAAAGGGGGTGAAAAAATGAATTCGATGCAGGATTTAAGGGAGCCAAGCCAGTGATTTCCAAAAAGAAAAACCCTCTACTGTGATATAGGAAATGAATTCTCAGTTCGACCCTTAATGTAATTTTCATTGCTAAAACTTCAAAGAACTGGGGCAGTAAGCAAACCAATTCCCAATGCCAAAGTTTTTTTGAGGAAACCAAAAAACTCCATGGTAGCAAGGGATATCTTTTTCCATCACTAATACAGCAGTGAATCCCGAAAACAAAGTGGTGGCAGGTACACTAGTTATTAATTAAATAATAGACAACATAATTTTTTATTTTGGTCTACACATTCGTTTATATCCCAAAATTTTATTACAAAAATCAAAAAATCACCACAAAAAAGGATGTAGTGATGTTGGTGAAGACATAAAATAGGGAATTTATTGCATCTAATTAATATAACTCTTCCCCTATCACAATTTGTGGATTTAACATCCCGGTGAACCTAATCATACTTCCCTTTATAGAATTTGATTCAATTCATTTCATGGATTGGATTTACCTATATAGAACAAACATAAATTGTCGTGAGAATGAGATCACACTTTATATGGTGAATCGACCCCATATTCTTTACATGTGATAAGAGGATGATGAATATTATTTAGAACCATCATATAAAGCATGGATATTACTTCCCTATGAGCTTGTGGATCTTTCTCAAATGACTATGCTTGAGTAAGGAACAATCTATGAGGACTTTCCTATTGTGAGGGAATTTGTTGATGTGTTTCTTGAGGAATCAACTGGTCTTCATCCTTGATAAGATGTTGAATACATGATTGATCATATATTAGGGGAATATTAAATATCCAAGAATCTGTATAAAATGGATGTTGGGGATCTTGATGAGATAAAGAAAGAAATATAGAAGAATCTGGACAATGGGTTTATACGCCCCAGTGTTTTAGCATGGGGTGTACCGGTACTCTTCTTCAAGAAGAATGATGGGTCATTGCACCTTTTCATTGATTATTGTGAGCTCAATAAAATCATGAATAATAATAAGTATCCATTTCCATTAATTGACGGCTTGTTCGATCAGCTATGTGGAGTGGAATACTTATCCAAGGTGGATCTGTGGTCGAGATATTACCAAGTAGTGGTAAAGAAGTAGGATATCCCAAAGAATAATTTTTGTACAAGGTATGGTGTAACGTCCTGAGTCCAGAGCCCCTCCACTGGTGCCCCGTACTCGGTTCGCCACATGACCTCAAGCACGTTTCCCCAAATTCTAGAGGCTGCCAACTAGCAGCGAGGGCCTTGTTGAGTCGGTGGGAAACTATGCCATCATTCGGTAAGGTATACAAGGAAAGAAAACTAAAATAAACAGCGGAAGAAGTAAACGACATGCATAACAACATAAACCAAACAACAAAAGCAATGTAGATATATAACTATGATGAAAATGATGCAGCATGTACAAGTATCTAAGGAAAAAAACAAACACAAAAACGTGTTGAAATACAACTAAAACCAAGTGAAAGAGAAAAATAATAATCTCCTCAGCATCGCGAGCCACAGCTCAGTCCCATGCTCCCCAGCTCCTGATGCAGTAAAGATCCTGAAGTAGAAGGTTGCTTGACCTTATCTATACCTGCAGCAACATAGTCTACTTGGGCCAAAAAGCATGTCCCAAGCAGGGTGTGAGATACAATCCCAGTAGGAAATCACCCAAAGATTTGTGCCTAACAGTCAATGAATACATGGCAATAATAAAACAAGAAGCAATAAATGGAAGAACACAAGCATCTAAAACCACAGTTCTAACAAGTAAAGCTCACAAGTAAGCAGTCATCATCAAGAAGAAAACAGGTAACCCTATGGGTATAGCTCACAGTCTAACCCCTATGGTTCAACATCTAAGTACTAGCAACCCTCTGGGAGGCACACACAGTCTCACCCCTCTGGTTCTGCTACGTATGTAAGCAGACTCTCTGGGTAATCACTCACCGTCAATTCCACCTATAAACTCGTATCGTTCTAAAGGATCTCTGGGGAAGCACTCAACGTCAATCCCCCCTATGGCCCGCGTCGTGGATCAAAAGACTCTGGGGAAGCACTCAATGTAAATTCCACCTATAGTCTCGCATCGTAATTAAAAGACACGCTGGAGAAGCCCTTCCATCAATTCTCCCTTTGGTCTACTACTCTAGGTTCTCAAAGTCCTAAGTATTACTAAACATGCTCAGCACGCATCCATCATCCAAGTAAACCTCAAGAAATACTTGGCTAACAACTAAGGCTCAACAGAAAAATAAAACAATAGTTTCACTATCCTACGACTAGGCATGGAAACTAGAAAAATTCCAAACATGCATAACAAGCATGGAAAAGCAATATGAACACAAACAAAATACTCTAATCACAAGAAATAACCTCTACTAAAGCAATCAAGAAAAGCTGGAAAGTAACAAGGGAAAAACGAGAAACACGCAATACCCCGTTCAAGGGTATTGGTGGAAATTGCACAAAATATTCATCAACTTTCTACGGAAAGTCACAAACCACCTACCTCGATCTGAAGATATCGATGTACGCGAACCTCGACGACATATTCCTCTTAGAACAACGTAGATCTGTGAAAACACACAAAACGTTCATCCCATGATAACATGGAAATGAGGAGGAATCAAGAAACAAGGCTAAAGCAGAAGGAAGAACTCACCGCTGTGATTCCAACGCAACTGACCGTGCTCGAATAGGAGAATGGACGGCGAGGCAGGATCCCGTCAAATATCCCGTCGTACGGTTGCTCTTGGACAGACGAAAAGCTGAAGAAGAAGAAGATTTTGGGGATTAGATGCGACCCCGGTCCGTTTAATGTAAAAAAGTACACGGCGTGTACATTTAGAGTATACGGAGTGTACTGGGTCCTTTCCGTACTCCGCCAAAATCGGCCTCCACGTCACCCCTACACACTATGTGTGTGGCCCGGGCACGGACAGCACACGGATTTGAGCCGGATCAGAGTACACGGCGTGTAATCAGAAATTACATGGCGTGTACTTTGAAAATTTACAGAAAAACCATTTTTCTTAAAAACTCTAGAAAAAAGGAAAAACATACCTGAACGATGATCCGGGTTCTTAAAAACTTCCCCCTTGAAGAAATTCGTCCCTGAATTTCACTAAAGAGGTGGAGAAGAAGAATCCTTGAACAGCTCCAACCACTGTGATCGTACATCGGCCTCCCTCTCCCAGGTCTCTCCCTATACTCGCCTGTGCTGCCATAGCACCCGTACCAGAGGAACAGACCGCCTGTGGAGAACCTTTGTACTGCGATCGACAATCCGGATAGGATGCTCCTCGAATGATGCATCCGCTTCCAGCTCAACTTCCTCGGGATGAAAGACGTGAGATGGATCTGAAAAGTAACGTCAGTGCTGAGAGACGTGGAAGACATTGTGCATGGCCCGATACCTCTGAGGTGGCTTCAACCGATAGGTGACCGACCCCACTCTCTCCAAGACCTCAAACGACCAGACGTACTGCGGTGAAATCTTACCCTGTCTCCGAATCCTTTTGTGTCCCAACCTTGGTGCGACACGTAGGAAAACCTGATCACCGACCTCAAACTCCAGAGGTCGTCTCTTCTGATCAGCATAAGACTTCTGTTGAGACTGCACTGTATCCATCCTCTTCTGAATCATCTCTCTCTACTCTGAAGTCTCCTGAACAAGAAGAGGTCCCAACAAAGCTGCCTCTCATGCCTCTAGCCAACATAAGGGTGATCGAAATGGCCTACCGTAGAAAGCCTCATATGGTGCAATCTGAATGGTCATCTTGAAACTGTTGTTGTAGGAGAACTCCACCAGAGGAATATGCTTCTCCCAAGAACCGCCAAATACAAGGATGCAAGACGGGAGCATATCCTCAACCACCTGGATTATGCGCTCGGAATGGCCATCAGTCTGGGGATGGTATGCTGTCCTCAAAAGTACATGTGTACCCAAGGCCTTCTAAAGTCCCTTCCAGAACCGAGAGGTAAAGCGTGCATCTCTTCCTGAAACAATAGAGCATGGAACTCCATGCAGACGCACAATCTCTATAATGTAAAGTCGTCCCAAATCCTCGACGTTGAAGGTCTCCTTGACCGGTAAGAAGTGATAAACCTTTGTAAATATGTCGACGACAACCCAAACAGCATCATTCCGTCAAGGTGATCTCGGCCAACCGGTCACGAAGTCCATCGCTACAGTGTTCCACTTCCACTTCGGAATGGATAACTACTGTAAAAGTCCAGCTGTTCGTTGATGCTATGATTTCACCTACTGACAAGTAGAACATCTCATGACAAAACTAGCAACATCCTTCTTCATACCGGGCCACCAGTACTAGTGATGAAGATCCCGATACATCTTGTTGATTCCAGGATGAACTGCCCAAACTGAGGAATGGAAATCCCACATCAGCTCCTCGCATATGTCTGCTGGCACCCACACGCGTCCTTGGAAACACAAGATCTCATCCTCGACCACTATCCATCTAGGAAGAGGGTCCCCTCCTGACACACTATCCCGCAGGACTAAGCCTTCCAAGTCTGATAGCTGCCTCATCCGTACCCGATCAAGAAGCGTGGAGGTAACAACTACAAAAGATAGAATGGTATGTCCCCGTCTTTCTTGCACCTCCAGATGCATCTTAGAGAATAGAGCCATCAGCTGACACTCACTACTGGCCTCCTGAACTGCCTAAATCTGAGTTCTCCTGCTCAACGCGTCTACCACGGCGTTTCCCTTTCCTAGCGTATAGGCATGCTCGAAGTCCAAAGACTGTAGATACTCAACCCACCTACACTGCCTCAGATTCATATCACGCTGAGTGAAGATATACTTGAGACTCTTGTGGTCAGTGTAGACCACAAAGTGCTCTCCCAGAAGATAGTGTCTCCAATAGCATAAGTCATGAATAATAGCTGCCAACTCCATATCGTGTGTATGGTAGTTCCTCTCATGTGGCCTCAGCTGTCGAAACCCATACGCAACGACTCCATCACCATGCATAATAACATCTCTCAGCCCGATACCCAAAGCATCACAGTACATAGTGTAGCTCTTTCCTGTCTCTAGCAAGACTAGTATCGGTGCAGACATCAACCTCCCTTTCATCTCCTGAAAGGCTGACTCACAAGAATCTGACCATAAGAACATCGCCCCCTTCTTGGTCAGACCTGTCAACGGAGCTGCTAGACGAGAAATGTCCCAAATGAAGTGTTTGTAGTATCTAGCCATCCCTAGGAAGATCCGTACCTCAAAAACGTTCTTCGGATGCTCCCAGGAAACTACAAATCTCACTTTCTCTGGGTCCACAGATACTCCTGCCTCCGAGATGACGTGACCCAAGAAGTGAAACTGATCCATCCAGAAGTGGCACATTGAGAGTTTATCATAATTCTAATGTTGTCTCCATGTACTCAGAACTATCTCAAGATGTGTGGAATGGTTGTGTCGAGTGTGAGAGTACACCAAGATATCATCCACGAAGTCCACGACGAAGGAATCCAAGTAAAGATGGAACACTCAGTTCATCAGTGCCATGAAAACTGCAGGGGTGTTCGTGAGACCAAACGGCATGAATGTATACTCGTAAAGGCCATACCTGCTCCTGAAGGATGTCAGAGGAATATATGATGGTCTAACGTGCAACTGATGATAACCGGACCTCAAGTTGATCTTTTAGAACACCCGGGATCCACGTAGCTGATTGAAAAGGTCATCAATCCTCAGAAAAGGATATCGGTTCTTGACCGTAAACTGGTTCAGCTTTCGATAATCCACACAAAGCCGAATGGTACCATATGCCTTCTTCACAAACAGAACAGTCAAACCCCAAGGAGAAGTACGGGGTCAGATGTAACCCTTAGCCTGTAACTCATCGAACTGCTTCATGAGCTCCTGAAACTCTTGAGTGGATATCCTATATGGAGGAATGGACAACGGTGCCACTCCTGGCATGAGCTCATTAGAGAAATCTACCTCACACTATAGAGGAAAACCCAAAAAGTCCTCTGGAAAAAAAATCCCTGAAGTGATCCACCACTGGAGGAAAGTCCAATTGTGGAGTCCCCTGATCATCCAGATAAAGACTAGCAATTTGGGCCATCACTCCTCCTAGCCCAAGATGCTCGAGTCCTGCCAGACTCACCCGAACGTCCCATTCACCTCTATGAAGGAAAGATTCACCTTCTGGTTAAATGAAACTGACTCTACAGCAATAACAGTCGACGACTGCCCGGAAGGGAATCAAACAGTACATGCCAAGGATTAAATCATAGCCTATCATCTCTATGATATAGAGATCCCATAAGATGTGATACCCTGAAATCTCGAGAGGGCACTCTCTACACTGACATACACTAGATGTACTCATTTCCAAAGGTGTTTATATTGTCAACTAGTCGACAGAAGAAAAGATACAGAGTCCAAGGCTCTCCACAACAGCAACAGAGATAAAGCTATGCATAGCACCAGTATAGGAATGAGATAAAGATAAAACTAAGGCTACTAAAATCTTACCTCGAATAGTAGAGGGGTCGGGATCCTACTCATGATATGTCTGCTCCATGGTGAAAGACTGGCCCGTGCTGCAGCCCTGCGCCCCTGGCTGACCACTCTGAGCTAAACCTCCCTACTGGTGCTGAGAAACTGGTAGCTGACTACCATGGGATCGACCTCCACCTTGGCCCAAACGGCCGGAAGAACTCCAATTCCCTGACTGGTGAGAGACTAGTGGGGCTGCTCCTGAACGAGGAGTCATGGAAGAACCACGGTCACCTACTGCTGGTGAGAAAACCTGGAAGAAACGCTGAAGGTGACCCATTTGGCCACAAGATCAGCACTCCACGGGGTCTCTCTAGCACTGCGGCCTCGTGTGCCCTGTCCGGACACACTGGTAGCATGTCACATGGCTTCTTGATGATGCGTCACACTTCCTTGAATCACCGCATGTAGGCTCCCTACGATGCTTCTTGCCGTCATCTGGAGGAAATCTTGCTCTGGAAGCAGAACCACACTGAATCGAAGCTCCAGAGTCTCTAAGATTGTTCTCCGCAATCAGTGACTGATTGATGATGGAAGTAATGGAAGTTAGCTGGAAGATGTTCAACTGTGAGCGAATCTCCCGCCTGAGTCCATCCTCAAACATCCTCGCCAAGAACACCAGAATCCCATCCCGAAGGGGTGTAAAACGCTGCAGATCAGTGAAATGAGAGGAATAATCCATGATAGATAGAGTACCCTGCTCTACGCTCATGAACTCCCGTGCTCGATCGTTCCTCAAGGTCTCTATGTAGAAGTATTCATATAACACGTGCTGGACCTCCTCCCAAGCCATAGCCTGCTGCTGACCTGCCTATGAGATCATGTCCCACCACCTTTTGGCGGAATCTCGGAGGATGTAGGTGGTGATCTTGACCTGACTCTCTGGAGGCGTCTCCAGATGCTCAAATATAGTCATCATGGCTTCCAGTCATGACTCTACAGCCTGAGGTCCTCCCTCCCCTAAGAACGTGGGAGGATGCTGCTGCTGAAAGACCCGCGTCAAGTCTGCCATGGACAAGGCAGGAGGCGGTGCTCCCTGGAAGGCTTGCATCATCCTCATGAAACCTTCCCTGAACTGTGCATCAGTGCCTGTGATTGGTACAACAACAGGTACCAAGGCTGGCTCGGCTAGGGGATCGAGAGGAAGTCCCTAATCAGCCCTGTCTGGTGTCTGATCACTGCCTGACGACAGACGTACGACCAGAGGACGTCTCGAAGGCATAGCTCTGAAAGATCAAAAGCACTCCTTAGATCAAGAAAAAAAATGCCAAGGAACACAAGATTAAAAAACGGGAATAGGGGAAGAAAAACACACAAGATTGCAAAACACGACTACACGACGTTTATAAAACTAGACGGCGTGTCTTCTTAAACCACTGACATGGGTGTGTTCTCTCACCCTACAAGACGTGTACACTTCAAACTACACGGAGTGTTTACCCCCAAACAGGGTGTGTACTAGAAAACTATTCCCCTGCCCAACTCTCCTTACACGGCTATCCCACACGGTCCAACTCAACCTGATACTACACAGCTTGTTTGAAACAAACACGGCGTGCACTAGAAAAGCCTTTGGCGGCCTGTTTTGTTGAGTACACGACCGTCTACATGACTGGACCTTACACATCGTGCTCCGAACAAGCACGACATGCATAGGCGAAGGAGACACCGTCCCGTGTTGTTCGTGACACGGTCGGGGGCCTGGGAAAGACTACACGACGTGTTCTAAACAAACACGACGTGCGGAAAAGAAGGTCACGTCGGCCCGTGTTGTTCGTGACACGGCCGGGTACCTGGATAGGACTACACGGCGTGTTCCCTATGGACACAGTGTGCGGATAAGATGGTCACACCGGCCCGTATTGTTCATGACACGGCCAGGTACCTGGACAGGACTACACGACATCTTCCCTACGGACACAGTGTGTTCTACCCGAGCTTCCCCGGCCCGTGTTGTTAGTGACACGGCTGGGTACACGACTCCGAACACACACGACGTGTACCAATGGAACACGGCGTGTTCCCGAAGTTACTCCCACGACACTATGTTCTGATCACACGGTCAGTGACACGACCTGAAAGCAACACGACATGTATCTAAAAAGTGCACGCCGTGTATTCTGGGTTTTTCTTGGCAGTAGCTCAAAAACTGCACAGAATCCCATAACACAAAAACAAGGTGAAATGTTCCAAATTCCGACCCGCGTCCCATAACACCGCAAGAACCAAAATTTGGTTTTCACTTTAAGCAAAGAAAAATACAAACTATTTTATAACATAACAACAGATAATCTATCAAGCAACTATTATAACAGCATGCATAATCTACACATAGTCTATCACAAAAGCATGAAATCGATAATGCACCCTAGATGGCATGGAAATAATGCAAGGCATGTGATTCCTAAAAGTGTCTATATGATGCATGAGATGGCATACCATCATCTCCTCGGGTTGCGATAGAAATAGAACCGAAATATCAAAACAATAACCACACAAGTCATACGAATCACTCTAGGTGAAAACATACCAACCATAAAATCTGAAAACCATAAAACTGTAATTAATGAGGTAGTATGGCTTTTCCATGTACACGGGTTAGCTACTACTGATCACAACTTAATGCCAAGTACCAAATCCGTCATATCCCTGGATAAGATCTCCAAATAGTTAGACAAGAGAAAAGAACTTCTCTGATACCACTTTGTTACATCCCGAGTCCAGAGCCCCTCCACTGGTTCCCAGTACCCAGTTAGCCACATGACCTCAAGCGCATTTTCCCGAACGCCAGAGGCTGCCCACTAGCAGTGAGGGCCTTGGTGAGTTAGTGGGGAAACTATGCCCTCATTCAGTAAAGTATACATGTTAAGAAAACAACAATGAACAATGGAAGCAGTAAACGACATGCATAACAACAGAAACCAAACAACGGAAGTAATGTAGATATATAACTATGATCATAATAATGCAGTAGGTACAAGTATCTAAGGAAAATAGAAAACACAACAACGTGATGAAATACAACTGAAACCAAGTGCAAAAGAAAATCAAAAAAATCTCCATATCTTCGTGAGCCACGGCTCGGTCCCATGCTCCCCAGCTCCTGATGCAGTCAAGATCCTGAAGTAGAAGGGTGCTTGTCCTTATCTATACCTGCAGCAACTTAGTCTGCTTGGGCCCAAAATCATGGCCCAAACAGGGGGTGACATAAAATCCCAGTAGGCAATCACCCAAATATTTGTGCCTTATAGTCAATGAATACATGGAAGTAATAAAACAAGAAGCAGTATACGGAAAAGCACAAGCAGCTACAAACCACAGTTCTAACAAGTAAATCACACAATTAAGCAGTCAGTAATAAGAAGAAAATAGGTACCACTCTATGTAGCTCTCACAGTCTTACCCCTATGGTTCAACCTCTAAGTACTAGCAACCCTCTGAGAGGCACACATAGTCTCACCCCTCTGGTTCAGCTTCATAAGTAAGTAGACTCTCTGGGGAAGCACTCACCGTCAATTCTCCCTATAGTCTCATATCGTTCCAAAGGCTCTCTGGGGAAGCACTCAATGTCAATTCCCCCTATGGCCTGCGTTGTGGATCTAAAAACCCTCTGGCCAAGCACTCAATGTCAATTCACCCTATAGACTCGCATCGTAATTAAAAGACACTCTGGAGAAGCCCTTTCATCAATTCTCCTTTTGGTCTACTACTCTAGGTTCTCACAGTCCTGAGTATAACTAAACATGCTCAGCGCGCATGCATCATCGAAGTAAACATCAAAACTACTTGGCTAACAACTAAGGCTCAATAGCAAAATAAAACAATAGTTCCACTATCCTACGACTAGGCATGGCAACTGGAAAAACACCAAACAGGCAGAACAAGCATGGCAAAGCAATCTGAGCACAAAACAATACTCTAATTACAAGCAATAACCTCTACTAAAGCAATCAAGAAAAACAGGCAAGTAACAAGGGCAAAAAACGAAACAAGCAATACCCCGTACAAGGGTATTGGTGGAAATTGCACAAAATATTCACCGACATTCTTCGGAAAGGCACAAACCACCTACCTCAATCCGAAGAGATCGATATACGCGAACCTCGACGACAGATTCCTCTTAGAACAACATAGATCTGAGAAAACACACAAAACTTTTATCCCATGATAACATGGAAACGAAGAGGAATAAAGAAATAAGGCTAAAGAAGAAGGAAGAAATCACCACTACGATTCCAACGCATCTGAACGTGATCAAATCAGAGAACGGACGGCGAGGCAGGAGCCCGTCGAAGATCCAACCGTACGGTCGCTCTTGGACGGACGAAAAACTGAAGAAGAAGACAATTTTGGGGGTTAGGCGTAACCACGATCCGATTAATGAAAAAAAGTACACGGCGTATACTTTTAGAGTATACGAAGTGTACTAGGTCCTTTCCGTACTCCGCCAAAATCGGCCTCCACGTCACCCCTGCACACCGTGTGTGTGTCCCGGGCACGACCAGCACACGGCTTCGAGCTGGATTGGAGTACACTGCATGTACTTAGAAAGTAAATGGCATGTACTATGAAAATTTCTAGAAAAACCAATTTTCTTAAAAACTCAAGAAAAAATGAAAAACATACCTGAATGAAGATCCGGGTTCTTACATATAGGAACTATGAATTCATTGTAATGCCTTTCAGATTCACTAATGCTCGAGAAATTATCAAAGACATGATAAATAGAGTCTTTAGAGATTACCTAAATAAATTTATAGTAGCCTTGAAAGACGATATTAAAATATATTCCAGAACCCAAAGAGGAGCATGAGGATCATCTAAGCATTGTACTGGATACCTAAGAAAGGATAATATCAATGAACATAATGATATTTTAGATTTATTATTCATATTTTATAATTCCATAGTGAATCATCCAAAATGTAAAATATATATTATGATTTTAAATTCATTTCATTGAGGGTGTGACTCGCCTTCTCAAAACCAAGGATAATATTTTTATGTCTTAGGTCCTTGGCCTTATAAAATAATTTTTTCCACTCCCCATTTCTAGAAACTATGGGAAAAACCATGGTTTGGTATATGTTTTGGAATATTTTATTATGTAGTGTCCAAAACCTAAATAATAATGAATTCAACCTCTTTTCATATATAAAATATCCTAGGCACCCATACCTCTTCACTTATACTCCAGGAAGCTTGAAACTATCCCATATTTCCATTGTAATGTTTTAATGATAAGATACCCATTTCAATCACATTAATCCCTCCCATGTATATCGGTTACTATAACAAGATTCGGTAAGGGATTTCTCTCTCCTCATTTCTATTCAAGCTTTTATTCTATATTATGCAACTAAAATTTCATTTAATATGTTGGGATATTATTTTACATGATCCCATTACATCCCATTTGATTTCTAAATGATGAGACACCCCTTTACCTATCATTATCCAATTTTATGAATCCCCATATGATGTTGTTATGCTGCCAAAATTACAACACGATTTTCTATGCCAAAATAATCTTGTAGTGAATACCATGCCCATTTCTCTATAAAGGGTATTCATCATTATGAACATATACTTACTTGTTATAGAATTTAATTATGTATTACACATCACATTATCATGGAATAAATGATGATGTTGAATGAATTCATGTTATATGATCTATGTGTCACACATAAGCATGATATTAAAATGTTAATGAAAGATGCGCCTTGATAGCACTCTAATGCATTGGGTAAATTTTAGTATCATGATACATCATGTTGGGATAGGGTTTTTATCAATTACATTGAGTAAATTTTCCCACCATGTTGGGACATGGATTTACCTGATTCCTTTATGTTTATGATGTAATGTTTAAAGTTACTGCCACATTTTTATGTTTTGATATTCAAGCCATATCTTGACTTTTTGTTCATGTTTCTCTTATTCTCTGTTGATATGCCTATTGAATAACATGTATTTTATTCTTCACGTGATTCCTTGTTTACTCCCTTACTGGGATTTATAGATCATCAATTTCTTATGTATGTCCTCAAGTTATCCCATGCAATGCTAAGTACGAAAGAATGTTGTGGTCATGAAAAAGATGTTTTTAATAAAGATGATGTATTGGGTGTCCTAAGTTGTTGTGTAATGTTCCTAAGCCCCAAAGTCACTAGACCTCTCGATATTCTAGGTTATTTTAAGTTAATTTTTTAGTAATAAAGAATGTTTAAATCTGTAATAAAGACTAGGGTTGCTATAATAATGATTTAAATTATATTGATAAATATATACAATTGTCAATAAATAATTGAAAATCATATGTGTAATAATGGATGAAGAAGTACCAGAAAATTTTCAAAAGTAAATTATACACTAGTAAGTATAATGATATTTTATATGTAAATATATATGAATTTAGAAATATGGGATACGTTCTGATAAACTCTCTATAATTAGATAATTCAAGAAAATATATGAGTTATTGGAATAATGAGAAGTGAACTCTGTATGGTTGTTGGTGGTACACTGATGGTTCAGATTTCATTGTTGAGTCTAAAAGTGTGAAATAAACTAATAACCATGCATTTATGAAAAAAATTGGTGTAAAAGATTCTTTTTTTGGGACTTTTGAAAACCTAGTAATATTTATTTATTGTTTTCAAGTGTTTGTAAGGAAAATTTTGATTCTAATTTATACTTTTCTTCTGAATATGAATTTTTTTTCCTAAATCTAGAATTAGTTACTTGGATGAATATTTTAATAAATACCTTAAGGATATTAAAAAACATTTTAAAATATATAATAATTTGACTAAGTATGCTAAGAAAACTAGTAAGGAAAATGGGAAACTTGGGTAGTAAAATGAATAGTTAAAAAGATATTGTGTCATGTTTGATAATTAATTAGAATAATTAAAGGTTTGTTAAATTAATATTTCTATTATACAAAATAAAAAAGATATCACAAATAAATATTCATAATATACTTTAGAAAAAGTGTGTGATTATTTTTAAATTGATCATATAGAAAAATAAGAAAATAATGTTAATGTTGGATTTTTAAAATAATTGACCAAATAAAAAATTAAAATTCTATGTCCTGATGAATTTAATATATTAAAAAAATTGAATAAAAAATTTAAAAAATTATTTTTATTAACTATAATGAGTGATTACCTAGAAATAACGATAATAAATTAGTAAAAGGAGAAACATCTCGAATCCCATTAATAACATTATTTAAATATATTTCATTTGATCAATATGCTTTATGTTTTTCTTTACAATGTGTTCAATGATTTTTTCCTATAATGGTTTATTTATCTAAAAAAATTTAATGCTTATAATGGATAATCCTTCAATATCACGGTTACCTAATAGATTTTACAAAATCCTATTTGACTTAAGCTTGTCTACACACCCATGTAAGTATATTTCACATTGTCATCTTGCATACTAATTATAAAATTATTTAAATTATATTATAAAACAATATGTAATAATCAATTTTATTTTGGGAAATAATAATGATAAATAGTTTCTATTTTTTCTATAATTACAATCACATAATAATTTTATACATTTTAGTTCATTGAAAATCATTTTCTAGTTCATTGAATATCATTAATTCTATTTTCCAGTAGTATTGTTTTGAACAGAATGTTTTGAAAATCAATTAAAATTTCATTTTTAAATTTATAGAAATTATGATTTGATTATAGAGGAGTATATGATTATTTAATTAAATAATCTATTCTCAAACCATATGACATTATACCAATTACATCTGCATATGTATGTTTGAGATTTAACATTTTTGATATTCTGGATTTAATTTGTTTATTTCAAAATATGATGATGTTTTACTAAGGATGCGTTTTATTTTTTTTACCAAATAAGCAATGTACTAATAATTATATAAATAGTCAATTTAAATTTAGAGAAAATTATTTTATGAGGATTAGTTTTTTCACTTTTTATCAATTTTTTTTTAAAATTTATCAACATGTTATGTTCTTTATTATTATAGAATTTAAAAGTTATGATTTTTTTGTCTATTATAATATATTATCTAGTTCTATAGATGTTTTATTTTTTATATATCATGAGTGTTACTTGTTTTTTATTTACGATATGGTAGATATGTTCTTTTTAATTCTGAAAAGTGTAAAAAAATAATTTTTACAATTTTCAAAATGGTGAGGAATATTACTAATTTTTTAAAAAATTATTATTTGGTTTTTTATGTTTTAAAAAAGGGAGAGATTATTAATTATAGTTTTGATTGATGGATATTTTTATTATTTATTTTTAATTTATTTATATTAAAATTACAATTACGTCACATTTTTGATCAAATACGTTAAATTTTTAATTAGTTTAATTATAATGACCCATATTTTATTTTATCAATTTTCAATGATTCATTATCTTTTTTAACATTTGTAATATTTTTATAATGAATATTAAATTTTTATATTTTAATATATTTCCAGAAATAATAATTCCCTACAAACTAGTTTTCTTAAATTTAAACATTTTCATAGGAAATAATATGTAATTTTTTCAAAGTCATACGAAGAAATATCAATGTCTTATGAGTTACTTTTCAATTAATTATAAACTAATATTCTTAAATTCATGAGATTTATTTTATCATTATTTAATATGATTTCTTAGAACTCATATGATGTATTTTTCTCATAATTAGCTTGCTCTATTTTTTTCAATGTATTCTTTCTTATATACATATAGATTCATGAATGCCCTAGTGTAGATCATGTTTTCAATGAACTGGTAAATGATACTTATGGTGAAACCATCCTTATAAAAACTTCAACTTTACTAGAAGTTCATGCTTATATAAAATTATGTCTCTATAAACTGAAAATAAAACATGCATTGATTACTATGTGAAACAGAAATTTCTATTTTTCAGTGTATTTTGACGTTATGTTTTTCTATAACTTATATATTTAAATTCATAAGTTTATATTATTATTTTAACCCTTTTTAATATTTAAAATTCATAGCAATGTTAATGATAAAATAAAATGTGGCATCGAAATATATTATGAAGCAATAGAAAAGGGGATATTCCAATAATAATGTAGCAGTTTTATTCATAATTTTATTATTTGTAATTACGGATGGTTGAGAATGTATTTCAATAAAAACACATTTCATAAAAATTGTGAAAATCCTATTCTTAAAATTTGATTTTTAAAAAAAATAGAGGTAAAAATATATGTTACAAGACATGGTTCTATTATATAATAAAATATTATTTTTTATAAGATAAATTAAGATAAAATTCTATTCTATATAATTGATGGATTATAAAAACAAATTTTTTTCATCAATACTGAAGGGTATAAAAACATTGTTCATGTCAAGAATTATTTTAAATATTTTTATGGTTCTCTTATTCTATATTTCTAGTTTATTTGTAGTTTTCATTTGAAAACCATTCACAGACATATAAATCAAATAATACATTGTTTTTCATCTAATAAAAAGGCCATGACTTGGTTATGCTACCCAGATTAAGATTTAATAACACATAGGAGTTTACCTAACCTATTAAAAGTTTTGTATTTCACATGAATCCCATTAAAGGAATGGTGATGGGTTTGGGCCACCACATTATTGAATAGAGGGTATGGGCTGTGGTTTGGTTCATAGAAAGGAATGTCATGTAAAAGGTTATTACATATTTTCAAATTAATGTATTTTTATATTGAATCCCACAACTCTCAATATGTTATTGATTTTTTGATACATAGATGTTGGATCTCTTGATCCAAAATATAATATACTTTTTATTTAATTTATCTTTAAATAATTTCCACTGCATTATGTTATTGTTCACAATACATTCCATGTGAATAAATTATATACTTTACATGCAAGTTTTTTAACAGATTTTTTTGACAAATTTTATTTAAATTTAAAATTTTATATTCACCTATCCCCCCTATAAACATATTTTTTATCAATATTGGAAAACATATATCTATTCTTATTGTTCCTAGGAAATATGGGTGGATAAGAGTAAAAAAAATGAAAAATGAACTAATACACATGAAAGTATAAAATAAATAGATGGAATATAAGATCATCAATGAATTTACCCAGGTAATTAGAATGGTTCAGTTGCACCATCACAATATTAAAAAAAGAAATGAAATGTTATCATGTAAAACTCATTAGTGTTTTCTAGATGGGTTTTCATGATACAATAATGTATCCATTACACCTTAGTAAAAATAAAAAAAAGTTATTTCAAACATTTGAATGCTACCATTATATACTGATAAATCAAATTTGGATTTTGAAATACACTCAGTATATTTCATTTATTCATGGTAAGAATTTACTAGGAATTCATAAATTAATTGTCAGATGTTTTTCATAATTAATTACTATTTTTATAAACTGTATTGAAATTTTTTCATGGAATATAGAAACTTTTTTGAAAACAAGCATAGTAAATAATGCAATTTTAATTTTTTTTAATGTGACATTTCATATTCATAAGTTCCATTGTGCGTTGGAATGTAATTTCAAAATATGATATTTAGGATCATAAATCTAAAATTAAAGGTGTTATGGATTTTCGTATAAAACATGTATAATACATGTAACTTCATTTCTAGGAAATACATGTTTTTATAGAATATTTATAATTTATTTTATAAATATTTCTCAATAAATATAATTAATATTTTTAAATATATTGAATTTGATTTGGATTTTAATGATGATTGAAATAAATATTCTAATGAATTGATTTATATTCTAGCAACAAAACAAATAATGTGTCCACCAAATTTGAAGAACCCATTTAAGCTACGTAGGGGTTATTTAAACTATTATGTGGGAGTAATGCTGATTCCACCCAATCGAAGGAATGAATCATGCAATAGAAAAAGTTTTATTCTCAATTTCCATTTCCAAAAACTATTATACAAATAATAAAAAATAATTTTTAACATTTTTTCTAGAGAGTTGTTTTGATCATGTTTTGTTGAAAAAATGCTTTCTATTTTCTTTTAGAATCTAAAACTTATTTATCTAATAATGAATGTAAATGTAAATAAATAGTTTCTATTATATATTTTACTACTCCAATGGTTTTATTTACCGATAAAGTACTAAAGAGGAGTTGGGAATCAAGAGGCAAGTCACTTGAGCAGGATTTTACACACAACAAAGGTGGAAATCCTAGAAAAGGATCCATTTAATGAACTCATTCCAGGAGAGTAACTATACCTGATTTAATAGAGACGTTTTATAGTAATATGATATAGTAAATTATTTATGACAATAAATATTGAAGATTGGTAATGATAAAATGATCCCAATATGCTTTCATATGAGTGAGATACAATCATTCCATGTAATATCTCATAAATTTCATAAGTGAAAATTTTGGAAAATAAATAATATCTATGAATGTTTTTGAATTTAAAATATTGTATCCCACACTATTTAATGATACCATTAAAATATTTATGAAATTTGAGTACTTTTAAATCACATGTAATATATATTGACATATGAAATGCAACAAAGAACCTCAAGAGTTTCTGAATTCATTGATGTTTGTGGAATATAATTTATGGGAACTTTTCCCATTTCATTTAGAAATTCTTACATATTTATATTTATAGACTATCATGAATATGGGGGAAACTAATGCCAAAAATATTGATGTTTATTTTATAGTTTGTTATGTAGTAAGGTCTACTATTATTTATTCATTTGGACTTCCAAGAGAAAACATTTGTAACAAGTGAACCAAATTTTTTATCATGTGTATAAAATCTTTGATAACAATTTTTGAATATAATTATAAGAAATCAACAATATACCCCTCATAAACCATTGGGAACACTAATGTTTTAAATTGAGAAATTAAATGAACCCTGGATAAAATAATATTGAATAAAAGGTAGGATTTAAGAGAATGGGCAGAGATACATCATTTTCATATAATTAAACCTAAAAAACTCCATATCAAATGATCCCATTCCTGTTGATATAAGGGGAAAGTTTTTATTCATATATATAGATTGAATATAAGGCCTAGTAGTAAGTAAAGGAAATTAATCTTTGTTTGGAAATAATTAGGATGGAGTGATGAATAAAATTAAATATTTAAAAGAAATAATAATTGAATAATAATAAAAATATTGAATTTATAATGAATGAATATGTGTGGAAAAAGAGGGGCTAATTCAAAAAAAATAATACTTAGATACATGAGAGATAATGATGTTGTATATGTCACAAATTAAGCTAATGAAGAATATTCCCCATTACTGATGGGAATAAAAATTTATTCTATAAAATATTTATATAATTTGTAGTCTTTAGGTAGATAAATTAGGATAGGGTAACCAATTAACTATAAATAAGAAAATTAAATACCCTGATATTATGCCACTGGAACTAGTGGAGGAGATCATGTTCCACCTACCTATCTAAAAACAAAACCCCCAGGTTGTACCTTTCTATCACATATATTTATTTTACCCCTTATTTCCATTATAATTAGACTTAACTATCTTTTATTAATTATATACAGAAAATATATAACATAGGATTGATGGGAAGAAACATTTTTAGTTTTAGGGATTTCAAAAATGATGTTTCTATTTTTAATTTTTTTGCGTCTCTCTTTTTAATTTATATGTTTTTTGAATAGAAGATGAGTAAATTGAGAATAAATTTTTAAATTTTTATCGAATAAATTATTGAGAAACTAATTTCATCTAAGAAAAAATACCTATATTAATATTGAAATTAATTATTTTAATATTAAATGCGTGGAAAATTATAGAAAAGCCTACTGCTTTTTGAATTTTATTCCATAACATAATAACATATAATAAAATTAAAAAACTGATAAGAAAAAAAATAAATTTAATTCCTTATTCAAATTTACAACATTTCATGAAATAGATATGGAATATTTAAATTAATATAAATTTCTAGGTATTTTAGTGAAAAACATATATAAATAAGAAACCTATATTCTAATTGATTGATGTATTTTTTAAATGAAACCACTAATTTAAAATTAATCTCTATTATTATTATAATGATATTTGATTATTATACACCCATTATATGTTGGAATAACCATGATTGATATGCTTATTACAATCTCAAAATCATTCAATACCTACCTCTAAATATTAATTCATGATCAATATAGAACTCATGTGTGTTGGTGGATCTTTATGATCTAAAAAGAACAAGTATGGCACCCTAATCTACAATTTATATACTGATATAAGGGATTATATTTGTAAATATCTAAAATAGTTTTGAGAAAATATTTTTGTCAACTTTTAATGATATTTAAATACAACATGTTTACACCATAATTTCATGAAAATTAATGATTTATCTATGCCATCAAACATAAATATGAGTATATTTTAAAAAATACAAAATATAATAAAAAATTGTGATAATAATTTTTTAATACAGATGTGCATGAAGTATTTCTCTTCCCTTAAATTCATGAATATTTCAATCTTAATCTAAATAGGTGACTGTTAAATAAGATTCAAATTATGGTATTACACTAAAAATATACATCTGACAATATATTCGATCTAGGACTCATTATTCTACCTATGAAAAATTTAACATCATAAAATACCAAAAACATATGATAGAAAATCCTTGAAAATTTCCCATTATAAGAATATGAATTTCCTTCTTTGGGTGGTGGTTTAGTATTTATGTAATCATATGGTGAAACTAACCTACATAGAGAATAATAATAGAATTAATATAGATTCATATGTTGGGTGGTGAGAGATATAATTATAAGAAATTAGGAATTAGTTATCATGTATGGGTAAAAAATGTGTAAATTAATTCAATTCTCCTCATGAAGGAAATGTAATTAAGAATATTTATGAATCATGATGAGATTTAATGACAATGAGGTTTAAAATTTAATTCACATTTTCTAGTGTTGTGAATTTTTTTAATACTTTTGATGTTAACTTGTCCTAAATTCCACGGTTTAACTATGCTGAAATTTAAATTGGAAATAAATTCATTATAATTCATTACTATTCCATAAAATTTTTCCCATGTATTTTCTAATTAATGTAGTATAATTATGTTTTGGGAACTATTTTTCCCTTTTATTAGATTTGTTGTTTTTTGCATAAAATACCATGATTGATAATTTATTTCATTTATCAAATAATATGAGTGGATTTATATTGATTACACTCTATTTTTTATTTTAATGGGAATTTTTTTTCTAAAACCACTGTGTGAAGAATGATCTAGTTTCAATAATGGAGTAAGAATTGGAAGACTGGTATATAGAGAAGATTAATTTTACAAAGGCTCTAATATGCTTATAAGTCTTTCCTTTTTTCCATTGATTATAATAAATCATGAGTCTACCTATGTGAGTATGATTCATTATTCTTAATGTATGTTTCATTAATACTTTTCACTAAAATATCAGCAAACTATGGTGAATACCATAGTGTAAAACCCAACAATCCATGTGATCATAATAGTAATTTTACTAAAATATAATATCCTTTTAGAATCTACAAATGAGAAATTTTAAAAGGATATAGGTTCGTAATAGAAATTATAAACTATGTATGAGTAATTATTCCTTATATATAATAAATTATACTATATACCATTGATTTATTTGTATCATTTCCTTTGATATATATATAGGGAATTTGTCTAAACAGGTAAAAAAATAAATAAATATTCAATATTATCCTCGCATTGTTGATGGATGTTCTGTCATGTACACTACTTGAAAAATTTATATATCCCTCGACCATGTATATGGATATATAAATTTTTATAAATTTCATTGGTTAAAGTAAGGTTCAAACATCCCATAGAGGATATTTTTTTCTCTATAGACAGTGGTCTATAGACACACATAGATGGTCTATATCATTGGTAAATTCTAGTGGTTATAACATATGATGGTGGAACCCTAAAATGATGGTCTTAGTTTTACCATATCCATAAGTATCTATAATCATTTTTAATGACTAGTAAATTGAACCTAAATAAAATAAATATAATTTCATGATTTGATCTCTAGACAAATTTAAAAATTCCTCAGACACTTGACCACTAACCTATGATAGACTAGATGTATAAATAAATAATAATAAATTTATGTATATATATATATGTGTGTGTGTGTGTGAGTGAGTGTGTTTGTGTTTGTGTTTGTGTGTGTGAATATGGAACATTATAATATTATAATTTATATACTTTTAAAAATTTGATATATTGTTATATACTATATCGAATGGCCATGTAAAATGTAGATCATGGTCATACATTTCTCGAGAATGTTCTATGACCAAAATCAATATAGAACATATTCAAACGCCTCTTGGAAAAGGACTATGACTACTATCTATAGACTACTCCAGAAACATGCTTTTAACAGTACTAGAATCGTCCTTTATCAGTGCTAGAAATGCGTTGAAAACCCTATAATGGATAAACATCCATTGCTTTTATCTGTGATAAAAAAGAACTATTAAATGGTTAATTTATTGGTGCAAATAAAAGAAATGATAAATCATACTTCTATCTACACTCTTAGAAGAACAGATTGAATAACACAATTCTTAGCATGTTTTTTTAGCGGTGAAAAATTCTACCTTTATCAGTTCATATAAAAGAGATGATAAATGGAATCTTTTATCAGTGCTATTATTTTCACTAATAAAATTATGATTTATCTGCAATTTTATTATCACTAATATAATATTGATATATCATTACTTTTTAATGCACTGATATTGATAGACTTTATCAGTTCCTGTATAAGTTCTGATAAAGGACAAATATATCAACACATTTACTAGCGAAGAAAAAGGTGAAAACTATAGTGGGATGTTGTAGCTTACTATATCACCGGAAATAGGTGAAATGTGCTGCAACGACACACTATATAAACAGGAAAAAATTACCAAAATAAGATAAAATTCTAAATTTAAATGAAGTACAATTTATAACACAAATACTAGAGAAATAGAAAACTATTATAGAGTTTTTCATCAGTTTTTTTATTAAAATTAGCTCCATTTTAAATTAAAAAAAATCACTTGGAGTCATACCAGTCACAACATGATTGTATTGAGGTGTGGATTAATTATACACATCCCAAATGACTCATGGGTTATCTTCTTAAAGTATAAAAACTATCAAAATGAATTTTCTCAATTATGAGTATATCAGTTGTTTTTTTATTAACATTAATTTCACTTTTTAATTAAGAAAGACACACTTGTATTCATACCGATCACACTATATGTTGGATAGAGGTGTAGATGATCTCTACAGGTCACAAATGACGTATGGATTGTTTTTGTAAAGTAACAAAACAATCCAAATGGGTTTTATCAGTTTTGATTTAGTTATCTATTTTTTTACAAAAATTAAATTCAATTTTGAATAAAAAAGATTCACTTAGAGATTTATCGGTCACACAAAGCATCAAATAAAGGTGATTCTGATTCCCACATGTCACAAATGAAATATGGATCATTTTCTAAATGTTTAATAAAACATTTTGAATGTGTTTTCTCAGTTCCTTAGTATTTCATTAGTTTTTTTACTAAAATTAATGTCTATTTGGAATAAAAAAGACACACATGGAGTCATATTAGTCCCACAGTGTGTTGGATTGAGGCATAGATGAATGTTAAACTTCCCAAATTAATCAAGGATAGTTTTACTCATGTATATAAACAATCATATTTTTTTCTCAATTTTTGAGTATGTTAGAAGATTCTTTGATTAAAATTAATGTTAGTTTTGAATAAAAAGACGCACTTGGAGTCATATCAGTCACAAAATATGTCTAATTGAGGAGTTTCTGAATGCTACACATCCCAAATGAGTCGTGGGTCATTATTCTAATGTATAAAACAATCGAAATTCATTTTCATTGTTTTGATAATGTTAGTTATTTTTTTGATAAATATTATAGGTCCCCAACCTTAAAAATTACACAATATTGATTAAAGATAATAATTCACATTGAGGATCTTCTCAGGTTTACAGTATTATAGAATTAGGACATAACTATTACATTAAATTTCAAAAATTACTATGTAGACCCTTCTATGTAGTATCCATTTTTTCATAAAATAAAAATTCTTAAAAGAAAACAATAATTATTTTCTTGATATAAATCTTCTTCAGTTCTTCCTCTCTTACCCTGCATTATAACATATGAAAAATATTTCAACAACATGGTATGAGAATAAAAATCACAGTAAGGGTTATTAAATAAATGAATAAAACATTAGTTCATCAATACATAAAAATCAAAATCTCATTAACATACCCCATGAATTCAGAAGGTTTATGAATAACACATGGAAATCATAAATCGTAAATGTAGCATGTGGAATCCATATAAAAATTACATTTTAGCTTTCCCAGTTATATAGGGAGTTACATTTAGAATACCCATCATGTTATATTCTGTAAATCTCATACGAGAAATATTAAAATTTACCTCTGTCACATTTCCCAATGCATTGGAGAGCTATATCGGGCTCACCTTCCCAAGATTTATCAAGGAACCACACATATATGTAAACAATTTCCAATAACAATAAAATATTCATAATAAATAAAACAAACATATAATAAAGTTAACATTTCCACATTGCAATAAAAATATATCATTTCCAGATATTGACATAATCAATGTTTTATCAAAACATTTTCAAAACCATTTCAATCATTTATTAAATGGATTTTTGATTCAATGTGTCCCATACCACTTCGAATCATATGAAAAAAAATTTAATTTCAAAATATTCATGTCCATATAAATAAATCCTTAAAACCATTTTTAATACATGGACAATAATGAGAAATATATAGAAGAATAAAATCATTAAAACTTTTAAAATATTATTTTAGTCAAATAGTTACTAACCAAAAGAAAGACGATTGAATAAAAATAATCAAGGAATTACATTAATAAAAACTTTATAATATCATGATAAGAAAGTGAATCATGATATAGTATGCTAAAGGACAGTATTAACACCATATAAAAGTGAATTGGTGCATAATGAAAATAAAGTCTCAATGGAATGTAAATTGATATGAAATCCCTTATAAAAATTGTATCCTTCGTTTAAGGATAAAAAAATTACATAATGATGTGTGAAAAATATTAATACACTCATTCTAATAGGATATTCAGTGTAAATAAATCAAAGGAAATTCACACTATAGGTTCTGGGCACAACAGAAGCGCGTTGGTGGGTTTTCCAAACATTTATTTTATTGTTAAACAACGTTCAAATCAATTTCTGTCACGATATAAAATTCCGGATCTTCAGAATAGAACGAAGAAAAAAAACAGAAGAGGCAGTCCCAGAACCATAGAGACAGGATCATCACATGTTGGTTATAATTAATTTAATTAGTTCTCAAGAATTACCTTGGTGAATATTTTTTTCATTGATGTCTCTAGTCACAATCCGGTGTGATCTGTCATTGTGTCATATAATCCAAGTGTAGGATTCCTCTAGCGGTGATCCACACGTGATCCACATATCTCTGGTTATCGCTGAAGGGATATCCGGGTGCTAGTACAAAAGAACCTTTGCTTGCGATGTCCACCTTTGATCTCCTTGATCTGGTGGTTGTGGATCTCTCTTGGTCTTTAGAGCATTCGTGGATGAAGTAGTTCTTTTGGACTTGAATGAATTCTCTAGAATTGTTTTGAAAAACAATTCTCTGTGCAAAAGGGCTGGGATTGTGAGGGTATTTATAATCGGGTTTCAGGTTATAGAGTTATGACAATAAATAAATGAGTTATGCGTTTTATTTATTTCATTAACTCATATTGAAAACCCACCATGTCAAATTATTAATTCCTTAACATGCACCCACTTTGATTATAATAAATATCATTTAATAAAAAAATATTATATCATCAAAATCCTGACAAAAAAAATACATGTCGTGTAATCATTAATACACGTCGTTTACTTATTTTCCATAAAACTACATAGCATGTATATTTAATATACACGGTGTGTAGTTTTATTTTCCATATTTCGTTATTTCCTCCACCACATTTATTAGTCCTTAAGTAATGCCTATTTATTTCATAAATAAATTTAAATGCATTACATACTAATAAATATATATTATTTTGTCCACAGTATATTCTCTCAAATAACTAGTGTCGAAATAAATTCGATCAGGAATCCTTAAATAATTATTAAACCACAGTCAGTAATAATACTTATTTAACTTGAAAAATTAATATTTAAATGGGATACATGGACACACTTAGTGTGTGACCCACTTGGCCTCTTTCTTAGTGGAATTAGGCAGAGCGTTCCTAATGTCCAAGGTTAGCATCAAGAAACACACCAAGAAACCCATAGAGAATGAAGTTAACGCCACAATGGCGTGTCACCTCATACGAACGATTACCGTGTAATATATCCCTTTGACTCCATATCTCTAATCAAGTGGGTTGCATGCTAGTGCCATCAACCCATGTGCTCGATTTTTATTTTTTATTACTTTTCGGAATTTAACTTGCCTATTCCTTACAATGGCCATGGATTTAATTAGGCTATATCAATTCCTTCAAAGGGCCTGAGATATCTACTTCCGTTATGGAACATAAGAGACAAATCCTTTCTTGCATTATATATTAATGTAGTATTACTCGTGACGCACCCAACATATCATACCTCACTGCGAACTATGTGTCGTCATAGTTTTCGTCAATAAATCTAAGTGTGTGAGTTATAATAACAATTAATAACAATCTTAAAGTCTAAGAACCAATACACACGTCCGCGGATTGGAACATATAATCACACAATGAAATGTGGATTTCTTACTGGCGGGTCTCATTCTCATAATATCTTCCTAGATATTACCAAGGCACACACCATGGGAAGGTGTCTCAAAGTTTTATGAGTCCTCACCCCTATTGGCATGTATTATTTATGTCCCTAAAAAAACATCCTCCAACCATAGAACATATATTCAAGAACAGTGTTATGGAACTTCCGGGTTCTCATCATAACATGGATCCACTATAATCCTTTAATGAAACAACTATCCTTGGGATATTATCACATGCATTTTCATGCAGAAGAACAATAAATATGTGATAAGATGTTTATTTAATGAATAATTTACATAGTAGTTGGTCTTAGGCCACCAACTCCAAAGGACTCCCACTTGGACTAGAGCCATCTACTAACAACCTTTAACTCGCAAGCTCTAACATGATATTTTGGCATCTGGTGAGATATTCCTTTAGTCATGGGGTCTTCCACGTTCTCTTCTTTGGACACTCTTCTCACTACAACATCACCCCTTTGAATTAAATCCTTCAAGAGGTGATACTTTCAGATTATGTTCTTTGTCCGTTGATGTGACCTTGGTTATTTCGCAAGAGCTATCGCTACAGTATTATAACAATACAACATGATAGGATCTTTACTACTAGGCACCACATCATGCACATAGACAATGTTCCAAATTTAGATGTCATCTATGGATGCATTGGAAGCCGCTATATATTCGGACTCAACTGTAGAATTAGCAACAACTGGCTACTTTAATCACATCCAGCTCACATCTCCTCCATTGAGACAGAAAACAAACCCAAATTACGACTTCAGATCGTTCTGATCTATCTTCAAACCAGCACCAGCATACCATTTGATGAAAACCTCCTCATCTATTCCATACACCAGGAAAATATCCTTAGTTCTTCTCAGACACTTATGGATAGTCTTTACAGCAGTCCAATGTTGTTCTCCTGGACGTGCTTATTATCTATCGACCATTCTCAGTTCATAAGAAACATCAAGCCTGGTACATAACAGGAATACATGATGGATCATATAGCCGAAGAATATGGGATATTAATCATTCTATCATTCTCCTGTTACGTCAGGGGAAACATTTTCCTAGAAAGACATAAGCCATGTGACACTGGAACGAATCCCCTCTTGGATTGTTCCATATTAAATCTCTTTAGTATCTGGTGATTGTGGGTACCCTGACTTAGTCAAAGCAGCCTCTTGGATCTATCACAAATGATCTTGATCCCTAGAATGTATTATTCTTCACCCATGTAATTCATGGGGAAATACTTGTTCAACCAGTCCTTAACTGACTGTAAGACTGGTACGCCGTTTCCAAAAAGCAATATGTCATCAACATATACTACTAGCATAACGATCGCATTCCCATTAAACAGCTTATAAACACATGGCTCACATTCGTTCTTAATGAAACCAAATTCCATTATGTGTTCATCAAATCAAATTCTCCATGACCTGGATGATTTCTTTAATCCATAAATGGATTTATGAAACTTGAAAACCCGTTTGGCTTCAGCTGGTGTCACAAACCCTTCTGGTTGTGTCATATAGACTTATTCCTAAAGGTTCTGGTCAGGGAATGCTATTTTGAATTCCATTTTCCAAATATCGTAGTCATGGTAAGATACTATGGAACGTAGAATTCTTATGGATTTAAACATCAAAATAGGTGAGAAGGATTCATCATATTCAATTCCTTGATGATGTTTGAACCCTTTAGCCACTGGCCTTCCTTTATAGGTGCTTACATGACCTTCCATGTCTAGTTTTCTATTGAATACCCATTTGCATCCAACATGGATTTCATCAACTGGATCATCGACCAGATCCTAGACTTGGTTTTGATATATTGAATCCATATCATAATTCATAACTTCTAGCCATCTTGCAGCTTCTGAGCTTTCTATTTCTTCTTTGTAGGAGAGAGGTTCCTCAATGTCCAATAATAATCATTCACCATCCTCGGTGACTAGGAAACCAAATCTCTCTAGTTCCCTTACCTATCATGAGCTCCTACGCAGAACACGAATTTCTAGAACCTCTTCCATGGGGACCTATGGAACTTGTTCCTGTACCAACTCATGTGTATCTTGAGAATCAACTTCATCGAAGTCAATCATTATCCCACTATCCTTCTTGAGGATGTGCTCCCTCTCAAGAAAGATGACTTGTCTAGTGACAATCACATTCTTTCCTAAAGGGTTGTATAGTTAATATCCTTTCGTTTCCAGGGGATATCCTATAAAGATACACCTCGTGCCCCGGAGTGCAATGTTTTTTCCTGAGAAGGCCTTAAAAAAGGCCTCGAATCCCCAAACATGTGTGTGCGAAAAATTGGGTTTCCTTCCATTCCAGAACCCGTATGGAATTCGATTTTCCGCCTTAGTTGGGACTCAGTTTAATGTGTATGTGGCAGTTTGTATTTCATAACCCCAAAAGGATAATAAAATATCTGCTTGACTCATCATTGACCTCACCATGACCAACACGGTGTGGTTCCTCCTTCCACTAACACCATTCCACTGTGATGTATAAGGAGGAGTGAGCTGAGATTGAATCTCAGACTCCCATAGAAGATCGATGAACTCTTGTTTCCAATATTCTCCACCTCGATCTGATCGAAGATTCTTTATATCCTTACCAAGATGATTCTCTGCTTCATTCTTGAATTCCTTAAATTTCCCTAAGGCTTCAAATTTATACATTTTTAAGTAGACATATCCATATCTACTCAAATCATCAGTAAAAGTAATGAAGTAAAAATAGTCACCTCTAGATTCTACTGGAAATGGTCCACACTCATCTGTGTGCACCAATCTTAGAAGCTCTGTGGCACTTTCACTGTGTCCAGTGAAGGGTGTCTTGGTCATTTTTCCTTGTAAACAAGCATGAAATCTATCATGTGGTTTTAGCTCAGTAGATCCAAATAACCATCTTGGCCGAGCTTTGTCAAACGTTTCTTGTTTACATGACCGAGATGGTGATGCCACAACTGGGTGACGTATGAGTCATGTGAGTTTGTTTCATTATCGATTGCCAACACTTGGTTTTCAAAATTTAATACATACATACCATTATTTAAATGCACCATACCATGACATACATTGTTCTTATAAAATAGGAAACCCCTATTTCCAAACATGAAAATAAATCCATCTATATTCAAACAAGATACAAAAATTATGTTCTTGGTAATACTAGGCACATAATAACAGTTATGTAAAACCAAAATCATCCCAGTCAAAAATGAATGGTTGTAATCGCCAATAGCCAATGCAGCCAGCCTTGCGCCATTGATAGCACAAAGATCCACCTCTCCTCTGGTAATCTTTCAAAATATACTTGGTTCATGCATTTGAATACAGATGTGAGCCCCAAAAGCTGTATCTAATACCCAATGAGTAGAAATAGAAAGATTACACTCAATAACAAATGCACCTTTATCATCCTCATGCTTCTATGTGCATTACCTTTTCTAGTGGCCTTCTTTTCCACATGAAAAACACACCGCCTCCAGTTCCTTACCCTGCCTTTGGATCTTCCAATTCATGGAATGACGATGCTCGGAGGCTTTATACTCTTTATATGTCTTTGGACCATTTTCCTTGTCCTTCTTTTTATTATTCACCATAAGGAATATGGGTTTTCCACGACCCATGTCCTTATATACATGGAGAATCAAGGTTAGATGTTCTGATAGACTCTTCTTATTATTGCCCATGTTGTAGTTGACAATAAAGCTTGAGAAGGTCTTGGGCAGAGATGATAGGATGAGATCTGTATGCAACTCATCTGATAATTTAATCCCAAAATGTCCAGGTGTTCAATGTAGTCAATAAGCTTGACCACCTGAGACCTATCTGGCGAAGACTCTCCAATCTAAGTTGTAAACAAAGCATTGGAGATATCATACCTCTCCTGACTATCCTTCTCTTGGTAGAGATCCTTAAGGTGAAACATCATGCTATAAGCGTCCATGTTTTCATGATGCTTGAAGAACTCATTAGACATTGGCGATATAATGAAACACTGGACATCTATGGAATCATCAATGTGTTTTATGTAGAGAGATAGTTCCTCATAACTGGACTTCATTCCAGGCACAAATGGAATAGGCTCTTTCAGAAAATACAATTTATTTTCGTGGCGAAGGATGACGTGTAAACACCTCTTCCACTCTTGGAAATTGGTTCTGGTGAGAAAGTTTTTCTTATTGATTATGGTTTTAAATGATATGTTTGAACTAATTTTATTTGTGTTTCTAAAAATTAATATGAGAAAAGGTTTAGAACTTTATTATAAAATTGAGACAAATAAATAAATTAATACATAATAGTCTCCCACTATTTTATCGAAATCCAAGAGACCTCACCATTGACTTCGGAATATTATGTTGCTTGATTATTCTAGTGGAAACGATCCATATTTTTCATTGTATTACCGTAATTAGATTTGGTCAAGAAACTTGAAGGGTTTTAAGTAGTCATTCCAAATGCCAACTGCATTAACTTGCAGCTCCTTGATCTATTGAGTGTACTCCCCAATTATGAAATTCTTTTATTTTGGATTTCCTCATCCATTGCCTCTTGTTCACACCAAGTCCTACTGTGTAAGTCAACACTTGATGCGAACCAATTCCGGTCAACCCAAAAATGTGAATTAGAATTCTCCGATAATTGAAAGTACCCCAACTAGGGTTGGTTAATCTCTTTGAACTATGGTTCGATTATAACCAAGATTATGGAGGGCTATACCGACTTAATATTTCATTGAGGGATTTTATCCTTATATGTGAATTACCATTTTATTATCTTTGATTACATGCTTTTTAATATTAAGTGGGATATAATTAAGTGATTAACCATGTATAAGATAATATTTACTCATAAGTCGGTCTTTATTTTAGTTCCATCTGGCATGCTTGTTTAATTCATTAATTGTGTGATCATGAAAACACACCCACAATAAATAAACCCTGAAACATACAGAAATAAAATTAATGGTATGATCATGATCTTGTTCTATTGGTTAGTTTATTTAGTTGTTGATAAACTGACCAAAGTCATAGGGGATAAACACCGTGAACCTTTTGGGTTCGTGTTTAAACCTTTCCACTTGTCCACCTTTGTATCACCATGGGATGGTTTCTCCTTGGATCTTGACTTGAGATGCCTCCACTATCTTCAGAGCTCCATCAATTACATATGAATTTATATCACATGTAAGTGAGGGGTAAAAAGGGATTTTTACAAAAAATAATCCTTGGGCGGGAAATCCCTACATATTAATGGGGAGAAGGCTTGCATGCCAACAAATTTAATTCAAATAAATTTAAGAATCCATTCATATACAATGTTCTTGGTCTAGCTCATGATCATCCATAAATGCAATGATATTTACGCGTAAATAAAATTAGAATTCAATTCTTTAATCGTTCTTGTTTATGATAAATCACGCCCGAATCAGTTAATTATCTTTAATTAATCAATCCTTCTATCTAAAACCCTTCTCTGAACTTCCTTGTGATTCTCATCCATCATATTTTTAAACAAATAAATTCATTTAAAATTATCATTGTACGTAACTTGTACCTTGTAGGAAACCCTGTGAACTCCCATTAATTATGAAGATGGTAAATTAAACACATATATATAAACACCTATCATGTGTTGTTCCACATCAATACTCCTGCACCATGTTACATGATTCATGAGTTTTTATAATACAATAATAAATTTTAACAAATCTGCATAATTTGGGTGAGTACGCAGCGTGTAGTTCCGACTACACAGTATGTACTTTTCTTCACCGTCCATCTAATGTACACACCCGGGACATGGCGTGTTGATGTACTTCAGAAATTTTCAGAGTGCACGGTGTGTTCAGTTGGACACACACCATGTACTATCCACGTTACACAGTTTCTAGTCGGGCAAGCCGTGTACGTGGTACATGGTCCAATCCCAGCCCAAAGAGATTACACGCCGTGTTCAGTGGACCACACGACGTGTAATCTAGAAAACATGTACCAACTATTTCTGGTCAACACATGGTGTCATAAATCACTTAGATAAGATTAATACACAGACTGATTTGGAGGACCAATCTGATGCATGAACCTAGACTACACGGTTGGTACATCCAAATACATGTCGTGTATTCTTGTGTTGTACAGCCAGGAATGTTTGGATCCTCCGGATGAGATCCTCTATTTTATTATACTCAATAATTAAAAGAAATGGCCATTTCTCTATGGTGAATGAGAAACGATAGAGGAGGAACACATCTTTAGATTTTGATTTAAATAATGATTAAATTGAATTGAAACAACTAAATTATTAAATGCGTAAATCACCAACGAAAAAGTAAATAATTATAATCAATGATATGACCGCTCTAATACCACTTGTAAGTTCCTGGCGCAGTGGAAGCATGTTAGTGGGTTTTCCCAACTTTGATTTTAGCATTAAACAACGTTCAAACCACGATCCTTCACGATATAAAATGCTGGATCTTCGGAAAAGAATGAAGAATGAAAAACAAAAGAGGGATTCCCAGAACCATAGAGATAGAATAATCATATGTTGGTTATAATTAATTTAATTAATTCACAATAATTACCTTGGTGGAATTATTTCTTGGTTGATGTCTCAGGTCACGATCCAGTGTGATCCGTCATTGCATCATAGAATCCAACTGTAGGATTCCTCTTGCGGTGATCCAAACATACTCGATGTATCTATGGATTTCGCCGAAGGGATCTCCAGGTGATAGAGAAGAAGAACCTTCTCTTGCGATGTCCGCCTTTGATCGCCTTGATCCGGTTTGGTGGATCTCTCTTGGTCTTCAGAGTGTTCATGGAGAAAGTAGTTCTTTCAACCTTGAAAGACTTCTCCAGAATTGTTGTGCACAACGATTCTCTATGGAAAAGTGTTGGGGTTGTGAGGATATTTATAATCGGGTGTGAGGTTATATAGTTATGACAACAAATAAACGTGTTACGTGTTTTATTTATTTTATTATCTCTTATTGAAAACCCCCCATGTCGAATTATTATTTCATTGACATGAACCCACGCTGATTATAATAAATATCATTTAATAAAACAACATTATATCCTCAATATCCAGACTGAAGAAAATACACATTGTGTAATCATTAATACATGGAATGTACTCATTTCCCATAAAACTACATGGCGTGTATATTTAATATACATGGAATGTACTTTTATTTTCCATTTTTCTTCATTTCCTCCACCTGATTTATTATTCCTTGAGTAATGGCAATTTATTTCATAAATAAATGTAACTGCATTACTCGTTAATAAATATATATTATTTTTTCTACAATATATTATCTTGAATAACTATTGTCTAAATAAACTTGATCAGGAATCCTTAAATAATTATTAAACCACTGTCAGGAATAATCATTATTTAACTTGTTAAATTAATATTTAACTGAGAAACATGGACACACTTAGTGTGTGACCCTCTAGGCCTCTTTCTCAGTGGAATTAGGCATAGCCTGCCTAAAGTACAAGGCTAGTGTCTAGAAACATGCCAAGGCACCCATAGAGAAAGAAGTAAACACTACAATGACGTGTCACCTCATACAAATGCTTACCGTGTAATATAACCCTTTTTTCTGGATATCTATAATCAAGCGGGTTGCATGCTAGTGCAATCAACCCATTTTCTCAATAATTCTTTCATTGAATTTCTGGAATTGAACTCACCCATTCCTTATTGTGGCCATGGATTTACATAGGCTATATCAATTCCATCAATGAGCCTGATATATCAACTTCTGTTGTGGAACAGAAGGGACAAATCCTTTCACGCATTATCTATTAATGCAGTATTACTCTTGACGCACCAAACATATCCTACCTCAATGAAAACAGTGTGTCGTCACAGTTTTCATCAATACATCTAAGTGCACGAGTTGTAATACCCATTAATAATAATCTTAAAGTCTAAGGACCAATACACACGTCCGCAGAGAGGAACATCCAATGCCACTATGAAATGTGGATTTCCTACTGGTGGGTCTCGTTCTCATAATATCCTCTTTGATATTACCAAGGGCGCATACCTTGAGAAGGTGCCTCAATGTTTCATGAGTCCTCACCCCTAATGGCATGTATTATTTGTGTCCCTCGAATAACATAATCTGGCCATAGAACATACATTCAAAAACAGTTTTATGACACTTTCAGGTTCTCATCATAACAGGGATCCGCTATGACCCATTAATGCAACAACTATCCTTGGGAGTTTATCACATGAATTGTCATGCATAAGAACAATAAACATGCGATGAGATGGTTATTTATTTAATAATGTACAAATTAGTTTGTTTTAGCTCACCAACTCCAACATACACATGTTCTTTTAAAAAACCCAATGACATGGATGTTTAACTCAATGAATATAAATTGAGTTAAGATTACCCTTATCAAGTTCATATAAATTACATGAGAATATAACAATGGAATGATTATGTGTATCAAAAGTATATCCACACAAAGGGAAGTATAAATAATAACATAAATAAATAAACTCTGATTCCACACATAATCATAGCATGACATAATTAAGAATTTGATGATTAACCCAAGGAATGTAAATTGCGTTAAAAAGATCCCTTTCCAATTTGGTAACATACGAAACATACACCACATGAAAGAAGGATCATACAATAAATATTTAAGTACCCATAAATTAAAGTATATTAATAATATATTACAATCATGGGTAGTAAATACACCACACAAAAAGAAATAGTGGAAAATATAGCATGAATCTCACGGGAATAAAAAGTGCGATGAAAACCCCTTACAACGTTCTAATCAATCAAGTCATAATAACAAAAGTTAATAACCCCCAACTGAATATTAGAATACCATGAATATAAATAGAATCATGAAAATATATATCAAATGGTAGTACACAATGCACCACATGCATTAAATAAGTGGTGAACAATGGAAATCTCACAAAATTAAAAGTGAGATAAGAAACCCCTTACCTCAAGTCTGACTTGACCTATTAGTTCTTTAATCTCTAGAATAATAAACTAAAGTAAATGTAAACTTTCTTAAAATTTTTATCAAGTTCATTATTCTTTTTAATCAACTAATTATCATCTTATAAACATTATGCAATAATTTATGTTAATAATGGTCTTTTTGTCGATATTTGGTAGTTGAGTTAAAAATGAACTTCTTATAATTACAAGTTGTTCATGTGGTAAAAAGTCCATTATATCTAGAAATATATTAATGATTTAGATATCATAAATATCATATATATTCAGTATATTTATATATTTATAATATTAAATAACAATTGGATATAAGAAATGAAATACACAGTTCATGGAGACGGTAAACCGTACAAACACCTAAATGCTACTTCCATTTATATTTCGTATTTAATAGAATGAAAACATAATGATAAATAGGTATATTATATTTCCATTATAATATAATATACAATTTCATTAACTACACCCTTTATAAATTCCACATATGGAATGAACGAGTAATATAACATTGAATGGGCGGTAGTTGCACTTCCTCAAATGAAATTATCTTGTTTACTCATTATGGAAACCATAAAATTATTCTATAAATGAAAAATAAAAAAGCATATAGACAATATAAATATAATGTGTATCACATATAAATATAGTTCCATCATTATGGACACCATAATAGGTGGTAGGAGAAGATTGAACAATAATCGTTTCGTGAGGCAGAAGTTCGCTGTCTATAGAGATAGTTTGTTCTTTACCCATTAGACGGTAGTGTGTGTAAGTGTAGTTATAATCCATATCATAACAAAAACCTAGTATGTTGAGGACACTGTTGTTTTTATAAAATAAAGAAATAAAAATATTTTAGTGGGTTGGAGATGTAAAATAATAGAAAAGAACATAATAAAAGATGTTACATTAAAATCAAGTAACTCCCTTTGGTTTGAACCCAAAAGATTTCTTGAAGTGACTTATGCCTAGGGTAATAATTTTAGGTGGAAGAAAGGTATCATAATAGATTATTTAAATAGATGTAGGATAATCCATGGGTGTTCAGATGTGTGAGTAATGGGTTAGAGGTGATGGGTTTTTATAAGGGGAGGAGGGGATTTTTAAGAATGTTTTAAAATATTATTTTATTATACAATGAATTTCTTTTTGTAAAGGTCCAAAAGTTATTACAATAGAAGATAAGATGACTATTTTTCAAAATAAAATCCTCTCATAATAATTAGATAGATATTGGATATTTTTTAAATTTTAATAATCTTATTTATTGAAATCATTCATTAAAGAGCTAAATACTACATCATTGTTGTGTCATAAATAATTTTATTTATTTGATGTATAAAAATTATAAATAAAATACCAAGATGTAGGAAATATTTTTGTCTTTCTAATAAATATTTATAGTCAAATATTTCAATTATATAATTCCACAATAAAATTGTTTTAGAAAAACAATACATTTTTAGGATATTTTTATTTTTACTTTAAATAAAAAGTTAATAATGTTATTATCTTACCCCAATGGTCATAAAAAAACAAAAGACATTCCAAAGGATTTTCTTGGTCGTCCATTACATATAAAATAAGGTTAGGACAATTGTTAAGGTAATTTTATATAATTAGCATATTATTTTTACCTTGATTTATCCTATTTACATTTAACTACGTTAAAAAAAATCAAAAGTAACTATTCATCAAAAATTTATTTTCATCTTATTGAACCACATTTTACTTACTGATAACAACCATGTATGTAAAATTTTCATAATTCAATTCATAGAAGTGGTGAAATTTCATTTATATGAAAAAGTTGGTTTTTTAACTACTACACAGTGTTTTAACTATTCATAAAAAATTTAAGGTTTTTAGAAAAATACCAAAAATTCATCCAAATATATATTTGTTATATAAAATTAAAAAATGAGGTCAATTTAACCAATTCAAAACATAAAAGTTTCATAAATTAATTTAAAAATAATCCCCGTTATCAAAACAAAATGCGTGTTTTTAAGATATAATAAATATCATAAGATTGACAGTTGTTTATAACCAATTTCAAAGTGAAATTACACACAATAACCAAAAATTGATTAAATGTAAAAAATATAATATAATTAAACTTTAAAACCCTTTAAAAATAAAATATATCCAAATAATAAAATTATATTAGAAAGCAGTTTTGAATTAAAATGCACTATTCTTCAATATTCATTAAAAATTGAACTTTATTAGAAAAATAAAAAAAATTAATCGAAGTAAATTTTGTTGTCCTGATTCTAAAGAAGAATTTTATTTAGTAAAATATATCATATAAAAGTGAACCAAACAATATTTAGAGAGGGTTCTCTATAAAAAGATGATAAATCAACATTTTAAAGAATATTATAGTATTTATGCTTAAAATTGGATTCATTCAAATTTTAAGCCTCTTAATTTTATTGGATAAATGTATAAATATTTAACAAACATGTATAATCATATTGTGGTTAGTTCTGTTCATTCCAGCCCTTAAAACAGCTAGGCGTTAACTAACATTTAAATTAATATTAGATTATTATTTTTCAATATGACTCAGCATTGTGTGCAACATAAGACATCGAAGAAACCCATTATTTCCTGTCAGGTATGCCATTAAATATAGAATCCCATTCAAAATAAAATTAATATTTAATTAAAAAATAACAATCATAATGAAAATTTCATATTCTTTTTTTCAGGGATGTTACAAAAATTAATATCAGTTTTGAGTAAAAAGATTCACTTAGAGTCATACCAGTCACAATGTGTGTCTTATTGAGGTGAAACAAATTCCTACACATCCAAAATTATGTGTGGATAACATTCCTAATGTAACATAACAAACAAAATGTATTATATATGTTTTTAGTATGACATTTTTTTTACTAAAATGAATGTTAATTTTGAATAAAAGAGACGCAGTTGGAGTAATACCAGTCACACCGTGCGTCAAATTGAGGTGAAGACGAATAATACAAGTCCCAAATGACTCATGGATCACTATAATAATGTATCTAAACAATAATAACTCATTTCCTTTGTTATGAGTATGTCATTTTTTTTAATTAACATTAATGCCACTTTTGAAAAAAAAGATGCACTTAGAGTCACAGCGGTCACACATTGTGTTGAATAGAGGTGTGGTTGATCCATACATGTCACTAATGATGTATGGATGATTTTATTTAATTATCAAAACAATATGAATGTTTTTGATCTATTTTAACTTTTTCAGTTTGTTTTCTACTAAAAACAATGTTAATTTTTAATAAAAAATGACACACTTGGAGTCTTTCCGGTTACATCGTGCATCAGATAGAGGTCCGGATGATCCATACACATCCAAGAATGATATATGGATCATTTTCCTAATGTAAAAAAACATATGAATGCATTTTTTTAGTTTTGATCATGTCAGTAGATTTTTTTACAAAATTTAATGACAACATTGAATAATAAAGTCACACATGGAGTCATACTAGTCACACCTCGTGTAGGATTGAGGCACATTTGAATGATACACATCTCAAATGACTCGTGGTTTATTTTCATAATGAATCAAAACAATCAGAATGTTTTCTGTCAAATTTGAGCATGTCAGTTTTTTTTTATTAAAATATTTGTTAGAATGGAAAAAAGACACACTTGGAGTCATAACCATCATACCATGTGTCGGATTGAGGTGTGACAGAATTCTACAAGTCCAAAATTATTCATTGGTCGTTTTAATAAATTTTCAAAACAATATGAATCTGTTTTCTCTGTTTTTATTATGTTAGTTGTTTTTTTGATTAATATTAATATTAGATTTAAAGAAAAAAAGTCATACACAGAGTCCAAACAGTCACACTATGCATCATATTGAGGTGAGGTTGATCCCTATACATCAAAAATGTTGTATGGATTACTGTTTGGAAGTAAAAAAACTATTGGAATGAGTTTTCTTAGTTTTGAGTATGTGAGTTGTTTTTTACTAAAATCAATGTAAATTTTTAATAAAACATGTAGTTGGAGTCATACCATTCACAACGTGCATTATATTGAGGTGTGGATGAATGCTACATGTACCAAATGAATCATGTAACATTTTCCTATCATGTCAAAACAATCAGAATATTATTTCTTGATTTTGAGTATTTAATTTTTTTAATTAACATTAATGTTAATTTTGAATAAAAAAGATGCACTTGGAGATATATTGGTCACATTGTGTGTCAGATAGAGTTACTAATGATCACTATGCATCAAAATTATGTATGGGTTATTTTAATAATTTACCAAAATAATTTCAATGTGTTTTCTTAGTTTTGATAATATAAGTTGTTTTTTAATAAAATTAGAGTCAATTTTGAATAGAAAAGATGCACTTAGATTCATACCGGTCACACCATGAATCAGATAGATGTGTGACTAATCCCTAATTTCACAAAACAATCTAAATGTGTTTTCTTGGTTTTTAATATGTCAATTGTTTTTTTGACAAAAATTAAGGTCAATTTTAAATAAAAAAGATGCACTTGGAGTCATACTGGTCACACCATGTGTCAGATTTAGGTGTGCATGAATGATACATGTCCCAAAGGACTTATATATAATTTTTCTAAAGTATCATAACAATCAGAATGTTTTTAATCTGTTTTGAGTGTGTCAGTCATTTTTTATTAAAATAAATATCAGTTTTGACTAAAAAAATGCACATGGACTCATACCGGTCACACCACACGTCATATTGAAGCACATCTAAATTATAAAAATCCCAAATGATTCATGTGTCATTGTTCTAAATTATCAAGAAAATTTAGATTGTATTTTCTCAGTTTTGAGTATGTAAGTTGTTGTTTTTTTGATTAAAATTAATATCATTTTTGAATTAAAATATACACTTGGAGTCATACCAGTTACATTTTGCATCAAATTAACGTGTAGTTTATCCCTGAAAATGCCAAACTACATATAGAACATTTTAATAATGTACCAAGACAATCATATTTTTTTATCCTGTTTGAGTGTGTCATTTATTTTTCATAATAAAATTAATGCCAATTTTGAATAAAAAGACACTCATGGTGTCATATCTATCACACCATGCATAAAATTGAGGTTAGGATAATGATACATGTCCCAAATGACTCATGGATAATTTTCCTAAATTATCAAAACAATCAAAATGTGTTTTTACAGTTTTGAGTTTGTTGTTGGTTTATTTTGATTAAAATTAATGTCACTTTTGAATAAAAAATAAACACTTGGATCCATACCGGTCACACCGTGCTTTAGATAGAGGTGTGGATAATTCCTACATGTTCATAATGACATATAGATTTTTTTCTATAGTAACAAAACAATCCAAATGCGTTTTCATGGTTCAGTGTGTGTCAATTGTATTTTTACTAAAATTAATGTCAATTTTGAATAAAAAAGTCACACTTGGAGTCATATCAGTCACACTATGTGTCATATGGAGGTGAGGATAATACTTAAAAATAAAAAATGTTGTATTAATCGTTTTACTAATGTATCAAAACAATCCCAATTCGTTTTCTCTGTTTTGTTTATGTTGGTTGCTTTTTTACTAAAATTAATGTAAATTTCAAATAAAAAAGACGCCATTGGAGTCATACCCGTCACAGTATGAGTCAGATTGAGGTTAGACTGAATATACACTTCCAAAATGATTCATGGATCAGTTTCCTGAAGTATCAAAACAATACGAATGTATTTTCTTTGTTTTCAGTATATTAGTAGTTTTTTTATTAAAATTAATGTCCTTTTTGAATAGAAAGACATACATGGAGTCATACTGGTCACATTGTGTGTTGTATTGAGGTGTGGACGAATTATACACATCCTAAATGATTCATATGTCATTTACATAAATTATAAAAAAAATTAGAATGTGTTTGATCTATTTTGAGTATGTCTGTTGTTTTTTTTATTAAATTTAATATCTGTTTTGAATAAAAACATACACTTGGAGTCATAACAGTCCAATTGTGCGTCAGATTTGGGTAAGGCTAATTCCTACAAATCAATAATGATGTATGGATCATTTTTTTATAGTACTGACACAAATGGAATATGTTTTTTTGGGTTTTGTGTATGTCAGTTTGTTTACTAAAATTAATGTCAATTTTGAACAAAAAAGACGCCCTTAGAGTCATACTTGTCACATCATGCATCAGATTCAGGTGAGGCTAAATGAAACCCATCCAAAATGACTCTTGGATCATTTTTTAAAGTATTAAAACAATCTGAATGTGTTTTCCCAGTTTTGAGTATATTATATTATTTATTAACATTATTTTCAATTTTCAATAAAAAAATATATAGTTGAAGTCATACCCATCACAACATGAATCCATTAGACCTGAGGCTGATCCCAATATATCCAAATTGGATTATGGGTAGTTTTACTAATGTATCGAAACAATATGAATAGGCCTATTCGGTTTTCAGTACGTCAATTGTTTTTTTTTACTAAAATTGATCTCAATTTTGAATAAAAAAAGATGCACTTAGAGTCATACCGGTCAAATTCTATGTTGAATAAAGGATAGAATAATACATACATGTCAAAAATGATGTATGGATTGTTTTCCAAATGTTCTAAAACAATATAAATGTATTTTCTCAATTTTGATTATGTTAGCTTTTTTTACTAAAATTAAAGTTGATTTTGAATAAAAATGATGCACTTCGAGTCATACCAGTCACACAATGAATCTAATTGAGGCATGGATAATAACTAAAAATCCCAAATGAATCATCGGTAATATTCATAAATTATAAAAAATTGTAATGTGTTTGTATAGTTTTGACAATGTCAGTTGTTTTTTATTAAGATTATTGTAATTTTGAATTAAAAGAATCACTAGCAGTCACATCGATCACACAGTGCATCATATTGAGGAGAGGCTAAGTTCTACATGCCCCAAATGATTAAGGGGCCATTATAATAAATTATTAAAATAATCAGAATGAATTTTCTCAGTTTTAATAATGTAATTTATTTTTTTAATTAAAATTAATATCATCTTTGAACAAAAAGACACACATGAATTCATATGGATCACACCATGTATTAGATTGAGGATTTACTGATCCCTACACATAAAAAATGACATATAGAAAATTACACTAATTTAATAAAACAATTAGAATGTGTTTTATCGGTTATGAGTACGTTTGTCAATTTTTTTAATAAAATTAATGTCATTTTTAATAAATAAAGATGCACTTTGATTAATACCAGTCACACTATGAATCAGATTGAGCAATATTTGAATTCTACGTGCCCCAAATGACTCAGATCATTTTAATGAATTATCAAAATAACAAGAATATGTTTTTTCAGTTTTGAGTATTTTAGTAGTTTTTTAGTTAACATTAATGCATGTTTTGAAAAGAAAATATTCTCTTAGTGTCATACTAGTCACACCATATGCCATTTAAAGGTGTGGTTGATCCCTGCATTTCACAAATTATGTATATATTTTTTTCTTAATGTACCAAAATATTATGAATATGATTTCTTGGATTTGAATATGCTACATGTTTTTTACTTAAATTATAATTAATTTTGAATAAACAATACAAACTTGGAGTCAAACTATGTGTAATATTGAGGAAAAACATAATGTTGCACGTCCAAAATGACCCATGAATTGTTTTCCCAATGTATAAAAACAATGAGAATGTGTTTTCTCAGTTTTGAGTTTGAAAGATGTTTTTTTATTAAAATTAATTTCAATTTTTAATAAAAAGTCACACTTGGAGTCAAACCCATTACACCATGTGTTAGAATGAGGTGTGGTTGATCTCTACACATCAAAAATTATGTATGGATCATTGTTTTAAATTAACAATGCAATATGAATGTTTTTCTCTGTTTTTAGAGTGTCTGTTGGTTTATTATTAAATTTATTGTCACTTTTGAATTAAAAAGAGGAATTTAGAGTCATACCGGTCACACCATGTGTCAAATTAAGGTTCAAAGGATCCTTAAATGTAAAAAATTATGGATAGATCATTTTCATAATGTACCAAAATAATTCCAATGTGTTTTATTACTTTTGAGTACACCACGTGTGTTTTCTACTAAAATGTCAATTTAAAATTTAAAAATACACAATGGATCTTATCTTAAGTGACAAGTTTTGTGTGAAATTTTAAACAATTGTTTTTAAAAAAACATGGAATGATCTTTATTATACGTTATTTCTGAAAAAATTTATTATTTGAATGACAATTCTTCTTATCCCCCTCCACCTCAGCCTCCACCTCAGTCCTTACCTCTGCCTCCTCCTCCACATTAGTCTCCGACTACAACTCTACCTCCGACTTCACCTATGCCTCTATATATACAATATCTTCCACCTATAACTCTTCATTTTTCAAACAATTTTTTTGTCTGTAGGTCATCAATTCAAAACAAATTGATTTCTTCTATTAATATTCTATTTGAGAAAGAGGTGAAAAACGAAATATACACATTTTGACATTAATGCTTCACATCCAAAATATATTTCAAAGGTCACAAATCATACTAGATCACAAAAATAGCATTTAATATCCTATTTTTTTCAGCATACATTCTTGTTAAAAAAGTACACTTCCCACTAGTCTCTAAAAAAATTGATTTCTTCTTTTGAGTAACTCTTTTTTGGTAATCTTGATAGTACTGAGAAAATATAAAAAAATAGATGACTATGAAATATATTTAATGAAATTTTAATTACCATTAGAAATTACCTATTGGGGAAAACCTGCCTTTTCATGCTGTATGATTTCTCACATAAAATTTCAAACATAATATCAACAATTGATTACATTCTCTTGTTTTAGACACCATAGAGACACTGTCCAAAATAAGTAAATTGTTTTGATAATAAAATAATTCTATATATAACATTTTTTCATTTTTTGTTATACATAGGTATTAGCATGTCATACACTAACCTCATGTCATCAATTATCCAATATTTAGTGGCCTTCCTATCAAAACAAAATTCCCTTTAAAACACAAAGTAAAAATATAATTCCATGTTTATCTATAAAATATTAATTGTATTGTATTACATATTTACAATACATGTCACGTGTGGTCAGATGATGGAAATCCATGAATTCAATCTAAAAAATAAATATTAAAGTTGTCTATGAAAACTACTATCAGCATCCAGTGCTTCTTAAAAAATAAAAAATAATTAAGTAATGAAAAAATTAAAAAACTTATCTTATGTGATTATATCATAGAGTTTTATCCATTAATTGTTTGATTCAAAAATTGATTGACATATAATGTTTTTTTATTAAACTCTTCGAGTAACTCATCTTTTTTCTTATCTATTTCATCTTTTTCTAAAGTAATTTCTATCGTGTAAAAGAGACTAGGTATAATGAATCCAAATCATGAATCCCATGGTCTTCCCTTTAAATATTTGTAATATAAACTCCTCTAAAAAATATTAATATTTATTATCTTTAATAAACCTATTTAGCGCACTATTTGTATATATATATTATGAAAATTTACCTTATGTATGTATTCACAATTGATACTCCCAACCATTCATGTTTGAGAATCTCATTTAGAGAGTCGAGACAAATGATATTTGTAATGGAAGCTCTAAATATTTTTTCTTCATAGTGAATATAAGTCATAAAATTTTCATTTAATGTTTTCTCTACAAGGAGTTGTAATGTAATAATGTTTTCTCTTGAAATGGTAGAGAGAATGTACTCTTAGATGTTTATTTTGTTTTCATGGTTGATTCCCTATAATTTCTTGATACAACCATTCATTTCTCCAATGTTTTGTCCATTGTAATATCATACCTCACTTCAGACCTATTATCATCAACTACTACATGTTTTTCATGTGAAAATATTTGTTAAATATGTACCTCAATTATCTTTATAAGATTAGATGGCCATGCAATGAATGCTCCAATAGCAGCATCGACTGTTGTAATATTTGGATCATCAAGTGGAATTGAAACCTAAGTAGTTTCCCATAAGAAACATTAATCCCCACTCTCATGTGATATTTTTGGACGGTTGATTGTGTAGCTGGTATTCCAAGATATTATACACTATAACCCTCACAACATGGTGGTACGTGGGTGTTGATTGAAAAAAATCACATACAATTACACCCTATTAATTTTTAGTAAAATAAAGTTATGAAAAGTGATTTGATTTTCATTTAGGATAAATAGTAATGAAACAATTGATCAACCTTAGTAATATTTTGGGGAATGAATATCCTAAAATATAATTGGATCATTTTCATAATGTGCGGATATTTTTTCCACAGCTAGTTCATTTTGATCTTTTCTTATACTTTGTTCTACCTTACCATACAAAAAAATAATTTCTTTCTTGTGAGACTATTTCTTTCTGCATTCGTGTCTTAAAATTATATGTATCATCACATGGTTTTATCTACTCTAAATAGGTTTGAAGAAAGGCTTCAAAACCTAATCCTTTAATGTGAACATATTGTTCAGGCTGCTTCCATGCTTTAGAAAGTTATTGTTCATCTGATCCAGTCATTGTTGATTCTTGTGTCTAAACCATAAAAAAATGAACATATTTATTTTTTTTGTAATATTTTTATAAATCAAAAAAAATTATTTCATACTTACACATGTTTCTCATACTTCATTATTGTTTTCATCAAATATTATACCATTATTATTTACAAGAGCCTCCTTCCATAACACATGATGTTGGATTGAAGTGGCTTCAGATTTTAATTTTTTTAATCGGCATATATTTTAAAGAACATATTTTATTTCATATCATATAATTAAATTTTTATTTTCTATTTGAAATACATACCGATTTATTCTCTAATCAAGTGAACCATATCCTTCCTTTGCGATAGAGGTATGCTGGTTTTGATTCATGTTCTTTATTTTAAGAACTAGTTTTCAATTTTATAAATTAACAATTTTTAGTCAAGATGGATAAAATAAATAATATCAAATAATATATTATCAACCTCAATGCACCTGAAATGATTTCTCATTGTGATGATTTCTGAAAGTAGTTCATGTTTCATTCTTATAATTTGTTAATAACAAAGTGGTAGGTGGGGATTTATTTTCCACACATAATTCCTAATATGTAAATTCGTTAGAATAGTTTGGAAGCCTCAATGTGACTTTACCAAATCCATTATGAAAATTACAAATTTAAGTCTTCAAAAATCAATGATGTCTGTAAGGAATAAGGAAAACAAAATCAACATTTCATTATTATTTTTTTAGTAAAGAAGAGAAAGTCTATTGTAACATTACCGTTATATCATTCCAAATGATTTCATTTATTATAGGTTGTAAATGGTACTAGGAGTCAATATCAATAAGCATATTCGTCCTCATTGTGACCCTAAGATAACTACAGAATGTGGAATTATTGGGGTCAATAGTTTTTTGATGTTGATTCCAACCAACCTAAAATTTTATACCCTGACTTCTTGCCTTGTAAATTTCATTCAAAACTATAATAAAACCTCATTGTTTTCCCCTTTTTATCAACATTTTTTATCCCTAATTTTGTAGTTCCATCATAAACTCTCTATTCTAGCCAGTGATTTGGAATATCATCATGTTAAGAATCCATTTTTGATATGAGTAGTCAAACATTTAATTTTTCATGAATTAAAAAAATTCAATAAACGGAATACCTAAATTTCCACAATTTCATGAATATTTCATGAAATATTGAACATATATATAATAATTCAGTACTATAGTGTAAATAACCTTCACTTCCTTTATTTAATCCATCCCCATACCCTTGATTTTATTCCACCTCTTGATGGTGGGGGGATGGGTAGTTTGAAAGATGGAGTCCAATCCATCATCAAGAGATGGATGATAATAAAGCATTTATGTATAAAGTTTCCAAGGAACCTACACTAATGGAATCACTAAAAAAGGTACCTCAATTGATATATAATAGTCATATGCTATGGTTGAATAATTAAATCCTTCATATATTAATATATGATATTGAAAAAATAAAATATAACATTTATTTATTAGAGAAACTAATAGATTAATACATTGTGTCCATCAATAACTAGTCTCTCATACCACATATGAGTTTCAGGGTATCATCCAATGATCCTTATAGGGATAAGAAACCAAAAAGGGTCAATTTATCTCAAGAATAAATGTGAATGGAAATAATAAAAAAACACTTATAGAATACTTGAAATATAGTATTAGTGGAATCCATTTTTTAAGATTCAATGGAATATGTTTGATTTATAACAATGAACCAGAAAACAAAGTATTATAGCTGTTGAGGATATTTCATTAGCCTTTAACGACCTAAATATTCTCAATGACCCTCAATCATTGAAGGAGTGCTAGCACCTTAACCTAGTGATAAACAATGATCAAATAAAAAGATATTTTTGGCTATGGAATGTAATAAATGGGTAAATTATAATAGGGGGATTATATCTATATTTTTTTTCATTTCAGACATGGATAACAATTTATTATGACATACATGACTTAAATATCCAAACGGTAAAAAGTAAATTTTAATCTATTTTTTCACTCTATGGTTATTCACCATGTTAGATAGATTTTCAAATTATTTTTTATCCTATTAATTAAGTATATCACTATTTTTATTAGTAAATCTATTAATAAATCACATCCTGTATTTTTCTTGATCAACTCTCCAACCATTGAAATCTCACTTACTTTTGGGAAATATACTGTTTACAAATTATTGTGTATTTCTATGTCCATTTACCCATTGATTTCTCAACTCTATCCAAACTAGTATATTTCTAAATAATTTTTTGAGAATTAATTTATAACTATTGAAATTCCCCATCACTCTTTCTCACCCATGGTTATTTTTTAATAATACTCCTGAATTAATTAAAAAAACAAAACTCTAAAAAAATGCATCGATAAAATATTTTTTGGAATGTGAATAATTAATTAAATATTTTTTTGACATAAATAAAATATTATTCATCCAAATCATAAATCTAAATAACCCATTTCACGATCTAAGAATTTACATGAATAACCTAAATATAAAAAACCTGATTTAACGATTTTTACACTAACCTTGGTCCCTATAAGTTCATCACCCATAAATAAGGGATACAAGTAGGTATCCCCTGATACTTAAAAACCCTCAAAATTAAGCTTTTATAATCTATAATCTTGTACATACGATGAATTTAATTTGAGAAGCTGCCTTGATTTTGGAACCCAATATAATTCTAATGAAGAGAAAACTGATGGGGGATAAGAGGTCTCCTTGTTAATATTTAGAAGAGAGTAAACCATCAATGAGTGTCTCTAGGGACAATTGGGTTGGACAATATAATATATATGAAAAGATAAAATAATGAAATAGAACCACAGTCATTGTATTTATGTCTTGGAGAGAAGAAATGTAGGGTTTCTCATGTTTTAGAACAATGCAAAAATTAGAACCCAAAAATTCAAAAAATGATTGAGGAAGAGTAGAAAATAACATACATTGGATTCTAGCCTTGATTAATCCAAGGTAAAGTAGACGATTCATGCCTGTAGTAGAGGAGTTCCACGATAGATTGACCATCTCCAGTGAATGATTCATGGTTTGGGTTTATTTAAGATAGACAGGGGAAACTTTTAATAGTGATTTCAAAAATGCGCAGACAAATATCCCATTTATCAGTGCTAAATTCATAACTATGGATAAATATTTCTTTTTTCAATGCTTTTTAGCACTGATAAATCTAGATCTTTAACAATTCTAAAAGTCCATGACTAAAGACATATTTATCATTGCAAAAGTTTTAATGCAAATAAATATCTCTTTCATCAGCACTTAATAAGCACTCATAATGGTTGATCATTATGAGGGCTACAAAAGTGCGCTTAAAATATTTGTAATTATAATTATTTAATTCACTTCATTATAATTTGAACCTATTTAAATATATATACTATTTATTTATAATTATATAGATAATTACTTAAAATATATATTTATTTATAATAATTATAAACATATTAAATATACATTTATAATTTATTTTGAAATATTTATGTACATATATACATTTAACATTATATATGAAAATATAATATTCAGTACATTCCTTTTACAAATGAGTGAATTTGAATAATTCAAAATGATTTCACTTTAAAAATATTGTAAAAGTTGATATGTATTATTAATTAAATATAAGTTATTTATGAAATATGGATATATATATATATATATATATATTAAAGTGGATAAATTCCTATTGAAAATATAAAAAAAATTTAAAAATTATATATAAATAACAAATAAAAAATGATAAAATTAAAAATTAAAATTAAAAAAATAAAAACATTAAAAATTATTACCCAAACAATAGTGTTAAAAAAATCGACTGATTAAACATATAATATATATTAAATGTATCATGTTATAATTAAATTCCAAAATATACAAAAATTTGAATAAATTACATAAATATTTTTTGTATATGTTTCTATATATTGCATAGATATATTTGTGTGTGTGTTGGTGTATACTAATGCATTAATATATATATATATATACATGAAATAAATGCAACACATGACGTTTAATATATATTAAATTGAAAATTCAAACAACATTAAAAATTAATAAAACATTAATATGTTTTTAATTGATATTTTATATATGTTATACATAATTGTTTTATTTATCTATATTTTTATTATACTATTTATTAACATTTATAATATATATATATGTATATTAAATTTATTCATTTTTATCAATAATTATTTAAATAATAAAATGTTTTATATTTTTCATAATTTACTAAATTTAGGTTTAATTGTTTAATTTTTAATTTTCTTCTGGACCATTATTGGTGATAAGAACCTGCTAATAAAGGACAAATTTTATCAGGGTTCTAAATAAATCACTAATACAGATTTCCTTTATCAGCACTAAAATAAATAATTTCTAAAGGTTAACTTTTATGAGTTCTAAAAAAGAAGCCCTTATAAAAGGATCATTTTATCCGCACAGTTTTAGCACTGATTAATGCTAAAATTGTTAAATGTGTGTTTTTAGCAGTGGTATGGACTATGTTTATAGGGTTATTCTTCCCCCATCCCATGGAAATAATTTTTTCACCCAAGTTCACTAGGTAGTCTATAATAACTGTCAATTTTTCAATCTTGGTTGTTTGTCTATGGCCATAACTATTTTATATAGTTGTGACAGTGAGTTTTTCAGGATAAAACTTTTGAAGAGAACATACAAAATTCACCTCTACAATGATATATATATTTCATCATGATGTCTATTTGGCCATTGTTATTTCTTATACCAAATTTGAGGATTCCACAATATGGAGAATACATGTCATAGTGGATAAAGATACTAAACCTTTTCAGATCCATGTTTTGTTCTATGCCCAATCAAAGCATATAAAATATTCAATGTGATTATACCATGGGGTATCCAATTGAATACATTCAGTGGTATTAATTCTTCCTATATCATTAGTGACATTGAACATTAATAAAATGGAGTGGTTATATGAATCTAATAATAATGAAGCTCTTAATCCCTATTGTCTATTGAAGATGGAGAGTAAATAATGTATAATGTGGATTTAAAAAGAAACAAAAATATTTTTAAAGGATTTTGAATTAAAAAGGGAATCAATATTTGTGTGGTGACCTGGAATAATAAATGGGAAATATAAAATATAAAGGAGGGACAAAGGTATTTTAGATATTATTATCGGTGGATGATTATAATTTTATTCTTTAATATTTCAGAAACTAAAACATTCGTTTTTTCTTCAATTTCTCCATATATATTATGTCTCAAGTGGATGGGTATGAACATTTAGTGACAAGAAATTGTAAACATATCCTATTATAATTATTGATATAGTGTACCAAATAATAAATTTTCTTCTTCTGTTAATCAATCTCATTATCTAAGAGTTTGATAGTAGTTTGAGTGTAATTGTGCCTACGTATATTATTCATATTATTTGATTTCTTCAACGGTTGATCATTAAATATCTCCCTTACCTCATTTATGTTAATATATTCTAATAAAAAGATAATATGATCCATGATTGAAAGGAAATTTCTAATATGTGTTTGGAGTATTTTGAATTTCATTTTAATTTATTAGGATAACCAAAACCTTATAGTAATTTCACCATAGAATTTATGGGCCATATACTATTTTAGTGTCATTTGATTCTTCTAAACACATCAAGAATGGAGCTCCAGTTATGTAGTAGTGACATGTTGGTCTTACCTCACCATATTATTCGAAATTATGTGAATTATAATTCATTTTTTATTCATACATTTTTCAACTTATATGAAGAAAAGAAAATCATTTCTAAGAATATTATAGAATTGTAATTGGTAATCCAACCATGAAACCATCACCGTTAAATTTTTTTATAAAATAAATATATTTCAACATTTCCAATTTACTTATTATTGATGTAATACAAAATAACCCCCATTAAGTGATAATGAATAATTTATTTTTTTACACTTCTCTAGATATAGCTGGTTATTTTAAATATACCATATGTATAAAAACATAATCTTTTTAAAATATTTTCCCACCCCCACAATTATCATTTCACCATTAATGGATATAAATAATATTATATAACTATATATAAATAATGATGAATTTTTAGTTTCATGTTTTTTAAATTTTACCACACCTTCCATGTGAACCACAATAAATGACACACGAAGATCTTGTAAATAGTTGTGAAAATATAATAATTTTCAACATCATTTTTATATATTCCCACTCATACATTATTTTATAAACAATAGAAATAATTCCTAAGGAATATAAAACATACAAAAACATTTAGTTTTAGGAAAATAATGATTAATTAAAAAAAATAATCATCAATAAAGTAGAGTAATTTAGTAGTATTATACAAAATGTCATTACTAATATATTACTCCACTAGGTCCTAATACCTAATGTTTTTACCACTATTTGACCAGCATTGGGGAACCATCTACTTGATAAAATATTTATATTATTATTGAATTCCCCCAAAGAACTATTTTCACAAACTTTTACCTCAAAATTGTTTTAACCATAACAAAATATATAAGTAATGATAAAAGTTAATGGAATCATGTTCCTCATTCTATGTATTTCCACATGTAATATTCTTTTTTTCAGTGGGAGTGAAATATTATTGATATTATTTTAAGGATTAAAAAAAATCATACTATATGTTTGGTCATGATATACATTAGAAATTATATAATAGTATGTGTGGTTTTCTCATTTTATTTTTATTTTTGTCTTGGTATCAATATTTAATGTCACACAGATTTCTATAACTAATAATATTTTTTAGTTTCAACATGTATCCAAGTTTAATTCTTATTGATGAACATTTTCCAAATATTTTTTTCAAAGTTATAGAATATTTTTTCAATAGATTATGATGTTTTCATTTTTGGTTCTATTCTTTGGTTAATGGGAGTTCAGAAATTATTATAAATATAATGATTTTATTGTGAGATTTCATAATGATGTTTATTATAAATTGTGGTCTTCTAAAGAACACTTATGTTGTGGGTTGATAAACAGTGGTGAATAGAATGAACCAAAATAATAGTTTTTAGACATTAATATCTAGTATAAAGATAATTCCCTTATCTAACAAAATTATTATTAAAGAGTATATGATTTCATAGAATCGTTTTGGATTCCTCTATCCATATTATCAAATTTTGGTGGTAATAATTTATAATATTATTTCATTTTAAAATATAAATAGGAATTTATTTCATACTTGTGATCAATAGTGTCATAATTTCTATACATTATATATTTTTATTAACTATTTTTATCTTCACTAGAATTATTGAAAGTATATTGATTCCAATTGGATAATAAGGTACTATTAAATTTGATTGAGTAGGAGAGAATGAAACATCCTTTATTAATGAACATAATGGTTATGATGACTTTTATAAATAAATATTATAATAAAGGGATATAACTTGTTTTCACTACATTTTTGTGCTTATATATATAACTCATCATCAAGAATGAACTATTATAGGTCAAGGTTTCACATAACTATATACATTCTTTCCCATATGCTCGAGGCTACTAACCAGTGGTGATCGAATGGGCGATAATATAGGGTGATTATGCCCCAATACAAGATTTCCCACAATCATAAATAATTTATAAGAAAAAAATAAATAATTGAACCAATAACCCAAACATCTATATAGTAGAATAAAAAATGAAAAAATACCCATGCTAAAAAAATGGAATACATAAGTAATATCATTTCAATTGGATCCCTCTATGTAGGAGATCAATGTTCATAAAAAATAAAAAAATAGACATATAAATTATTCATGATAGAAGAAGATCCTGAAGTCTTTCCCTATATCACATGGATCTACTTTTTTACTCCTACACAACTTCCCAACATGGGTTCTTTTCACATCTCTCATTCCTTGAACATAAACATCACACATGCATCATGATTCTCAGTAAATATTTGTAAATAAAACCCATAATGGTCCCACCAATGTGTTTTAATAGAAATTTGATCATTTTTAAGAAAATTTGAATGCCATGATGGGTTATAAATTCATAAATAATCTTGAATTGAGTCGGGTCACCATGCCTTACACTGGATTCCATGAATCATAGTTTTACCTAATTTGACACCATGATAGAAGAAAATTCATGACTAGATCATCCCATAATATAAACAATATCGTAAAATTATTCACAATACATAACCATATCACGATGGATAACCACATTGAAATCAGAAAATTTTTATAATTTATTCCATTAGTTTACTACATCATTAATGGTTAACCACAACGTATGATGCACACATAGCATAATTTAATCCCTGACTAATGCATCCTATTGATGGATAACAAATATATTATCATATCCCACATTATAATTAATCATTTATAATGGTATAATATGGATACACACACTCTTACATGACAATCAATCATCCAGACGAGTCTCATAGGGGTATATATGCACCCTTATGCTATCAACATAGTCATATTTATAATAAGAATTATCATTGTAAAGACATCATATAAGATTTTTAACATAACTAAAATCAATAATATCCACCAACAAAACCAAGGCCAATAAAATATATCTCTATATATATACCAAAATTCATCACAGTAGGGTTCTAGTACGAAGAATCAATAAGATGGATGTTTTTAGGGCTAATATATACACAGATCCACTTAATGGAATGTAAAAAATTGATTGGATCTCAAATAATCAAAGTTAATTGATTTAATTATAGTGGTTATAAGTTAATATCATTTTACAATTCTTGGGAAAAAATTTAGATCGTTTTTGGGACCTTATATCCATGCATGATATACCTCATTTTTGAATCCTTTCATGTAGAGATGTTAAGAACATTGAAAAAAATAGGGAAATGTATTGAATGTTTAAATACAATGAGTTGTGTTCTTAAAAAATTGATTTATATAAGTAATGTAATCAATAAAAAATTACCTAGAGGAGTATCCTGGTTTGATATGTCTATCCATAGTATAATTAATGAGTGTTTTTTAGAGGTTTTTTGTGAAAATTTTAATTTTCAAATTAATTAGTAAAACATCCAGAGTTTATCCCTACAGTTTGAAAAACTGTTAAGAAACTATGTGGGAACCAAAATAAAAAATTTAGGTCATATAATATTTCTAAATGGTTTGGTAAACCTTATAAAATTCATTAAACACCATAATCACAACACTTACAAATTCAACAATTCTACAGGAATGCCAACATGGTTTATCCTAACCATGTGCCAGTAATGAGCCCTCTAAACCAATTACAAAAAAATTAAAAATTTCCTAGATACTTTTTATGACCAAACCCTAATAAACCATTTATCAATAAAAAATAGCTAGATGAAAATAGATCATCAATAATAATATAAATCTATGGGACATTACAAACACTCTTAATAAATGACACCTCATCCTCAAGAATAATCTCTATGAATCATTCATGAATAACATAGGCCAATGAGTGTGTAAATCTAACTCACATTCCCTAGAAAACCCATGGATATACCCACACTATCACAACACTCCAAAAAGTGGAATTATCATTACTAGTAACACACATTTGCTCTGATCAATAATCTACAGTTGATGTTCCCTATATAATGAATATTCTTCTAACGACACATTTCACTATCAATTACATGTATAGGATTTGGATCATAATTGAAAAGTTGGGAAACATGAATCAAATCATTTATATCCTTTTTCTTGGGGGAAGTTCCAACCTATATTCCATGGTCCCAATACATTCCACTTTCATGAATGATCCCATAAATAGTGGTGTTATGTTTTCATACCTCTGCATCCACTAATACCCCAACTACTGTCATCCATGCAAGAATATATGGTCATACTTTGTAAAATCTATGTTCAATCACATTTGGTAAATATATATACTTTTTTAGCCGTATGTGTTATCCAACCTCTTATGAATCTCTTTCACTTGTCCCAAATTTCCATGTACTTTCCTCGGCCCGATCAACTCCAACTCACCTATCTCAATTAAATATCGTGATAAATGATATTTTCACATATAAAGTTCCAAAAATAGAGCCATAAAAATCTAGTCCTGAAATACGTTATTATATAAAAAATATTCCATGGACACATGGACTTTCCAAAATACATCTAAATCAAGTATGTCAGATATGAGAATAACCCTTATAATCTAGATCATTATCTTAGATTACATATTTTTTGTGTTGGTGATATGTTGTGATCAACCCTAACTATGATCTCAATTCTTTTTGAATGCCTTTAAAAAATGGTGACATGGATCTCTCATCCTGATGTAATATGAATCACATTGACACACCATGAATTTATAATAGTTCATTCTTCAAATTTCCACCAAACTCATCCACAGATTGGGTTTCTTGAATAGGAAATAATTGTGCATGCATCATCAGCCTTCCAACTACTACCCACATTTCCTCTGAACTTCTATTTGTTCCGGGTGGTCCCATAATTATGTCAATGTTCACCTAAAATTTATTCAAAATTATTTTTAGAAGACACTACAATATTCCACATGGATGTTGGTGCACCATTTTTACCTAAAGACATTAAAGGAATTTAGTGATGAACTTTTCAACATCCTTATTCATTCCCGACCACTAAAACTGACATTATGTCACAATAAATCTTGATCGATACCAAATGAATGTCCAAATAAAAGGTGTGAAATTATCTCATCGTCTCTTCGCTCAAGGATATTGGAATAAAAACACTTAAAAGAATTTTAAGTATGTCATTATCATCTAATGACCATCTGGGAAGAGGATCATCACCCATCACTCACTCTCATGTCACATGAATATCTAAATAAAATTCTTGGAAATCCTTTACTAAGTCTACAAAATAGGTTTTTATGACTAAGGGAGAAGAGGTTACCACCGCTTGATCCACAAACCTACCACACATTCAATAAAAAAATATGATTATTGACATTCACTTCTCTTAAAAATTTCATGTTCCATGTTCCTATATTATCCTACTATGATCCTTTGTAATAGTAATTCCATTCTATTGGTCATATTCCTTATCTATATAAAATGTCGGTAAGTACTATACTGAACATATATAAATCAGGTTTAAGTCATAATGCGAGAAAATATATCATAAGATCCTACGATACATGTAGATGAAAAATATCTCAACAAACATATAATAATGAAAACAAGTTAATTAATAAACCAAATCATCTTACTCCATGCCATGATTAAGATAGTAATATTCACCAGACCATAAAAAATCCATAAGAAATGACCAATAATATTTCATCAATACATCCACCAAGATAACACCATAAGAATAATAAGAGAATGTATATCAAATATATGGGTTCAGAAGAGCCAAACCAAGAGTGGATATCAACATACTATTTATTTTTTAAAAATCCAATTCACTCTAATATGTCTAGTAATTCTTGTCTCCCTTCATGTTCATCTCATTTAAAGGTTCTACAAAATTATAGAAGTCTATAATTAACCACCAATAACATCAATCAAGCCCCAATAATCTATGAATCTCAATAACACCATTATATTAAGTTCATGTTTTCATTTCATTCACATTCTCTATATTTAATGATAATCTATATCGTAGATCACATGCTTGAGAAAATATTGCTCTTGGATCTAGAAGTGGAACTTTTAGATCTTGAAATATAGTTGATGTTCTTGAATATTACTCAAGAAAATCTTTAAATTTCCATCATTTAACACCTTGTTCAATGTGTATATTGAGATTTCATCATCAAAAAATGACATGAGAGTCTATGTGAGGATGAAAAACTTGATTCGTGAGATACACGAATACCACCATTGATTTCTCAAACCCAAATGGAATGAAGAGGTTCCATACAACCCATACATAATCTAGAATTCTATTACCAACATGTCTTTTTTTAACATAAAGTTGATTTTATCTAAATCAAAAATATATCTTTTATAATCACTATTATCTTCTTAAATAATCAAATTGATCATCTATCTCGGGTCATGGATACCTAATATTAATATTGACTACATTTACCTACCATTATTCCACATACAACTAAAGACTATTGTCTGCCTTATTGTCAAAAATGACATGATAGCCTCATAATCACATGACTGTAAAAATTAACACATTCACTTATTTATCCTTAAATTTCAATTTTAACTCCCACATCAGAACTAGTGTAATTCAATTTGGAGGAAATGATATAGATTATGAACCACAAATAAGATAAATTGAAAACTCCATTCAATTTTTAGAAGGATATCTTGATAAATCCTATAGAAAAACAACCATGTAATAGTCCATCATAAAGGGTAGAGTTGATGTAATAGTCTTCTCAAATTATAAAAGAGATATATATGCCATGTATTTTATTATAGTCTTAGTATAACTGAGTTATGGTTACAATATACCTTCTCATAAATCACACTCCCTAGTCAAAACATAATTATTTTTCTATGTTTATGTAAAGGGAACTATTCTATTGTATTATTCAACGTGACCTAAAAAACAAAATTTATATTTCATACTAAGGATAAAATAAAATCTTCTCAGTTTGAGAACCAAAAAATGTCATTGATTTCTATAGACTACTATCACAATTGGATACATTATCAATCATTGAAAACAATATCATATCTTGAAAAGTATATTATTAAAGGATTAAAATCATGGAGAATTAATTACTATGAACTATAAATAATAAAATAACTCATAATACAAAAAATAATTAAAATAATTTGTATTAAATAAGGCAATAATGATTGTACACATAATCAGAACCATACATCTAATCATCGAATTTCCCCATCTATCATTAGCAGTAACCTTATCCATCACATGAACTCTTACTACATAAAATATATGGCCATAAAACTATTATCCATGTCTCAACTAGGGTGTTGAATCATCCATAGTTTTCAACAGTTTTTGAGATACATCAACCACCCATGGCCCAACCGTCTTGGAGTATTCTAACTATCAGTCTGAGGTCCCCCAATTCAATCCCTTAAATATTATGTTTTACAAACATACTACCTATAAATTTACTCGATATCATCAACAAAAATTGATATAAATTACCCATCTTATCACATTGGTGGAACTATATTATTGGACAAGTACAAAACATTCAATCACTCCACATATGTCTACACAAGAAACAAAGAGATTGCCACCTCCCACCGAATGTTATTAAGAAACCCTAATCTTATATGGATCCCATTCACTACTATAGTGAATCATTATATTTCTCCTCTTCATAATACTACATGTGGAACCCATAATACAACTAGAATGATAATTTCGTAACTTGTTAGAATTTCATAGTTGTCATACTACATTTTCTTCATCTAAAACCTTCTCAATCATGAGAGACATGAGAACAATATATTGATAAAATATCACGTCTATGTTTATAACCTCATACCTCACATGTTATTATATCCCAACTTCAATTTTCATGGTCTTTTAGGCCTCACTCTTATCCAATATTGTTTCGAAGATAAATAAATCCAAAAAAAGGAATCATAACATTCCACTGATAGCACACTATTTTAATGAATTATAAACATGTTAAAATGATATAACCAGAATATTTATGGGATAAATTCCTCAAATAATTGGTATATAAAGTTAACCTATCATATCTACATGAATATTAACCTAAATCACAAGACCCCCACCTCTTAGTGTGTCCTAGAAGAATGTATGTTGTTAGATTCACCATATTTTCATCATTGGATTAAATTAACTCAAAGAACCCCTTGATTATCTCTTCCCAATACTTTAAACCATAAATACCACCAGAACAAAGGAATTTTGGAGGACGATACAACTAAAAAACATTCTAAAATACACTATTTTGACCAAATTTATTCAATCCTCTACCCTAAACTGATACCAAAAGAAAAACCCCATGTTAAATCAGTTACACTGCTTATACTAATTTTAAATATTATACAATGTCACTATCTATGATCTATTATACAATTAAAAGCACAATACGAGTTTATACCACATCAGGATCCCCTTGAACAAGTTTCCCATGTGGCATAATGGGATATCATCTCGGTGGAATCTCTATGATGTGAGATGGAACTCAGAATTTCCCTTAATAACATACATCATCATCAACATTTATGTAATTAAAAGGAAGAATCCTACACTAGTAAACACATCATATTATTATACCCATAGATACTGGGCATACACATCCTTAATTTACAATATCCTAAATCCATTTGGGTATCTACACATTATTCTCAACTTAATACATGACAATTTATAACATGTTCATGTTATATCAATCATATGTATGATATGTATTGAATATTAACGTACATCTCTATTCATAATTATTGACCTCACCCACTATTTCCAATCATCCATGATAATATTCCATAAACTATTATCACACAATAATACCCATATGATGACACAAAATTATACTCCCAAAACTAGAAAAATTAAATATCCTTTTCTCAGTAACTTGAACATCTATTGTGAATGTGCTGGGTAGGAAATAGAATAATTCCACCAATCAAGATTTAAAAATTATATTTCTACACTACTAATTTTAAAATCATAAAAATAAGATTTGATAATCCTTTGTAACACCCACACATAAATCACACAATCTAGGAAGAGGTTATGCGTGACATGATGTATGCCTCCCTATACATAAGAAATTTCCTATTATATCTGTGTGAATTGGAAGAAACAGTAGGAGACTATACCTCTTAGTATAAGACTTCCAAAAACCATAAATCTAGTTGAATAAATGTTAAATAACTAAACCAAAATCACCGAAAAAAATTTATAGAATAAAGGATAAAATATCCATGTTATAACATGATGGCATATAATAGTAATAACTAGTCAACGAGATCCCCATATATGGTAAATCAATTTTTCCAAATAACAACAATGAATGAAATATGTGGAATTAAATAAAGATATACATTATAGTATACCCCAACAACACCTAAATCTACCATTTTTATTCTACTCATCTTACTGACAAAGCACCAATCCATTCTCCTGAAACTTGACTACGAATTATGCATGCGTATTGAGATTCATGTGATGGGTGTGAGTATAAATATAGGTAGAAAACCACCATTGTATTATTATAATAAGTGAAACATGTATTTATAATGTTATATGTAATTCCTAATAATAAATGAAAAAATAAACGCACAATAATCTTGGTCATTGCATGCTATCCAGGTTTCCAAAAATCATAGTCTTATCTAATTTTTCTCCATAAAGAAATCTAATTCTTGTCTAGCTAGTTCTATATTTTGAAATTTTTACCCTAATATATGACGTAATGAAAACATGTTGTAATGTCTTGGAATAATCTAATCTATAAAATAGAATTATTTGTTTCCTAAACTCAACCATCTCATCAATGGATGTCACCAATATATTCAATACACATAGAAAAATATACTCCACAACTCAGCCATCTCATCGATTTACATCCACTATATAACCAAAACCCACATGTTGATCATGTCATGAAAAAATAATCACTGGAATACACATGCACCCACATTCAAATAAATCAAACAATATGGTTTTATCGGACTACATATGTACCCACATGCAAATCAAAACCAACATCATTATAAAAATCCATTATAAGGAAATAATTTCCTACCATAAGCTTATCAAAACTCAAGCCAGCAAGAACCACCACTAAAATTTGTCCCAACACACTAAATCACTAGAATCAGTCCTAATTATTTCAATGTAGGGTTACATAAATTAGAATCAAGGTAAATAAGAAGCAATCTTGGGAGACCATATGCTTAGACTCACCTAATAAAAAATTCAACTGATGAATAGATCTCGAATAGTCCCAGGGAATTGAGTTAATTATGTCGATCCCTTTTAATTTCCTTCAACAATTAAAAGAATATATATCATACCATTTCCTCAATCTCATATCCATGCACAAAAAATATGATCTATAATTTTCTTCAAGATGAGATCTGAATATAATGGAGAAGAAGATCAAAATAGAGACACTCCATTCATTTAGAGATCCAATGATTTTATATCTGATTAAAATATATTTTCAATGGAATTAAATAACTAAAATTACATTTTTGAGTTTCATGTTTCAATATAACTATCCATTTGATGATAAATGTGATATTTTGGATTGGTTTCAGTTCAAATTTTTAATTTTGGGAATAATTAATACTAAATGCTTGTTTTTGCTACATTAGTTGACCAAATGTGTGTAACAGTGCTGGAGACACTTTCAAAAACACATTTTTAATATTTAGGTCACACTATTTTGTAAATAATGCACCAAAAACTTATTATTCACTATCTCCAAATTCTCTAATAACATGGTAACCTTTGAATATTTTCATGGGGTTTCATGTTTATGTGATGAAATTATTCATTTAAACCACTTTAGAAACTTCTAAAATTAAACTACCCAGAAAATACTCTTGACCAATCTCTAATAATAAATATCTCAAAACCCATAATGATAAGCTAAATTTTTTTTATAAACCCTATAAATATTTGGGGAAATATAATTTATATTAGTTACTATAAAATAGATTAAAATAAAAATGAGCAGAAATCATTTTTTATTTTCATATGATTCAAATTCAAAAATACTATCTCATATATATTCATGATATTTTCATTTAATGTATGAGATTTATAGGAGGGGAAGATTTTATTTTATATTTTTTTAGTTGTTTAATTTTATGTCATAAAAATTGTTATCTATGTATAGAAAATAGTAACATAGAATTTATATTATTTTCAATTTTTTGGATGAATGTTTTAAAGTTTGGAGTATTAGTAAGTAGGGTTATTTTTGATAATTACATATCCAATTCACTAATTTCACATTAATTTTTATTTAATTAAATCCATCGATATTCAAAATTAATTTATTTTATAATTTGTTGGTTAAAATGTATAAAATAAGATGTTTTTGTGATGAAAATTTATTTCTGGTCTCTTAAGACCTGTTAGATTAGAATTATAATATTCATTTAATTAAATTATTGAATTATGATATACATTAAAATATTCCAAATTATATGTTGATTATTTACACGGTACTTTTGTATTATTCTAATAAAAATATATATTTAATTTAATAATTTATTATAATAAAATTAAAATATATAACAGTGTAAAAATATGATTCTATTTGTTTGATATTCAAAACCCAAACTGACAATTTATTAAAATTATCACAAGGTGGCCACCACCATGAAGGAAAAGACCCCAATTGATCTGGTAGGAGAACACTTAAATGTATTCATGTGGTATCGTTCTTTGATATCAACCGTGTACCCAACCAGTTTACTAAAAATTCATTTTTATTTATAATTAGATATATTTTTAATCATTTTCTATCATGGAACCTATTATAAATCAACATGAATATTTTATTAAGATTAACTCATAGTAAAAAAAAATTAAAATGATATAATATATAGAATTATGTTATTAATAATTGGAATCAGGAAAAATTCTATCATTCTCCAATAATTTAAATCCATTTAAATAAAATTGATATTAAAAATTATTTTTTTAGAATCCTTACTTTCTGAAAAATATTGGATGTATGAATTCCACTCATTTGATATGTTATCTAAAATATAGTTTATATTTATGATTTTATAGTATAATTTAATTAATATAATATAGAAATTTTATTTAATTGAATATTGAAGTATATTGTATGTCAAATTTATAGCATCAATAATAAAAATCAAATTCAATATGAGTTTCGTTAATATGACCAAAGAGTCCCAATATATTTATAGTCAAATTTTTTCATATGAATAACATAGGATTTATTTATCTCTCAAATAAATGGTAAATTATATTTCATACTAATGACAATTTTAGGAATTTGTATTTAATTATTAAAATCTAAAATTTGACAAATTTTCATATTCATAAATTCCAAATCATATTTTGAAAAAATATATAGACTTATTCATCCCATACATATTCACAAACATTAATCCCTTCATATTAACTAATATCTACCTAAATCAGTTGCCCATATTTTATAGGTTCTGGTATTCCCAAAAAATAATTTCGAGAAGGTTTAAAGAGATATCCAAGTGATAATTCCCAAGGAAGAGATAATTGTGTAACCGAACTCATGGAAATATCATACTTCTCCCACATCCTCCAAATATATTTTAACCATAATAGTATAATATAATCAGTATCATTGTTATTAATATATATTAATAAATATTAGGAATTATAATTTTATTTCTCCGACCCATCCACTAGAAAAAATACTACTCTTGAATATGTGAAGATTATCACCTCTAGAAATTAAAAAATTTCATTTTTCGTTACCATAGAAAATGGTTTGATATAACGATTTATTACATGAGTTATGATATTTATGATTTATTTATTATTCTTTAAAGATAAATTAATATCTTCTCTCTTTCTCTACAATTCATTAGATAATGGAAACTTAACTCTTGTGTATTTAAAGACAACCACCTCTATGAAAATACATATTTTATTTTTGATTAAAAATTGAATTTTTTGTTATAAATATTTATAAGGATACAATAATTTATTTAAAATGATAAAAATGATCCAAAAAATCTATGATTTTTACTTAAATATGGAATCTTGAAATGCTGGATGCATACGAAACACTCTCATGGGGTCAAAACTGGAGATCAAAGTTGAAACAAAGGTTCTAGTGCTGTAAATTGAAGATTCGCAATATGAGAACATTATAGGATGTGAACAAATTACACAAAATGTAGAATAAATAAGATGTGAGGTGTCTAAATACACAAAAATTTAGTGTTATAAAAATTCATGGAATGATACCCATTTTTACATTGTGAAGGTAGACAAATAGACCTAGTTATGAATTTTTTTACGTGAATTTCAATGGAAACGCAAATAGTAATTTCATGGGATTCCATTAAACAAGGATAATTTTTGTGATTCATTATAATCTATAATTATTATGACCTAAATGCAACCCGAGCCCCCTTAAGTTCTATAAATTGAGAGTTGTCATGATTATACACCCACAATGCTTTCTATGATGAAAACTTGTGGTGAAACATTTCACTGTGTATGTCCACACTAGTCTATGTCTCTCATTTATTATTTTTTTTCTTTTCTTCATCCTCCTTACACCATAATCGCTATTATTATGGGTAAATTCCATCCTTGTTCTTGTGTAAGGCAGCTGAAGGAGGAAGGTTCTTTGGGATTTCATTTTTTTTTCATGTATTAGGGCTTCCACAATTTCAATTAATAAATTCATATCGTTTTCATCTTCATAAATCATGATCATTCATTGATGAATATCTAAATTGATTTTTAATTTGATAATTAATTACACAAATTAAGGAAGGACCAATGTCTTGTTTTGGGTATCGAGTTTATAAATTGGTATTAGTACAAAATCATTTCGATAATTCCCTAAATTATATAACCATTGAAATAGGGAGATTTCCATGTTTGGGAGGGGATTACATGGAACATCAATGTACCTCATTTTTACTCTGATAAAAACACAGAACAATTATATTATTTGATAAAATTAAATTTCAACTAAACCCCAAAATGACATGACCTAGACATTCCCTACTCAATTGACATCCAAAACCACTTTTATAATGATTCTTTTCATTCGTTCTAGTTTTCATTTGAAAATAAAAAATGCATCACTCTCTTTTCTCAACCATTTCCATCCATCTTTTTTATTTTCTTAATATCATAAAAATACTCTAATTCATTATTCCCTATTATCTATAGATCAGCATCTATTTCAACTCTTCAATATTTTTAAATTTTTTCGAGTTAGTTGAGTATAAATGTGTATTTTCAAAACTAATAATGAATTAACAAGACCCATTAAGTATTACCAAAATAGGTACTATTGTTGGGAATTGGTGTATAGTTTTTCTTAGGTTTTTTATGATTTTTTCTTCTCTTTTTCCATATTTTTTAGTTGGGGTTCTTTTTTATTGTTTCATGGAACAATTCTATACACCAATACCTGACTGAAGCAATGAGGAAATAAAAATTAGATTCATTAAATACTAGGATTTAAATGATATTGAGAAAGAAAAATAAAATTATGTAACCTCAACAGATAAAAATGGTTAGAATATAATTATTCCTAGGATTATGGTATGAATTTAAACATGGACTACAACAAGATTATCAAGAATGGAACCCCGAGGTGAAAGCTCATTTCAAATATGGGAGACCCCCAAATAAAAGGGATTATTTAATTATTATAATAACCCCTATCAATTCAGATTACATTATGAATAATATAATTGTTATAAAAATGATCAATCATTCCATTAAATTCTATATACTACCACATGAAGACCCCAAATCGCATATTTTGAGTTTCTTAGAATTATTTGAAACACTCTAGTTTACCAATGTTTCAAATTATGCAATGAGACGTGGCCTCTTCCAATTCTCATTGGAGAAAAAATTAAATGAGAGGATTAAAATCATGTCATCGCATTTAATCACATCCTTGGAATTTATAATAAGAATGTTCTTGAAAAAAATCGTTCTATATAAGTTTACGGATATGCGGTTTAGAATATTAAATTTTGAGAAATTTAGTAATGATTATTTTTATATTGAATGGGATAGATTTAAAAACTTGATCAAAATATTACATCATCATTACTTTGAAATAAGGATAAAAAATAAATTTTTTTAATGATTTTTATCAGAGGATAATTGTTTAATAGTTGATGCTATTATAGGTGGTTACCTTATTTGAAAGTATCTAAAAGAAAGTTGTGAGTTTTTGTGAAAAATTTATAGTAATAGGTTACAATGAAAAATAGTTAAAAATAGATTATGAGGAATTCACATGGTAGAATATGATTTGGGTTTCACAAAAATTAATATCCTGACAACGAAACAGTATGCAATAATATCAAACTAAAACCACCTAGGTAAATATTTTGATGTTTGGAATTATTTTTATTAAAATAGTCATAATTATATGTATGGATGAAGGCCAAAAATAAAAAAAATAAACTAATCATAATTAAATAAAAGGATTTTTTTTCCAATGGAATAAGGAATAGAATCGTTTATTATATCTAATGGGTTTTCATTGATGGAGATGAATTTTTACACCAAGAAAACTTGTACATCTATAATATAATTAAGAGACATCTCACAAAATCAATAAATTATAATGAGAAATGTGGAGATTAAAGTAAATATTATTTACGATGAAAATTGAGAGAGTCTTACAGTAGTACTACTTGGATTCGCAGACCAGAACCCCCATGTATATTTGAAATATATAATTCATAAAAGATGAAAAAAAATCTAGACAATATGTAATCAAGTAACACAAGAAAATGAAAACATATATATGTATAAATGGGTTAAAAGAAAATGGTATATCAAAAAGCACCACTATTGTTCTAACGACCACTACTATTTCTAGATAAAATAATGTAGTTAAATGTTGTTGAAACACAAGAATACTTTATAGATATTTTCAAAAAAAATTCACATCAACATGAGATTTTTTATGAAATTGAATGTATTCCAACATATGCAGTGTTCATGAAGATTTTGGCGGTGAAAAAAATGCGTCCTGAAGAATAAATCACCATTTCACTAATGGGATAATGTTGATTGGTGATGTCAAGTAGCCTACTAAAAAACTAATGAGATCTAGGAAGCTATTCCATTAAAATTATTGTTGGATCTAATGATTGTAGTAGTGATTTATATAAAAGTGTAAATATTATTTCACTATAAACATTCAAGAGGATGGGGTTGAAATAAATTCAACTATCTAGAGATATGATTCTTCAACTAGTTAATACAATATTGAGACATCCTTGAAGATTACCAAAAGATGTTGTTGTCTATGTAGAAAAATTATACTTTCTAGTAGATTTTCTTGTATCAAACATGAATTAAAGGAATATCCAACATATCTTGGGAAAAAAATTCCTAGATATGGGAAGATAGCTGATAGATATTAAATATGGGGATCTGATATTAAGAGTTGGTGGATTAGAATTGATATTTTAATTATAACAGGAACGGGAAAAAGGGAAAAATTGGATAAATAAATGATAAAGGATAGTTTGATGAAATCCAAGAACAAGGCGGTCCATGGAGAAACAAATTATGTTGCTACTATAAAAATTAATAATTAATTTGATAATAATATTAAGAAAAATAAGAAGTTACTAGAATTTTCTAATTATATTAGATAGACTACTATCCCTGAATAATTTACAGAGTTATGTATGTTTTTTCAGTGTTTGAGGTACCATTTTAATTGTTTAATAGGGTTCAAACATCGTTGTATTATGCCCATGGTGGATTATATGTTGTAAATTAATGGAATATTGAAGATAGTTTTAAAAAAAGTATAGGATCTGTCTATGTGGGGGAATCAGTTATTCTTTATTTTTTATCTTGATCATGTAACCACTTTCCTACCTTGTATCTCTTATGTAAAAAATGTATGGTTGAGAAAGTGATATAAAAAAATATCTACTAATGGATAACCCTGGGTTTTTGGATTTTTAATTATTTATTTTCATGTTTTTATGTGAAATCACTCACCGATGACTTTTTCAAATTTCATTCATTATGTCATGTCCTTTCACATTTTTACTTCTATTTTTACCTGACTATACAGACATCAACAACAAGAAATATGAGGCATTAAATGAATCTACATAAGAGATTAAATTCTTGAATGTTATTAATGACATGAAATCAAGAAAATACACATCATGAAATCCACTCATGTTATGAATCTTGTGCAGGCAGAACCTATAGAGCAACATTTGAATAATTACTCAATAGAGAGTCATAATTTCAATTATAAAATGGAAAAATATATTTCATTCATTTAATTTATTCAATGTTTATTACTTCTAATATCATTACCATATTGTTTTATTTCTTTAGTTAACTAAAATAGGTGGCATGAACTACATAGGATACGTTCAATTCCATGAATTTAAATTTATTTTTCAATTAATATGAATGCGAAAATGGGATAGTGAATTACTTGAATTAATCATGTGGATTAGGATTTGGGAAATCGTAGTTTATGGGGGAATTTTAATATTTTGAACTGTAAATTTTTCGAGGTTTTTTCATGAATTAAATTTCTAATATTTTCAACAGTTAATGTAATTATTCTTATGTATTTCCATGACTGATTTTCTCTTCTATTTGTCTCATTGTTAAAATATTTTCTAAACAAATATCCATCGATCGATCATAAATTTATCATATTTAATCCCTTATAATCCATGAAAATCTATATTAGGAAATGATTTAAGTAACGAGGAAATTTAATCCATTCACACCTTATTATAAATATATTTCATTATTTCCAAATGAATAATTATGGGAAGAGGTGTCCCATTGTGGAATGGGATTTACAATATTTAAGATATTTTTTTGGGGATTTTTCTTGTTTTTTGTGGAGAGGCCAAAAAAAATTATTATATTTTATTATTCACATATAAATATAAAATAAATTAATAAAAATAATAATAAAAGAGTAAAATAAAAAAATAAAATTTTAAAAAATTTTGATGTGTCGTAGGATGATCAGAAATAAAAATTTCCAAACTGATGACCTTTTTTTTCATATGTGGTTAAATGATTGATGTGATATTTTTTTATAGAATAGGTTTTGCAAAAAATATTCAAGATAGGTTGATTCATTATTATTCTTACTTCTATCACGATCCCACATTAATAGTTTTTTTGGGGAAGAGAATGAAAAATATTAAAGAGATATTTTTATCGAGCATTGATTTTTATATCATAGAATACTACTTAGAGATAAACCTCATTTTTAGCATTAAATTTTACATCATTTACCCACGAAACCTAATTCCATTGATACGTTTAAGCCTTACTAAAATCCCACATGTTTAACATTGATATTTTTCTTTACATGGTGGAGATTCTAAATGCCATGTAAGCCGATGATATGTGACATGTTCTTGATGTATGTTCTAAAATATGTTCTTATTTAAACCCTAATGATGAGTAGAGAAATTAATGTGAGGTAAATTTTAAATATAATTATTAATAAAAATTAATTGAATATTTAAAATGTTTCAATTAAAAGGATTATCCCATTCAAGATATGAAAATTAAAATACTTTTTTCATTTTTTCATCGAAAAATAAGGCATTGGTGAATAATAATATGTGATTTTTGAATAATTAATTTATCATTTTATGAATTTATTTTGTTGAAATTGAATTTAAATAATGGTAAGTTATGTTTTCTTTAAATTATATTGATATTCTATAATTAATAAAAAGACTAATTTCAGGTGTGGGATATTTAATACATCAATTTCATATATAATTTTTAGCATTAAGATACATCACTTTTGATGAATTAATGATTAATTTTTCCTTTTTATTTAATAGAATTATTCTTATTTAGAAGTAAAATATAATACGCATTAAATGATAAAACTGATCCAAACCCACAAATTGTTTCACCATATAAGGCCTCATGAGATGTTGGATGTATATGGAACACTTTTGGGTGTCAAAACTGACTATCCAATGTGAAATAGAGTTTATATCATAATAAATTTAAGCTTCATGTCATGGAAACATTATAGGACACGAGAAAAATAAAATTTATTGTGTTTAGGCAATACATGTTGTGATGAAAAACACAAAAAAGTATTGGAGGACACTTTCATGATGAGAAAAGTAATTTAATGTTTTGAAAGAGCCCAATAATTATAATTTTTGAATTTATGATGGGGATTTCAAATAGAATTTAGATATTAATTTCAAGTGTGTCCATTAAATTTGCTGAGGATGCTTGATTTTTTATGGAAAAAAATTATGGTGACCATAATTCAAAACTATCACCAATAATTTCTATAAATATAATAATATTGTACTACTAATCCTAGATGTATTCCGTAGACCAAATCATGGGGTGAGAATCTATAATTTGTAGGGCCATCAAAACTGGACTTCACAGCTTTCTCCATGTTTTATTTTTCTTTTCCCCTTTTCCTTACTCCATTATCTCAACAATTATGGTTAATTAACAACTTTCTCTATGGTAATATAGCTAAATGGGGGTGTTTCTTTTGTATTATATTTTTTTAATTCATATTTTTTGGGTTTGTTTGAATTTTAATTAATAAATTTAAATATATTTCTTCTTCATAAATCAATAAAATAGATTTTATAATCTACAATGTTCTATACAATTTTAAAAATTATAACACTAATTGATGCGTAACCATTATAATTATTAAGACAACCGACTATAAAAATTGTTATCAAGATAAACTCAATTATATAGTACCCCAAATCACATGACCATACAGAAAGGGGGACTACCATGGTGAGGAAAGGATATCATGAGAATTTAATCTACCCCATCTTGACTTTAAAACTAATACTAAAAAATTATATTCTTTTTTAAAATCCAATTTTACATATAGCCATAAAATAAAAAAGCCTCGTCATCCCTTTTTTAATTTATTTTCAAAATCCAGTTTACATTGTTTCTTTTCATTCTTTCTCATTTTCTTTAAAAATTAATACAAATTCACTATAATTTCCCAAAAAATCAACATTATTTTCTATTTTTAATATTAATATAAATATTCTAGTTCATTTAAACATATTCTTCATTGATTCACCTAGATTTACACTTTTCAAATTTTTTAAAATATTTAGAATTAGTTGAGAGTAAATTTTAATTTTTATGTCCCATAACAACATAATGACATGCTTTAGGAATATCATTGATATATAAAAAAGATTTTTCTACACTTAATAATAATTTTATGATAATAGTAAAATAAAGACTTTTACTATCATCATCATAAAAAAGTAATGTTATAGATTATGGACAAAAATCATTAAAACATTGAATGGAATCCTAAATTATTTAGTAACTAGTAATTTATAGAAATCAATGAAATAAAATTAAAAATAATAATAATAAATTAATAAAAAATAAAATTTATCTAAATTAAGTAAATAGTTAATATGATTTTATTTATATCGTGTCTAGAGAATGTAATAATAGACAGGAAACTAGATGTGTGTTAATTATCATTAAGACCTCATTTTAATGTTTTCATTTTGAATAATTCTCTCTAATATCCATATTCATTAGGTGGTTTCTAGAATATTAATATATACACTAAATTAATTATTTAATTCCATTTTATACTACCTGAGACATTAATTAAAGTCTTTTAAAATTTCATATTTTCCAAAAAAAATCTCTATTGTTAATTTTTTACTTCCTTATAATGGTTTTAATAGAATTTTGTTTCAATGTTTTCCGTATCCATTACTTTCTCCCATGTTCATGATCATTCATTGTTTTTAATTTTCCTCTCAATTTTTTCATATTTTGAAAATTTAAATTCAATTACCACTATTTATGAAACTTTTTATGTCTAAAGGCTTACTAAAATAAATGGATTTTCTTCTTATTTTTATTATTTTGTTTTCAAAATTCTACTGATTATTGGTTTAAATGTTTATTATGATGAAATATTAATTTCTATATGATTTTATTTCATGTGATCATTCATCAAAATTATATATGATTATTCTTTGGCCCATTATATAGAATAAAAATGATTTTTTATAGATTTTTTATTTATTTAAATGATGACTATAATTAATTGTTTATATATTATTTTATTTCATGTAAAATATACATGAACACAAATAATGAAAATAATGTCCAAATTTTCCTTCATGGTTATTATATAATTTATTAGTGTTTTAATTTATTTATTTATCATTATTTTATTTCAAAACTGGTTAGGTTTTATTATGATCATACTGATTATTTTTTAAAAAATGAATACGTTCTTAAATGTAATTAGACTTTTTCAAAGGACTAATGTATTTAATTTCTTCTAATTTAAATTTCTAAGGATTGATTTTTCTTAACCCAAGTTTTCAAATGTTTTTCAGAGTACTTTAGGATGAGTGGGTATATTAACATGTTAAAAATTCATTTTATAGTGACTCACCATGAATAGAGAAAAATGTGTCATGAAAAAACAATAGTTTAATACTAAGATCCTTTTTTTGGAAAAAATGTAAGCTAGGTAAAATTTTCAACTTTTATATATAATAGTTTTAGTAATTATATAAAACATTAAACCTAAAATATCTAGGGAATATTTTATGTTTCCTAATCCTCTCTATTAAAATCATCATTATGGGTTGATTTTATATGGGTTTTTATTGTTGGTATGATATCCAATGTATAAAGGTTATGTTTCTAGCACTGGATATGGTTATATGGGTCCTTGGAATTATATCTTATTTGATATGAAGGTTTTATATAAATTTATACGGTACTGTATTAATGTATTATCATAATTAAAAATATATGGAGATATTAAATGGTTAATATGTTGGTTTATGATCACAAGTAAGTCTTTTTTAACCTCAATCAGTAGACTTTTATGGTGAATTAGGTTTATTTTTTTGGTTAATTGAAAGAGTTAAATAGAGTGTAACATTTTTCAAGACAACTTATTATATATTAACTTGATAATAAGGTTTATTATAATTTTATAAACTCACTATGATCAGTTTTATTTTAGTAAATAGAGGGCCCAATATAGACCTTGTAAACAATGGGTGTGAATGAAAATGATGTGGATTTCTAAAAAAAATTAGATATCAGTTATTGTGTAAAATTTTTGGGCTATGAATAACTATATATATGGATTTATTATTAATAACCTATACTTAGATGAATTTTGAAACAACCGAAATATGATAGAAATTGAGTTTCATTGAAGTTAAAGTGATAAATACCATTAAGTAAAAACGTTTCAACATCCTACATGTAAAGAATGTATGATGGAGAACCTATGGAATTTTATAAAAGTAACAAAAATATGAACTATATTTAGAAAAATATGGAATTCTGAAATAAAATTCTTATTAAAAAATAATAGTTCTGTTAACATAATATAGAGGAATAATTTTATTTCTAATGTTACACAACAAATTCAATGTTTTAAATGATGGAATTATAGGAATTAAAAAACTAATGTCCTATGAAAAATAATTGATGAATATATCTATAACACCCTAATATTTCATAAATTATTTCTCTTTCTAAAAATTCATTTCTATAATATCATTCATTACATGCAACATCGATTTTAAATGAACAATGATATAATATTAAAAAATTATTGGTTATGAAAATTTTGACATATATATAAAATTAATGGTTATGCATAGAAATAAATACATTATAAACTATAAATAAATTTACTACTCTGTATAAACATATTGAAAATATCTTCATAGATAATCACTCAATTTTTAGTAGTCATTTTGGTCTTCAATATTTTGATTTCATCATAAAGAATTTTTATTGATTTTTGTTATAAAATTTTTATATTAATATTTAAAACATTAATAATTTTTATTTAATAAAATTAACATCAATTTTTCATTTATCATATTAAAATTATCTTATAATAAATGTTTGATAATTTTCTAAAAATATTTTTTAGTAAATAGTAAAATATGTGAATTTTATTTTAAAATGTATTAAATATATTTCCATATTTTTTAAAATAGATTAAATGTAAAAAGAGTTTTATTATTTTTACAGAATCCATTTATGTCTATTTTAATCAATTATATGTTTTAATTTAGTATAAATTATTTTTATAGGTTAAAGGGAATTTTCATTAAAAAATGTTTTTTATGAACACAATGTGTTTTTTATAAATAAATTAAATTAGTGTTAATTGGTTTATTATTTTAATTATATATATATATATATAATATACTTAATAAAATGTTTTTACATTCATGTAATATTTTTTTAGACATGGGATACAAATAAATATTGTTTTATAATTAAAATAATAATTTTCTAAAAAAATCATCTTATTTCGCACACCTTTTTTAAAATTAATTGATTCCACTACTATGCATTGAATTTTAAGAAATTTGTTTTTTATTTATGATCATTATATTAAATTTGTTTAAAATTTTTCCTTTTTATATTTGGTCAATAATAATAGTTTCTATGTTAAAATTTATCTCCATAGAAAAGAGTTAATCAGCTTAATCGTGGTTAAAACTAAGTGATAATGACTTGATTTTTCATCCAAATTATAATTGTATTAATTTAATTCAACCATTATCTTATTAGGCACGAAATTGTGTTTTTAATGGACACTTTTCCATAATAATAACTTATATATTATTTAAATCAACGAATGTTACAAAATGTCCCACTCTTGGTTTTAAATATTATTTATGTATTAACATGGAGACAAAAACATGTTATGAAAGAATATTATTAGTAATATCATGAAAAATAAAATAATATTCATGAAGGTAATTTATTTGTCTTCTTTATTTGTTATATAATTATGTAAAATACTAACACAATTCAAAAATAGTATTTATTCAATTGACAGGAATATAAAATAAATGATATTGAAAATATTAAAAGTGATAAGATTTGAGTCATTTATATTGTTAACTGAATTATATATGTATTGATGTTTTTAAAAGACTATACTCGAAGTCAAACTTTTTATTTATGACATTCAAGTCAAATTTAATGAATGGTGTCAGTACAAAAAATAATGATATTTTATCTAAAAAATATATTATTAAATTATTTTATAAATAATTGAAATATTGGAATCACATAAGGTGGATTTGATATATTTTTTAATTTAATAAATTGTTAATTTATTATCAAATTTCAATCTTATAGTTATAAATTACATCCCTTTACTATTGAAAAACATGTTGTTGTACATAATGTTAAAATTTAATAACTAAGGGTTAAACAAAATGATAATGTTGAAAAAGAAATCAAAACATGTATCAAATATAATGGTTGATGGGATAACTACCCTATACTAACTTATCCTTTAATACTTATCCATTTAGAGGCATTTTTTTAATAATGAATTTATTTTTATTCAATCTTTAGAGAAATTCCAAAAAAATCCTCTCACATAAACTATAAAGGGGAACCTCGCCCATCACAAATTTAACCAAAATTAAGAATTATAACTCGAAAAAACTATTCTAATTTACCATTTAAACTTCCCTAGAAACATTCTATTTGTTTGGGGTTTCTTACAAGGCCATCTCTAGAGCACTTTAGTGGAGATATAAATGAGTCATTTCAAAGAAGAGTTAATCGCCTTAATTGACCAATTTTTTTATACTCTTATTGACCTCCTCTAAATCAATGATATATATCAAAATATAATAAATTTCTTATTAAAAATATTCTAAAATTTTACTATAATAATAAAAATAATAACATCATACTCCCTCTTTCTCATCAAATAATAAGTTGAAGTATCTCTTGTGCATACCTACGGATCATCATCTCTACATAGCGATACACTTAATATTTCATCAAAAAAATTTAAGGATGGGTATTATGATTATTTTAATGATTAATAATGATATATATTACATAATTATATTTCTTCAATTATAATATCACATTTACCCACTTACCATTTAATCATTTGAGAAAAGATAATATCGTATGTCAGTACGTGTGGACTACCCTTCCACAAAGAGATGTGATTTATATTAATTTATATATTACTTTTAAGGTAATAAGGAAACTTTTAATCAATATATTTGATATATATTATATAATAAATATCTTATAAATTTTAATTAATATTTAAATTTTTTAATCCATCTATTTATAAATGAAAGTAATGTCCATGCGTAGGTAATTTATGTTCTCTCTATGAACATTGTAATCAATTTTTCTGTCTCTAACATTTATGTAGATATAAATATGTGTATAATGAAAACATATTATATTTATTCCATAATTAGTATTTTGTAAATAATTTGACTAAGATAAATGTACAAGTACCATAACTACTAAACTAAAATACTAATGATAAACCAAATAGTTAACACCTAAAAATGAAAATTTCAATATAGAATAATAAATATCATATAGTGTTTAATTGTTATGAAAGTGTCATAAATTATTCTATAACAATTAACAAAAATATGGTATATAATTATAATAAAACTAAATTGATTATTCTAGAGACAAAAATTCTCTTTAAGTAATGAAAACTCAGGGTAATGGTTTTTAAATTACAATCTCATTTTTTATGGGGATAGTTTATGATTAATTTATGATGATAAAATATTATTATCAACCTCTAAATATTATATATAATTTTTTTGACCATATAAATCTTTTGAAAATATTTTTTTTCCTTTTATTTTCCTCATATTTTGTACTCATGAGACAAAAAATATTTTATTTAAGAAAAATAATCATCAGTTCATTCTTCAGTAAATAAAACAATTTCTTTCTGTAACCATTATTTATAATTTTTTTTAAATATTTCTTTTAATATTCATCAATGAGAGTTCAGATTAAATTTTACTCATTATATATTTTTTATATAATAGTTTTGTAGGGATTTTCGTGTCATTTCCCAAATGAGGTACTTTGTTCCTTTTCATAAAAAATTATGGATGGTTTGTTTTTTAAACTTATATGGAATAAACAAAATTTACAACGGTCATGGATGCTAAATGTTTTAAACTTTCATTACAAGATAACATGGGTATTTTTTAAAAAAAATTATAACATTTTGGAAATTTTTTTATTTTATTAATGTTATTTCAAAATGAAAATTTTATTTTCCACAAAAATGATTCAATGATATTTTGATTTATCAATGTCAAAAACAGTCAATGTCAGTTATGATTTAATCAGAATATGATCAAGGACACAAATTTTTCCTTTATTTTTTTTGTTTAAATTTATTATACCGGGATTTTTATGAAATATATTCCATTTTCATAGGTTATGATACAATGAAATATTATTGAAACCCATTTCGTTTCATGGATTCAGATATAATGAATCGTTTATGATCATTTAGAAAACATATATATTATTTTCAATATTTTATTGGTGGGTATTATATCGTTCTCTAAAGCATGGGGTAATTATTGATATCAACTAACATAAATAGGACTATAATGGGTGATTGAACCCAATTCAGTAAGTAACTATTATAAGGCCCCAGCCTTAAAACTTACTTAATCTTGAGTTATTACAAGATTACACATTGAGGATCTTTTCAGGTTTAGAGTTTTAGAGAATTAGATCATTAAACTTTCATTACATTCCACATTTAAACAAAGTGGTTACATAAAAGACAGTATTCATTCTTCCCATCAACGGAAACATATTTAAAATAAAACATGGATTCCTTCTTAACACATCCATGACACTATCATCACATCATGTACCTTTCCCATGACCTGTGAAAAACATTTCAAAAACATGGGATGAGCATAAAAATCTCAGTAAGGGTTATAAAAATATGGAAAGGAAACATGAATTCATATATACATAAGAATAAAATCATACTTTACCCATAAAACATATGCACTTTAACATACCTCATCAAATCATGAATAAATCATAGAAATAATAAGACATAAAAGGTAACTTGAGGCATTCATAACATTTTTACGTAGGGATTAACCCTCTTGGTTATGTTTGGAATACCCATAACAGTATATTACCTAAATCTCTTCGGAAAAACCTTAACGTTTCGCTCCTTCGAGTTACCCAATGCATTGGAGAGCTATATCGGGCTCACCCTCCCTTAGTTTATCACGGAACAACCTGTATTCATAATAATGCCCAAGAACCTCAACATAATTATATCACATAAAACATGCATAAAGGAAACATAACATTTCCACCTTTCAATCAGAAGATATCAATACAACACATTGATATAAAAACATTATGAAAACCATTTTCAATACCAAAATAAAAGAAAAGTAAAACATGGTATTTATTTTTCTTTTAAAAAAAAGGTATGGCTTGTAGAGGAAGATGAAACTCAAATAATGGTCACGGCGGCGGAGAAGTCGTTGTCTCCACATACGTACGACAAAAACATTCCCTTTTGTCGTTTAGTAAATGCTTCGTATAAAAAGATTCCTTTTGAATAAATGTAAAAGTCAAAGGGGTTTATACACCGTATAAAAGAAGGTTGTGTATAAAAAAAAATATACCTCAATGAAAGGATATTGAGACGAAGTCCCATACCACCTTGAAGATTTTAAAATTTTAAACCATTAATATCCATATAAATTAATCCATAAAACCATTTTGAAAACATGGATATTAACAAGAACAAATAATTAAAACATTTAAAGTGAAATTTTGGTTAAAGGGGTTTTACCAAAATTAGAGACACTTGAATACAATAATTAAGGAATAACATTTAGTCAAAACATTATAATATCATGAGAATAAATGGATTAATGATATAATATTCCAAAGGACAGTATATACACCATATAAGAGTGAACTGGTGCATAACAACAATGAAGACTCAATAGAAATGTCAAATGTGATGAAATCCCTTATAAAGAAGGTATCCTTAAATTAAGGGTAAATAAATCTCAAAATTATGTGTGACAAATATAAATACACCCAATATAAGTGGATATTAAGTGTGAAACAATAAAATTTCATTCACACATATTCAAAGGATGACACATTCAATAACTACATGTTGAACCAAAAGAAATCGAAATTTGGTTAAAAAGATCCCTTGGTAAAATTCGACAGCCTAACGGCATCACTTCAAAAATTCAGAAAATGGGTTGATGAGAGATAAAAAGATAATCTCATCACATGGACATAAAATTTACATCAATCAGGATATAGAAGAACATATCCCAACATAATAGTATGTGAATTAAAAGACATAACAAATGAAGTCTTTTAAAAAGAGGAGGATGAATGTTTCCCTTACCGACATGGGTATCTTTCGAAACATACACCTCGTGAAAGAAGGACAATACAACATTGATGTAAATACTTATAAAATAAAGTATATTAAACAATGAGTAAAATAATGGGAATTACATACACCACTCAAAGGAAATTGTGGCAAATGTAGCATAAATCTCACGAGAATAAAAGTGAGAAGAAAAATCCATTACGAAAACTCGGCAGCCTAACGGCGCCACTTAAAACTTCCAAAAATGGATTGATGAGATCAAATAGGTTCTCTCATCATATTAAAATAATGTTTACAGAAATATGAATATAAAAGAACATCCCCCAACATAACAAAGATTAGCTTAAAAGAAGTGACATAAAAGAGAGTACTTAAAAAGAAAGAGAGAGGATAGAACTCTTACGAAAATTCGGCAGCCTAACGGCGCCACTCAAAACATCCAAAATGGATTTATGAGAGATAATAGGGTCTCTCATCATATGAAAATAAAAATTACATTAATAGTAATATGAAATAACATCCCAATAACATGAAATATGAGCTTAGAAGGAATGACATAAAAGAGTGTACTTAAAAAAAAGAGTGGAGTAGGATCCCTTACCTCAAGTCCAACTTGTCTTGTTCGTTTCTTTATATTCATGAATAATAAACTTTGGTCAATTAATAATTGCCTAAGTACCTCCTTTATAGATTATTATTCAGTTCATATCACATATTATAATTTTATAATAATTGTTTAATAATGTTAGTTCATATCAGATGTTTTTGCCAATGTTTGGTACGTGAGTCAAAAATAAACTTGTTTTAAAAAAGATTTCCCATGTAGATATAAGTAAATAATTTCAAGAATATTATTAATTATTAAAATATCATATATATCCAGTAAATATTCATTTCATACTATTCCATATAATTTGTAGATAAAAAACGAAAAGCACCATTCATGGAGACGGTAGGCCGTACGTACGCAAGAACGCTGCTTTCATTTTTTGTCATATTAATGGAATTAAAACAAAATGAGAGAGATATATATATCATATAATTCCAGAATGATATCCATAATTTTGATGTAATATATTACATATATATCCAATATATATGTACTTATAATATTACATAAAATTTTGAGATAAGAAATGAAATGTACCGTTCATGGAGACGGTAAGCCGTACGTACGCATTAACGCTACTTCCATTTCTATTTCATATTTAATGGAATTAAAACATAATAATACATAATAGTATTTTAATTCCAGTATAATATAATATATAATATTATTAAATATATCCTTTATACGTACCACATATGGTATTAATGAATCAAATCACTTTGAGGGGGCGGTAGTCCGCACTTCCTTAAATGAAGATATCGCATTTACCAATAATGGAAACCATAAAGGTATGCCCAAAATGAAAAATACAGAAGCTTAAGGAAAAAAACATATTATATATCACATATATATATATATAGTTTCATATTAATGTCCACCTTTGAAGGTGTTAAAAGAATGTTGAACAATCATCGTTTCGGGAGGCCGAAATTCGCCATCCACGGAAACAGTATGTTCTTTACCCATTATATGTAGGTGTGTAAAAGTGTAGATAGAATCATTATTATAACAACATCCTATTATATTTATTATACTAAATTTGTTACAAAAGAAATGAATAAAAAGAGTTTATGGGGTTGGAGAAGCAAAATAAAACAAAAGGACTCAAGTGAAGACATTACCTTAAAATCGGGTAACTCCCTTTGGTTTGAGCTCAAAGTCTTCCTTGGGAAGACTTATGCCTAATGTGAGGCTTCAAGAAGTAAGAGAGGGAAGTGGAGAGACAAAATGGGCAGAGGTTGGCCGAGCCAAATACTTTGGGAGTGTGGGTAAGGAGGTAGAGGTGGGGGCCTTTTATAAGAGGAGAGGAGGGGCACTCTTGGAAGGTAAAGAAAAGTCACTTTATTTTAAAATGGTATTCGGATTTAAGAGGTCCCACATTGATTTTTTTCGAGGATATGGTGATAAGGGTTCGAAATCCACTAATCCAAGAGGTTTTAGACATGTTTAGGTCTTAGATATTACAATATCATCCCATTTTATTTAAATCATTAAATAATGAGGACATCGCTGCATCATCATGATGTCATACATAATTTAATTTATGTAATGTCTAAAAATTTGAAAAAAAATACTATGATGTAGGAAATATTTTTATCTTTCCAATTAATATTTATAGTCAAAAATATGATTTGAATAACCCCATGTAAAAATTGTTTTAGTAAAACATTTCATGTTTGTCTCATTTTTACTTGAACTTTAAATAAAAAGATATTGATGTCATTTTCCAACCAAAGTGGATTAATGGGGTCCCCAAGTTGACCCATGGGTTGTCTTGGTCGGCCATGACACATTAAATGAGGTTAGGACATGTGTCATGTTCATTTAATATTATGAAAACATTATTTTAACCTTAAACTACACTAATTACCTCTAATCGCGATTAAAAACTTAATAAGTTACTATTCACCAAAAAAATTATTTTTATCCCATTGAACCACATTTAACTTCTTAATGACAACCATGTATGTCGGATTTTTGAAATTCAAAACACAAAAATGGAAAATTTTCATTTAAATGGAAAAATCAGTTTTTATAAGTACCACTTATTGGTTTCACTATTCACTAAAAATTGATATTTTTCATAAAAATCCCAAAAATTCACCCTAAGCTATTTTTGATATTCCAAATTCAAAAATGAAGTCAATTTTAAAAAATTCAAAACATATAAGTCACATTAATTAATATAATAATTAATTACCGCTGTCAGATCAAATAGCGTGTTTTTATGAAACAATAAGTATCAAAAGATTGACACTAGTTTAAGTCTGATTTTAAAGTGAAATTAATTTCAACGACCACTATTGAATTTAATGGTAAAAATATATTCTAATTTCACTTTAAAACAAATTCAAAAGATAATATAATCATATAAATAAATTAGATTAAAAAGAGGTTTTGAATTAATATACAACATTTTACACTATTCATTTAAAAAAATGAACTTTATCAGAAAGATACCAAAAATTTACACAATGTAAATTTTGATGTCCCAATTCTTAAAAAGAGTTTTATTTGGTCCAATAGAATGTATAAGAGTAAGAAAAACTATTTTTAATGACGGTTTTCCATCAAAAGCCGATAAGTGAACCTTTAGTGAAAACCAGGTCATATACGCCTAAAATTGAATTCTTTCCGTATTTTAAGCCTTTATCTTTAATTGGATAAATGTAAAAAAATTTAAAAACATATATAATAATATTTTAGTTATTTATATCCATTCCCTCCAATACAAAGGCTACAAGTTAACTACCATTTAAAATAATATTATTTTATTATTAGAGTGCAACGTAAGATTCCCAAGAAACTTGTTGTTGCGTGTTGGGTACGCCATCGAGCATATCGTCGCCTTTAAAGTAATATTAATATTTTATTCACAAATATGGATAAATATGAAAATGTAATATTCTTTATTTACCTGGGGTGTTACATCCTTCCCCCCTTTTGGGAATTCCATCCTCGTAATTTTTAATATTGAGCTTGGAAACATCCTTGAAAGTCCCACATCAGAACAAGAGTCGGTAAAAAAATCACTTTAAAATAAAGAAAGATATGTACGAAGGTCACCCGTGTTAACCCATAATAGGATTCCATGTAGAAAAATATGGACATGGAGGAGAAAACATAGGGTCATGTTCTGATGGAGAGTGATAGAAAACATGTTTAGGAGAAAGTTAACAATAAGAAAATCACAAACTTGTGATGGGTTAAACGGTGTTGGGGTCCCCAGAAAGAAAAGTTAATAGACAACATTTTTGATTTAAGTTACTTTTTATTGAGGAATTTATTTTTGAGCTTAAATAAAACATATGGAATCATAGTTGCACGTAATGTTGACTTCCAACTTTTACTAGATTCCTTAATCAAACTCATATTTTTTTCCAAAAGACGAGTATTTAGGGAGACTTGTTCTCATTAAGAGTACTATAATCAACTTCTAGAGAAGCACCTAATCCACAAAAAAAGAACTATACATTTCCCATGTCTTCAAACCTTAACCAAAACTAAAACCAAAAAGGTTACTACAAGATCAGATAATACAGAAAAGTATAACCCTTTATAAAAAGAAAATCTATTCTTAATCTCAAAATTTGTCCAACAAAACCCAAAGTTCAACGAGGACCATTCGATAACCAATTTTTCTATAAAATTCTTCAAAGCAAAACAATATAAGATTGAAACCCAAATATTTGAAGGTTTTAGTCACATAGTCTTCCAAGTTAAATCCTAACATTTATCTCCAAACAACATCAGTTGCTCCTTTATTGAAAAGTAATTAACCTAATCACATATCTTCCATGATAGGTTAATCATTTTCATAAATAACCCAAAATCAAATTACTCCTAATTAATAAAATCATATAACTAAAAATAATCAGTCAAACTAACCAGGGAATTCACGTAGTCTAGTGGTAGGCGAGAAATACCAGTCCCACTTTGGTTGTGGGTTCGATTCTCGCTGCTTTGTCTGACACGACGGGTAGTCACACGGTCTGCATGTTGTCCTTTTTCCATTACTATATAATTCTCAAGTCATTCCCAAAAAGAGATAAAATCATCAAAAATAAACATAGCATATTTTAACATCAAGTATTTCTCATGCCTTTCGTTTTCCATCATAACATATAATAACCCATAATTGCCTCAAAAGTAAGGATCATATAAACCCTAATGGTTACCTTTATAATTATTACCTGAACTTCCACATCGATTGGTCATCTTGTACATGATGCATTATAGAACATACCAAGGTTAAAGTGGTTTATCATGACTCCTTGATAGTTGGTTTAGAACAACCATGAGATTCCTCATTGAATCCCCAATTTCATCCAGTCTCTTAATCAGAGAACCACCACAGTTTCCTTCAAACCTATTGTCACTTTGGTGCCTGCTAGATCCAGCCATTTACTAAAACCAAAAAGGTCAGTGTGGGTATATCAACAAAACCATCATGTACTAATGAGTAAGATAAACACTAAGATATACTTACTCATTCACTTTATCTAAAACTAGGACTCTTTCTGAAATCCTAACCATTATGGTAATGTCACTTATGCTTAGAGAATACCCTAACCTCTAAAGTTATCTAAACCGAACATTGATACCAACTAAAGGCCCCAGCCTTAAACCATACTTAATCTTGAGTTATTACAAGATTACACATTGAGGATCTTTTCAGGTTTAGAGTTTTAGAGAAATAGATCATGAAACTTGCATTACATTCCACATTTAAACAAAGTGGTTACATAAAAGACAATATTCATTCTTCCCATCAACGAAAACATATTTAAAATAAAACATGTATTCCTTCTTGACACATCCTTGACACTATAATCACATCATGTACCTTTCCCATGACCTGTGAAAAACATTTAAAACACATGGGATGCGCATAAAAAGCTCAGTAAGGGTTATAAAAATATGGAAAGGAAACATGAGTTCATATATACATAAGATTAAAATCATACTTTACCCATAAAACATAGGCACTTTAACATACCTCATCAAATCATGAATAAATCATAGAAATCATAATACATAAAAGGTAACTTGAGGCATTCATAACATTATTACATCGGGATTAACCCTCTTGGTTACGTTTGGAATACCCATAACAGTATATTCCCTAAATCTCTTCGGAGAAACATTAACGTTTCACTCCTTTGCGTTACCCAATGCATTGGAGAGCTATATCGGGCTCACTCGCCCTTATTTTATCACGGAACCATCCGTATTCATAATAATGCCCAAGAACCTCAACATAATTATATCACATAAAACATGCATAAAGGAAACATAACATTTCCACCTTTCAATCACAAGATATCAATACAACACATTGATATAAAAACATTATGAAAACCATTTTCAATACCAAAATAAAAGAAAAGTAAAACATGGTATTTATTTTTCTTTTAAAAAATGGTATGGCTTGTAGAGGAAGCTGAAACTCAAATAATGGTCAAGGTGGCGGAGAAGTCGTTGTCGCCACATACGCACGACAAAAACATTCCCTTTTGTCGTTTAGTAAACGCTTCGTATAAAAATATTCCTTTTGAATAAATGTAAAAGTCAAAGGGGTTTATACACCGTATAAAAGAAGGTTGTGTATAAAACAAAATATGCCTCAATGAAAGGAGATTGAGACGAAGTCCCATACCACCTTGAAGATTTTAAAATTTTAAACCATTAATATCCATATATATAAATCCATAAAACCATTTTGAAAACATGGATATTAATAAGAACAAATAATTAAAACATTTAAAGCAATATTTTGGTTCAATGGGTTTTACCAAAATTAGAGACACTTGAATACAATAATTGAGGAATAACATTTAGTCAGAACATTATAATATCATCAGAATAAATGGATTCATGATATAATATTCCAAAGGACAGTATATACACCATATAAGAGTGAACTAGTGCATAACAACAATTAAGTCTCAATAGAAATGTCAAATTTGATGAAATCCCTTATAAAGAAGGTATCCTTAAATTAAGGATAAATAAATCTCAAAATTATGTGTGAAAAATACAAATACACCCAATATAAGTGGATATTAAGTGTGAAACAATAAAAGGTCATTCACACATATTCAAAGGATGACATATTCAATAACTACATGTTGAACCCAAAGAAATCGAAATTGGGTTAAAAAGGTCCCTTGGTAAAATTCGACAGCCTAATGGCGTCACTTCAAAAATTAAAAAAATGAGTTGATGAGAGATAAAAAGAGAATCTCATCACATGGAAATAAAATTTACATCAATCCGAATATATAAGAACATATCCCAACATAATATTATGTGAATTAAAAGACATAACAAACTAAGTCTTTTAAAAAGAGGAGGGTAAAGTTTCCCTTACCGACATGGGTATCTTTCGAAACATACACCTCGTGAAATAAAAACAATACAAAATTGATGTAAATACTCATAAAAGAAAGTATATTACACAATGAGTAAAATAATGGGAAGTAAATACACCACCCAAAGGAAGTTGTGGCAAATGTAGAATAAATCTCACGGGAATAAAAGTGAGATGAAAAATCCATTACGAAAACTCAGCAGCCTAACGGTGCCACTTAAAACACCCAAAAATGTATTGATGAGATCAAATAGGGTCTCTAATCATATTAACATAATGTTTACAGAAAGAGTAATATAAAATAACCACCCCCAACATAACAAAGAAGAGCTTAAAAGAAGTGACATAAAAGAGTGTACTTAAAAAGAAAGAGAGAGGATAGATCTCTTATGAAAATTCGGCAGCCTAACTGCCCCACTCAAAACATCCAAAATGGATTGATGAGAGAGAATAGGGTCTCTCATCATATGAACATGAAAATTACATTAATAGTAATATAAAATAACATTCCAATAACAAGAAAGATGAGCTTATAAGGAATGACATAAAAGAGTGTACTTAAAAAGAAAGAGTGGAGTAGGATCCCTTACCTCAAGTCCATCTTGTCTTGTTCGTTTCTTTATATTCCTGAATAATAAACTTTCTTCAATTAATAATTGCCTATGTACCTACTTTAGATATTATTATTCAGTTCATATCACATATTATAATGTTATAATAATTGTTTAATAATGTTAGTTCATATCAGACGTTTTTGCCGATGTTTGGTACATGAGTCAAAATTAAACATGTTTGAAAAAAGATTTCCCATGTAGATATAAGTAAATAATTTCCAGAATATTAATAATAATTAAAATATCATATATATCCAGTAAATATTCATTTCATACTATTCCATATCATTTGTAGATAAAAAACGAAAAGCACCGTTCATGGAGACGGTAGGCCGTACGTACGCATGAACGCTGATTTCATTTTTTGTCATATTAATGGAATTAAAACAAAATGAGAGAGATATATATATATGTTATAATTCCAGAGTGATATCCATAATTTTTATGTAATATATTACATATCTATCCATTATATATATGTACTTAAAATATTACATAACATTTTGAGAAAAGAAATGAAATGTACCGTTCATGGAGACGGTAAGCCGTACGTACGCATGAACTCTACTTCCATTTCTATTTCATATTTAATAGAATTAAAACATAATGATACATAATAGTATTTTAATTCCAGTATAATATCATATATAATATTATTAAATATATCCTTTATACGTACCACATATGGTATTAACGAATCAAATCACTTTGAGGGGGCGGTAGTCCGCACTTCCTTAAATGAAGATAACGCCTTTACCCATAATGGAAACCATAAAGGTATGCCGAAAATGAAAAATACATAATCTTAAGGAAAACAAAAACATATTATATATCACATATTAATATACTTTCATATTAATGGCCACCTTTGAAGGTGTTAAAAGAATGTTGAACAATCATCATTTCGGGAGGCCGAAATTCTCCATCCACGGAAACAGTATGTTCTTTAACCATTAGATGTAGGTGTGTGAAAGTTTAGCTCAAATCCTTATAATAAAATCCTATTATATTTATTATACTGTATTTGTTACAAAAGAAATGAATAAAAAGAGTTTAGGGGGTTGGAGAAGCAAAATAAAACAAAAGGACTCAAGTGAAGACATTACCTTAAAATCGGGTAACTCCCATTGGTTTGATCTCAAAGGCTTCCTTGGGATAACTTATGCCCAAAGGGAGGCTTCAAGGAGTAATAGAGGGAAGTGGAGAGACAAAATGGGCTGTGGTTGGCCGAGCCAAAGGCTTTGGTAGTGTGGGTAAGGAGGTAGAGGTGGGGGCCTTTTATAAGAGGAGAGGAGGGGCACTATTGGAAGGTAAAGAAAAGTCACTCTATTTTAAATTAGTATTCGGATTTAAGAGGTCCCACATTGATGTGTTTCAAGGATAAGGTGATAAGGGTTCGAAATCCACTCATCCAATAGGTTTTGGACATGTTTAGGTCTTATATATTACATTATTTCAATTTTATTTAAATCGTTAAATAATGAGGTCATTGCTACATCATCATGATGTCATAAATAATTTAATTTATTTAATGTATACAAATTATAAAAAAAACTACTATGATGTAGTAAATAGTTTTATCTTTCCAATGAATATTTATAGTCAAAAATCTGATTTGTATAACCCCATGTAAAAATTGTTTAAGTAAAACATTTCATGTTTGTCTCATTTTTACTTTAACTTTAAATAAAAAGATAATAATGTCATTTTCCAACCAAAGTGGCTTCATGGGGTCCCCAAGTTGACCCATGGGTTTTCATGGTCGGCCATGACACATCCAATGAGGTTAGGACATGTCTCAAGTTCATTTCATATTATTAAAACATTATTTTTACCTTAAACTACTCTAATTACCTCTAATCGCGATTAAAAACTTAATAAGTTACTATTCACCAAAAAAATTATTTTTATCCCATTGAACCACATTTTACTTCTTAATGAAAACCATGTATGTCGGATTTTTGAAATTAAAAACACAAATATGGAAAAATTTCATTTAAATGGAAAAATCAGTTTTTATAAGTACCACTTAGTGGTTTCACTATTCATCAAAAATTGAAGTTTTTCAGAAAAATCCAAAAAATTCAACCTAAGCTATATTTGATATTACGAATTCAAAAATGAAGTCTATTTTAAATAATTCAAAACATATAAGTCAAATTAATTAATTTAATAATTAATTCCCGTTGTCAGATCAAATAGCGTGTTTTTATGAAACAATAAGTATCAAAAGATTGACACTAGTTTAAGTCTGATTTCAAAGTGAAATTAATTTCAACGTCCACTATTGGATTTAATGGTGAAAATATATTCTAATTTCACTTTAAAACCAATTCAAAAGATAATCTAATCATATAAATAAATTAGATTAAAAAGAGGGTTGGAATTAAAATACAACATTTTACACTATTCATTAAAAAAATGAACTTTATCAGAAAGATACCAAAAATTTACACAAAGTAAATTTTGATGTCCCAAATCTTAAGAAGAGTTTTATTTGGTCCAATAGAATGTATAAGAGTAAACAAAACTATATTTAATGACGGTTTTCCATCAAAAGGCGATAAGTGAACCTTTTGTGAAAACCAGGGCATATACGCCTAAAATTGAATTCTTTCCGTATTTTATGACTTTATATTTTATTGGATAAATGTAAAAACATTTAAAAACATATATAATCATATTTTAGTTATTTCTATCCATTACCTCCAATACAACGGCTACATGTTAACTACCATTTAAAATAATATTATTTTATTATTAGAGTGCAACGTAAGATTCCCAAGAAACTCGTTGTTGCGTGTTGGGTACGCCGTCGTGCATAGTGTCCCCTTTAAAGTCATATTAATATTTTTTTTCACAAATATGGATAAATATGAAAATGTCATATTCTTTATTTACCTGGGGTGTTACAACTATGTCCACTATAATATTCTTGGTAGTGATGCTCGACTACTATGTTAGTATGTGGAGTGAACTCATTCCACTATAATAATCTTGTTACAGAGTTTTGACATCAGAGGAAATGATTTTATTTGATTATGTGTATGCCAAAAATAAATGTCTTATACCAATGTCTAGAATTCATAGTTCATGTTCTTTCATTACAAACTGATTCATGTATTATTAATAGCCATGATTTATTCCATGGCTTAAAATTATGATCATTGATATTCAGGTTATGGTTATCAAACACTAATATCAGGTTCTTATAACCAAATGCTAATTTTATGATTATGTGGTCATTGATATCTCCCATTTCTACCCTTACTAGGCATCTAAACTCTCCCTTTATTATATTTCATTTCCCTATGTTACGAAGAAAGGTTTTTAGTACTATATACCTAAAATGGCTATTAATATTGTTGAAATAAGATGAGATGGTAATGATATTTTATTAACTAGTTGTTTATATTTACTAGTTTCCAAAGATACTAGAGCTAAATGATTCTAACATGGATCAAAACGTTTGGTAATGTGTATTATTCAATTAAGATGTAATGTTTATGTATGAAACGTATGGGTCACTAAATTTGGTATCATATAAAGATTTATATATCCATTTAAAACTAGGATGATAAAACATCAGTGAGAATCTGATAGAAAAATCTATTTTTAGAATAATATCCTAAGGTTTTTGTAATGATTATTGATTGCCTAGGATAAACCTAAGGTGTAATATATTTATAAGGTGTCTTCATGATTTATAAGTCCTATACATTATTTTTCATGATTCCTCACTATGACTGTTGTTTCTCACACTATGATTTTTTGTTTTAGTCAATGGATAGAACCTGGAGGATTCTTTTTTACATGATGGAAAATTGAATGATTGTCCTTATGTGAAAAAAAATAAACAAAGACCTATAATGTGAAACTCTGTGATTGTACCAAATCATATATGTCATTAAAATATTAAAAATATCAATAATGGTGAATTTATTGACACAATGAATAATGGAATTGTTTAATTTTAAAAAGGAAATTTTGGAAATAATATTCAAATTCGAATATGTCATGAATGTTGGATGAGGAACATATGTGAATCTCTTAGATTAACATGAAGTTGTTTTGTGTGTGAGAAATAAGTGCAAAAATCATGTTAATGATGAGGTAACATTAATGATCAGTTAATGAAATGGATTATAATAATGTTCTTTCTAATGTATCGTAATCATTTAAATGTTTTAATATAGAATTTATAGGAATTATTCCAATCAATTTCATGGGAGGAAATATTTACAAGTGAATCAGAAAGGTTGTATGAGTAATTGTATTACTAGTGATGATTAATAAACTATAAATGAAATATAAAAGGTATGGGATATTTTAATATTATTTATTATGTTAAAAAGTAATAATCATGATTAAATTGAGAATTTATGAATCTTAAGATAATATATATATTCATAATGTATGAAAGAATTATTGGAAAAATTATTGAATCTTAGTTAATCGCTTAAGAACGAAACACAAAAAATTTTTACTATGGTAATTTTTATTTATGGATATGAATGTATATCTTGAATGTTAGTGATAACTAAGAGAATGTATTTAGTGATATAGTGATATTTTTAGAGATTAAATGAATTTGAGAAATATATATCTTAATTTTTTTCTGATGTTGAGTCAATAATGATAAGTTTTGTTAAAAATAATATTTAAATTGAAGAATAAAATGGTATCGTATTGGCGACCTTTAAAATTTTTATGTAGTTCATAACGATGATTAATATATTATTATTTTTCTATTAAATTATGTGATATTTTCTTTATAAGAATAATTATGTAGTTAATTCTTGGAATCATTCATGTTTTTAATTATTGTTTATGGTGATTTAATTTTCTACCATGAGATCAATGTATTCACATGTAACATTAAGATTCACTTTATATAGAATTAATGATAAGATAATTTTGGAAATTTAGTGACATTTTTTATAATTGTTTTGATTTTTTTTTTGTTCAAACAGATTTTAGAGGATACTTATGATTTACTTCATATGGAATGGATAGAGTTGAACTTTCGATATTATTGGTTCAAGTTAAAGTATGATTTCTAACATTGGATAACTTTTGAAAAAGATTTTTGTTTTGATAAATATCTATATTCCAAACAAATATCTTATGGATCTTATGAATAATTAAATGATTATTTGGGTGCTTTATTTATATGAAAAATTACCATGAATATCATATTCATGACATAAGGGATAAAGTTGAAATTGATCGAATCACAACCAAAATATGATATTGTTTATGACATGGAATGAAATAAAGTATTATTATTTTATTTAGTGACATATTTTCATATTAAAATAATATCATGACATTAGTAAAGGACCCTAAAATAAAAATTCTATTTGTTTACATTTCTTACTAAAGGTAAATGGTCATTTATCTAATTAGAAAATTAAATTATTGTAATGGTTACCTTTCTAATAACCTTGTTATCTATCACTCAATATTAATTCATATGTGTTATTTTTCTCTCCCTCATACATATTTTTACATCAAATGGATGTTATCCTATTTGTAAACCTATTTTTTCGGTGACTTACATACTTCCCTTTACCTATTTTTAAAAGGATGTTTTTAACCCTTTATATTATATAGGTTTTAATTAAATGAATTTAAAAATAGTAAACCTTTGATTACCGAGAAAATTTTCAAATTATGAGGATGAAGTATATTAATGTTTAGGAGAATTTAAAACCCAAATAGTTTGAAAAATATTTCCTTTTAAATAGATTTTTTCTTCTATACGTTACATTACAAGAAACAACATGTTTAAAAAAACGTGATATACTATTACAATATTTTTAAATTTTGATGGTATAAACTATAAATTAAATTGTTGGGTATTAATAGGATTAATTAAACTTTGAAATATATGTAAATTTCTATCTAAATATAAATTTATTTATAATTTATTAGAAAAAAGTAACTCGATTTTTACTAGTCATTTTATTCTTCAATCTTCTGATTTCTTCAAATTTGATTTGTATTTATTTTTTAGAGAAAATATTATCATTAATTTCTAGAATTGTTCTAAAATTTTATTTCAAAAAATTAACATCATTTATGAAAAAATCATATTAAAAGTGTCTTAGTATGAACTTTTTAGAATTTTTTGAAAAGATTGATTTTCCAATCAAATGGTAAAAAAATACTAGTTTTGTTTAAAATTGAAGGTAAAGAGTTATATTTTTTTATAAAATGGGTTCAAATTAAAATAATATTGTTATATTTTAAATAATATAATTAAATCAAATTGAATCATTTTTCTGTTTTAATTTTCCACAAAAATGTTTTTGTACGTAAAAATACATTTTATCAAAAAATTGTTTCTATGTGCATGTTTTTAATATAATATTTTAAATTTATCAGTATTGGTGAATTATTTTAATTTAAGTGTTATATTATTTACTCAATAACGTTTTTTATCATTCATATAAAAATTTATAGGTGTGGGAAAAGAATAAATGCAGTTTTATTCTTATGAAATTTATTTTTCTAAAAAGTGTTTTTTGTTGTATTTTTTACACATAATTTAAAATTAATTTTTTTCCACTTATAGGTTTTGTAATTGATAAAATGGATTTCATATTTTTAGTTATTAGGTTAAAATTTGCTAAATAGTTCCTTTTCATTTTTGGTCAATATATATAGTAACCCTGGTTAAATTTATTACCACGATAATGATTAAATCGGGATAATCTAAAAATGTGATAAATCTATAATTTTTTAAATTAATACTTATTAGATTATGTTAGTTCAACCCTAATCACTTTATTCTTAAAATTTAGTTCTTTAATGGACACTTGACTTAGAAAATGACATATATATTATATAAATCAATGAAACTTACATAATGTCACTATCTTAGTTCTAAATATCCTTTATGGGTTCACACTGTGAAAATACTAGTTATGGATGAATATTAATAATAATTATGTGAATGATAAAATTATATTAATTATGGTAATATATTTCTAAATTTTTGATATTATATAATTATCTTAAAGACTTGAACAATTACAAAATAATTTTTATTCAATTAATAGAAAAGATAAATAAATGATAATTAAAATTTAAAGGTGATATAATTTGAGTAATTTATTGAGGTACAATAATTTTAAAGTTTAATATGACATATAAGTGTTCCGTTAAAATATTAAATTTGAATTAAAACGTTTTTTTATTTATTTTATGTTAAAATAATTGAATAAGGTCAATAATGAAAATAATGATATTTTTTCAAAATAATAATTTATTACTTAATTTAAAAATAATTAAATTCATGAAATAATTTAATGTATGTATGATATGGTATAAAATATCATTTCATCACCATCAATTGGCCAATTATTTCCTAATGAGTTAAAATTACAACCCTTTTCTTATGAAAAATATATCATAGTAAAAAATAAATTTTTTAACAAATATATATATTTTGGTTTGAATACTCTATTTATTATGAAAATAATGTTCTCTTTAAATATAGTTATAGGGATAACCAAAATATAGATCATTGGAACAAATCTATTTTTTCCATGAACATGGCCTAAAGACCTAGAGAATTGTAATGCCTACAACATTCTGCAGGCATCATCCGGCCAGTATCATGACTTTCCTATACATACATATGTCACCACCTATATATTTCATGTTTTCATCACCCCATACTATGTCAAAATCTAAAGAGTATGGCCATGATTTGAACCCTTGTCATTACGATGGATGATTTTGGGCTTTACAAATCATGTTCCTCTCCAACTATAAAACGTGTGTATGGATTACACTCGACTCTTAAAAGGAGACCTTGACCAACCCTATAGAGAACCGTATAATATCTATATAGGAAATGGATTTTAATCATTTTAAATAGTACAAAAAATTTCTTATTCAGGTGATACTTGATCCTATACTAGTTCCCACAAATAGTGAGGGGTACAACCTGCGGGTACCACTCAACTTACACCTCATGGGAAACAACGATTTCTAAAAAAAACAATTGGTAATATATTTAAATATGTTTATTACTAGAATATAAATTATTCCAAACCTACCATCCTCCCCCATCTAACAAATTCTTAATAAACCACTAAAAACACCATTCCCCATCATGATCTCCCCTCTAAGGGTCCATCAAAATGATAAGGTGTAAAATGACACTAAAACTCTTCTAAATTCCATTGTATGATAGTATTAAAATCCAATCCTAAATTATATTTTAATACCAATAAATTATTTGTAACTTTTTCTTATAAATATGATATTATAATTTAATGTTTTTTGAAATTCCAAAAGATCCCCTCACTACAATTATAAATGGATCCTCTGGACTCACTTATTTAAACCACTTTAAGCGTTATATCATTCCCAAAAATATAGAAAATTCTATTATAAACTATTATATACACATTATAGATGTTTTATTGTTCGCAAAATACCAAACATAGATCTCATTATAGGATATCTAAAAGAGGGTTTTCAAAGAAGTGGAAATGACCTTAACTGATAACATTCTTTTCTAATCTTCTTAACCACCTCAAAATAAATGGAATTTAACATAAAATATTAACATCAATATCTTAAATATTATTAAATTATATTATTATTATTAAAAAACTATTATACCCCATCCTTTCTGTCATACGTGAAGTAAATGTATCACTCATTCATACATATGGCATATCATCTCCACGTAGCAATACAAATCATTTTTCATCACAATGTTTTATATAAGGTTACGATGATTAGTTTAATAATTATATATAAAAATTATTACATAATTATAATTATGGATTTATAATATCACATCTACCTACTTAAAATTATATACTTTGAGAAACAACAATGTCATTCGTGTATATGTGTCGACTACCACCGCCATAAATCGATGTGAATCATTTTTTATTTATATTATAATGGAATAGTAATTAGGAAAAATTTTATGAATATATAATATATAATTTATAATAATTATCCTCTAAAACTCAATAAAAATTTTCTTCTCTTTCATTACATCCTTTGAAAATTGAGAACAATGCTTATGTTTATGTACACCGTACACTCTCTATGAATCGTGTAATTAATTTTCCAACATATAAAGTTTCTGGATGACTAAAAATATTTATATAATTAATATATATGATATTTATATATTTTTTAATATTATTTAAACGAATTAAAAATTATAAATATATAGGGAACAAAACTAATGTACTGAAAAACTAAGGATAAATGAAATAGTTAACACTAAAAATTGGCAATTTTAATAAGAAGTTATTATTAAAAGAATGTTCCTAAATGTTATAAAGGGATAAAATATAATATTATAAGAATGGAAATGTAATTTTAATGGAATTAGAATATATCTAAATTTATTAGAATAGACGTTAGAGTGATTTAAATTCATGGTGTACTCTGGGTAAGGGTTTTTATGTTGCGATCTCATTATTTATGATTATGTTATAATGATAAATCTTATAATCAACCTCACAACATTCTTATGAATTTTTTTATACACAAGTTATTTCTTGAAAATAAATTTTTTTGTTTAACTTTCCAAATCATTTTACTCAAGATAATAAAAATATTTTTTTTAAGGAAAATAGACACAATATCTCTCATCTATGAAAAAACCTTTTTTATTTTATACAAATATTTTCTAAAAATGTTCTAAATATGATTTCTAATATTATCTAATGATTTATAAAAGTCATTTTTCCCATGTTTGAACTGTTACGATGGTTTTTGAAGTTATCTTCTTTTTATTTTCCAAATTAGGTACTTTTTAAATTTTCTAACAAATGCATGGAATGAATGTTTTTAACTTTTATAGAGAAAATAGAATTTATCACCAATATGGTTACCAAATGTTTTGAATGTTACTTTATAAGTTCCCATGGGTATTCTCAAAGAAATTTTTTTCCAACATATTTTGTTAATATTTATAATTTAATGAAGTGATTTCAAAATAAAAACATTATTTTACTTCAGTATGTTTTAATGATATTTTGATTCATCAATTAAAAAAATAATCAATGATGCTTATGAATTAATGAGAATATGTTCTTACTATGACATCATTATTATTTGTCTAGATGGTTTATGTCTATGATGGTATTATTTTTATGAAACCAATTTCTTTTACATTGGTTATGATATGATGAAATTTTTATGAAACCCATTTTATTTTATGGTTTATGATATGAAGAATGGTTTATGAACCTAAGGAACACATCTGTATGGTTTTCATTATGTAATGGGTGGTACCACTCTCCTCCTCCATCGTATTGGGTAATGATTAAAATCTCATGAGATAAAAACACCATGTATGGGGAGTGAACCCATATCAATAATAGACTATGTCTATAATTATAATCCTAGCAATTATCCCTAACTAATATGATAGATTAATGAGTTAACCCATTCTACTATGACAGTCTTTGAAATATTCATTGAATGTAAAGGAATTGATCATTTATTCTTATGTTAATTCCACAAATCAATTTTTTAAATCTATGTTAACATTTAATTGTTAATTTTCTTTGATTCCCTTATGATTCTAGTATTATGAGATACTAATATTTATGTCAGGACATAGTATTATGATCTTTGATATGTTGGGAATAGTTTTCAATAATGAAGATCATGTTCCAGTATAATTATTCTCATGTTATTATTAAGTGATTATTTATATCTCCTTTATTTATACTTACTCAGCATCTGAGTTCACTTGTATCATATCATTCTTTTCCCCATGTTTCGATGAAAGTTATTGAGAAAAATATGTCTACGAAATGTGATATTTATGAAGAAATAAGTGGAAGATGATGTGTATAATATATGATCTAGTTAGAAATGTATCCACAAATCTAAAAATTCTTGAAAAATATTATTATAGCATGGATCAAAATGTTATGTAATTAATATTATTCTATTAATATTTTTTATATGTATATATATTAAAATCATGGGTCACTATAGTATCATCAATATCATATGAATTATTGTTTATAAAATTCATATTTTTAATAGACAAAGATGAATAAACTGTGATTAAAACATGAAAGAAGTAAATCATTTATACCTTTTTTTGTAAGAAAGGGAAAGGAATCATAGGAAATGGTGAACTCATATTCACATTAAGGGTAATCTTGAAAGATATCAATCGATTATATTATGAAATCAAATGATAAATATAAGGGCATGACATTATAAATAAAACATAATGTGTTTATACCTAATATTTCATGGATCATAAAATGATCCATGGCATAAAACATAATCATTTCAAAATGCATTAACCATAAGAGTGAGAAATCATCGTAAATTAATCATGAACCATAAGTTCATGTCATATAAGTGTGGAAACTTCATAAGTATATTATCCATTTATTTTATTAAATTTAACAACTATGGCCATAAAATCATAATAGATCAGGAATCAAAACATGTTTCATATTTCATAATGGATATATCATCATCATTAATTTCCCATAGGGTATCAAGATAATTATGTTACTTTTTTTTAGAATATCAAAGACATTATCATGTTTCCCAACATTATATCATGAGATATAAATCTTTACCCAATGAATTAGAGAGAGATATAGGACTCACCTTTCACATAATTCATTTATATTTATGACACAAGATCATAAACCTATCAACATATTATAACCCTTGAAAAGGTAAATGGGTTTCATAAATAATTTATCATAGAATAACCTAAAAAAAGAAATGGTTTTCATAAAAATTTCATAAATTCATCATATCCTGACCCATAAAAAATAAATAGGTTTCGTAAACAAATTTTCATAATAATAATAAATATAACATGTATAAATAAAGGGTAATGATGAGACCATTGGTTTGTATCCCATTTAAAACATAAGAAATAGTAAATGCTATTTTTCTTTGAGGAATAATAATTCCATATAATATCATTTTCATTAGTAATCACTCATTTAAAATATTAAAATTTCAAAAATATTAACTAAAACAATTTATTTTAAAATTATTGATAAACATATAAAGAGTTCATCAATTAATTTATTTTTTATGTAAGTATAAAATAATATTCATTACATACATGTTAAAATAAGGATTGTTTTGAAATATTTGTTAAAAATACAAAACTACCTAATTTAAAAACTAAAATGATTATTAAATTTATAAAGTCTTTTGAAAATTCAAACATGTATTGAATTTTATATAAATAATAAGTTTATAATACTAAATTAATATTTAAAATATTTTTATAATACACAGAGAAGGAAGAATAATGGGATTTCGAAAAAAGAGAGAGATAAATTTTATTTTTTCTCTTAAAAACGTTATTTTTGCAATATTTTTGTACATTAAAAAGATGAAATTATATTGAAAATATTTATATTAACGAAATAATTAGAGTGGGATATAAATCATGAGTTTCATGAAAGATATATCATAAAATTTAATCATTGTAAACTTAATCATGAATAATCACGATAAACAATGAGTTTGAAATATAAAACCTTTACCACTATAGTATATTTCGATTCATAATACACATGAAATAAAGAACATTTGATGTATATCTATATCCCATAATTTCATGAAAATAATTGTAAAAAGTATTCAAGGGTATTATATACACCACAAATAATAAAAAAGTTGTGTATAATGTATGTGTCCCACGAAAATAAAAGTGTGATTAAAATATTTTATGGATTTGGAAAATTTTGAATCATAATCAATATAGAAGATTGACATTACATTAACATATCATAGTAATAAATAAATTAATTATATAAAATGTCAAACAGACCAATTCTCTTCAGAAAAGCGACAAGTAGTGGATATGGTATTTTTCTCCCTAATACCAAAGAGAGACTAGAAATCACATACCACATGTCTCTAATACCTTCGTATGATTAGGAACCTCCTATGTAAAAAAATATATTTATTATAATTATATTAAATAACAATTATCACGTATATAATACCATATATAGTCAATTTGTATCCTTTTATTACACATTTATTGACAATTCCTTGTAAAAATCATGTTAATGGTAATAAATTGTTTAATTTTTCATGTTTGTTTTGGTTTCCTAATTTCAAAATTTGAAATTTTATTAAAGATAAATAATATTAATAATGTTAATAATTATATAGATATCATATAAAATCATTATATTCCTATTTAGTTTCATCCAATAAAGTTTATATTGAAACATTAGTTAAATTGCTCATGGAGATGGTTGGTCGTATGAATGCATGAATATTGATTCCAAAATCATGAATGATTGAATGAAGAAATAGTAAATAATAATTAAACATAAAACCCATTATCGTTTCATATATATCACATAAATTAATTAAATATATCCTAACTATATTCCTTATTATGTGTAAGTTACTTCATAGGGCAGTAGTCAGTTGTACACAGGAGGGACATTATCATATTCCACCAGAAATAAAAGTAAGTGTTTATATGTGATATTATAATTAAAAAACTGTATATCTATCATAAATATCGTATAAATAAATAAAATCCATCATTATAGACAAAAATGATAGTCAATTATGGAAAACTGGTTTCATTGTTTAATGAGGTTGTTGTCTTTTGTACACACGATCGGCGGTTTCATTTTGCATTTGAATTAAGAGGGCGTGAATGTAATTAATGTCATTAAAATAGGAATTTATCAGAATATGGTAGATAATAATGATTTTATATAATCATGATTGATTAATATTTTAAGGATTTATAGAAATAAAAAAAATGAAAACGAATGGTTAAGTACAATACCTCTTTTTCGGGTAACCCCAATAGTTTTACACCTAAATATAGAATATGATTATTTAATAATAAATATCGAGACTCTAAGATATGAGAAGAATATTAAGTAAATGATTTTGGTGGGTCATTTCAGGACCAACTGGTATTAGAAGTGTGAATAGTATAGTAGAGGGTGTGGCATTTTTTACGTTGGGGATATGATACACTTGGAATTTATTAAAAGAAAAAGGTGTATCCACATTTCAAACATTATAAATGACCATAAAATGTCAAACTAACAAACATTAGATGATATATGTTCTAAACATGGAAATAAAATAGGATTTCGAAATTTTTTAGGTCATTTTACATCATATATTATTAGTTTTACCCCCGATAAACTAGGTTAACCTTAAACACGAAAATTAATTTTTTACATAGTTCACTATCCATTGTGAAAGAAAATTATAATGACATTATTATATAATATAAATTATGATGATTCAAATATTGAATCAATATTTTCAAATTTTACTCATATAAGTGGAGGAAATTAACTTAAAATTAAACCCTCAAACACGAGGATAAAATTATTTTCCAAATAAAAACAATCAAATGTATAAAAGAAATTATAATAAAAATTCAGTATGAAATTGATTTTAAAAATGTAAATTTGATTAATAAATATATTATTATAATAAATTTATAGTTAAAATAATATTAAAATTAAATGAATTATGTAAATTCTTTAAAAAAACATGCAGTTTTTAATAAAAAATAGTATTTTATACTAATCAACAAAACATTATTCTCCAAAGAAAATTCTCAAAACAATATGTCAAATATAATTTTATTATGTATATTTTAAAAAATAAATTTTATCAAATAAATTATCTAAATTTTTCAAATTTTAATTTACTATTTCTTTATAAAATGAAATAATTTTTTTTAGAAAATAGAATTTTCGAAGAATATAAGGTATTTACTAAAAATTAAATACATTTAATAATATATATTCTTTACATAAATCCACTTTAATTAAATTCATAATTTTTTTTATTCATATTCATTCCATAATTTTTAAAATATATTTTTTTAATGGTTGAGATTAAAATATAATATAAATAATATATTATGGTTTGTTAAAACTATGCGTTGCATGTAACCCAACCTATCAATGAAATTACATGTATTGGAAAAAAATAGTTCATAAAATTTAGGGATATTACATATAGTTTTAATACTTATGATTAAGTGGTATTTTACATAATGGTTTATAAGTTAGAGGATGGGATAATGATCAAGGCTATAGATGCCCGTTTTGAGGCCTTACATGACTCAAATTTAATGTAATTGATGATATTTTTTGATAGAGTTATTGATTTTAAATATAAAATTGAGGCATATATAACCTATATGTTTATAAGGTGACTTACAAAAACTGTTGTTTTAGGAAAAAATTTATTCTATTTTTGGTGAAATGAGTTGTAATGTATAGATAACCATCAAGTTTAATACTTATGTTGTTGTAGTGTAGTTATGATTATTTGGGATAAAGGTTTATCATAATTATATATCATTATAGTTTTATGTTAAATGGAAAATTATTGGAAAATATGAGATTTTATTCAAAGTTATATACATTAATTTTATTAGTCATATTGATTTAACCTCAAGAAACTTATGTTAATTGGTATCGATTACCATGGAATGTGGTTTTATGAAAATGTGGTTCATGATCTTCTGGTGGAGTTTATTGGATATAGTTGTGGTTTTAAGTTTTTTTTATTTTGTTTATTTAGGGGAAGTACAGTTGTTAGAATATTTGATTATTTCATCTATATATTTAACGTGACTTTATGAGTTATTAATGTTGTTTATAGAAAAATTAAATGGTGATTTTAAAATAGTATATGATTGATTATTTCTTATTTTTGGTTTTTGATTTGGTCAATTATATATTGAATACATTCATAGTTTTTGTATTTTGGGAATAACTTCAGTTAAATATTTTGTATTTAAGTCATTATTGTCATTTTTTTAATTCAATTATAATTTCTTACTATAATGGTATATTCATTCTTAAGTTATCAATTCAATGTTTATTAATATGATAACAACAAGTGGAATGTATTAACATCATTTTATAAATATAAAATCTATTAAATTATTATTTACATCCTATAAGAATGGTAAATCAATAATGATCATTAATTATTGAAATATCTTATGTATTAGAGGTTAAAATTGATCCAAACACATATAAAAGATGAAACTGAGCCAATGTAATGGAATGAAACCAAGTAAAATTATTTCCCTCATATTTACTATCAAGATTATTTAAAAATAATTTTAAACTAATAAAAAATTATTATTATGTGGAAAATAACACATACTTTTTAAGGTGTAGATTTAGAAACACTTTCGCAAGTTTTAGTTTTGATTCCTATAATTTTTATAAGAAAAATCTCAATTTTAAATATTGAATTTTATTGATTTTTATCTAAATAATCCCAAATTATTCATTGATTTTATATTTTATGGAAAATATTTATTTTTAAAATATTTTTGTAGTAAATAAAATAGAAATAATCGAATTTGATGTTAATTTTTTACTAAATTAAAATTTGTGAAATATTGAAAATACTATGACAAATGTTTTTATTATTTTAACTAAAAATGGGTCCTTTTATACTAGGCCAAAGGAACCAAGATAAGCTTGATGGAGACTTAATTTGATGAAAAATAAAATAAGATGCATATGAGTATTAAAAAGTACCCAAATCATACATATAGGGTGAACAAAGGCCAACTAGGCATGTGGGTGTCACCGCGTCCCCACAAAGTGTGAGTGATGTATATACGAGAACCCATCCCCATAGCATTCTTCTAATATAGGATGAGTATATTGAATATGAAATAGCACAGTCATCTTGATAGAACAACCAATATGGGATAGTAGAATAGTGAGGCACTATGAAAACATATTAGAAAGGTACTATCCTGGATCAATATCACACACCTTTTCTCAAACATTTCAATGTTCACCACTACAACATGAATATTTTTAGGCCACGAAAAACATCTATCAAGATGTACCATTTTCACCTCTACGTGAGTTAGTTCTTGAGAAAAATTCCAATATGAAGGGTCAGAACAACTATAGACCACCACAATAGGTTTTCACGATTTATTTATGTATGTTGTCATGCCATGAAGTAGGTGAGAATGAAACTCCCATAGGAAACATGTTATGTCTTAGTGAAAATAATGAACTACTAAAATTGACTATTCTATAGTATGAGGAATGATATTTTTTTCTCTTATACCTATTTAGTTCATTCATTGGTCATCCACAACATCTACTACCATTTGGCCAAGCTACCATTGCCTAATTCTTCTAACGCTATTCTACTTTTATTACCTAGATTCTGAATGAGCATTATACCATTGACATTCTACATATTTTTAATACCACTATGCTTATTCAACCAGTCTCATCCTTATACATCTCATTTCTACCACTAATCCATTTCCATTGGACACTATTATTTGTTATGCTACTATTTACTCTAGTTTCATTTTCGCCTTCCTTTATAATCTCACTTCCTTCATCCCACATCCATTCTACTCTATCCATGACTATTCCTCAAGAAATTAAAGGTGAAGAAAATAATGTTTCAATTAACTATGCCTATGATATGAGATCGAGGACCCCCTATATGTGACGAAAATACCGATACCAAAAGCAATGAACTTGTAACCATAAACGTGGAATTGAAATTTTTAATCACATGAAGAACAGATAGAGGTTCATTCTCTATATGCACAAACAATTAAGATGAGTTGGATAATAGGGCTAGTTAAAATGTAGTTATCTCAAAAATGGTTTAACGGTGAAGGATGAGATCAGAGGAAAAACTAAAATGACATATATCATAAATTTCATCCTGTATAAAATATACAAGTTGGATATAAGTAATGAAATGTGCATGCCCACCTAGTAGATCAATTTTGAAACCCTTTTTTTATAGACCCTAAGATAGGGTTTATTCACTAAATATTCATGTTTTTTAGGCCACCCCCTCTATACCCATGTGTTCCAATAAGATCTTACTAGGTTACAAGTCAGATACTGTGTGGAAAATTGAATTTATCTTAAATTAAGGCTCATCACTATTTGAATTGAAATATGGCCAAAGATTAAGAAATAGAAATATAAATAAATAAATACCCTATTATTTATCTCTATTTATGATGGAAATAATTTAAATAATGATTCAAAAAATGTTTAAATATATTTGAAGTGGTAGAAAACATTAACTAAATACAGAGGGGTCAAATGTTTAGGAATTAAAGAGAAGATTACCAAATTAAAAAATTGTACCATAGAATATTAATTTTTCTTCAAATATAGACCATGATGTATAGAAACGGGAATATGAATAGGGGGAATATGGGACTAAGATTCTTTCTATAGTTTTATAAATATTAATGTATACTATTACTCAATTTCATAGTTTTGACTTAATGTGTTCTACTATTCTCTCACATTCTCTCTCTCCCATTATTTACAATAATAACTAATACTCATGGTCTTGAGTTACTAATCTAAAGAATATCTTGAGGGATTATTCCATTGTTTAGACCAAATTCCATGTTTAATATTTTGTTTGTGTTAATCTGAGTATGATTTACGATAAATGTAATGCTCATCAAGGTCATCTATGTTTTAACTATTTCTTAAACAACAATTATATCAAAATTGAGGAGGAGGATGTTTGGTGTAATCATATATTATTGATCTCACTATATATTCATAACTAGGGATGAATAATATGTTAACATATCTAATAGAGTGTGTTCATTATTTGAATTTTGAACAAGATAGTGTAGGTTATTTCCATATGACTCTCTCAGAATAATTTTAATTCATATCTAACCAACATTTATTAAGATTTCAGTGCATCTAAAATATTTTTTTAGTTTTTAATTCCATAATCAGAAAAAAAAATTGTTTTCTAATATAATTAAATAAAAAAATTATATAGCAAGTGAATTTGGAATATTATGTGATCGATAGTAAACCTCCTAATGTGAGATTACCCTGGTCATCTAATGTTCTTCCCTAGTAAATTAATTGTATATTTTTTCCCAACCTATAAAACGAATTTCAAAATGTCTCAAGGTTTTCATGGATATAACAAGTATTTCTCTCAATATTTTTTTCACAAATATACTAAATATATATCATTTTTTTCTTAAAAAATATCTAAAAAATCTATTTTCATGATGTATTCAAACTATTATTATAATATATAGATATATTAATCATAGGTGAAATAATAAGGGATAATAGTTAACCATGATATAGAAGAACAGTTGTGATGAATTAGTGAAACAATGCTGGACATGGAGAGAAACATGAAATCGCAAGCGAAATATGCCCATGTATCTCTAGAGGAGAAACTCAAACCAGAATTTCATCCAGAGTTGAGAGAAGTATCCCAACTCGTTTTTCAAATATAATAAACTAAGGATCCCTATAATGAAATACATGAAGAACCGCTACACTTCTTAAACCATTTAATTAGGAGATTCATGGAGAATACCTTTCTACCGATACACTTATCAGTTAATAATAAAATTTTTGATGAATTTTGGGATGAGTATGACCGTTTAGAAAAGAAACTAGATTATCCAATCATTAAATAATAATATTTAACATCATTTTATATCACTATATGTTTAAAAGAATATTAAACTATCATGTTGGTTGAATATAATAGAATATTGGAGTATCCAAACTAGCTACATCTATATAAAATCAATCAATACTAAGTGGATTCTTATAGATAAGAATAAATTGATGTTTAACTAGTACAGGGAGATGCTGTTATCTAGAAATTAAGCCTATTTAATCTTATTGAAACTGAATTGAGCATCACTAGACATTATTTTTAATTTCATAAATCAATAATCTCTTGTTTTTTAGAGGAATATGGAAAAAAGTAAAGTTCAACTGAGGAAAACCCATGAAGCTCACCAAACAAATTGAATACTTATTAAAGGGTGTACATGAAGAGATTCAAGTATCTTTAATAGATAAAACTGAGATAAAATATTATTACATTAATGGGATTTATTTTTATTTTTATTTCTCATGTTTTAATATGGTTAAAATAGAGATATTATTACACCCGTAAATTCAAATGTATGAATATTGTATTTAATAGAGTGTGTGACATGAAACACTAATAACAGAAAGTAATATAACTTTCCATGACATTAAAATATATTTTATATTTATAAAAATCTATTATATATCTTATAATGAACACAACATTGATTTTATCTTGTTGTATACGTAATGAAAACATTTATTGGTAGTTTGTGTTTCACATAAGACTGAGTTTGGTGAACAACAATATATTATTAAGATACTATTATTTAATAAAATAAGAAACAACATAGTTATGAATGTTTTAGTTATGAATAGTATTAACAAAATTATTGAAATATAAGGTTTAAAAAAATTAATTCATTTCATACAAATTAATTAGAAATTAATATAATAACAAACTAAATATAAATGGAATTGTTTTTAATAAAATTACTTATCTAATCATAAACCTATTTTATCCTAATAAGATAAATTAATTAAAATTAGTGAGTGGTATTAATTTAATATATATATATATATTATATTCCATAAAAAATTTGTATTCATCAAATATATTTTATAAGTATATGATAAGAATAAACCCAATATTTCACATCAAAAATCAATATTTTCCTAAAATAATTTTTACTGCTTATTAATGGTGAAAATATTTTAAATAATTTCTGTTTGGAAATTTTATAAAATGTATACATTAAAATAAATTTTATTTTTTAAATTTGATCAAAACAATATCTTATTGTGTTTTTTTGGTATTTTTCTTCGAAGTTTCATTTTCTAATGAATAATAAAAAATACTAAATTTTAATTCAAAACTAAATTTCTATCAGATTTATTGTTATAATTAAATTATGTATTTATTGTTTTTAAATATTATATAGATAAATTATACATCATTTAATAAAATTTAGGTTCTTATAATGAATTTCACTTTGAAATTAGATATAAAAACGTAACCAACCATTAAACATTTTTAATTTAAAAACCTGCATTTTCATCACATATCTCGGATTAATTTTGAATTAATTTATACCACATTTGTATTCAAAATAAAAAAAAAGTGGATTACATATTTTTAATAATCATATTTTATAATGTCCAATTATTTCAATGTAGTTTTTTATAAAAAATATTAGCGAATATTTTTAAAATAAATTACAGTAATTAATTGAAAAATTATGATAACAAAGGAATAAACGTTAAACAAAAGAGCTAATAAAAACTATAAACTTTTCGAAAAACTATTTCACAAAAATATTTCATCATTATAATCTTTTTTTCTATTTTTCACCATTATTGAATACACGTTTCATAGAAAAAACAATAGACAAAATCTTTTTTAATAAAATTTCAAGAATGTCACTCCTCCTCTACTATAAAAATGCTCTAACCCCTCTCACTTATTCAAACTGATAAAGCCATTTAAATCACAAAAAATATGATCCAACAAGATATTAAAACCCCTAAAATAATCTTATAATCCTCCCTTTTTTCATTAATCCATCCATGGAATCCCTTTGGTGTAAACCAAAAGGAGTTACCAAATGAAGAGTTGACATCCTTCCTCAAGATCCTTTGTTTTATTCTAATTCAATTCCCCTAAAATATATATATTCAATGATTACATAATAATATTATAATATTCAATATAATCAGTTTTTTTATATTAATTTTTCTACCTACACTTACACACACTTTCATCAAATGGGTAACGAACATTCCATTCGTGTATGATGAACTGGCACCGAACGAAGTGATGATTGTTTTTTTTCCTTCACCGCCTATCATGATGGAAATTATTATAAGCACATTATTTATATATGATATATTTTATATTTATAATTCCTTTAATATTTGGGACGTGTGGACTACCGCCTCCTCAAAGCGATGTGATATATTCACATAATAAATTGAATGTTTGAAGGATGATTTCAATTATAAATATGTGACATAAATGAAATATATATTATATTAATTACATAATTAAATTTCGTAAAATAGAATATATTAGTTTCTTTATTACCATTTTGTCACACTAAAATGGTGATAATGTCGTTCATGGACCTGTGGACTACAGCCTCATCAACACGACGTGATCTATTTACATCATGGAAATTAAATATATAAGTACATATTATTAAATAAAATTTTATTTATGATATAATTATCAATTAGGAAAGATATAATATTTCATACCTTCTTTCCATAATGATCATTGAAAAATTAGAATGTTACTCATGCGTATGTATGTCATACCCTCTCCATTATAGTAATAATGGTTCATTTTTCGAAACCATCACAAATAATTGATTTTAAAATACTAATTTATTTATAATTATTTCATGATTATTATTATATATATGTTAATATAATTACCCTTTGACCAAGTTTTACCTACAAATTTTAGTTTTTACACATGAAATAAATTCGTCCAAAAAGACCCAACATAAACTTAATTGTTTAAGTATTAGTATATATAATTGTAATAAGTTATATAGAATTTAGAATAAAATTAACTAATAATTATGAATCAAGTAAATAATAAACATTAGTTTATTATTCGGGATGACAAATACACACAAGACAAGTTGGACTCAAGGTAACAGGTTTTCATCTAACCTTTTACCTCTGTGAGAAAAATGTCATATTCACCACATACTTCATTTGTATGGAGTATCTTCTACACAATTTGATATATAATATCATGAATCCAATTATCTTCATAGTATTCAAAACATTAATAAAATTTTATTATTTCATTTGTATTATGATTCAAATGTTTCAAAATGGTATGAGACACATTGAAATGTTTAAATATTATTTTCTATAAGAATGTGTTCAATAATTACCTTTGAAATCTCACATTGTTTTATGATTGTAAAATATATTTTGAAACAGTCAATTACTTGTAGAGATTTTATCTTAAATAAATATACTCTCATTAAATGGATATTACCATTATCAAATCCTTATAAATTTTTTTATATGGTGTTCAATGTGATAGTCATTCGATTAACTATGAATTATTGATAAATATGTATCTTTAATTAAATAAGGATATTTGATAAAGCACATTGTTCATGAATATAATCGATTATTCAATAAATTTGGAATTATTTCGACATGTATGGATGGGGTGGGTCTTAGTTATTGATATCCACTCTATGAATCAGTAGTCTCATGAGACAAATTAGTTAGCCAAAATAGATGGGTTATTACACAATATGCTAATATGTCTTATGAAAGGACTTGACGGTAAAGGTACCATGTACCGAGGTAATGGGGAATCTAATAATTAATCTTTTCCCTTATTTAGAATGAGATTTTATTTATCACTGGTTATTTTTACATTGAAATATCATTGGATTAATTCTATTCTATATTTATTGATTAAATGGTATGTGTTTCAGTTTCTTAACATTCCATATTTATTATACTTTATATAGTTATTTGAATGAAATGTGTGGTCAATTTTTTATATTTTAATTGTTATTACTCTTATAAATTAATTATTTATTCCAATATACTAACCATTGATAAGGATTTTTGATACCCTTATTAGGTTTCCATTCCCCGAGTTTGATGAAGAAATCATTGAATGAGATTTTGTGGATACAGTTTATTTTATTTAATTATGTATCATGTTTTATTTTATATTTCAAAATGTAATACGAGTATCATGTATTTAAAATTGTTTTCAAAAAAAAATAAACAAATCAGTTCTTAGGGATTTTATTCCTTATAATCATGTCAATGTAATAAAATAATGTATTTTCCCCAAGCTCATATGCTTCAGGTATTACTGGAGGTATTAATGGAAGTTTCATTGAAACATTTGAAACTATATTTAGAAAATATAGATTATGGAACATAACCCGAAGATATAATTTGAAAATAAGTATATAATAACTTCCTATAATTTTGCTAAGGCATATATTATGTGGGTATTCTTAGCAATACATCCATGTCTTGATACTACAAGTGGATATAGTTCTTGACCAGATGTACCTAGGGCTAAAAACCAAAAAATATTTTTTGATCCTGACTTGGTGTAACTTGGTACATGATAATGAGCCTTACTGTACACCTGGTTTAAACTCCCAGGGGATACTCTTAGGATAATTCAAATTTTTTACAAACCATTATAAAGGATATAAAAGTAAACATTCCCATAAAAGAAACCATTTTTACTATTCTGAGATTATCTATTCATAAAATTCTCATTTTATGTTAATTGCTATTCCATATTTATAATTGTACAATGTTAACTTTTTTTTAACTAATCCAGTATGTGACATTGTTCAGAAACGGAACCTGGAAGGAAAAATGGTATCACATCCCATTGAAAATGTAAATATTTCTCTATAGTGGAAACCAACATAGCATTTATTGTAATGGTGAAAATTATGGATATATTTGGGAGGCATAATTTTGTTATGAAAAATAACCATTCCTAAATAGAGAAACCAATTACATTGTTATAATTTCCTACATTTGATCTCTTTATTTTTCATAGGACTATATCATTTAGTGGGACTAAAGACCCAATAGAGGTTGAGAGATGGTTTAATTATTTGGAAAAGATATTTATGGAATTGTGATATAGTGAAAAGGAGAAGGTTAAACATACAGTGTATTGGATCCATGGTGGTGCTAATTAATGGTGGACATTTATCCAAAATAATAGAGAGGAAGAAGAAATAAAACTCATGGAATGGTGGACTTTAATGGCGATGTTATTCGATAATTACTTCCCTCATGATCAAAAAACTAATATGAAGAGAAAGATCCTTAGTTTAATGAAAAAGGAGGACGAATGTGTGGTTGTGTATAAAGATACATTTACAAGGTAAGAAAGGTTTTCTCTAGATTTCATTTGCAACAAAAAATTTTAGATTATCCATTTCTTTGTAGGTATTAAGACATGTCAGTGAATAGTGATGTTGTTACAAACCTTTTCATCATATGATGAAATATTTTTATGTTATATAATGATATAGAAAGAATTATAAAATTATTAGGGATTCAAAGGGATGAATGAGATGAAAGGGATGTAAATGCAAATCACACATAAAGAGAATAATGGAAGGTTATATTTTCCCACATTTGATAATTGTGGAAAGAATCACCCTAGGAAATTATTAAAAGGGTTATATTTTGTTATAAGTTCAGAGGAAAGTGTCCTCGGGAAAAAATTCTAAGGGAAGAGTAAAAATGATGATATTTAGTGTTATAACTACAAAGAGATGGGGAACTTTGTAATCCATTGTCCCAGGAATTAATGTAATGTAACTTAGAAGAAGCTAAGGGATTATAGACACGAACATGTTATTGACACAAAAAATGTTGAATTATTAATTGGATTGTACTTGAATTCAATAATTATGTTATATCAATATTTTATAAATAATGTACTAGATATAAAAGTTATCAAATATTTAAATTGTTTACTATATTACTATTTTGTTACGGATTTGAGATCACAAGTTTAACTCTACCAAGAAGTGATTCAGTAACAAGTTAAAATTCTTAGAAAACACATAATTAAGGGAAATTTTTCCTTTAATATGTTCTTGATATTATGATAGTGATCTTATAATAAATAGATGATTGATTTGGATAAATTAAATTGGATAGTAACAACTACCATATAAATAGTTAATGGTTTGTTTAAAATGTGGTTTATTCCATCATTAATGGAGTTTACAACACTATCTGATTTAAAGAATATTTCCAAAAACTTATTTCTTACTTAAGTAATATAGAAGAATGCATTATTCTAAAAATGTTGTATGGTCATTAAAGTTATTTCCATATTTCAAGAAAATACATAATGAAGGTGATTATATATTTGATATGTGATGATAAAAGAGATACTTCATACTGATTAAAGACTAATGATAACTTCATTTTTAAAATTTAGTGACCTTTTTTCTAATGTGTTGGATCATAAATGATTCGATATATTGAGAATTTATGAAATGTTTTAATGTATTACTTCACTATAAAAACTATCTTGTGTAAATAGATTAAGTATAAATAAATAAATTCATAATCAGAGGAAAAATTATGTTTATAGAATTGTATATTTACATATATTCAACGATGGTCAAATAATTCTACAACTCTATAAAAAGGGTCTTGAAATAAAATTGTTATCATATTATGTTCATATACAAGGAATCAAATGGTAATTTAAATCATCATATATTTAAGGTTTTGAGGCCCTTGAATTCCCACTGAGCACTTCCTTTCTTGTGACTAATTACTATAGTCATTTATGCTTTTCTACCATGTCCATGTTTTTATTTCCCACCTATATTCTTCTACTTGGGATCCTAGTTATGCGACCTTCATACTACCCTATCGATCTTATTAATAATATATGTTATTGACCAAATTTACACTAAGATTTTCAATAATAGTATTTTAAAAAATAAAACCATCGATTACTGCAATCATGTTTAAATTTTGAGGACAAAATATAATTAATGTGGATAGAATATAACACCAAAAAATTATAAAGTAAGAACATTTTATTTAATAGCGTGTGTGACATAATGAACCATGCTTAGAAAGGAATATAGTGTACTGAGAATTTATGAAATTTTGTATATTTAAAAAAATATATTTTATAGATTGTATTGCTTGAAACATTGACTTATCTTATGATACACACAATAATGAATTTGTTCGATAGTTTCTGTTACATGCATGTCCAATTTCTACCAAAAAAATATATTATTAAGATATTATTATTTAATAAAATAAGATAAAAACTAGCCGTTATGTCTTGAGTTATAAGTATTATTAACTAAATTTTGAAAATTTATTCTTTATAAATATGTATTCATTTTGTCAAAAATTATTAGAAATGGATATAAGAACCAATTGAATATAAAGGGAATGTTCTTATAGAAAACTAGGTTTATGATAATAATGTTATTTTACCCTAATGAATTAAATTAATTACAATTAGTGAGTGATATTAATTTAATATATATATATATATATTAGATATTAAATCAAATATTATTTATATTCATAAAATATATTTGATAATCATAAGATAATAAAAAACCCAATATTTTGCATAAAAATCAATACTTTTCTAAAGGCACTTTTACCGAATTTTAATGGAGAACATATTTTAAATCCCATTTTTGGGACATTAATATATATTTTTTGAAACAACAAATTATATTTTTTACCAAAGAACTTCAAAATTAACTTATGGCGAATTTTTTTATTTTTGTTTTGAATTTTCATTATTTTAATGAATAGTGAAAACACTAAAATTTAATTCAAAACTAATTTTTCATCTATTTTATTTATAAGAATAAATTAACTTTTTATTGTTTTTAAATAATAATTATATAAAAAATACACCAATTAAATCAATTAAGATCATTATAATCATTTTAAATTTATAATTAGATATAAAAACATAGCAAACATTTGAATATTTTTACACAAAAAACCTTCATTGTCATCGCATCTACAAGATTAATTTTAAATTAATTTCGGCAACCTCTGTGATTAAAATTCGAAATAATGAATTCATATATTGAATCATCAAATTTTTTAATTTTTAGTAAATTAAATTTAGTTTTTTTAAAAATATATGTTGAATTGATTAAAATTAATTACAGCAATTGATAGAAATATTAGCATAACAAAGGACAACACATTAAAATTTAGAGCCAAAATGACCTAGAAATTTGTCCAAAAGCTATTTTATGGAAATTTTAGGACCATATAATGCCTTTTACTGGATTGGCACCATTAATGGAGCAACATTTCATAGGAATAACAAGGGTTGAATTCACATTTAAATTTTTTAAAAGAATGACACTCCTCCACTATAAAAAGAAACTCAACCCTCCCCTTTATTCACATCTATCAATCCCTTTGTCTCACCAAAAATCTACTCAACTAATCCGTAAACACCTATAAATTCATCTTATATTCCCCTATTTTTCATAAATCCATTTGGTTCAAATAAAAAAGAGTTACCTAATGAAAAAGAGGCATCCTATGTCATCCTCTTTTGGATATTTTTCATTATCCACCCCCTAAAATAGTATTATTAAATTATTAAATAATAACCTAAAGACACTAAATATTCTATGTTTTTTTATGTTAAGGGTTTAAACAAAAATTACAAAAACATCTAAAAAAGTGGTAACAAATATACCATTAATGTAAAGTGAACTACCGCCTCTCAAAATGATTATTATTCATTTTTTCCTTTACCACCTCTAACGGTGGAAATTATGATAGAAACCCAGTTTATATATAATATGTATGATATATATAATGAGATTATAATTTTGTAATTTTTATATAACACATAAATTTATGCACTCCATTTGTGGGAATATGATAAGATCGTTTGTGGACATGTGGACTTTTCCATCCTCAAAGCAATGTGACAAGTTTACACATTAAATAAAATACATTATAGATTGGTTTAATAACAAAAATGACATTAATGAAATATATATGATATTCATGAAATATTTACATTTCTAGAAATATTATATATCATTTTATATATTATGATTTTCACACACTAAAAAGGTGATTACGTTATTCGTGGATGTGTGGACTATCGCCTCCTCAACGTGATGTCATTCCTTTCACATCAAAATAATTATAGATATATATATAATTAAATAAAATTATATTTATTATATTATTATCATTATATAATTAATTAATTATATGTACCTTTTTTCCATAAGGATCATTTAAAATTATGAACTTTACTCATGTGTACGTACGACAAACCATCTCTATGTGTGTAAAATTGGTTCATTTTTCATAACAATATTTCATGAATGGTTTTAAAATTATCTTTTATATATAATAATGTAATTATTATTATTCGAGATATGTTTATATAATAAACCCTTTGACCATAGTTGACATATCAAATTATTTTTTAACACTTGAATCAAATTTGGTTTAAAACACTAATATAAATATAATTTTTTAGGTAGTTGTGTAAAAAAATTTAATAAGTAAATTACAAGTAATAATAAATGTGAAAATTTTCTAAATAACATAGATAATAAATATAATTTTATTATTCCAAAAAATAAAGAAATACATGACAAGTAAAAATCATGGTAAGGGAATTTCATCTCATTTTCTACATAAGTGAGATAAATGTCATATTCACCACATAATATTTTTTTGTGGTGTATCTACTACCCCTTCTGATATATTATTTCATGAATACTTTTATCATAATAGTATCATAAATAATAATTTAATTTTATTCCTTTATGGGGATTACGATCCAAATATTTCAGCGTGGTATGGGACACTTTGGAATGTTTAAAAAAATTTCCCTCAAGAATGTGTATAATGATTACCGTAGAACTATCACTTAATTTTGTGATTGTTAACACTATCTTGAAACAATCATTTCATTAGGATCATTTTATATTAAATTTTGATATTCTTATTCAAGGTATATTATCATTTCCTAAACAATGTACCGTTTTTCCATATAGGGTTCACATTAATAATTATTCGATTAACTTGTAAATTATTGATATATATATATCATTCATTCAATATGGAAAATTAATAGGGATCATTGTTCATAAATTAAATAAATTATTCAATATGTGAGGAATTATTTGGACAAGTAAAAAATGGGTAGGGCCCAGTTATAGATAGACTCTAAATGCATTGGTAGTCTCATCAGATGAATTAGTTGGAAAAATTAGATGGGTTTTTACAAAATATGTTTCACCAAATTGTCAATAGTTTTGACAGTAAAGGTACCATATATCAATGAAATATGGAATCCAATAATAAATAATTTCCATCATTTAGAATCAATTTGTATTTAACCATTAGAAATTTTTTTGAAATATCTACTGATGAATTCTATTCTCAGTTCCTTGATTAAATAGAATTTATTTTCTTTTCAAAACACTCCAGATTGATTATTTCTCATATATTTTTTTCAATGGAATTTTTTATTATTTATTTACCTTTACATGTTGATTATTCTCGTCAATTCATTATTTATTCCACTTTAATTACCCTTAATTATCATTTCATCTCACCCTTATCATGATTCCTTTCACACTGTTATGATGAATTAGTTGCTGAATACGCATTTGAGAATGTAGTTTATTTCATTATATTAGGTATAATTTTTTATTATCTATTTCAAAATGTAATATGGGTATCATGTAGGTAGTATGGTTCTCCAAAACTAAAAAATTAAATTGTCTTATGGGATTTCATTCCTTGTAATCATGCCACTATAATAAAATAATGAACTATCTCTAGGCTTTTGGGATTTGGGTGTTACGGTTGAAATCAATGGAAATTCAATAAAAACCATGTAAACTGGATTTAGAAAACATAAAATATGGATCATTACCCTATGACAGACTTTGAGTATAAATATAGAATAACATCATAAAATTTTGTAACGGTTAATAATATGTGGTTATTCTGAGAAATACATCCTTACCTTGATATGAAATGTAAATTTTGTTTTCGAATAGATGTACCTTGTGGTAACAAATCTAAACAGGTTTGTCACGCCTAACTTGTTGTAACCAATTACATGACAACGTGCCTTACTACTGACCTATTTTGACACTCCTAGGGGATATTCATTTGATAATTTTCATTTTTTTAAACCCCATTATAATGGATTTATATGTACATTATCCCCAAACTAAACCATTCTTAGGATTATGATATTATCTACACATAAATAATTCCTTTTATTTTGAGTGTTATGAAAAATTTAAAATTATACAAAGTTCATAATTTTATGAACTTATCAAATATATACTGATTTTTAGAAATGGTACCTATAAGTAATAATGGTATCACTAAACATGGAGAATGTAGATATTATCATACCAAATAGACCATAATAGTTAGTATTGAAATAAAAAAAATTATGACATTATTAGGCTACATTTTCTAGTTATAATAAGTTTTCTGACCCCAATGGATAAACTTTTTTCATAGAAAGAATCTCATATATTAGAGTAATTTATGTAACACCACATGTTTTTCTTAAAATAAATATAAATGCATGGAAATTTGATTCATGTAGATATTTATAAGTTTCCATTAACCATAATTTTTTTTATTCTATGTTTTGAATTTCAATAAACTGTCATATACAATTGTGTTCTATAAGTTATTTAGAGTCTGATGAAACCAAATTGTTTTTTTTTTGTGAATAGTAACACACACTTATGAATAATAATATAAATAGTAATATGATACTAATTAATAGTAAATTTAATTATTATTTTATTCTTTTAAGGATATAAGATAATAACATCTTTGTTAATATTACATCGTGATATTGAAGTATTTATAGAATTAGAATTGTTAATTTTTGAATTAAGAATGATTTTTTTAAAAATTAAATAAAACATATTTCAAAAAATATTTTCAAAATATGGCCTTCATTTTTGAATTCTACACGTCGAAAAATTGTTAGGTTAAATTTTTGGGATTTTTCTGAAATTCTTTAATTTTCGATGAATTGTGAAATATGATAAAATACCGTAAAATCAAATTGTCAGTAAAATTCACTATTTATGACATAATAAGTCATTCGAGGACACTTTTTTCAAAATCACATTCCATTATTACTATTTTAGGTCACATAATCTAATACTATTCAAAATCTTGGGCAAAAATATTATAATAATGATTAAAATAATGAAAAATACCACCTCTCCTCCACTATAAATACCACCCACACTCCCCTCTTCTTCCCACACCTATAAAGCCTTGATCCATGCCTACGTTATGCCCAATACTCCTCCCATGTCTCTTCCACATGTCCTAGTGCTTCTGGTCTCACCCAAAGACCAAATCCAAAGCCCTTAAAAAGGATCTCAAGGAGAAGAGATCAAGAGGTAAACATCCTCTTTAATTTTCTTTCTTTTCGTTCATTTTTTGTTATTCTATTCATTTACCATTTGATTATGTTGGGATATTTTATTTCATATCCCACATTAATGTACAATTCATGTAATATTAATGAGATATCCACTTTCTCTCATCAAACTATTTTTATTAAATTTTAAAAGACGTCGTTAGGCTGAAGAATTTTCATGAGAAATTTCTCATGTTTTCTTTTATTTCAAGATTCCTTTCATTTATTCTTCTTTCCTAGACTCCTTTTAACCAAAAGAATTGAAATCTCCATTAATCATGTATATTATATATTTTTTCTTTTTCAGGTAAAATTCATCATAATTATTCTTTTCCTCTCCCACATATCGAAGGAATTTTAAATATTTTCCATGATGTGTCGAATTACCGTCATCTTGGACGATGCGATTTCATTTTTCTTTAAATATTTAAATTATGGTCATAAAACCATTTTTATTGTAAATCCGGGTTATAATATATGTATTATTCTTCATCCATGGTTCTGGAATTCTTTTTTACACATGGTTTTAATTTATAAAACAAAATGAGTTCATTATTATCAAACAACCACTAAAATGATCTATGAAAACATCATTATTGTTTTAACATATGTATCATCATCATATAAAACATAAAATTTATAATTGGTTTAAATTATGTTACTGAAAATATGTAAATACCTTTAAATTCAAATTCTGGAGTTTCACTTCCAATCAACAAGAACATCAATCATGAACCAATCATGGAAATCATGAAAAGAACTCACCCAAAAATAGTGCAAGGAGAAAAATACTAACAATTAAAGGGTGAAATAATGTGATGAAATGATCATATAAGAAGTTATAAACTTTAATATATTTATTTAAAATACTATTAACAATTTTTTAACCATTGTACAATAATTTTAAACAAGTTGTAAGTAAGACAAGCCTGAGGTGAGAAAATTCTTATCCCGATTTCCATTCTCTAGTTTGACCTTCTACTTGATTATTTATGTGATATTTAAATTGTTTTTGTGAAGGGTTCTATTAATATTATGTTTTATCATATTTATTTATAGTATATATACATAATCTATCCACTCTATTAATTATCTCTTCAATTGTATGATATTTATAATGGGTTTTTCTTCAAGAATCCTCTTTTTAAATTCTGTTTTACAAAATTCAAAAGTAATGTCTTTATGAAATTATTCTTGTTGTATGGTTTTGTTTTGGTTCTAGGGAATTTTTTATGATGAAGGGTGGGATGTATATTTTCCTCCAATGCATTTTGTATGTGTAAGTTAGAGGTTGGACAAATGGTTACTCCAAGTGTAACTGCGATGGTAACATTAATTGTAAGGTAGCCATGAGTGTTACAAATTATAAGGTAGATTAGAGGGTTACAATGTTATGTATGTAATTCCCCATGATAAATTTATGATTATATTTATTTTCTCAGGTTTTTTGTGGATCTTGTGTAAATATCATGTTACGCGAAGTAAGTATATATGGGTGATAAACATGTGTTTTCAAAATGCTTTCATATGTTATGAGTATTCATGGACTAATGTGATCTTTCCTTATTTTTTATCCCTTACAGAGCTTTTGTTCTCATCTCAGGTTTTTAAATGATTGTCATAGGTTAATGGATGTGTAAGAAAAATAATTAATCCATTTTAAATGATGAATAATTGTCAAAGAATCATGTTTTATGTTTTAATGTTTTATATTTTGAAAAAAATGAAGACTATTTTTATGGTGTCCACTCTATAATAATGTGTAATTCCATGAATGTGTTATGTCCCAATTTTTTAAATCTCTAAACATGAAAAGATTCTCAATTTAAAAAAAGTTTTTACTTAACTAAATTCAAGAGTATGTACGTAATATGGTTGGGTTCTTATAGTTTGTATTAGATGATGGTTTAGAAAACTTTATGTGTTAGGGTGACGTTAAAAGAATATAATAAATGTTTTTTTACTTTATTATTAATTTGAAAATTTTAGAATTTAATTATTTCCATGTTTCTTCATCTAAGATATGTTTGTTTATAATGGTTGGTCGTAGAAGGAATAGGGATGCCGAAGATGAGAGGCACTGAAAGAATGACATCCTTCCGGATCTACATCCCAGAATGGTAGGGATTGGAACCAAACAGTTTGTGAAATTAATGGCTCAGCTAACACATGAAATAAAAATTGGTGGCATCCATGAAAGAGAACCAATATAGGTACCACAACGGTACATGACAATAGTGGAACATTTTATGAGACAACACCCCCTGCATTCAATGGATCTTCTGACCCAGTCGCAGCTGAAGGATGGATCAAAGACCTTGGAATGATATTTGATGTTATGGGATGTTCATAAAATAAAAAGGCAATTCTTTCCATTTATCATTTTGAAATGGAAGCTAAACAGTGGGGGTCAACTGTAAGGAATATTACGGGTAGAGTAGAGTTTTATTCCTTAGAGTGGGATGAATTTAAAAGTCTTTTCCATGAAAAATATTTTCATAAGGTGGTGCGACTTAGGATGGAGAAGAAATTCCTAAAATTTAAGAAAAATGAGGAGGATTCAGTGGTTGTGTATGAAGAAAATTTCACCTGACTGGCAAGGTATAATCCAAATCATATCCTGGATCTTGATAGAAAAATAAACCCCTTTTACTCATGATTGATGCCAAGGTATAAAAGGGCATATGCCTCTCATTAATTCAAAAGTTATGAGAAAATTGTCCGATGTGCTGAGAGGTTAGATATGGAGTTTTCTGATGATCACATTCATTTTGGAAACAAATACAAGAATAGGTCCAAATGGCAAGAAATAGGTAAGAATCAACCAATGAAATCTGATGGTATGAAAATCTGATATCTATTTTGTGAAAAGTGTGGTAAGAAACACCATATGGAATGTCTTAGCAAAACTGGGAAGTGTTTTAAATGTGTTAGGTTTGGACATATGGCCCGATATTGAAATTAAAATGATCCTAAGACTAATCTTGATAAGAATATTGTAAAGTGTTTTGAATTTGGTGAGATGGGTCATTATGAAAATGTCTACCCAAAGAGAGATCTGAATGATGCAAAGATGCCAGACTATAACCAAAAAGGTGTTGTGAGATCCTTTGCGACAACGTAAGAAGATGTCAGGCCATTCAATGTAGTTGTATGTGGTACAATTTTTGTTCACTCCGAATTTTCTACAGTTTTGTTTGATATGGGGTCTACACATTCCTTTGCCTATGAGAAATTTTCTGATAATTGAGAAATATCACCTCAATAAATGAAACAAAAACTTGTTGTTAATTCACCAGGGAGAAATATTATTTAAAATAGAAATTATAATAATCTTTCTATTGTGGTATGTGGAAAGACATTACCTACAAAACTTGTTGTTTTACCCTTAGTCGAGTTTGATGTTATTCGGAGAATGGATTGGATATTTGATTATCATGCTATGATTGACTGTAGAGCTAAAGAAGTTTTTTTTCAGAAATAGTTTCAGTTTATATACAAGAATGAACCCATAAAATTGATAACATATCAGGAAGATGAGAAACTATTGAAAGATGGAAATGAAAGTTATCTTGCTCATATTGTTGAAAACAAGGGAACTATTCAGATGAATGATGTGCCATTGGTAAATGAATACAGTGATGTTTTTCCGATGAGTTACCCAGTCTCACACATGATCAGAAAGTCAAATTCATATTTGACTTAGTTCCTAATGCTAAGACAATTTCAAAACCCCCTTATTGTATGGGTTAAGTAGAACTTCATGAATGGAAAAATTAGTTGTGGGATTTTCTTGATAAAGGCTTCATTCATCCTAGAACTTCACCAACGGGAGATCCTATTTTTTTTAAAATGAAAGATGGTTCCATGAGAATTTTCATTGATTATAGAGCTTTGAATAATATCACTGTTAAAAAAAATATCCTTTTACTCATATTGATGACTTGTTTGATCAGCTCCAGAGAGCACAATACTTTTCCAAGATTGACTTGAGATCCGGATACCATCAGCTGAAGGTGATAGAGGATGACATCCCGAAAATAGACTTTCATACATGATATGGGAATTATGAATTTGTTGTTATGCCCTTTGGGTTAACAAATACTCATGTTGTGTTCAAAAATCTTATGAATATAGTATTTCATGAGTTCTTGGATAAGTTTGTGGTTGTGTTTAGTGATTATATTTTAGTATTTTCTAAAAATAAAGAGGAGTATGAAAAAAATCTTAGGGTTGTTTGAAAAACTGTAAAAGAAAAGAAACTTTATTGAAAATTCAAAAAGTTTGATTTTTGGTTGCAACAGATTTCTTTTCTTGGGAATATTGTAAATAAGGATGGAATAATAGTTACTCTTACCAAAACAAAAGTAGTTTAGGAATCTCTAGGACCCACAAATGTTACAGAGATTCGTAGTTTTCTTAGGCTAGCAGGTTATTACTGACGGTTTTTAGGAACTTTGAACGGTTATCTATACCAATAACTAAGTTAAAACAGAAAGGGGGTAATTTTTTTTGGATAGAAGAATGTGATTTTTGTTTTCAGTAACTGAAGAAGAAAATGGTGAATTCTATAGTTTTGGCCTTTCCTTCCTATAATGGTGAGTGTGTTATCTACAGCGATGCTTCTTTGAAGGGCCATGGTTGTGTTTTGATTCATAATGATCAGATAATTTCTTATTCTTAGAGATAACATAAACCTAATGAGATAAATTATCCCACAAATGATTTGGAATTGGTAGCTGTTGTTTTTTCGTTGAAAATTTAGAGGCATAATTTATACAGAGCCAAATGACAAATATATACTAACCATAAAAGTCTGAAGTATATATTCACTCTGAAAGAATTAAACACGAGGTAGAGAAGATGGATAGTACTGATAAAGGATTATGACTACATGATCAATAACCATCCTGGAAAAGCAAACAATGTGGCAAATGACTTAAGTCAAAAACATCATGCATCATTAACTATGCTTCGTTTGGAACATGATCCCCTGATTAATGAATTGATGAATTAATGCATAGAAGTTGTTGGTGCAGAAAATACCTCTATTTTGTTTTAGGTTTCAGTGTAGTATTCATTTTTAGATAGAATAACGAAAGTTCAATAAAAATGAATGTGAGCTATAAAAAAAGGTAGAGTTGGTTAAAATGGGTAGGTTTCCAAAATTTAATCTTGATAAAGATTGTGTTTTGAGATTTTCTAAAAAGTTATGTGTTCCTTGTGATTCCCAGTTGAAGAAAGAATTGTTGTGTGAAGCTCATAGTTCTCCATTTTCAGCTCATCCTTGAAGTACTATGATATACATATGTAACGACCCAAAATTTTGAATAAATATTGTTTCCGAATTTTGTGTGTTATTTTATTTTTTATACTCAACAAAACTATTTCATTGGATAACATGAGTATATATAAAATGAGACTGTTGGTTTTTTCACTGTTATGTGACCATTGGTCAATATGACCGCTAGAAACTAAACATTTTGATATTTGCGTCTAAATACAAGTGATCTTGTTTAATTAATATAGAAAGAAGATTTGATGGCCTCACCCAGTAGTCTTAGACTGATCGAAGCCCATCTAACAGAACTTGGGAAGGAGGTAGAACCACTGGGCTTTTCTCTGGACCAAACCCAATCCGAACTTCATCGTGTGAAGCTAGAACGGAATCTCCTTCGCGAGAAGTTCAAACTGATTGAAATTACTACTCGTGTGATGTTGGTCGAGCCTCCCTCGGATTCTCTCACCTTAGCACACCTTACACTTAGGTCCTATGCTGGTGTGATAAGGGGCTATGTAAGGAGACTGTAACTGCATTGTGTCATCCTTTATTTTAAATAAAAAATTTTGATTTCTTCTTATGATGAAGTTTATGAATTTTCAAATGTCTGGATAAATATAGTATACATATTTTTGGTGAATTTTAGAGAAAGGATATTTTAAAAAATCTTTATGTAAGCCTTAAATAATTAAAAATGTGTAATGATTTTCAAAAAATGATCTTCTACAAATATGTTCGGTACGAAATTGAGGGTCTAATAAGATCATCATGATTTTTGATGAATAGTAAATTATGAATAGTGATTTTATGCTTAGGATTAGTAATGTGACTAAATGGATTAGTAATCTCACTTAAATAAAGCATTAATATAATCTACGCACCTTGATTAAGTAATGTGATTCAATAAAATTGGTAAATAACGGTTTCATAAAGTATTAGTCAAGTATAAGTTTTTTCGGATGAATAGTGTTTTTTAATTAAAAATTAAATTAAAAATAATTTGAATTTTTTTTTATAAAATGGTCTTAATTTTTGAACTCAGAGAATCGATATTATGTTATGGTAATTTTATGGGATTTTTCTGAAAAAAATGAATTCTGGATGAATAGTGTTTTTATTTAAAAATTAAATTAAAAATATTTAGAAAATTATTTTTATAAAATGGAGTTCATAATTGTAATTAGAACATCGATATTTGGTGAAGGTGAAATATTGGGGTTTTTCTGAGAAAGATGAATTTTCAGTGAATAGTAAAAATGCAGTTTTAGGGTTTCGGTATGTTTAATGACATCATAATTGTGTCATGATGATGTCATGAGATGTTTTAATGCTTGTAAGACCAAGGGTGATTAATTATTGTATTGGCGGCCCCATATGGCCTAAATCCATGGGAAAGACCATGGGAGAGTTCATGGTTTTGAGAAAACCACATGTGAGGTGTCCCTTGGCCCTTAATGCCTGGTCCCCTCACATTCCCTATAAATACCCACCCTTTCCTCCTTTAGTTTTCACTCCCAACTCTCCCCCAATGAAGATCTGGTCTCTTTATTTCCCAAGGAGTCCTCCCAAGGTTCCCCCAAGCCCTCAAGGTCAAAACCGTTGAGTATTAAGAGTTACGTTTTAAGGTAAGGGATCTGACCTCTCTCTTTCTTTTCAAGTAATCTCTTTTATGTCATTTCTTTTATACTACATATTCTTCTGTTGGATGAATTTCTTCTATATTCATATTTCTTCCCCTTTCATTTTCATATGATGAGATACCCCATCTTTCTCTCATCAATTCGTTTTAAGAAGTTTAAGTGGCGCCGCTAGGCTGTCGAATTTTTAAGGGGATTCTTTCACCCTTCTCATTATTTTCAAAGTTCTACTTTCATGTCAGGTTTTTCAAGTTCTTTTTTTAATTATGTTTGGGTATGATATCTATATCTGTCATACTGAACTCTTATGTTCACATAATGAGATACCCTATTTGATCTTTTCAAATAATTTTTGTTGAAGTTTAAGTGACGCCGTTAGGATGCTGAATTTTCATAAGAGAAATCTAATTTTTGTCTTCCTTCCATTTTTTTCATTTCAATTGGTATTTACTTAAAATTTAATTACCATGTTCATATATCCTTATTATTATGTTCCTCTACTGTTTTATGGGTCATTTATGAATGTTTGACTCATGTCCCCTCTCTTTTCAATGTTTTCTAAAACCCCGAAACATAGCCGTTATGCTGCAGAATTTTCATCTCGAAATCCCTCTCTCTTTTCTCAAAATTATTTTACGTTATAAAGTGAATACTCAAAGCTCTGATTTCTATAGGGTAATTCACATATATATCAATATTTTCTATTTTAAATTCTGGGATTTACATACATGAGACCTGCTCTCCCCTTCCGTGGGTTTAAAGCGACGTAAAGATCATGTCTTTAAAGCAGTTTTTAAAACATTATGATTATGAAATGAAACCCATTTATTTTGTTCTATATGGGTTATTTATGAAATTTTTGATGATGATATATGTGACTCACATGATAATAATGGAAAATTTAAGGGTTTTCCCTAATAGTTCTCCAATGCATTGGGTAATGATGTAACTACTAGAGATTACAATTTTCAAGATATCTTGGTGAATAACCTTTGTAATTTTCAAATGACACCTTGGGGATGGATTGTGGTGATATGTTCATTATTGTCTATGTTAAATGATGTAGCCACATCTTCAAGTTATGAAAAATGTTATTCTTATTATGATATATCTCATGATTTCTTTCTCATGCCTTAAAGTTCTTTTTCATGACATTGTTGATGTATCTCAAGTTCACATGTAAATGTTTCCCCTTGTTTCCCTTACTGGGCCTTCTGCACACCCTTTCGTTTGATGTATGTACCCAGGTTATGAGATGTAGTAATGAACCTAGGACAAACATAAGGAGAAGCCTTTCAAGTGATTAAGAAGAATGTTTTATGTTTTCATGTTTTAAGTTCCTGGTTTCCAAGACACTAATCCTTAAAGATCCTCAGTTTTGTAAAATGTAATGAAAGTCTATGTGATAAAAAGGCGAGATGCTATAATAGACACCTTCAGATGTATTATAGATGGGATGGAATGAAAAGAGATATTTCTGAATTTACCATGAAATGTTTGAAATTTCAACAGGTTAAAGAAGGGAAATAGTTACCGATTGGGATGCTTCAGCCTTTTCCAGTGCCAGAGTGGAAATGGGAAAATGTATCAATGGAATCTTTGGTGGGACTACAAAGGACTTCTCGAGGTAGCAATGTGATTTGGGTTATTATTGATCGGCTCACAAAATCTGCACATTTTTTTCTATTCGAGATTCAATGTCTTTGAATCAGCTTTCTAGATAATACCTCAAAAAGATAATTAGGTTACATGGAGTTCCTCTTTCCATTGTATCTGACTGAGATCTCAGGTTCACTTATAACTTTTTGAAGGGACATTAGAAGTCGTTAGGCACAACGTTAAATTTCAATAAAACTTTTCATCCTCAATTATATGGGCATTCCAAATGAGTGATTCAAGATTTGGAGGATATTCTTTGAACTTGTTTAATCGACTAACAAGGATTTTGGGATAAAAATATTTCCTTAGTTGATTTTTCATATAATAACATTTTTCATTCCATTATACAGATGGAAATGTTTTTAGCCTTGTATGGTAAGCGGTGTTGGACTCTAGTGTTTTGGGATGAAGTTGGTGAAAGAATTTCGATGGTGCCAGACTTAGTAGAAGAAGTGGCTATGAAAATGGGGATGGTTCATAAGCATATGAATACTGCTCAGAGCAGGCAGAAAAGTTATGCATATAACAGAAGTAAAGACTTCACTTTCAATGTAGATGACCATGTTTTCCATAAAATCTCTCCTTGGAAAAGTGTAATGTGTTTTGGTAAGAAAGGGAAGCTAAGTCCACGGTTCATCGACCCTTTTGAAATCATGGAGAAGGTCGGAACAGTTGAATACCCGGGAGATTTTCCTTAGAGTTTGTCTTTGGTACACAATGTTTTTCATGTTTTGATGTTGAGAATATATGTGCCAGATTAATCACATGTATTGAGCCCCCTGGAAGAGAACCTTTCTTATAATGAGAAACCAGTTCAGATTCTTGATCGAAGGGAAAAGGTATTGCAGAATAAGGTAATCCCTGAGGTAAAGGTTTTGTGGAGAAACCACATGGTTGAAAAAGAAACATGGGAGTCTGAAAATGATATGAGGGGAAAGTACCCTTAGTTGTTTAATAAGTAAATAACATCGTAAGGATTTATTTTCTTGATGGTGGGGATAATATGACACCTAATGTTTTTCTTTAAATAGATAGAAATGAATGGAACTTTGTTTTAAGTAGATATTTATAACTAGACTTTAAACATAATTTTTTCACTTATATGTTTTGAATTTTGAGAAACTATCATCTACAATTATGTTTAGTCAGTTATTTAGAGTATGATGAAACCAACTTGTTTTTTTGTGAATAGTAACATACCCTTATCAATAATAATAAGAATAGTAATTAGAACCTAATGAATAGAATTTTTTTTATTAATTTATTTTCCTAAGGATTTAAGATAATAACATCTTGGTTAATTTTTCATCGTGATATAGAAGTTGTTATAGAAATAGAATTGTTAATTTTTGAATTAAGTATTCTTTTATTTAAAATACAAATTAAAAATATTTAGAAAACTATTTTCAAAAAATTTACTTCCTTTTTCAATTCTACACATTGAAAAATGGTTGGGGTAAATTTTTAGGATTTCTCTGAAATTCTATAATTTTCGATGAATAGTGAAATACAATAAAACACTGTATAATCAATTTATCAGAAAAATTCACTGTATATGACATCATAAGTGATGCAAGGAAACTTGGTTCGAACTCACATGCCATTATTACTATATGATTTAACATAAACTAAGTCTATTCAAAATATTGGGCAAAAGTATTATAATATTGATTAAAATAATGAAAAACACCCCCTCTCTACCACTATAAATACCACCCTCACTCCCCTATTATTCCCACATTCTCAAGTCTTGAGACATTCCTATGTTCTCCCCAATACTCCTTCCAAGGCTCTTCCAAACATCTTAGTGCTTCTCCTATCACCAAAAACCAAAACCAAATCCCTTAAGAAGGATCACAAGGAGAAGAGATCAAGAGGTTCACATCCTCTTTGATTTTCTTTCTTTTGGTTCATTTTATGTTATTTTCTTCATTTACCTTTGGATTATGTTGGGATATTTAATTTCATATCCCCCCTTATTGTCCATATTATGTAAGAGTGATGAGATATATCTTTTATCTCGTCAAACTATATTTATGAAACATTAAGATACGCCGTTAGACTGGAGAATTTTTTGTGAGAAATTTCTCATGTTTTTATTTATTTCAATATTCCTTTATTTTGTTCTTCTTTACTCACCTTCTCTTAACAAAGAGGCATGAAAGATCCAGGAATCATTTATATTATATATGTTCTGTTGTTCAAGGAAAATTAATCATCATTATTTTTCTCCTCCACCACTTATCGATGGAATTAAAAATATTGGCCAGGATGTGTCGAATTACCGACAGCGTGGACGATGTGATTTCATTTGTATTTAAATCCTTCAATTATGGTCATAAAACCATTGATATGGTGTAACCTGTTATAATATATTTATTACGTCTCATCCATGGTTATGGAATTATTTTGTACATATGGTTTTAATTTATAAAACAAAATGAGGTCGTTATTATCAAAGAACCACTAAAATGATCTAAGAAAATATCATTAATGTTTTAACTTATGTATCCTACTCAAATAAAACATCAAATTGATAAATGGAATAAATTATTTTTATGGAAATATTTAAACAAACTTCCATTCCAATTCTACAGTTTCACTTCTAATCAATAAGAACATCCCTCATGAACCAATCATGGAAATCATGTAAAGAACTCACCCAAAAACAGTGCAAGGGGAAATATAATAATAATGAAAGGTTGAAATTATTTGATTAAATGATCATATAATATGTTATAAACATGAAAATATCTCATTAAAATACTAATAACACTCTTTTAACCATTATACAATAAGTTTAAACATGTTTGAAGTAAGACAAGCCTAAGGTAAGGGAATTCTTAACCCAATTTCCATTTTTTAGGTTGACCTTCTACTTCATTATTTATGTGCTATTTTAATTGTTTGTTTGATGGGTTATTTTTTTTATTATGTTTTATTATGTGTTCTTACTGTATATATACATACTTCATCCACTCTATTAAGTCTCTCTTCAATTGTATGATATTTATAAGGAAATGTTCTTTAAAAATCCTCTTATTAAATTCTATTTTACAAAATTCAAAAGTAATGTCTTTATGAAATTATTCATGTTATATAGTTATTTTTTGATTCTTGGGAATTGATTATGTTGAGGGTGGGACCTATATTTAACTCCAATGCATTGGGTATGTGTAAGTTGGAGGTCAGCCATATTTTTACTCCAAGTGTAACTGTGATGGTTACACAAATTGTAAGGTATCTGTGAGGGTTACAAATTATAAGGTATCCAATAGGGTTACAAGATTATATAAGTAATTCCGCAAAACAACTTTATGATTATATTTATTTTCTCATGTTTTGGGTGGATCTTTTTTAAATATAATTTTACATGAAGTAAGTATATATGGGTGATAAATAAGTCTTTTGAAATTGCTTTTATATGTTATGATTATTCATGGACTAATGTGCTCAACCATTCTTTTTCATCACTTACTAAGCTTTTGTGCTCATCCCATGTTTTTAAATTATTTTCACAGGTTAATGGATGTGTAAGAAGAAGAATAAATCCATGTTAAATGATGGAGAATGGTCAAAGAATCTTATTTTATGTTTTGATGTTTTATATTTTGAAAAAATGGAGACTATTTTTATGGTATCCACTCTGTAATAATGTGTAATGTTATGAATGTGTTAGGTCAAAATTCTCTAAAGCTCTAAACATGAAAATATCCACAATTTAATGGAAGTGATTTCTTGAAAAAATTCAAGATTATGTTTGTAATAAGGCTGGGTCCTTATAATTTATTAGATATATGCCTCGATAATTTATTGGGACTAATGACAGAATAGAGTTGTAGAAATGGATTAATTATTTGTGGAATATATTTGTGTCATTGGGATATGGAGAAAAATAAATGGTTACCCTTGCGGTGTATTTTCTCCAAGTGGATGATGATTCAACGGTTTTCCTTGATCCAAAATATTAAGGAGCAAGGAGAAATAGAAATCGAGTAATAGAGGAATATTAAAGAGAAATAATTCATTAAATACAACCCTCTTGATCAACAAGTTGAAGTGAAGATAAAATTTGATCCGTTAATGCACAAAAAAAGTAAAAAAATTATGAAATATTATGAAGCTACCTTTACAAGGTTAGAAATATATGATATAGATTTCAAATGAAGCACATAATTAGAGATTTACCATTTATTTGAAGGGCTTAATCAAAATATCTAATGAGTATTGGTGTATCAAATATTTTATTCACACTATGAAATTGTTTTATGTTCTATAAAGACATAGAATGAATTATCCAAGTCTTAAGGATTCAATGGAAAGTAAGAGAATAAGATAATGGAATAGAAAATCCTGGATAAAGAGAACAAGGGAAAAAATTATTTTCCCACATGTTAGAACTATAGAAAGAATAACCCTGTGATATTCTTGAAAGGATTTGGATTTTTTTATATGTGTTGAGAAAAGGGTCACCAATGAAAAGAATCTAATGGAATGAAGGAAAATGTTGTTATTCAGTGTTACCACTAATTGGATAACGGGAAATATTAAAAAATAATTCCACATGGATGAAGGAAATGTACCTTAAAATAAGATAGTTGATAAATGTCAAGAATATTTTATTGACACAACTAGATTGAAATTATTAATGGGATTGTACTTGGATTCAGAAATTATCTTATTTTAGAATTTTATCAATGATTTTCTGTTTATAAGAGTTATAAAATATGTAGGAATTGTATGGTACTACTATTTCTTTGATTATTAGAGTTTACAAGTTGAATGGTACCAAGAAAAGTGATTTAGTGTTATGTTAAACATTTTGGGAGACACATGGTTAAGGAGAATATAACCCTTAACATGTTCCATATACTGAGATAATGATGTTGGAATAAAAATATGATTTATTTGGATAAAAATAATTAGTTAGTACCAAATTTATTGTAACTAATTAATGGTTTGTTGAATATTCATTTATTCCATCATTGATGGATTTTAAAACACATTTGGATTTCAAGAATATATCCAAAACATGTGTTTTGCTAAAGGAAAAAAGGATGAATGAATGTTTACAATAATGTTTTATTTTAATTCACATTATTACCATATTTTAATTGAATACATGATGAAAGTGTTCATATATTTGGTATTTTATGACTAAAGAGATACTTAATGTTGATTTATTAATAATTATATGTTTATTTTTTTAATTTATAGACCATGTTTCTAAATTGGGGGATCAAATCCCATTATAAAAGGTTAGCATTTATGAAATTTTTTAATGTATTACTTCACTATATGAAGCATCATGTTATAATAGATGATTTATAAATAGTTAGAGGTGTATTAAAAATAAAAATTATGTTTATATAAACGTGTATTTACCTATATACATAGATGGTGAATGAATACTTCAAATCCAAAAAAGGGTCTTGAAATAAAAATGTTATCATATTGCACTCATATCAGATGAATCAAATATCCCTTTAGATCATCATATATATATAGTTATAAGGACCATAACATTCCATTAATAAAATAATTTATTGTAAACAATGACTATAGTTATTTATGAATTTCTTCTATATCAATGTTTTTCTTTCTTACCTTTGTTATCCTACTTTGGATCCTTGTTATATGACCTTCAAAATTCCAAATCTCAATTAATAATATTTTTTGAGGATTATATTTACAATGTGGGATTTTCAATAGTATTATTTTAAAATATCAAACCCTTAATTACTAATATCATGTTTAAATTTCGATTATTCAATTTAATTAAGGTCGGTAGGATTAAACACCCTGATATTTTAATGTAAGAGCATTATATTTAAGAGCATGTGTGACATGCAACATTATGTGTAGAAAGGAATGTAATATATCGATAATTTACTATATATTTAATATTTTATCTAAATATATATTATTTATTGTAATTTATGAAATATTGATTTATCTTATGTTACACACAATAAAGACTTTGTTCGGTAGTTTTTGTTACATGCACAACTAAATTTTACGAAACAACAATAAATTATTATGGTATTATTATTTAATATAATATAATAAAACCTATCCATTAAATTATTAGTTATGAATATTTGAAACTAAATTATAAAAATCTATGGTTTACACAAAATAATTCATTAGTAACAAATTAATACGAATAGAATATAAGAACCAATAGAATATAATGGGAATGTTTTTTAAAAAACTATATTTTTGCCCAAAATATTTTTTATCCTAATAAATTAAATTAATGATAATTATTGAGTGTTATTAATTTAATATATATATATATATATATTATATTCAATTAAATACTTTTTACCTTCATCCAAATTATAAGATAATAACTAACACAATTGTTTGAATAAATATTAATATTTTTCGAAAGGCTATTTTACATCATTTTAATAAAAACCTTATTTAAATACAATTTTTAGAAATTTTAAAAATATTATATGTCAAAATCATTTTTATTTTTGAAATATAAACATAAAAATTCTATTAGGGTATGTTTTTGGTATTTTTCCCTAAAGTTTCATTTTTTAACGAATAGTGAATAATACTGAATTTTAATTCAAAATATATTTTTTTGTAATTTATTTATAAGTATAAATTAGTTTTTTTTATTTTATATTTTATTTATATTAATAATAATTTATTTAATTCAATTTAGGTTATTATAATCAATTTTAATTTGAAATTTGATGCAAAAACATAGCAAACGTTTGAACATTTATACATTAAAACCCTCCATTGCCATCCCTTCATCGTGTTTAATTTCCAATTCATTTATGTCAAATATGTAATTGAAATTTGAAAATAGATTACATGTTTTTAATAATAATAATAATATCTAATTTATAATAATGAAAAAATAATTTTTGACCCAAAGTATTACTGAAAATGATTAACATTAATTACATCAATTAAGGGAAAAATTAGTTTAACAGTGGAATAAACTAATCAATTAAATGAAAAAACAACCTAAAACCTTCTACAAAATATTTTTCATGGCTATATATTAACCCTATTATCCCTTTTATAGGATTTGGATAATTATTGGATCTAATTTCCATAGTAAAAAACATGGGTGGAATTCCCTTTTCAAAAATTTACATGTGTGCCACTGGACCTCCACTATAAAAGGTATTCACCCCTCCTTATTCACACCTATCAAGACCATTGTATCACCCAAAATCTGAACATATAATCTCTAAAAACCCATAACATAATCCTATAATCTTCACATTTTGTATAATTACATCCATTTAATCCATTTGGTGTAAACTAGAAGGAGTTACCAAAAGATAAGGTAAGATATTTCTTCAAGCTCTTTTGTTTTCTTTTCATTCAACACTCAATAAAACATTATTATTAAATAATTGAATAATAAATAAACTTAGGTTTTTTATATTAATGATTCATCCTATAATTACACACACATACTTGAAATGGGTAACAAAATTACTATTCTTGTACAGAGAAGTATCAACTCATGAAATGATGATTATTCATTTTTCCATTACCACCTCTCACAGTGGGAATTATAATTGAAAACATATTTATATATGATATATGTAATATTTATAATTCCTTTATGATTTTTTAATTTTTGTATAACGCATACCCTTCTTCACTCCATTTTTGAAAATATGATAACATTTTTTGTGAATGTGTGGACTACCGCCTCCCCAATATGATGTGATATTTTTTCTAAAAGGTTGGGGCCAAAGCCTCATTTATTATTAAATCAAAGAAAAGTCTTCTTTAACTAGGTAGAGGAAGACCCATTACATAGCCCAAAGGCCTAGTGGGCATTTCGCCCATTACATGGCCTGTAGGCCCATTTTTTATTGGCCCAAGTCCCATTCTGTGAATAGTACTACTACAATACCCACGCTGCTACTGTCCTACATAGTACCTATAACTGCTACAGTACCTTGCCACCTCTATAGTGTCCTACCGCCGCTACAGTGCCCACCAATGCTATATTGTCTCCGATGCTATAGTGCACTACAGCACTGCTACAGTGCCTCTGCCCAATGGGTTTCGAACCCCCATTTTTCTTGTAGAATTAAGGGGTGCTTACCACTAACCCAAGCCTCAACTACACCCCAATATAATGTGATATGTTCACAAATTATATATGATTTTTTAAGGATGGGTTTAATTAAACGTTTGTGAAATAATATTATTATATATGATATTAATGAAATAATTACCTTTCGGGAAATATAATATATCATTTTCTTTATTACTCCTTTCATGCACTAAAATGGGTATAACATCGTTCTTGGGTGTGTAGACTACTGCCTCCTCAATGCAATGTGATTAATTTTACATAACTAGAATTATATTTAAATATATATAACTATATATTCTTAAGTAACATGGTTATTATGATTTAATTATCTTTCTACAAAGTTAAAATGTTCTATAACTTCATTCCATAACAATAATTGAAGAAATGGAACGTAACTCATCTGTGTGTATGGCCTAGCATCTCTGTAATTGTAATGTTGGTTCATTTTACATAACTCTATTGCGTGATAGGTTTTAAAAGTATAATTTATTTATAATTATATAATAATTATTATTAAATAGATTATTATATAATGACCCCCACTGATTATAGTCTACAATGTTTATTTTAACACATGAACCGAATTTGATCAAAACACAAGAAGAAAATTAAATTGTATTAGTAGTTATATAAAATATTGCAATAAGTGAAGTAAAAGTAATAATAATCTGATAAATGTTTCTAAAGAAAGTAAATAATTAACATAATGTTATTATTGATTAATACAAATACACCCATGAAAATTTGGACTCAATGTAAGGGATTATCATCTCACTTTTTACATCTATGGGATAAATATCATATTCCCCACTTGCTTATTTTGTGTTCTATATTTACTACTCCTCTTGATATATTATATCATAAATTATTTTATCTGAATGGTTTTTAAAACATTCGTTGAATTTTAGTTTTTCATTGGTATTATGATTTTAATGTTTCAATGAGGTATGGGACATTTCAGAATGTTTAATGATTATTTTCCTCAACGATGTGTTAAATGATTACCTTTGCAATCTCATTTTATTTTTTGATTGTCATCTTTATCTTGAAACAATAAATTCATTATTACCATTTCATATTAAATTTCTAAATTCTAATTCAATTAATATTATCATTTTTAAAACCATATTCCATTTGTTCATATGGTTTTCACTTAGATTTTTATTCCATTAACTAGGGAATTATTGATAAATATGCATCTTTCATTCAATACATATATTTGATAAGGTTCATTTCCCAGGAATTAAATTGATTTTTTGATATATGATGACTGCATTGTAAAATTACTAAATGAGTAATATCTATTTATAGATATCCCTTTGATGCATCGGTAGTCTAATGAGATGGATCAATTACCCAAATTAGATGATTTTTACCAAATATACTAAACTGCATTGTGAAAGGTCTTGACGGTATAGGTACCATGTACCAAGGAAACATGGCTTATAATAAGTAAAAATTTACATCATTTATACTCAGTTTTAGTTTATCCATGGTATTTTATCATTAACATATATGTGGATGAATATTATTCTCAATTTATGGATTAAATAAAATGTGTTTTTGTTTTTTATTTTTCTATATTCATTATTCCTTATATAGTTATTTTAATAGATTTTGTTATCATTTATTGACCTTTCCATGTTGATTATTATCATCAATTAATTGATTATTCCACTTTACTTACCCGTATTAATAATTTTAGCTCACCCTTATCATGTTTTCATTAATTATGTTTTGATGAATAAATCATTGAATAATCATATGGAAGTAGTTTATTTTGTTTTATTGTGTATCTTGTTTTATTATCTATTTACCAATGTAATATGGGTATCATGTATAAAATATAGTTTTCAAAAACAATTAAAATTATCAATCTATAGGGATTTTATTCCTTGTAATCAATCCAATGTAGTAATATAATGCACCAGCTTCAAGCCTCTAGGGCCAGGGTGTTACAACTACTCTATGACTACCCCTTTGATTTATTCATTGATGCATCATACATTATGTAAGAACTAGAGATTAAAGAATAGGTTATTCATATAAAACCTAAAAAGGAGGAGTATCCATTAATTATAATAACCCCACCAAGCAATTTGTATCTCATTTTCTTAGAAGTGGGTTTGGTATACTCTATCCATGGAGTCCTCAGTAATAAAAGGAATGAATGTAATTAGTAAAGAATAAGTGTTGGTGGTTTAAATAAAAGAAAATACACCCACCAACAGACTATGGATAATAGTGGGTACTTATATTAAAGGGTATTGAAAACCATGTCCCTATATTGGATATTAAAACACATCTTAATCAATATTTTCCTTGAGTTTTTTTTGGACATTAAAATTCATTTACATTTCTTAAAAATTATTTTTCCTAAATAATTTGATGTCTAAAAATTTCCCTCAATCATTTTGATCTTACTTTGAAATTGATATTATAATTACATGATCAATCATATTTTTTAGTTCAATGATTATAATTTAATAAGGATAAAGGTCAAATATCATGAAGGAGATATAAAGAGATTCACGTAGAAAGAGGTGTTAACTTTAAAAATCATCATTTTTTATAATCTCTCATATTTTTTGAATGAAAATATATTTTCTTATTTAATGGATAATTTAATGCCTGAAAATAAAAATTTAACATTACATAACTACTCTAGGAGACATCAGATATTTATTTGGAATCCAATAATTCAATGTTTTAGATTTATAACATAATGACATAGAATAAGTAAAGTGGGGATATTGAGTTATTAATGATAAATATCAGTTTTCAGTTTTTTGAATCGTTATTTGATGGAATTAATGTATTCATGTGCATGATATTTTTCCCCAATGTATTATTTTTTCAATTCCTAGAATTATTATGGATTTATTTACTATAATTAGGCATTCCATGATTGATTGTGCCTAATTTTATGTTCCATTTTTTAAAGATGTATAGACCTAATAAATTACAATTATATATTGATCTTATTTCTTTAGAAAACATTAGGCATGAAACCTAATAGATGATTCTTTGAAAATTTCTAAAAGATGTGATTGTATAATATCTAATTTAATATGATCAATACATTTTTTTAATTTAGATATTATCGCTGAAACAACCTTTTATATTAATCTTTTTATATCCAATAGATTCTATATATGATCAGGTAAATAATGATCCTCCCTGCAAATCATTTTTTTTTCATTTTCTAAAGCCGGGTTAAAGGGAACCGGACCCCAACGTACAACATGCATACAAGACGAAACTTAAACAAACCAGAACAACACAACCTTACATATCATAATAACCATAATCGTCTCCAAAACCCAAGCAGGATTCCTCCGCACCCGTAGTCGACTCCCACTCTGGGTCCCTCCAATAGTTGGCACTTTGAACCCTACTTCTAAGCTGTTCCAGAACTGGCCGTTCAGGAGCGGCATCGACGTCCACTCTTCCCGTTTTCAGAGCAATCACTACCCCCCCACTCCACTTAGAAGCTGATCTGGTCCTCAACGGCGGCGGAAGATGCGAGTAGTCCTTCCGCACCCTTCTTCTTGTTTGAGTAGTCATAGGTTCGCCGCTTGTATCTATTACCTGAGTCCCTCTCTTGACAATATCACTGAAAGAATTCCCAGCCAGCTCACTCACAGTTCTTGTTCCTCCCCCAGAGTTCTCCTCTTCTCCACTATGTTGCTCCCTCCGAGGAGAAACCGGGCGTTCGAGATTATCCAACCTCTGATCTGTATTGCTGATTTCCACTAAAGGGAGACGTCCATCTTCATTCGGAGCTTTTTCTACCGCACTGGACAAGGCCGCATTCCCTTTACTATCATTGCTCCTGCTCTTTCCCCTCCTTCTCTTGGGCGAGGTGTTACTTCCATCCAAGCATAACTCCTTGGCAGCCTCCACTTGGTCCCAATTCCGGATATAAGTCTCATTTCTTGTTGATTCCATACCCTCCTCCCCACCTCTGGAGACACTATTTGGAGCCGGATCAACATCACCGTTACGAAGGTATTCAAACCTGTTGGATAAAGCAACAAAAGGCTTGGCCATTGGATCTAAACCTCTAGCACCTTCTGTGTAGGGAACCTGCAAAACATGATTGGTACCCGCATCCCCAAATGGTTGAACCAAATCAGCTCCACGTCCAGCAAGCATCCATTCCACCGAATCTTTAGCACCTTGGTCGACCTCCTCTAGCACCCTACTGACTTCAACCACTGGCCCATCCACCTCCGGTGCCTGGGAATCCAAGTCAACCCCTTCTGTATTCATCTTCTCAACAACAGGGGCAAGATTCTCCTCAATAGCCGCCTTGGTGGCCTCACCTAGCAGACTGTCCACTCCTACAGATTGGGATACCTCCACTTCAACAGCCGCCTTGGAAGAGTTTCCCATCCTCAGAGCCAGGTCCGTTGGTCTTCTCCTAGCCTCTCCATCCCTTCGACTGGTAATATGAGGTCGATCCTTCAAAGCTCCATTCCTACGGCAAAATTCTGTTTCATGTCCCAGGCGGTGACAAGAAGAACAGAAGCCCGTCCAGTTCTCATAAACCACCTGCTGTCTACACCTGTACTCTTCCCCAATGGTAATCCACACATGATCAAACGGCCGTCGAGAGGCGTCCATCTCCACACAAACCCGGGGATTAACCGGATGGCACACAGCAGAAGTGCGACTATCAGAGCACAAAAACCTTCCTACTAGGTTGCCAAGCATTTGAATAATAGCAGGGTTTTTGGGTAATTAATATTTAATGAAGTGGGAAAAAAATAAAAAAATCTAAGACCATTTTTACTTGAATAAAATTTGTTTTATATTGAAAATATATAGATTAGTGTATTTTTTATTTTACATAAAAATAAGGCCTTTTCATATTAGAACTAAGGAACAAGGCTAAGCATGGTGGAACCTATGCAGTTTAACCTAGACAATATGATGCATGTAAAGTATAGTATGTAAACAACATGTGTACACAGTGTTGGCTAAGGCCCATTGGGCCCATCCATGTTGGTATGGGACCATGAGGTGAAGGAGTAGTGTATACGGGAACTCATCCCAATAGTAGGATTTTGAAGTGGGGAGGATATATTTAATAGGATATGGTGATGGCCTCCCAAGGAGACAAACAATATCAGATAATAGTATTTTGTGGCTCTATGCAATCATATTGAAATGAAACCATCTTATCTTTATGTAATGAACCTATAATTATACATTTTAATGTGCATCGCTGCAGCTATTATTTTATTGGATTTCTCTAACTACCTACTAGGAAACATCATTGTTACTGCTTTAACATCTCAACTTGAGAAACAATACACTATAAAGTATGGAATAACCATTAACCACCACTCAATCATAATGCTGACTCTTTAAAGATGATGTAATACTATGAAGTGGAGGATAAAGAAATGATAACAATACTCGTGATACACCATAGTGACTAACATTAACTACTACCATCATTCATGTAAACAAGATAGAAATTCTACTATTACCGTTCTATGATTGTTAATATTTTGTTTGTATTAAATAAAATTAAATCTCATTAGGCGATGATTTAATCACCTTCTTACATTACCAATATACTACATTTAATGAACTATACCCATTCCGTCCTTCTACCATCATTTTCCAAAACTCATTGCTACTTCTATTCTAATTTCACTATTATCACCCTTCTACCTCTACACTACTTCCCATAACTATGCTATCACTACATCTTATAATATTACGTCATTTCATGGTGATTCTACATTCATTAGACAGAATTTTTACACCTCCTCTTGTGAAGATGCCTCCAATAATTAAAGGTGAATAATATTAATTCATCATTAGCTATAGTTACAATCCATGGAAATAACCCCATCTAAAAAGAAGATGTTAGGAAGAATATCCATAAATTTGTATCCATGAACCATTGTTTAAAATTATTAATATAATGAATAAATAATCCAAAGTGAATCTCTATATGAAAATATAATTAAACGTAAAGGGGAAATAGTGTTTTATAAAAAATTATAAACTCATTGATTGCTGATAAGAGAAGTTCAAGCTAAGAGAAACCACTAAAATGACATGAATCCAATGTTTCATCTCATGGATGATATGAATTTTGTGGATGAAGAATGAAAAATCTAAGACAACACCATGGTATAATTTAAAAACTATTTTTTGAAAAAACATTAGTTACTGTTTATTAACTAAAGATTCAATCGTGAGCTGGGAAATCCCCACCATATGTGTTCAGGAAAAAGATATCCATTTAGGTGCCATGTAATATTCCACATGGAATATAGAATTTATCTTAAAGGATGGATCATGTATGATTTAATTGAGATATGTTCAAAGATGAAGATATAGAAATATGGGTATGTTAATTCGATGTTATATCTTCTAATTATTTGGAAGATATTTTAAATAAAGATTCAAAATGTGTGTAAACATATTTTAAAATGGAGAAAAACTTCCGAAAGAATTGTTCTATGTTTTTACATGTTTATCATAGATAGGTACAAATGATAAAATTTACTTCCTAGAGTAGAACTGTGGCTGAATAGGGTAGTGACACATGAGGATATCTATTGTTAATCACACAGTATTCTTGTTTTACATATTATATTTTTTTATGTTTTTGTTGATTAAGTAATGTAATAAAATTTTTTTCTTGGACTATCATATTTAAAACAAAACATAAAGATGCTGATGAAATGTAAACAGAATGAATGCAAGTTAGAAAAGAAAGAAAATTCTCTTAATAGAGACATATAGAGGGAACCTTCACTATCTTGTTAAATATTCATCAAATGAACACAATCCATTGAATGTATGAACATGTTATTTTTTTCATGGTTATGAATACAAAGCTAACTCAATTATCACTAATTAAATAGCGCATCCACCACCTGATCGAGTGAGAATGGATTCAGATGAAGAAGTAAACACTTAGATAACTACAGTGAGGATTAAGCTCCACATTGATCATCCTTATATTAGCCTAAATAAAATATTATACATATATACACTTGGGTTAAAAAATGGATTACACCCCAAGATCATCCTTGGGTTAGTTACCTGGGATAATTAATATAAGAGATCATAGTGGAGAATCTTAGAGTGAAAGAGTGAGATAGTGTATGAACACATTAATTAAAAATAAGGAAATGAGTTAAATGAAAATTAATTAAATCTAAAACTACAATATAAAAATAGTTCCCAGTTACCCCTATTTAACTTCCCCTCACATAAAAGCACTGTCTGTATATATAGAAATAATAAATCTTCTATGGTCTAATCTTTGAATTTTAATGTATTTTTAAAAAATTCACAATATTTGACTCCTTTTGAATTTGGTCAATGTTTTATCCCATTTCAAATATTTTTATCCACATTTTGAATCATCATTTAAAATATCTTTCACACCATTGAAGAGTGGGATGATGGTATTAACTTACCATTATTTCTATATCTTCATCATTGACTATATCTGAATTCAATATACGTTGATCCTTTAAGATAAATTCCACATTCCATGTTTTATATGACTTTTCATAACATTAGATCTCATTGGTATGCACACCGATCAATTCTATGACCTTCCCTAATCATGAATCTTTAATTCATAAACCATATCTCTTGTTTTCCCAAAATAAAATTCAAAATTGTACCGAATTATAGGATTTGACATGTTATTCATCCTTCCCATCATGAAAATAATCTATATGATTCAACATTGGAATAATTCCATTTTAGCGGGTGCTTTAAGATTGTAATTCTACTGTTGACCACGACTGAGAGGACTATAGTGTAGTTGGCCCTATTTCCCCTCTCATCCTAATTCTCAATGCATACCAGGCATATACATGGATTTTTTCTTTAATTTATTAGAAATTTTAATCACATTTTTATTGGTAAATGTTTATAAATATTGGCCTTAACATATTCCTATCAGATGGGGTTCCTCAACCTTGGCATGTATGTATTAAAATTTAAATTTGGACTTCTTCGCATTTAATCACATAGAGGCATCATTATGGACATAGTCGGTGGAAGTATCTTATCAAAGTTGTAACGTCCCGAACACGGGTGCCACACAACGGGTGCCCCGATCCCGGTTTGCCACAAGACCTCAAGCACATTTACCCAAACGCCTAAGGCTGCCGACTAGCAGCGAGGGACCATGTCTGATAGTTGGGAAACTATGCCCTCATTTGTCAAAGTGTAGCACAGAGGAATACAAAATAAAACAAACAACAAACAGCAGAAGCAGTAAACATACACAACTAAAATATAAGTTATGATACTACATGTTTCAAGTTCTAAGAAAACAGCCAGAACATGTTATACATCAATATAGTACAGCAAAAAACAGAGTACAACAAAACAAGAAAAATAGCTGGCAGCGGCATCGTGAGCCTAGGCTTGGTCCCATTCCCTCCTACTCCTCAGCAACAGTCAAGTACCTGTATAGGGACTCTTTCCCCTATCTACACCTGCAGAAACGTAATCTTTTTGGGGTGAAAAGCATGACCCAAACAGGTTGTGAGAAATATATCTCAGTAGGCACCCACCAAAGGCCCGTGCCCAACTTCGTGTAAGCATGCAACAACAGTGTGCAGTAGTAAAATGCGATAAAGTAAGCAGTACTCAAAAGTAACTAATTACCAGTTATATTTCCATCTTATTATCCATTTAATTCATTAAGCATAGTGAAATTCTTATGCTCAACAGCACCAAGTCCTCAGGCCAATCAGAACTGTTCCCTCAGGCAAAAATAGTAACCACGCCCTCAGGCTTTCCCTGAGGCCACAGAGAATCCAACCCGCGGGTATTGCCCTCAGACATAACAGAAAATGCCCGAAGGCGTAAGAAGTTTCACCCTCAGGCATAGAAGTCAAGCCCTCGTGCACGAAAGATTGCCCTTAGGTGGAATAACGACACCCCTCAGGCTAAAATCGTCACTCCCGCAGGCTAAAACAGTGCAGTTCCCACAAGATAATCACAACAACTCCCTCAGGCTAAATAGGTAACCGAGCCATGTCCAATAGGTAAACAAGAAGTAACAAGCAATTCCTCTCAAGGGAATTTAACAATTACTACTTTAAAGGCATACCCTCGGATATCCTGGCCAAACGGATAAACAGTGAAACACACCCCAGGGGTGGTTCCGGATCCACCCATTGATCCCAATCAACATTTTAATATCATAGTTTAATCACCTATGCAATTCTAGGCATTAAACATAGCAACGACCTCAGCCACATGACACCCCAACATGGGTTCATGGCACTAAAATGCACAAAACAAACAGTAGTTGGAAAACTAAACACAAAGACACCTACCTTATACGTCAACGAGCGTTATACACGAACTCCGACTCGAGAAACACCCAAGAACAGCGTATATCTGACGAAGAAAAAAATCCAAACAAACATAAACAACATACATTAGGAGAAGAATTGGGAATAATGGTACCACGAGAGGAGAGGCCTTACCCGTGCGGTTCCAACGAAATTGTCCGAAGCCGAATCGGATTCCAGATGAACGCCTGGTGGATCTTCAAAGATCTGGCCTCCTCATTTGGCTCCGAAATGGCTCAAACGCCTCCTTTGCCAAATGAGGAGTCTACTGCCTATTTTAAGCCGAAAAAACAAAGTACACGACGTGTACTTCTGAGTACATGACCTGTACTTATTTCATTTAACTGTTCATTTGGAGGCACCGCCACACTGTTCATCCATCGACATGAGTACACGACATATACTCTCGAGTACACAGCGTGTACTGTCGCCCAACTGGAGGCAACGCCACCGCCATACTGTTTAAGCCTGCCGAGTAACTACACGGCGTGTAAGGTACCACTACACGGCGTATAGTCAGTTCCTACAGCCTTCATCGCCAGCATGGCTACACGCCCCGTGTACTCATCCCAACATGACCAAAAGTACACGGTGTGTGGATAAGTACATGGATTGTAGTTCCAAAATTTAGGATTTTTCCCCATTTTCCATATTTTCTCAAAAACACTTAAGGAAAAGGAAAAGAAGAAGCTCGTACCTCTAAAATAAGAACCAGGTTCTTACAAACTTCCCACCTTATTGAAATTCATCCCTGAATTTCCCTTCCCAGGGTGGCGAAGAATAAGCTCTGAACAGCTCTGGCCACTGAGCACGTACGTCAGCCTCCTGCTCCCAGGTCTCGTCCTACACTCGGCCATGCTGCCATAGCACCCGTACGAGAGGAACTGACCGGCCTCGGAGATCCTTCATGCTATTTTCAACAATACGGATCGGATGCTCCTCAAAGGACGCATCTTGCGGAAGCTCAACCTCCTCTGGATGAAAGGTGTGAGACGGGTATGAATGGTAGCGACAGAACTGGGACACGTGGAAGACGTCGTGCATGGCTTGGTACCGCTGTGGTAACTACAACAGATAGGCAACCATTTCGACTCTCTCCAGAATATCGACTATCCCCACATACCTCGGTGAATTCTTACCCTGTCTCCTGATCCGCTTATGTCCCATCCTCGGCGAAACACACAAGAAAACCTGATATCCATCCACGAACTCCAAAGGTCGTCTACGGCGATCAGCATAACACTTCTGACGAGACTGCGTGGTAGCCATCCGCTTCCGAATCAACAGGACCTACTCAGATGTCTCCTGCACGAGCTGTGGTCCCAGTAAAGCTGCCTCACCTGCCTCTAACCAGCACAACGTTTATCGTCATGGCCTACCATATAATGCCTCGTATGGTGCCATCTCAATAGTCGCATGAAAAGTATTGTTATAGGAAAACTCGACTAAGGGTATATGCTTCTCTCAAGAGCCCCCAAAGTCTAGACGCATGCACAAAGCATGTCCTCTAGCACCTGTATTGTCTGCTCTGACAGGCCATCTGTCTGAGGGCGTTATGTTGTACTCAGAAGCACTTGTGTACTGAGCGCCGTCTGGAAACTCTGCCCAAAACAAGACGTAAAGAGGATGTACCTATCTAAAAAAATAGAATGAGGGACCCCATGAAGAGGTACTATCTCTCGGATATACAGCCTTCTGATCTCGTCCACACCGAAGGTCCCCTTGATCGGAAAGAAGCGAGCTACCTTCTTGAGTCTGTCCAAAACAACCCACACGGCGTCACTGCCTCGAGGTGACCTCAATAATCCCGTCATGAAATCCATCGCTACATCATCCCATCTCCACTCTGGAATGGGCAACTGCTGTAACAGCCCAGCTGGTCTCTGATGTTGTGCCTTCACCTGCTGACAGGTGGAACACCTCGTAACAAAACCAGCTATCACTCTCTTCATACCCGGCCACCAGTACTAACACCTCAAGTCATGGTACATCTTGGTAACCCTGGGATGAACTGCCCATGTTGAAGCATGAAACTCCCGCATCAGCTCCTCACGTATATCCCCTGGAACCCATACTCATCCATGGAAACACAAAAACTCATCCTCGCCTATTGTCCAACCAAGAGGATGGTCCTCACTTGCCACCGAATCCCGTAGAACGAGGCCTTCTGAGTCTGATAGCTGCCTCATCCTCAATCTGTCCAGGAGGGTAGAAGTCACAGCTAACGAGGAATGATATGTATGCCCCTGACTGTAATGCACCACCAGATGCATCCCAGAGAACAAAGCCATAAGATTCCACTCACCATTGTCCTTCTGCACTACCTGTATCTGAGTCTTCCTACTCAGTGCATTAGCTACTACATTACCTTTACCAGGTGTATAGGAAATCTCAAAATTAAAGGACTGTATGTACTTGACCCACCTTCTCTTCCTCAGATTCAAGTCACGCTGAGTAAAGATATTCTTGAGGCTTCTGTGGTCGGTGAAAAATACAAAATGTTCTCCAAAAAGATAATGTCTCCAACAACGCAACGCAAGCACAACTGCAGCCAACTCGAGATCATGTGTCGGGTAATTCCTCTCATGTGGCCTCAACTGCCGAGACCCGTACGCCACAACTCGGTTGCCATGCATCAAAATGGCTCCCAACCCAATCCCTGATGCATCACATTAAACTGTATATCTCTTCCCCTGCTCTGGGAGTATCAGGATCGTTGATGATGTCAGTCTTCCCTTCAGGTCCTGAAAATATTTCTCGCAAGCTTCTGACCAAACAAACATCACACCCTTCTTAGTCAGACCTGTCAAAGGTGATGCTAAGTGGGATAAGTTCTGTATGAAGCGTCTGTAGTAACCAGCCATACCTAAGAAACTCCTTATCTCAAACACGTTCTTGGGATGCTCCCAGGAAACTATTGTTATCACCTTCTCTGGGTCCACTGAAACTCCTACCTATGAGATGATATGACCCAGGAAGTGAATCTGGTCCATCCAAAAGTGGCACTTCGAGATCTTAGCATATAGCCGATGCTCTCTCAGTGTACCCAATACGATCTCAAGATGGGTGGCATGGTCATTTCGAGTGTGAGAGTACACCCAGATGTCATCCACGAATACTACAACAAATGAATCAGGATATAGATGGAACACACGATTCATCATATCCATTAAAACTGTTGGAGTGTTCGTGAGTCCGAACGGCATAACCGTGAACTTATATAGACAATACCGACTCCTGAAAGCTGTGAGAGGTATATCAGATGGTCTCACACGTAGCTGATGATATCAAGATCTCAGTTCAATCTTCTAGAACACTCGTCCTCCACGAAGCTGATCAAACAGATCATCTATCCTCAGCAAGGGATATTGGTTCTTAACCGTCAACTGGTTCAGCTTCCGATAATCCACACAAAGTCTGAGGGTACCATCCTTCTTCTTCGCAAAAAGGACCGGAGAACCCTAAGGAGAAGTACTGGGTCGGATAAATCCCTTTTCTTGTAACTCCTCTAACTGCCTCTTGAGCTCCTACAACTCAGGCGTGGCCGTCCTATAAGGAGGAATGGACATCGGTGTTGCTCTTGGCACTAGCTCAATATAGAAATCCACCACTTGCACTGGAGGTAGACCGGAAACGTCTCCTGAGAAGACATCCCTGAAACGATCAATAGCTGGAGGGAAATCCGTCTGACAAGTCCCCTGGTCATCCAGATATAAGCTTGGAATCTGTGTTGTGACTCCACCTCACCCATGATGCTCTGGTCCAACTCGACTCGCCTAAACATCCCACTCGCCCTTGTATAGAAACTCCTCTCCCATTGGTGACGTGAAACGCACCCTACGATAGTAGCAGTCTACGAAGGCTCGAAAGGGAACCAACCAGTCCATCCCGAGAATGACGTCATAGCTCATCATCTCATGGATATAGAGGTCCCAAAGGAAGTGACACCCACCAACCTCAAGGGGTAACTCCTTGCACTGACACACACTAACCGTCCTAGTACCCAACGGAGTGTCTAACGTCAAGATATAAAAAGAAGTAGAAACACTGAGCCCAAGGATCTCCACAACAGGTACAGATATAAAACTATGCATAGAACCCGTATCAAAAAGTACTGAAGACAAAACAGAAGCTACTAGAATAGTACCTCTGACTGTCGAAGGTCTGGGATCCTGCTCCTGCTGGGTCTGTTGCACTACATATGCATGTCCAGTGCCGCGGCCCTATGACACAGCCTGGCTACCCTGAGCTGTCCCGCCCTATTGCCTCTGAGATCCTAGTGTCTGGCTACCACGACCACGACCACCATCTCTGCCTGCACGCCCAGACGTATTCCAGTTCCCTGACTGGTAAGAAGCCACTGGTCCTGTTCCCGCACACAGAGTCTGCACAGAACCCCTCTCACTAGCCACTGGTAGAAACACCCAGCAATAGTGCTGCAGATGACCCATCTTGCCACAATCTCGGCACTCCACTGGGTCTTGTGGACACTGCGGCCTCTTCTGCCCCTCTCTGCCACACTGGTGGCACCTGATCGGGCCACCTGATGAATCTGACTGGCTGGTACTACTGCCCTGAGAGAATTCCATCTGTCTCTTCCTCTTGTTAGTAGAAATAGTACCAGTAACTGCTGTTGAACCGCCCGGGACCACACCACTCAATTCCCGCCAGTTCCTCTCTGTATTCAATGCCTGGTTCACAATCGCGTGTACAGTAAGAAACCTGAAAACATTCACCAGCGCTCGGATATCATACCGAAGACCATCTTCAGAACCTCTAGCTCTCAACGTCTCATCACCCACCATCACGGGTGAAAAACGCTGAAGCTCTGTAAAACGAGCATAGTAGTCCATCACCGACATAGCACCCTGCTGTAGATTCATGAACTCTCGAGATCTATCTTCCCTCAGCATCTCGGGAAAAAAGAATCCATAGAAGACTGCCTGAAAATAATCCCACGCCATGTCCCTGTGATGCTCTGACTGGGTTGTAATATCCCACCACCTCTTGGCGGAATCACGCAGCATATATGTCGCGAGCTTGACCCTCCACCATTGAGTCATCTCAAGATGCTCGAAAATAGTCTGCATCGATCCTAGCCAAGACTCTACAGCCTATGGTCCGCCATTCCCTAAAAACCTAGGAGGATGCTGCTGGTGAATGATACGCATCAGCTCGGCCATAGATGTGGCAGCCTGCGGTGCTCTCTGAAATGTCTGCATGAACCGCAATAAGCCTTCACAGAACTGCACCTCCGCGCCTGTGTCCGGTATAACATCTGGTGCCACATCTGGCTCTACTGGTGGATCAACTGGTTGCCCATGGCCCACTATCTCTGGAGTATAATCGTCGCCACACTCCTGGCGAACAACTCGCGGTCGTCTAGGTGGCATGACTCTAAAATGTAAAAAGCACGCCTCAGATTCAAGATTATTTAGACTAAAATGAAGGAACCACAAAGGAAAAAGAGGAAGGAGGCATTTCAAAATTTTCAATAAAAGACTACACGACATGTACTTGACTTCCATTCCCATGCCCGGGTCCTTCTACATGGCTAAGCCACATGGCATCCGTTCAAAAAAACCACACGGCGTGTATAATATCTACACGGCATGTATTGTGTTATTTTCCAACTACCTATGTCGTCTGTGACATGGCCGACTACTCAGATTTAATTCACACTGTGTGTTACACCCGTACACGGTGTGTAAAGCACCACGTTTCCCAGCCAGACGGCTAACTCCACATGGTCTTTCCTTTGACAAGACTACACGGTGTGTCCCAAAGGTACACGATATGTTCAGGGAGAGGTGACACCGGCCCATGTTGTTAGTTACATGACCGAGTCCCCAGGTCACACTACACAGCGTGTCTATAACTGACACGACATGTTCTGTCGAGGAGTTCACCGACCCATGTTGTTAGTTACACGGCCGGACTCCAGGTCACACTACATGATGTGCACAAAAACTACACTGTGTGTTTTACCCAATCCCTTCCCTACCCTGTGTCGCCACCCACAAGGATTGTGACACGGGAAGAGACTACACAGCGTGTACTCGGGGTACACGGTGTGTACTAAAAAATTTCATTTTTCTTCCCGAACAGAAGAACACACATGCCGTGTATGAGGTCCTACACAGCATGTATTTTAGGTTTTCTAGACAGTATGCTTCAAGAACTTCCCCGGAACCCATAAAATACTAAAAACCAACACCTAAGTGTCAAATTCTGATTCGTGAGGGCCCATACTCCCCAGGAATCAAATTTTGACATCTTGTCTGTGTTATAACCCATAAACAGTCAATGATCCACCAAATTCCAGTCAATGGGGGCCCATACTCCCAGAAAACCAAAGTTTGGCATTGTTGAGGCTCCTTTCGTCACAGAATCTAATGATCGGAAAAGGGAATATCTGAGCTCAAAGTGATTCAACCTTTGAAGAAAACATCAAAAATCGACAAAGGGATGAACAAGGAGAACATTGCCCATGGTCGCGCAAGTTCCCTCATGGTCGCGCAAGTACACTTGCGCGCCGCCTAGTGGTCGTGCAAGTACTTGCGCGACGCCTTTTGGTCGTGCAAGTGACTTGCGCGACCTAAGTGATAACCGCCCGGTAACCGCCCAGGGTCTTCTTTTTCCTATAAATAGACCCTGTGGGCCCCCCATTGGAGGAGAATTTTTTTCCAGAAACTCGGATTGAAGCTCCCGACGCCCAAGTATCTTCTCAAAGCTTCCGGAACACTTCTAAGGTAATTTCTTACCTAGAACGGAAGATCTAAAGAGAAGAAGGAAGGCCTAAGTGTTGAAACTTATCAAACACTTGCGCGCCGACTTAATTACTTCAATATAACTTGCGCGTCCCTTTTCTGGAAGAACCTCATGGGGATTATAAAGGGTTTTATCAAGAGTCTCTCAAGTATTTCAATTCTGATTGAAAATCGCGCAAGTACACCATGTGTCGCGCAAGTATACTTGCGCGGCCAATACTTGCGCGCCACCGCAGGACTTGCGCGCCTTTCAAGACTTGGCGCCACTATCTTTTTGGGTGCCCATCTTGCCCATTTTACCCCTCTTAAGCCATTTCACCTTTCCTTTTCAAGATTCAGTCTTCAAGACACTCTTCAAAGCCACTTATGGAATGATTTCTTGATTTGACTTTCTTATCTGAAAGGAATTCTGTGGAATCTCTCTCAAAGTCTAGTGAGTTAAATATCCTTATGTCACTAAAATACAGAGAGTTAATTCATTCAACCTCATCCTTTAAGATGAGAAAATCCTAACTTGGGTCTCCTTTTCAGGAATAATCCCCAGTTATAAAACCTTTAATCTTGGGCATCTTCCTCAGGAGTAAGCCCCAAAATTCTTAAAGTTCCTAATCTTGGGCATCTTCCTCAGGAGTAAGCCCCAATAAAGTCCTCTATTATTGGGCATCTTTCTTAAGAATAAGCCCCAACCTCAAATATGGGCATCCTCCTCAGGAGTAAGCCCCAAACCTTAATCCCTAACCTGGGTCTCCTTTTTCCGGAATAAGACTCAGTCATAACCTTGGGCTTTCTTTTCAGGAGTAAGCTCCAAGTACCTTAACCTGGGTCTTTTTTTTTTCAGGAATAAGACTCAGTCATAACCTTGGGCCTCCTTTTCAGGAATAATCCCCAAGTCCCCTTAAACTTCTCTTAACCAGTCATAATTTACCTTTGATTTGGGTTTCCTTTTCAGGAATGAAACCCAATCATAAGTCCCCTCCTAACTTGGGCATCCTCCTTAGGAGTAAGCCCCAAGATTAGAGTATTCAAAACTCCATGAAGCACATATAACTTTATGGACCCTGTTCATGGATTTTCTCCCTAAAAGTAAATCCTAAACCTTCATCTATCTGGGCAGTCATCTATACATAAGCCCCAAACAAATTCTTATGATTGCATCTTTTATGGCACAATTGTCTAAATTTTATCAATACCACTTGTTTCTCACACCGAGCATGACTCACATGAGCTTAGAGTGTAAAAGTAATTATGACATTCATCTTTGAGCCATCAATCATAAACATCATACTCCATTTCTCGAACTACGTGGGTTCTGATTCCTTTTCCAAAACAAAGGATACGTAGGTAGCCCATTTATGGGTTTGATCCCAACTTTGAAATAATCTATGTCCTTCTGAATGACGATAAACTTCAAGTGCCCCACTGAGTGGCTTTAAAACCAGCCTGGTCATCATAATGACCAAGAGACTTTTATATAAATGTTTTGAAGGATACCATTGACCAAGAATCTCTAAACAGATATAGATGATTCTCTATTGATGAAGAACCTCGAATAAATATAAAATATTCTCTAAATTTCTTGCATATTTAATCATTGATTGTTAAAACTAAAGGAAAGCACATTTTATACTTGGTAATGTAATAAGGATTCACGAACATAACTTAAATCTATAAAGAGAGTCCCGGAGTAGACAATAATTCCCCTCAAAAGGTGTGATGAGTCCGACCTCCCATCCTCTCGACCAATGAAAATTCCTAAGTCTCATTAGTCCACAAGCTAATGAGCGCCTGCCTTTGGAAAGTATGTCCAAACGGATGTGGAATCATTGGATGTTTTCGGTTCTACGAACAAACCCGTTAGAAACCGATCGGAACGTTTGAATCTCCCATCCAAGAGGTCATCCCCGGATTCCGTGCGAAACAAAAATGGTGAACCCGACATGAATCCTTAACCAAGTGAAAGTGATGTTCTTCTTATTTGTTAGGACCCTTGGGCCAACAAGGCAATCATTGACATATGCTCATCCAAAAGATTCAGTGGCCGGATTCATCTTGATTATGTCTGTTAAATGGAACAGGCACTCTTTTCTCAAGATCTTCTGCAAAAATGGCTTTCCATAAATTCACCCTTGTGAATACTGCTGCTGTGAACACCTCTACTGTGAGGTCTGCTGCTGTGAAAACAAATTCTGCTACTCCTGCTGGAACGTCATCCGCTCTGAGGATGACATCACCAACTCAGCGTCTTCAACGCTGTGTTTCTAATGCACTGGTTAAGGAGTACCGTCGCAACGGTACTATCCCAACTCTGGAGGCCGCTCGCCAAGCCCTCCAAGTTAACAACTCTACCTGGTCGTCCGGACAACGGCGGCCAGCAATCAAGAAGCAGGCGGTGCTGACTACCGTCTCCAACCGTTTCGGGTCGTTATCCCCGGAACGCAATTTCCATTCACTCCCTTACTCCGAGGAAGTGAATGAGCAGGTCCCTCGGGGCCTTAATTCAAAAAGACAGGAGTCCTTCCTGAGGGCTCCCATCAACAATCGCTGCCAGACTCGTGCGGTAGTGCGCCCTCAACATGATGAGGGTACCGACTCCAGGCATTCAGCTCAAGTTCCTCGAACCCGAGTAGGCAAGATGAACCGCCAGAGACGGAATCCGGTTAACAATAGGCAGGTTTTCATCCATGCCATCTCCGGAGAAGTCCACCAACCTAACTTGGTGGCAAACAACGAGCAGGAATACACACCTGCCCGTTTTAATTCAGCTGTCCAGCAGACTCGTCTGGCAGCATCAAGCCGATCCCGCCAGGCAATTCCGGCGGAGTACCATAGGCAGGAACATACACCTGCTTATACATTACCAGTTAGTCAGCAGGCTCATCTGACTACATATGATGGATCTCGTCAACCGCGTTTGGCGAAGTGTAATCAGCAGGCACATACACCTGCTAATACTAATCAGGCCTACCAACAATCTCGCTTGGTAGCACCCGGAGAAGTCAGTCGGAAAGTCCCGACGACAAACAGGGGGCAGACTCAACACTCTGCCTCCACACTTGAGTACTGTCAGGATTCACTGATAGGAAAAGGAGGACAGGAGAAGGCACATACACCTACTCCAAACCCGGAATGGACGTATATCCCCGTTCCGGCGGCTGAAGTCACCAAACATATTTTGTCAATAGTGAAAGAGCAGAAGCAAATTCCTGCTCATATTCTGGATGCTTTCCATGATATCATAACAGCTTCAGCATCATCTCAGGGACAGACACATAAATCTATCCCTAGCAATGGAGTGACACATCAACGATTCACTCCGGAACAGACACACACATCTGTTCCAGTCCAAGAGGGTTATGGGGCATACTCCCCCATATCATACGGACAACCAAGTCAGGCACATACACCAGATTTGAGTGGAGATCGTCAGCCTAACCTGACCATCATTCCTGATCAGGCACATACACCTGCTCAGAGCAATCATTTTCGTCATCAAGTGGTTTCTAAAGAAAGTAAGAAGGCATCTAAGAAAAAGATCTGCCCAGCACAGTCAGGAGATCAAAGGCCAATCTGTAACCAAGCCTTGCTTGATGCTGGAGTTCTTGAAGCCCTCAGACATTTATCTGTCGGAATTCAAGATTCTACTCCCTCAGTTCCCAATAACAGGAACATTAATTCTGAAGGTCTTCAGTAGACACTTCCTCATGAAGACTTGCTTCATGAAAATTTGGTAAATCTTGAAGTTTCTTCTTCAGATGAGAGCCACAGGAACCCTCTGTGTGGTCAGAAGACCAAGGAGCAAGAGATTTCATCTTTTGATGTAACCCATCATGACGATACTCCTCATGGTGATGAACTTCGCTGCGAAAGTCCTCTCCGCAGTAGTGATTCACGTTGTCTCGTAAATTCTTTAGAAGGCAATGTAGTGAAGAGAAAGCCCTCCTATATCGAGGCACTTGCAAACGTAAAACCAGTCATGTCTGATGCTTTACTATCGGCAGGTGAAACTCTTTCTCTATCAGAAGATAGCCTGGGGATCATGTTATTCTCTGAACCATCCCTGGGTCATTCATCTTCCAGCATGAATAGTGATCTCTCTACCAATCTTGTTGAATCCGATGAAGCAACAAGGAAACACCAACTCTACTCAAAATAGGTAGAAGAATCTTCATTTAATGATAAAGTGGAAATGCTGAACATGAGGAAAAAACTGGCAAAAGGTGAAGTACCAGTCATGTTTTGGCCTTTGGCTGACTCCCAGTACGACATTCCAAAGATGTTGACGGATGATGGAATCCATGATATTCGTCTCAACATATGGAAAACTATTTGTTAATTAAAGAAGAAGGTATTATCTTACGATGAATATGAAAATCATCTTAAGATAATAGAAGGGTTACAACGTCAGATTGATTTGGCATCTCTATCAGTCTCTCGGTATCCGAAGGCTGAAAAGCAACAGAGAACCCTTCAACGTTCATGCCTTGGCGCACTATGAAAATTGCGTCAGTTAATTGCCAATGCTCTATCTAATGTTCATATCAGAGGATGGGGTGTTCACGGAGCACTACATTTCACAGTGCTTTCCAGTCAGCAAAGCCCGCCGAAAATGGTCTCATGCCATGTTATTGCCCATGGCCGGCCACAGTCAATGGGCTTTGTTCATAATCAAAAGCTTGCTCAAGAACAGGCTTCAACTAGTTCCTCTCAAAATCAAGTATATAGAGAACAAGTTGTTGAATTTCTCCTACATCAAGCAGGTGAGAATATTGCACAAGCCTCTCGTCTGGAGGAAACATGTCATCAAATGACAGAAGTTTCGGAAATCATCCAACGGTCTGTTGAACCAGGTGATAAAAGTGGATACAGGTTAATGCATCCAGCTAATTTCCGAACTAAGATTCTCAAGATCAAGAGAGATTTTAAGAAGATCTCAGACATAGCATGTCAAGAGACACCGCAGCTTTCCAGACTGGGGACTTCTCTAACCCAACCCTCAGAGTCAACAAATGGGATTCGAGGAGTTGAGCGGAAGCAGCGGGAACATCCCCAGTCCACCGGACTGGGGACTTTTTCAAATCCTCAATCCCTCCCTCAGAGAATGTCAGTATTCTCTCGATTAGGGAATAAGCCTCAAGAGGAACGAAGAGCCAAGCTATCAGGAGATTCTCTCCAAGTGACGGTTCTCCAAGAAGTTCCTGAGGGATCAAGTCAATGGAATGCCATGTCTCATCATGGACATAGAAGAAGACAATATCACAGAAATGCTGATAGAAAGGATTCCATGCAATATGCATCCATTAATTTCATCAATGCCGTTGCTGCTGATTCACCAGATGAGGCTCAATCAGAGGGATCAGACGAAGAGGTTCCTGCTCAAGACGTTGCGCACACAGACCTAAATGAAGAAGGTGTGCGCACACGTAATCAATGTCTTACCCAAAATATGGGTATTCCTTCAAGTAACCCACTTCCCCCTCTCCGAAAAGGATCCAATAAGGGGAAAGGAAAGAATCAGGTTACTTCTCACCCTTCCTCTGAAGGAGGTCAATCGCTCTCATTAGAGCAAAGGTTTGCACAACAGGAAGAATAAATGAAAGAACTAAGAAGGTTGAATGCAGAACTACTTCAAAGTAGTCTTCTTCTTAAGAATGCTGAAGTCCGATAGCCGAAGGAATTTGTTGTAACTACTGAGATGGATCAGGAATATCCTCCTTTATCAGTACACTCTGAGAGGTCTAATCCTACGGGTCAAACGCAACAACTGTTGGCAGCACTACCATCAGTTGCAGCACCAACCACCACGTCTGTCCAAGCTCCATTCATTGCACCTACCCAAAACCAAGTTCAACCTGATGTTTCTCAAAAGTTAATAACTACTATTGAGTCATTAACATCTCGGTTAGAAACTATGGAAGGGAAACGGGCGCAAGTTCAACCTGAAAAGAAAGTTTACCCTGAATGGGTAGATTCAATTTCTCCTCCATTCAGTTTTGGAAACCCTGTTTTCCCTACATTCAATGGATCAGGCGACCCCGAACAACATTTGACGCATTACGTGTCTTGTTGTGATCCTATGATGGGAACTCCAGAGCAGCAAGAAGCAGTGAAACTCAGATGCTTCGTGCGAACCTTGCAAGGACCAGCTTTTGTCTGGTATACAACCTTGTAATCCCGGTCAGTCATCGGATGGGAGGATCTTCGTCAAAAATTACTTCTTCAGTTTAGCTCAACTTTGCCAAAAACAACAGTTTTCGATCTTACAAACTTCAAGCAAAGGGAGAATGAAAGAGTCTCTGATTTCATTGCTCGTTGGAAGGGATTAACGTATTCCTTGAGTTTAGCACTCCCTCAGGAGAAATTGTTTCCAATCTGTGGGGAAAATTTGCGTGACGAATTACGCACACCATTGATCCCTGTGAAATACACAGGAGGGTTTCGAGACCTTACTTCAATCGCTCAACAGATTGAAGATTCCCTTATACAGGCTAAGGTTAAATCTCGTGTAATTACATCAGCTCCAGGAAGAAGAATGGGTAAAGCAGAAACTGCTACAGTTATGCTTAAACAAGCACCTGTACCTATATCTACTTCAAAGCCTTCATCTTCTCGAACGACTCCACCTCCTGAACGCCAAAAACAAAGGCCGTTTCGTCCAAATGATCAAAGAGATCAAAGACGAAAACAATTTGAGGATATGAAGAGTAAAACATACTCTTTCCGAAGTGAGCAAGTTCCTGGTTACTTCGTTTCAGATCTGGAAAATAATTTGGTTTAATTACCAGTGCCGAAGAGGCCAAACAAGGAAGGAGATGAAGACCGTCCCAATTATTGTCCCTTTCATAAAATGTTGGGGCATCCCATCCAGGAGTGTTTTGTCTTTAAAGACCTCCTGCAAAAGATGGTCGACTTGGGACAAGTCAAATTGAAGGGTTTTTCAGCTCATGTAGCGTGTATTACCGCTACAGATCCAGAGGAAGGAGGCGAGTGGCAGGAAGTCAAAAGCAAAACTGCGAAAAAAATATGATGATTGGATGGTTAGAAAGACAATCAATCGGACCCATTCCATTTTGCGAACACAATTGATGAAGCCAATTGTGTCTCCTACAAAAGCTGCAGTAAATCCTCCATCAAAAGATAAATCCTCAAAAGGGCAGCGCAATTCAAATAAGAAAGAGGAATCAGGAGAAGATGAGTATGTATCAAAGCCTAAATTGTCTTTGACTCTGGCAGATTTCATTCCATCTACTTCAAAGCCATGGGCACCGTCCCACCAAATGGCACAGCCTAAACAGGCTAACCAGGCAGAGTCTTTATCAGACAAAGAGTTAATCTTTGGTTCTGTTAATATGATTCAATTAACAGATTCATATTCCAGTCTTGATGAGCCTGAATTCCCTATATCAAATAAGGGAACCCGAGGAAGTTCTAGAGGTTCAGGATATAGGGGAAGACGTGGATCTTTCCGAAGCCACTGCTCTAATTCTACCCCTGCTAGCACTGTATATGCAGCAGAAACTCGTGGTAGAGCCCTTCAGCGAGCTCAAAAAGAACAAGCAAGTTCTTCTGCCAATGGCCAAATCAGCTTCGGCACAGTTATTTTGGAAGACCGATTAAAGGTTCCATCTTCCTTATCTCAGCAAGTAAATGGATCTAATCAGTCTAATTTTCCAAAACCAAAGATGTTTCCAACTTCAATACAAGATGCATCAGCTTCCAAAGCATCTGCTTCCAAGGTACCTGCTAAACCGCATATTCCTATTGGGAAACGCAGACCTTTAGATCAAAATTATGATATATTGAAACACTTGGCCCAAGTACCAGACAAATTTTCAATTTTGGATGCCTTGAATCTATCAAGAGATCTTCGGGAAGCACTCATCGAAGCTTTGTCAAGTCCTCAGGAGTTTGAAGCTGAAATTGCTGCAGCTGAAATTTATCACATAGAGAATAATCCTGCAGAATGCCATGCAGTGAAATCTTTTACTGATAAAGATGAAGATGATGTTTTACATGGGCACATAAAACCTTTGTACTTATCTGGCAAAGTCAATGGTATAGATGTTCGAAGAGCTTTTATTGACAATGGTTCAGGAGTCAACCTCATGCCCATTCGCACACTTCGTCGATTGGGCCTCACGGAATCTGATTTATCTCTTTCTACCATGATGTTGCAAGGATATGATAAAAATGAACAAGAACCTCTGGGAGAAGTTACGCTCAGAACTCAGTTTGGAGATCTTGTTTCCAATTCGGATTTCATGATTGTTGATCAAGACTCAGCTTTCAATATCTTGCTTGGAAGACCCTGGCTACATCAGCATGCAGCTATTCCGTCATCATACCATCAATGTCTCAAATACTGCTTCGATGGTCAAGTTGGAACATTGTATGGTGATAAGGCCCCGTTCAAGACATGTGAGTCTCAATACATTGAGGCGGAATTTTATCACATGAAGGGAAGAGAAAAATCTACAATGAAGGAAATTACCAAAGTTAATGCTCCATATGGTTTGGAAAAAATTCCAATAAATCCGTTTTCACATGTGAGTACAGATTATGTGTTACCTATCAGTCAAATTGACAAAATAGGCCCAAATCAAAATACTCTTATGGAAAGATCCATAATGTCAATTACGGAAATCGAGCCAGACAACATGGGAGAAATTGGTAACTTACCAAGCAGTGATGAAAGCATAAGTGGTGACGTTTTCATTTCATCTGCTGAAATCCAACAAGTCTATACTTCGCTAATTAGGCCAGAAGAAGTTATAGCAACACCAGAGGTGAATATTGATGTCGATTCTCAATCCATCATCTCCTCTTTATTTCCCAAAGAAGACCTTTTTTCATCAATAGGGTCGGAAATGGAAGCTTCTTCTTCAAAATGTGAAAATTTTGACATCTCTAATGATCATGAGAATTTCGTTTTTTCATATACTTTGCAAGTAGAAACGGAAGAAATAACACATGATGAAGAGGAAGATGAAGATCTTAGAGATGCTCCTCCAGCATTTGAAGAGGGTATCTCTACCACTGTGGATGAACTCAGAGAAGTAAATCTGGGTATAGAGAAATATCCACACCCCACTTTAATTAGTGCGGCCATGACCCTTGAAAAACAAGAGATGTATATTTATTTTCTAAAGCAAAATAAAGATATTTTTTCTTGGAATTATACAGAGATTCCTGGCCTTGATCCTGATGTTTCCACCCATCATTTGGGTTTTCCAAAAGAACATCGAGGATTCAAGCAAGCCGCGAGAAGAACACACCCAACCTATGCTTCCAAAATCGAGGCAGAAGTGGATAAGATTATCAAAGCTAACTTCGTCAGAGAAGTTCAATATCCCAAGTGGTTGGCTGATATTGTACCTGTAAAGAAGAATAACGGACAAATTTGGGTTTGCATCGATTTCAGAGATCTTAATCGGTATTGTCCTAAAGATGATTTCCCAGTTCCGATTACAGAACTCTTAATTGATGCGACGGCTGGCTATGAAGTACTTTCTTTCATGGATGGATATTCTGGATATAATCAGATCCGAATGGCCCCAGAAGATGAGGAATATACAGCCTTCAGAGCTCCTCAAGGTGTGTTTTGTTACCGGGTGATGCCCTTTGGTTTAAAGAATGCAGGTGCAACATATCAACGCGCCATGCATCGTATCTTCAAACCACTTTTAGGGAAATTTGTTGAATGATATGTAGATGATTTGGTGGTTAAATCCAAACAACATTTTGATCACTTGGCTGATTTGGAAGTCATATTCCACAAGCTTCGACAACATAATTTGAAGATGAACCCCTTAAAATGTGCTTTTGGGGTAACCTCAGGAAAATTCCTCGGCTTTGTTGTACGCCATCGTGGTATTGAAGTCGATCCTGAGAAGACCAAATCAATCCTTGGTATGTCACCTCCTCGGAATTTAATAGAATTAAGAGGACTTCAAGGACACTTAGCCTATATTCGGCGTTTCATCGCCAATTTGGCAGGCAAAAGTTTACCCTTTACCAAATTATTGAAGAAAGGAGTCACTTACCAGTGGACTGAAGAATGTCAAGAAGCATTTGATGTTCTCAAGAAATACCTCTTGATTCCACCAGTACTCATGCCACCTATTGAGGGTAGACCTCTTATCCTCTACGTGACAGCTTTAGAGCGATCATTGGGTGCCTTTCTCGCTCAAAAGAATGATGCTGGGAATGAAAATAGTCTCTACTATCTCAGTAGAACTATGCTTGAAGCAGAAACCCAGTATTCAAGTATTGAAAAGTGCTGCCTAGCATTAATCTTTGCAGTTCAGAAACTAAGACACTACCTGCAACATCATGAGGTCCAATTGGTATCTCGTAATAATCCGCTCAAATTCATCCTTAGTCGTCCAATGCTTACAGGACGTCTGGCAAGGTGGGCGGTTATTCTACAGCAGTTCGACATCCAGTATGTGTCTCAAAAGGCAATTAAGGGCCAAGCTCTGGCTGATTTCCTGGCTGAACATCCTTCAGTGGATGACACGTATTCAGATATCGAACTCCCTAATGAGGAAGTTTTCTCTATTCAAGAGAGTCCTCAAACATGGGAAATGTATTTTGATGGTGCTTCTAGAAGTCCAACAGGGAAGAAAATGGAATTTCCTAAATTCAACAAAGTTGGTTTAGGAATTGTGCTCATTTCTCCAAATAATGCAGTGTTACCTTATTCCTTTTTGTTGTGGGAAGGTGGTACCAATAATGAAGCTGAATACCAAGATCTCATTACAGGCTTGGTGTTAGCGCTTCAAGCACAAGTGAATCACTTAAAGGTGAAACGTGATTCAGACCTGGTAATCAAACATGTCAATGGGGATTATGCCATCAGAAAAGAAGAATTAATCCCTTTGTATGATTACGTCAGAGAGTTAATGTCGGAATTACCTTCAGAACCGACATTTTCTTATGTCCCAAGATCACAAAATGCTCAAGCTGATGCAGTGGCTAATATAGCCACAGCTTTAGCAGATCCAAATCGGGACGAGACAACCATCTGTATTGCCCACCGTCGTGCAATTTCACCTTATGTTCAAGTCAGAACAGAGGAAATTAATGAAATTATTCCCATTCCTGAACTGTATGGTCATACTACAGAATGGATGTCACCTATCAGGGAATACCTTCAAAATGGAACACTTCCTCTTGATAGAGCCGAGAAAGAACAAATTCGGCAACGTGTGGTCAATTTTACTCTTTATGATGGTCCAAACCACCTCGAGAAAATTCTCTACAAACGTGGTTTTGATGGAGTTATATTCAGATGTATTGATGGTGAAGAGACAATGGCTGTCATAAAAGAAGTGCATGCAGGAGTCTGTGGTGCCCACCAGTCTGGACATAGACTGTCTGATCAAATTCGAAGGCTTGGATACTTCTGGCCTTCAATGATAAAAGATTGTGTTAATTTCACAAAGAAGTGTCATTCATGCCAAGTATATGCCAACTTCATTCATCAACCTCCAGAGTTTCTTCATACAGCTAAATACTCATGGCCATTTTCCACATGGGGAATGGATGTGGTGGGACCTTACCCTTCAGCTACGACCAAGCAGTTTAAGTACATTCTTACTGCTACTGATTTCTTTTCCAAATGGGTAGAGGCAGTACCTCTCAAAGAAGTCAGTTCTAAATGCATTGTTAGCTTCATCAAGTCTAACATCATTACTAGATTTGGTGTCCCTCATACCATATTGACGGACAACGGCACCAACTTCTGTTCTTCTGAGGTAAAGAAATTGTATCAAGAATACTACATTAAGTCCAACCATTCATCTCGATATCATGCAGCGGCTAATGGCCAGATAGAGGCCTTCAACAAGACTCTTTCTAATATACTGCAAAAGATGGTGGATAAAGATAAGAGGTCATGGCTTGATAAACTCTATCATGCTTTATGGGCTTATCGGACTACCACTCGCAATGCAACACGGTCTACTCCATATTCATTGGTATATGGAACAGAAGCAGTCTTGCCAATTGAAGTTCAATTGCCCTCACTCAGAATAGCCATTTGTGATCAGTTATCAATAGATGAGCAATCCCAAAAGCGGTTGAATGAATTGGAATAGTTAGATGAGAAAATATTGTGCACTTTGCACCACTTGGAAATCTATCAGAATCGGATAGCACGAGCTTTTAACAAAAAAGTTCTTCTTCGTTCATTCATTCAGGGAGAATTGGTATTGGTTCTCAGAGCACCAATGATATCAGGAAAGAAGCCTCCCAAGCTTGAACCAAAATGGGAAGGACCTTATTCAATACATAAGGTCTACTCCAATGGAGCGTATTCTCTGATCTCAATGGATGGAGAACACACCACGACTCCAACTAATGCCAGATTTCTGAAGAAGTATTTTGTATAAAAACAAAATATTGTTCCCATAACAAAGACTCTTACAATTGGTTCATACAGTAATGGTCCAGTATGACCTTAAACTGCAACTTCGTCCAACATGACGTTAAACTGTGCACCTTCAATGTCCGAGATGACATTAAACTATATATTGTCCAACATGACACTAAACTGTATTATGTACTATCTACATGATGTTAAACTGTACAGAAGTTCCTATATTTTGTCCGAGATGACATTAAACTATATTGTGTCCTAGCAACATGACATTAAACTGTGTGGCACTTTCATCGTCCAGCATGACGTTAAACTGTAAAAAGTCCCCAGAACTGATATCCTCATATTGGTTCACCTTAGTCCTAGCTACATGACTTTAAACTGTACAACACCAGTTCGTCCTTGCTATATGACGTTAAACTATACAGCAATGGTCCAGTAAGACTTTAAACTGCAACTTCATCCCACACGACATTATACTGTGAAAAAGTTCCCTAAACCGTCCAGCATGACCTTAAACTGCATCATCCCTGGTCCATGTATATGACCATAAACTATTTGCAAATCCCTTATGTCCAGCAAGACGTTAAACTGTGACGTCCTAAAGTACATGACGCTAAACTGTATAAAAGTCCCTCACGTCCGAAAAGATGTTAAATTATATAATCATCAAAGGTACAACATGACATTAAACTGCACCATCCACGGTCCATGCATATGACCTTAAACTATTCACACTTTCGTCCAACATGACATAAATGGTGTGTTATTTTGTCCTTACGGCATGACATTAAACTACACAGTCCCCCTTTCGTCCAATAGGACGTTAAACTATTTTATCCCCATCATCCTAACTACATGATGCTAAACTGTACAGAAAATCCTTGATAGGTCCTACATGACATTAAACTGTATTTTGTCCCTGCTACATGACACTAAACTGTGCAGCACCAATAGTCCTAACTGCAAGACTTTAAATGGCATAGTCCCTTTTTTATGTCCTACATGGCATTAAACTGTGCATCGTTAAGGTTGTTATTACCTCTTGTTTCTCACACCGAGTATGACTCACGTGAGCTTAGAGTGAACATCAACCATAACACTCCCTTTGGGCCACTAACCATGTGTAAGTCCCAACAATATTTTTTTATTAGATCATTGTCCACAAGAACAACTTGATCATTGATTCATTCTTTAATTGAACTACACGGACTTTGATCCTTGCCCTCCAGGCTGGGTATGTAGGCAACCTCCCAGGGTTCAATCCCAAAAACAATCTCTTCACATCGGTTCACCACCATCTCATATGATGTTGATTTGTGAAACCACCCCTGAAATCAATATCTTTACATTGATTCACTTTCGTCCTTGTTATATGACGTTAAACTATACAACACTTTTGTCCGGTACGACAATAAACTACAAATATTCTTTGATTTCCTCATTTGAGAAGGAACCATTATTGACATTGATTTTTTCAAATCATGGTTTTCATTTTCAAAAGACTACGTGCATACATGGTAAGGCCTGAACTTTTTATCTTCGGTTAAAACATCATTGCAATAAAGTCCCCTTTCACCCTTCACATGTACGAACCAAATTTTAAAAAGGGTAATTCTAGAACTACGTGGACTTGATTCCCATCCTTATGGGATACGTAGGAACATTCGAGTGTCCCTCGAATCCAGTCCCAAGTCTTTTGGGCCTAACCCCAAATTTCACTTTCAGTCCCTTGACTGAAAAATCCTCATGAAAACACACACTGTATATTCATTATTATGGTCCGAATTCTATGACCATAAACTATGATCACTCATACTTTCGTCCCGCATGACGTTAAACTACATTTCAAGAACTACGTATGGCTTGATTCTCATTCTTATGAGATACGTAGTGAAGTCCAAAATTTCAATTCAGGACCCAGCCACAACATGATTATGGTTTTCATTGACCTATGTATCTCTATGTAAATTGGACAATACCCATCTTTATGTGTTATAATCCTAACCTTAAATATTTTCAGATCTTCATAACCCTTTTTCATGACTTCTAGTCACAAAAATGTCAAACTTCTGAGAATTCTTTTTCCTGACTATGCAGCACGTGCCCATAGGTGGCCTTGCATAAACAGTCCACATAACAGACTTGTCAGCCAAAAGATGCTATTTTATTTGACCATGCAGCCAATGCCCATAGGTGGCCCTGCATGTTTCAACCCCCTAACGGGTTTGTTAAATAATGGTAACTTCATTCTTGGGAAGAATGACTCTTTTGTCCTTATTTGTCTCAAAACGACAGTATGTAGGGATCCGAAAAAATAGCCATCCTTAAAATATTTGTCCCATATCCTTTTTCATGATCTGAAAGTATTCAAGTCTATGGTTTATTCTTCTTCCCTACGTTTGGGTCAGACCATCGTAGGAGTGATTTTCATCCAGTTCTTCGATATTCTTGTTTGGAAATATCTTCTCCATATTCAAGTACCTCTTTCCATACAACAAAATCTATACTTTAGAAAATTTGGATCTCCATAAAATTTCACTGGCTTTTAGCACTAGGAAAGTAAATTTCTGGGAGTTCTTTTGCCTGACTATGCAGCGCGTGCCCATAGGTGGCCATGCATAAACAGTCCACATAACAGACTTGTCAGCCAAAAGATGCTATTTTATTTGACCATGCAGCCAATGCCCATAGGTGGCCCTGCATATTTCAACCCCCTAATGGGTTTTGTTAAATAATAGTAACTTCATTCTTGGAAATTACTTCTTCTAATAACTTTTAGCTCTTTTTCATATCATTCCTCATATTCAAATATTCTTAAGCCATAGTTTACATTTTGTCCCTCATACTTGAGTATGGTAATATGTTTTCAGATAAATTATCAAGGAATTGAATCCATTTTTAATCTATTTCGGTCAAAGCTATTTCGACCTTAAACATTAGCCCCTTTATGTCCAGCATGCATGACTTTAAACTGCCCACAAAAGACAAAGGAACTCTGAATAAAAGTCAAGTTCCAGCACACTTGCGCGCCGCCCTCTGTGCACTGAAGACTTGCGCGCCACCCTTTTCCTTTGAATGGATTCGATTTCCTCAGAGTCAAATCCTCATTTCTCTCCGGATCCAACTCTGAGGGGGGAATTTTGTTGACGCTCCTTTCGTCACAGAATCTAATGATCGGAAAAGGGAATATCTGAGCTCAAAGTGATTCAACCTTTGAAGAAAACATCAAAAATCGACAAAGGGATGAACAAGGAGAACATTTCCCATGGTCGCGCAAGTTCCCTCATGGTCGCGCAAGTACACTTGCGCGCCGCCTAGTGGTCGTGCAAGTACTTGCGCGACGCCTTATAGTCGTGCAAGTGACTTGCGCGACCTAAGTGATAACCGCCCGGTAACCGCCCAGGGTCTTCTTTTGCCTATAAATAGACCCTGTGGGCCCCCCATTTGAGGAGGATTTTTTTCCAGAAACTCGGATTGAAGCTCCCGACGCCCAAGTCTCTTTTCAAAGCTTCCGGAACACTTCTAAGGTAATTTCTTACCTAGAACGGAAGATCTAAAGAGAAGAAGGAAGGCCTATGTGTTGAAACTTATCAAACACTTGCGCACCGACTTAATTCCTTCAATATAACTTGCGCATCCCTTTTCTGGAAGAACCTCAAGGGGATTATAAAGGGTTTTATCAAGAGTCGCTCAAGTATTTCAATTCTGATTGAAAATCGCGCAATTACACCATGTGTCGCACAAGTATACTTGCGCGGCCAATACTTGCGCGCCGCCGCAGGACTTACGCGCCTTTCAAGACTTGTGCGCCCCTATCTTTTTGGGTGCCCATCTTGCCCATTTTACCCCTCTTAAGCCAGTTCACCTTTCCTTTTCAAGATTCAGTCTTCAAGACACTCTTCAAAGCCATTTATGGCAGGATTTCTTGATTTGACTTTCTTATCTGAAAGGAATTCTGTGGAATCTCTCTCAAAGTCTACTGATTTAAATATCCTTATGTCACTAAAATACGGAGAGTTCATTCATTCAACCTCATCCTTTAAGATGAGAAAATCCTAACTTGGGTCTCCTTTTCAGGAATAATCCCCAGTTATAAAACCTTTAATCTTGGGCATCTTCCTCAGGAGTAAGCCCCAAAATTCTTAAAGTTCCCAATCTTGGGCATCTTCCTCAGGAGTAAGCCCCAATCAAGTCCTCTAATCTTGGGCATCATTCTTAAGAATAATCCCCAACCTCAAATATGGGCATCCTCCTCAGGAGTAAGCCACAAACCTTAATCCCTAACCTGGGTCTCCTTTTTCAGGAATAAGACTCAGTCATAACCTTGGGCTTCCTTTTCAGGAGTATGCTCCAAGTCCCTTAACCTGGGTCTTTTTTTTCAGGAATAAGAATCAGGCATAACCTTGGGCCTCCTTTTCAGGAATAAGCCCCAAGTCCCCTTAAACTTCTCTTAACCAGTCATAATTTACCTGTGATTTGGGTTTCCTTTTCAGGAATAAAACCCAATCATAAGTCCCCTCCTAACTTGGGAATCCTCCTTAGGAGTAAGCCCCAAGATTAGAGTATTCAAATCTCCATGAAGCACATATAACTTTATGGACCCTGTTCATGGATTTTCTCCCTAAAAGTAAATCCTAAACCTTCATCTATCTGGGCAGTCATCTATACATAAGCCCCAAACAAATTCTTATGATTGCATCTTTTATGGCACAATTGTCTAAATTTTATCAATACCTCTTGTTTCTCACACCGAGCATGACTCACGTGAGATTAGAGTGTAAAAGTAATTATGACATTCATCTTTGAGCCATCAATCATAAACATCATACTCCATTTCTCGAACTACGTGGGTTCTGATTCCTTTTCCAAAGCAAAGGATATGTAGGTAGCCCATTTATGGGTTCGATCCCAACTTTGAAATAATCTATGTCCTTCTGAATGACGATAAACTTCAAGTTCCCCACTGAGTGGCTTTAAAACCAGCCTGGTCATCATAATGACCAGGAGACTTTTATATAAATGTTTTGAAGGATACCATTGACCAAGAATCTCTAAACAGATATAGATGATTCTCTATTGATGAAGAACCTCGAATACATATAAAAGATTCTCTAAATTTCTTGCATATTTAATCATTGATTGTTAAAACTAAAGGAAAGCACATTTTATACTTGGTAATGTAATAAGGATTCACGAACATAACTTAAATCTATAAAGAGAGTCCCGGAGTAGACAATAATTCCCCTCAAAAAGGTGTGATGAGTCCGACCTCCCATCCTCTCGACCAATGCAAATTCCTAAGTTTCATTAGTCCACAAGCTAATGAGCTCCTGCCTTTGGAAAGTAGGTCCAAACGGATGTGGAATCATTGGATGTTTCCGGTTCTACGAACAAACCCGTTAGAAACCGATCGGAACGTTTGAATCTCCCATCCAGGAGGTCATCCCCGGATTCCGTGCGAAACAGGCATCCATTATATAAACAAGCTCAAACAAAAATACCATATCACAAGGCAGGTATTTATCAAGCAGTTATCACAACAGCTTGATTTATTATCACAACAACTATCACAACAACATGCAAATTCTAATGTACCAACATGGAATGGAAACTATGCATGGCATGTGATATCTAGCATGTTCCTATATGATGCATGAGACGACATACCCTCATCTCATTGGGTTGAAACTAAATAGAACCCACAGATAAAATATAAATAGCACAATCCAAGTGCGTCACCCAATGGTGAAAACATATCAACCGTAAAATTTCAAAATCAAAATAATGCAAAATACAAGGTAGACTGGCTTTTCCCTATACACGGGTCAGCTACACCCGGGCACCGCTTATTACCAACTACCATTCCATCCTATCCCTAAATATGGCTCCAAATAGTAAGTCAACGAAAAGAAACTCCTCGTATACCACTTTGTAACGTCCTGGACCCGGGTGCCACGCAACTGGTGCCCCGATCCCGGTTCGCCACAAGACCTCAAGAGCATTTCTCCAAATGAAAGAGGCTGCTGACTAGCAGCGAGGGCCCAGGTCTAATAGTGGGTAAACTATGCCCTCATTTGTCAAAGTGTAGTGCAGCGGAATACAAAATAAAACATACAACAAACAGCAGAAGCAGTAAACATACACAACTGAAATATAATTGATGATGCTACATGTTTCATGTTCTAAGAAAATAGCTAGAACATGTTATACATCAATACAGTACAACAGAAAACAGAGTACCGCAAAACAAGAAAAATAGCCAGCAGCGGCATCGTGATCCTAGGCTCGGTCCGATGCCCTCATACTCCTCAGCAACAGTCAAGTACCTGTATAGGTACTCTTGCCCCTATATACACCTGCAGCAACGTAATCTGTTTGGGCCGAAAAGAGCGACCCAAACAGGGTGTGAGAAATATATCTCAGTAGGCACCCACCAAAGGCTCGTGCCCAACTGCATGTAAGCATGCAACAACAGTGTGCAGTAGTAAAATGAAAAAAAGTAAGTAGTACTCAAAAGTAACTAATTACCAGTTATATTGCCATCTTTTTATCCATTTAATTCATTCAACATAGTAATATTCTTATGCTCAATAGCACCAAGCCCTTAGGCCAATCAGAACCGTTCCCTCAGGCTAAAATAGTAACCACGCCCTCAGGCTTGCTCTCAGGCCACACAGAATCCAACCCACATGTATTTCCCTCAGGCGTAACAGAAATTTCCCTCATTCGTAGGAAGTGTCGCCCTCAGGCATAGAGGTCAAGACCTCAGGAACGAAAGGATTCCCTCAGGTGGAATAACGACAGCCCTCAGGCTAAAAAAGTCATGCCCTCAAGCAAAAACAGTACAGTGCCCACAGTCTAATCACAACAACGCGCTCAGGAAAAACAGGTAACCCGGCCATGCCCAACAAGTAAACAAGAAGTAAAAAAGAAATTCCTCTTAAAGAAATTTTATAATTACTACTTTAAAGGCATACCCTCGGGTATCCTGGCCAAATGGCTAAATAGTGAAACACACCCCGGGGGTGGTTCTGGATCGAAGAAACGAACCCAACCAACATTTTAATATCATAGTTTAATAACCTATGCAATTCTAGGCATTAAACATAGCAACGACCTCAGCCACACGACACCCCAACATGGGATCATGGCACTAAAATGCACAAAAAACACATTAGTTGGAAAAATAAACACAAATCCACCTACCTTATACGTCAACGAGCGTTATACCCAAACTACGACTCCAAAAACGCCCAAGAACGGTGTAGATCTGACGAAGAACAAAAACCGAAAAAATATAAATAACATACGTTGGGTGGGCAATTGGAAAGAATGGTACCAGGAGAGGAGAGGTCTTACACGTGCCCTTCCAATGAAAACATCCGAAGCTGAATCGGATTCCAGACGAATGCCCGGTGGATCTTCAAAGATCTGGCCTCCTCCTTTGGCTCCAAAATGGCTCAAATGCCTCATCTGCCAAATGAGGAGGCTACTGCCTGTTTTAAGCAGAAAAAACAAAGTACACGACATGTACTTCTGAGTACCCAACGTGTACTTCTTTCATTTAAATATTCATTTGGAAGCACCGCCACACTGTTCATCCATCAACATGAGTACACGACATGTACTCTCGAGTACACGGTGTGTACTGTCGCCCAGCTAGCGGCGACGCCACCGCCATACTGTTTAAGCCTTCCGACTGACAACACGGTGTGTAAGGTACCACTACACGGTGTGTAGTCGGTTCCTACACCCTTCGTCGCCGGCATGGCTACACACCCCGTGTACTCATCCCAACACGGCCAAAAGTACACGACATGTGGATAAGTACACGGCGTGTAGTTCCAAAATTCAAGATTTTCCCCATTTTCTAAATTTTCTCAAAAACACTTAAACAAAAGGAAATGAAGAAGCCCGTACCTCTAAAATAAGAACCAGGTTCTTACAAAAGTAGAGTAGTGGTAGAAATGACAAATAATATGCTATAATTGATGATGTGTATAGATAGAAATGAGTGGTGGAATTATGATGGTAGTAAGATCAAATGAATGTAAGGTTTAAAAAGGAGTATAATAGTAGCTGAAGTAGGAAATAATAGCATAGAAAAATTGAAGTAGATATAATGGAAGACTAATAGAGGCATGATAATGGAATAAGGGGAGTTTTAGAATGCTATTCATGGTATCATGACTTACATTAGTAGTGATTGAGCCTCATTATAATGTAGATGGAGTTCTGTGAGTGTTTAATTCTCCTCTACTTCAGGGAGTGCATTCCGCATCAATGAGGTCATGTTAAGAATTAATAGTGTCCCATGGTTGTTCTGGACCATCACATTGGAATTCTTATCAAGTTCAAGCTCTTATAATGAATGAAATAGTGTTCCTTGATAGTTGGTTACAATAGATTTTATTTATTTATGTTTTCTGAAAAAAAATATTTAAAAAAATGGCTAGGTCAAAAAAATTCAAAAATGTGTGCAAAAAGAAGTAGGCCCCCTTCCACCTTTCATGAAACAGATAAAAACATATATGTTTACATATAAATTATATATATATTACCAAAAAATCATCCGAATTTATCTACTATTTAATATCCTACATTACTGTCATTACAACGGTCTGGAATCTGATTGAAACTCTCTCTAAGGACACCCTTTTATAACAGGGCTTTCCCTAGAAATCATTATGTAGTCCTGATGTGGGATTCATGTTCTCTTTTTCCTATGCCGAATTAATAATATATTACAATCAATCATTTTTAATCAATTAATTATTACTATTAATTATTATTTAATAATATTATTATACAACTAATTAATTTCTATATAGTTAATAATAAATTATAGGTTTTAATTAATTAGAAATTAAATAATATATAATTAATAAAAAATAATATTAATAATAACTAAATAATATTACTTATTTATATAATTTATAATTAATAAAAATAAATATATAATTATTTATTATTTATTAATTTGAAATTAAGAAATCTTTAATTACTTATTAAATTAATTAGTGAATAATTAATTATTTAATTATTAATATAATTATTAATCACTTAATAACTAATTAGTTAATAATTCGTTAATATTTAATTAATAATTAATTTGTTAGTTAATTAGCAGTATCATAATTAATTATACAATTATTAATTTGTTAATTAGAAATATATTTACTAATTTTATAATTAGTAATTAGATAATTATATATTAGTATATTAGTAATAAAATTATTAATTATATAATAATTAATTCTTTAATTTTTAATATAATTATCAATCATATAATTAATTTTTTAATTCGTAATATAATTATTTATTATACAATAACTAATTAGTAATATAATTATTAATTATAAAATAATTAATTTTTAATATAATTTATAATTTATAATTAATAATTAGCTAATTTGTCGTATAATTGTAAATTATATAAAAAATAATTAGTCATATAATTATTAATTTTTTAATTATTAGTTAGTTAATTAGTAATTTAATTATTAATTATTATAGAATTAATTAGTTAATTCGCAATATAATTATTAATTATAATCATTCATTGTAATATTGAATTACTAATTAGGAATAATTAATTATATAATAATAAATTACTTAGTTATTCATATAATTATTACTTATATAAAAATTAATTAATAAAGTAGTAATATAATTATTAATTAAAAATTATATTATAAATATTTAGTTAATTGGTAATATAATTATTAATTAATAATTATCAAATATTAATTATATAATAATTAATTAGTTAATCAGTATTATAATTATTAATTATATAATTATTAATTAGTTAATAACTAATTAGATAATTAGTAAAATATTTATTAATTATATACTTTTATGTAATATAATTATTAATTGTGAAATAAATAGTGCCGTGTGTTTAATTTAATTATACCCCCAAGAACCTAATATATATTAGTTATATAAATAAGTAATATTATTTAGTTATTATTAACGTTATTCTTTATTAATTATATATTATTTAATTTCTAATTAATTAAAACCTATTATATATTATTAACTATTTAGAAATTAATTAGTTATTTAATAATATTAATAAATAGTAATGAATAGTAACGAGTAATTGATTTAAAATGATTTATAATAATAAATTAGTAATTCTGCACTGAAAATGGAGAACATGAATCCAACATCGAAAATGAAAAAAAAAAATCCAAGGTAATCCCTCTTATAAAAAAGAGCCTTATGTAATAGTTTCTATCAGAATCCAGACTGCTGTAATGGAAGTACTATTGGATACTAAATAGTAGATAAATTTTGCTGAATATTATATATATATATATATAAACAAAAAAAATACAAAATAAAAATAGAAAAAAAATTAAATATACAAAAAACATATTTAAACTTGTAAAAAATTAATTTTTCCTAAAAGTTGGAAGGCCCCTTCTACCTTTTACACATATTTTTTAAACCAAATTGACCTGTATATATTTAAATAGTTCCATAAAATATATTAAAAAATTACTCGGTTATAGTAGCCTAACAATATTCAACCAAAAGTAGTGCCCAGTTAAATAGCTGAGAATATAGATGAGATAGTTCTGTATTAGTAAGTTTTCACTTTTATATATAATTCTATTGTCCCGTATTTCTTATTCACATGGAAATATGGTTCTATGTCATATTCATTGCATCCTCCTTTTTTCATAATCCTATTGTGTAGATATGCACTCTTATAGACTTCAGTCATACCTCATAAGCCCATACAGATACATACTAGCTTGGCTATCCATAGTATACCCTATGCCAGAGCTCTGTGCAAATATTTTGCTTCATATTCTTCATCTAGCTCTAGTTAGCCAATGTGGATTGCTTCATGCTGAACTTGGTTCCTCATGCAAATCGTAAAAAGTCCCCATCTTACATAAAATAATAAAAACCCTTGTCAAAATATTTTCAATATATATAAAATATACTTATGTAAAAAATGGATTTAAATTTTTTCAATTTTATTTATTTCTTCCAAAAATGTTTTAAAATTAAAAATCTCCCACACAACACTTATTCAATGACTAATTTGTGTATAATTATTGAAAAAAAATTAAATTCATTATTTAAAATTATAATGTTATATGGTAACATTATGTGTATCAGGTTTCATAATAGAAAATGTATGGATTGGGAGATTTGAATAAGGGATAACTTCTCAATATTATACATTAACATTAATATTATTTTCAAAAGAAAATGTAATCGATGTGTATTAAATTTTTTTTCCCACTTATTAATATTTATCTTTATCTATAAATATTTTTTATTTTTCAGAATTAGAATGATCCACTATTTGTTATAATTTTAAATAATTGATTTCAATGTCTTCTCCCATTCCTTGAAATTTATACTAGAATTTTTTTAAACCATCGTTTAAAATATATGAAATAAAATTACAAGGAAACAATTTTTATAGGGAAGAATGTAACACCTCTAAATTTTGGAGTGTATTTTCCTTTAAATAATAATTTTTCAATAACATATGTTACCTGAAATAAAAAACAAAAAGGAATCATTATATATATATTTTTATAATATATTATAGGGATACAATGTGATATATCATTCTAATATTTATAGAAATGTAAAACCTAAAAGTAAATAAAAAATAAATATTGAATTTATTCTATTATTATAATTATTATTGATTTACAATTATGATTACCTACCAATCAATTGATGAAATTTCATGATTTAATTAATAAAAAATTAATTTTATATGGTTAAATTTTTTCATTTTTAAAAATACATCTTTTTCAAATTAATATTTTCAGGAGTTTGTGTATTTTATCGTAAAAAAGTAAGTCTATTAATTCAAAATTATGATTAAGACATTATTTAATATTTCAATGTTTGAACAAATACATTAAAACTCAATTACATATTACTTGATTAGAAATAAAAAAAATACTCACATATTAAATGGGTCTTTTTCTTATAATATTAATTTATCATCATATTTTATATTTTCATTCAATGGATAAATTAACCAATTTAAAAAAATTTATTGGACAATGTAACATCAATTTTTCATCATTTCAACACTAGCTTAGAGTAGATTTTTGTGTTTTTTCCAAAATATATGATTTTATATGCGAATGTGGTAAATTACCATTTTTAAAAATACGATAACTATTATAACATTATCCATTTATAAGAATAGATTTTAGCTTTTAAAAACTATTTGAAAATCAAATATATATTTAATATATAAAATAAATAATTTAATAATATTATGTTCAGTATATTAAATCATTTTATGATTTTTTTATTCAAAAATAATTTATTTAATAATTAAGAATTATTTTTAGCCACTTTTTTAAAATATGAATTTAAATTGTTACATTTGGTTTTGGATTGGTTTTGGGTCACATAAGTAACTTTTATTAATGATAATCCAATAAATTATTTGGGGATAAATTATATATATGATTTCTATGTGAATTTTTTATATGCTTAAAAAGAAATTTTTCTAAAGATATTATTTTATTGTGTTTTTCATATTTATATTTTAAAATTAACATCTAAAATTGATAGAAATTGAAAAATAAAAAATGGATTATTTATTTTGGGACATCATCTTCAATTTTTTAAATGAGTTGAATTTCATTTCAATTTAAATAATAAGTTACGATGTTAAAAAGTAACTCACCCTCGTCGTGTGTTAATTATTGTAAAAAGGTTAACACTGTGAGATTAGTTCCCAACATATTATCTCTAATATTACTTAATGAGGTTATTGGGACCAACTTATTATCATACTTAAACTTTAACCATTTTTGATTTTTTTTCAATGAAAAGTTTCCAATGTCTTAAAACATTGAATTTTTACAAGCGTTCAACTTCATTCACTTATCAAGGATCCCTTCTCCCCTCACTTCTCCACACATATTGAGCTCCTTATCTCAACCATGATCTACCAAAATATGTCAAAAAATAATTTTACTAAGTGATGTTTTTTCTATTATTCCAAAAAGACCAATCCAAAAAAGCATAACCAGATATCCAAATGAGGATACCAAAATGAAGAGGTAATTGTGTAACCAAATGTTTTAAAACATTATTCCTATTCTAAATCCATAAAAACAATTATAAACCTACCAATATAATTAAATCAGTGAAATTTAAATATTTAAATAGTATTATGATACTTTAAAAACAATTATCTTTCTCCTTTTCATCCTATGGAAAATGAAAATAATATATGTTCATATGTGTGGACTACCACCTCCATGAAGTGACATATACCATTTTCCTCAGAAACTCGCATGGATCGTTATAAGGATTAATTTAATGAATATATGTGATATGTATGAAATAATAATGTTTCTAGAATTATAATATATTATTTAATTTTCTTCCCCATAGCAGTTTGAAAGTGGAAATGTTACTTTAGTTTACGTGTAGACTACTGCCTCCTAAAAACTGCATATTTCATATTTCAAAGCCTCCTTACATTGATTGTTATAAAAGAATATTTGATGAATAAACATAATTATTCATACATTATTAAGATTCTAGTTAAGATTTAACCCTATACTCATTTACAATTATAACACCCTATGATCTTAATATATGATTAACTTTTAATAATTCAATTTATTTGAGAGATTTCTCTACACTCAACACAGAACATGAATGTAACTATGATATATTTAGATAAAATATTTATATTTATATATAATAATTAAAAACTAGTAATTTTATTATAAATAATGAATACTATTAATAACTTTAGAAAAAATATTTTTAGATAAAATAAATACTATATTAAATATGAATTAAATTAAATTAGTTTATTTAAAATAAATAATAAGAATATTTATTATTTCCAAAGTTATATTTATAAATTTTTTTATGTTGTATGAATTTCTATTTAAAAAAATGTAATATTATTGAAAATGAATTATTTTTAATAATAATAATATTTTTAAAGAAATTTATTTGGTAAATGATATGAAATATATATAATAATAATTAACATTTGAAAATTCCATTTTCCAATAAAAACGATTCTTCATTATAATTTATTATTTCATTAAGAAATTTAATTTATAAATTTTATGTTTTAAATTTTAATATATGGAAATCATTTTTATTGCTAATATAAATATTATCTTAATATGAAATTTTGGATATTTTTTTCAAAAATATTCCTTTTTCGTTAAATGTTATTTTTTTCCCAAATTTATAGTTTTTATAATTTAATCATTATGTAATAATATACTAGATGTTTTATTAAATTTATTTAATTAAAAAAATTTATTTAACAAATAAAATTAGTAATATAAATATATTCATTGGTATTATAAATATTATGTCCAAAATTTAAAAAAAAATATTAAAATCATTGCAAAATTAAAAATTACGTTTAGTTATTTCTTTATAGAAAGTACTTTCATGATGGGATTATGTTTGGAGTTGACATGAAATTAGAATAATTTTTTTTGTTTTATAATAGACCATTTATTTCATGGTAAGTGATTTTTTAAAAATTAAGTCTTACACATAAGTTTTATATATAAAAATACAATTTTTCTAAAAAAAAACTATTTTTTTGTGTTATGTGTATAATATTAAAACTACATTTTTAAAACCCTTATAATTTTATTTTGGATGAAATTATTTTAAAATTTTAAAATACTATTTTCAAATTAGGTAATGTTTATATGTTAAATTTTTCATTCATATTGATTATTAAGGTTAAAAATAAATTACCACGGTAAAAGTAAATGGGGGTAAAACTTAAAAAGTTACAAAAAAATGCCTTAAAAACTAAAAGTTTTCTCCCAAATGAGCGTTTGATGTATGTATTGATAAAAAATAAAATTGAAATCGTATTTTTTACATTTTTGAACCATTTTCCATGGGATAGTAACATCAAATTATCAAAAATGTTAAGGGTTATTCCAAAAGTTCCATTCTCTTCGCTTATAAAAAGGTTACACTATCTCCACTTCAAGACTCATTTTACCATAAAATTTATACATTATATATAAAAATATTCTCATTCATTAACCCTATACAATTTCCAATGTCCTCTGGTCACTATTATTTAGAATATGGAATTTATTTAAAAGGATAATTTATAAAAACAAATTCTAATCCCCAATGTGAGTACCCAATTATTCATAGAGATTCATTATTATGTTTTACTATATTAATAATCATTAATAATAATAATATGATTAAAATGGTATAATTAATTTTATAAAATGTAATTATATTAATTAATATCAATTATTTATTGAAATACATCCATTAAGAAAAACCAAAACATCGATTGTGTGAATGTGTTGCCTCCATGACATAGTGTGGTTCATTTATCATCACCGCCTCTCAATAATTGTATAGAGAACTAATTTCAAGAATAAATATTCTGTATTTGTCAAAAATAAAATTCTTAAATTATCATTTTTCATATATCATCATTCTATCCATTCAGTGAAAAAATTTTCGTAAATCATTTGTACGATGGACTACTGCTTCAAAGAACAATGAATTTCATTTTCTTATCACCATGCATCTTGGAAGGTTAAAATAATTGATTTAATAAGTATATATTAAAATTATTAAATGGTTTTTATTTTCAATATTTCATATATCATTATTTAATGGGATTACCTTTCTCATGAAAGCAATATAATATGCAATCGTTTGAGTTATTTTTATAACCTATGTGAACAATGTTAAAATGTTTATGTCATAAATGAATATAAAACATCATATAATTGTAATACATTTAATAATGATACATTTTATATGTTTTAATATTTATATAATTGTTTTTTTAATATTTAAAATATTTATCACTATATCAAATTTTGATAATTAAACACATCAAAAACTAGTTCATCATGATTTCTTCATTTACAAGACTTCTTCGGGTCATTAACTTTATGAAAATGGTTCCTAAGTAATAATTTAAAAAAATATTATTATATATTTAATAATATAGTAATGATGAATATGAAAAAAAATTCATTAATTTTATATGAAATAATAAACTGAAAGTTCTAAAACTTGATAATGAAAATAAAATATAATTGTTTAATCTATTTGACCAAATTTGTTATTAAAAAATTTTAAAAAGGAAAATATATTATTGTTAAGGTTATCCTATAAGTTATTAAGATCATTAAGTTTATTATACATGAGTTTATATAACATTCGAGATAGCAAAAATACAAGGTAAGGGTTTTCATATCAAATTTCTCTATTTTAGACATGTTTAGTATTATGCACCTAATTTCATTTAGGTTGTGTATATAATAACTATTTGAGATATAAAATCATAAATTTTATTTATTTAATGTTATTTTAATCATAATTTGAAGGACCTCTTTTTCAAGGGGATTTGATTAAAATGTTTCTATTTTCAGAAGGGTTTTCTTGGTCTCAATTCTAATTCAACAAGACATAATAAATTTTCCCCATGTTTCCCCTCTATGGTGTTTTTATATAAAATCGATTTATTATTAATATAATACTTATATTTAACTTTATTTACTATTAAAATCATATTCCTTAATTTTAGTGTCCATCTATTTAGTTGTTTTCTCAGTAGTAAGGTTTTTTTAGTAACACAACTTTCATTCATTGAGTTATGGTCATTATATCAAAATTATAAGTAAAAAACATTCTAGCATTTCACTATATTTTATTTTATTATCTCATTGTATTATATTGATATACATTCATACCATTTAATAATTTTGATAAATATTTCTCACTTCTTCATATACGTTTCCCAAAAGGGTTCTTTGTAACTTAAATCTCCTTCTTTGAGTTATAATGTTTTGTGTTAAATATTTTTCTTCCATAATTTTGTAATTTATCCATTATATATTATAGAATATTATAATAAAAATTGTGAATATTATGTTTTAATAAAAATAAATTTTTATTACACTTATTACAATGTTGATTTTCATCACATGTAATTTTATGTATTAAAAATTTCTCTTTTATAATAACATGTTTTTATTTTGGATCCATATTTACTATAGAAACTATTGTATCATTTTTAAGGATCCATTATTGATTATAAATTTTTAAATTGTATTTTTTCAATGATTTTTCACTTCACATTTTGATAAAATACTTTTGGAAGGGACCTAGGTCATCATCTTTTACATCAATGTTAAAAATGAGTTCTAAATGATCATTTATGTTTTCAGTTCCATTCTAGTATAATTTAAAAATTTATTTAACATAATGGGTTATAAGTGTCTCTATTTATACTAAAATATATATTCATATTTTAGGTTCATTAGCTCATGGTACTAATAAATTCAATTCCTGATTCATTCTTGGGTTGTATGATTCAATCATTCTGTTATAAGGATATATTTCATCTATTTAAACACACTTCTAAGTTTCCATTTTTTACACTAGTTTTATTCCCCTTTTCATCGATCCACCTTCTTTATCAATATTTAATATGATCATGTTATTCCATTATTGAATTATCCATATTCGTATTTCTCTATACAGTGTGAAAGTCTCATTTTAAATAATTCATATTATATGATGTTCATCTGGAATTAATGTTATTCTATTAACATGGGGAAATGTATTGAAATTTCATACTTATTTATTATAATATAAATAATTATTAAAAATTTGAAAATATATTATTTGACTATCCAACTTCTTTCTTTTGATGGGTTATTATCATGCTATCAATTTAATTAACAAGGGAAAAGTTTTAAAATTCTTGATAATTATTGATGTGGCACCTCTACTTTAGGTATCCCTTTTATAACATTTAATTAGATTTTGAGCATTCTATATAGTAACATTTTTTAGGTTTGGAGGAGATTGGGAGGAAAAAATATAATAAGGCTAGGATGGTGGGTTTGAAATAGTTTTTTAAACATTAGTATCCTCATAGGCCAGTTGAATTAGCACATGGGAAGAACTGGTTCTGTCAAACAACCATAGGTTTTTCGGTGGAGGCCATTGGATATCTCATGGTGTTCGAAAAATCCCATTAATAACACTAATTATATAGCTATTTTTTAACCTAAACATTACTTTCTATATAATTATTGAGACCTACTTTGATCCCCATCACCCTAGGATCCGTCTCACATAAATTTTGAGATCTCCTTATCCATAACAACTCCTCTGTTTGACATCCAAACAATAGATCAATCTTGTGTTTACAAATCTAAAGATTTATTTTTGATCTATATCATTTCTCTTTGGATCTACTTGGTTGAACCCAATTATATTTCCAATTTTTTGATCAAATATAATGTTTTTTCATTATATAACATGGGATTTATTGATCATTTATAGAATTGGTACTAGAATTAAGGGATTTGGCATATGTACATTAATTGGACATAGGTCATTAATGATGGAAGATATTTTTGGGTATATTTGAACATGGATTAACTATAGGTTATAATTTTATTAATGATCCTAGGATTCTATATTTGTTTAATTAGAAAATGGTTCTATGATTTGGTGGTTCTTTTAGAATTTTTGGGTGACACTAGCTATCAATCATTATTTCACCTAATATAGGAACCCAGTAACTCTTGTTTCTATTTTTTTTGTATTCATTTAATCATTTTTTGATGCATTTTTATCCCATGATACCTATATTTCACCTTGATCATATGAGGAGTGTGGGTATAGCTTTAAGATATGTGCATGTGTTGATTGAATGTGGGTTTAGGCAATTAATAACACTTCTTAATTTATTTTGATGTTTGATCTTAAAATTGAATCATTTATTTTACTTTATTTTTTAGTACTTTTTATGGTTTAGCATGTAGGTTGAACCTGATATACTATCTCTGCTTGCTCGAGTTTCGGGCTCTAAGAGGGACTCTCCTATATCGTCAGAAGAATTGAGAGGGTGATTGCTTCAACACTGGGGATTTAGTGATTAGTAATTGATCTTGATTGGGAGAGGTATGTTCTATATTGTATTTCCATATAAGGAACTAAAAAACTATGACTAGGTCTTCGGTCTAATCCTACTGAACCCCAGATTCATTGTACTCCAACACTAGGATCCACTAACAGATCCTTTCGCAACTAGGAACTCCTCCACGCAAATGTGGATCAAAGTTAGTGGTCTTAGTTGGTTTTTCTAGAATCCAAAAATCTTATGGAATGTGGCTTCTAAGGTTGGTACTCCGATTAAGGTTGATAGATAAACTGAACAATCTAGATAATGTTATTTTCCAATCATTATTTTTGAGGTTGATCTAATTCATGACATGATAAACACTATATTTCTTGTTTAATGTGATTTTAAGTTTGAATTTTCCTTTAAATACGAATTGATGCCCATCTTTTTTGGTTCATATATTTTCATTTTTCATTCTTCTGAACAATGTCGGAGGAATATGATGTTCAGAACTTGAAAATATCTAGGACATTCTTCTGACCTTTATAGGAAGAAGAGGCCTAGTAGTTGTCCTTCAGGAAGAAAAAAGGTATTCAAGAAGGTGGGTCTGGGTACTTCCATATTTGCATAGATCCTAAGGGATGTTATAGATAAGAATCTTGTTAGTGAGCATGGAATCACTTTTCCAAAGAATCAATTTTATCAGGTTGTTGTAGTCACTCGTGTATCTGATGATATTATTTCCATATTTATTGGTGAATCAGATGGGTTGAAGCAAACATGGGATGATTTATCAGATGTGGATAAAGGTAATAAATCTAATTGTGAGGCGGTTATCTAGGATGAAGTCAAATTGGAAATGATATTGTTTTTTATAGATTCTACTCGAAATAAGGGCAAGGCCAGATTGATTTATGTTGATTATTTTCTTGTTGTGATGCCTAAAATATCTAGTAATATCTCTTTAGTGATCTTTGATCATAATGAATAGGTGACTATGTCAATGGTGGATACCCTAGTTGATCATCCAACCGTGGAAATTTCAATGGTTGTTGAATCTATTGGACATCTGGAGGGTGATGGGAAGTCTGTTGATTTGAAGCAGGTTTGTGGTGACCCAATTGATCATGGCTTGTGTACCTCATTTGCTGTGCCTAGTGATGAAACAATTGACAATGAATATCATATACTAAATGCTATTAAATCTAATGCTAATTTTTTATCTTTGATGGATGCTATTAACACACCAGAATTTAAATTGCTCAATCTAGAAAGCCTTGAATATGCAGGATGTAGAAATCAAAGGATTTCTCCTCGGATGACCCATTCTAATGATGGAGATGATTCGTAATAATGGGTTTCCCTGGAGGGGAAAGGTGATAGTTCCTTGCCATGAAATGATACTGTGTAGGATTCCCCTAATTTACAAGGCCCACTTATTCTGGAGGAGGCTAATCGGGATGACATGGCTATATGGGATGGTATTTCCATGCATTATACACTTTAGGCTATGGTTGTGGAGGACACGGTTGATGACGAATAACTCGTGAAAAAGATTCAATGGAGAAGGGGCGCCTCCCGGCTCGGGTGGGGGGGTCTCGTGGTTGGGGTTGACACAGGAATATATGATATCATACGTATTTTATATTGTGGAATTATTTCTACATTGTGACTCTTGAAGATTTCCTCCCATTAGTGTTGTTCATTTACTCTTTCAATAAATTTTGGGGCCATGGATTTCGGTTTCCAAATACATGGCTGAGCCATTTTAATTATTTTCATGAAATGAAACATTATATCATAATAAATTGTGTTAAATGAATTTGGTTGTGTCATGATGATTCTTGTACTGACACATAATATAAGAGTTTAAGTGTACTTATAGATTTCATGATCACGTATCCAACAAAGGGTAAGGGCCAAATAGTAGATTGTTTAACGAGTTGGCTGGAGGATGTAAAAATTTCTATATGAGATTTTGGATGGATGTTTATTGCTATTTTTTTAATTTATTTATCTTTTACATTGAATAGCCACATGTGGGGATGCCTTTTCTTATTTTCGTCTATATGTATGACACACCATACAAATACTTCATGGGTTTTTTTAAATTGTCACTCTGATGGTTTCCTATTTATTCATTATTTATAAAGTATTATTATCACAACCATTATTTTAATAGAATGTATACATAGTATCTAGGGCATAGTCTCCCCAATATTCTTTTTTGAACCTTACCACTAGTCATCAAATCTTTCTAACGTGGAGTTGTGTAATAGGTTACGTGGCATATCATATGAGACTCCGTGGTTCATATTGGGATGTTACAAAATGATTTCAGAACACCATGTTCACTAAATTATTTATTATCAATGACTAGATATGGGATAGGGTAAATAGGATATTGTATGGTTATGAATTGGGTAGGGGAGTTATTTTAGTGTCTTTCTTGTACTGTAAAGTGTACATTCGGTTATATGTAATGTGGTAATTGGTATTCTTACTATTTTATATAACCATTGTTCAGAATTCACCTTCAGTGATGCACATGATGTTTGTATACTAATCTATTGGATTTTTTATGTTTTTATTAGTCATGATTAGGAATATTGGATCAGATTATATATATATATATGTATTCCTATATCTTTCATTAGATATATCCCTAATAATAAAATGATTTTTGAAGTTGTGATGTGTTCTTTTGGTGACCAATTTATTTTATTATTTTATTTGAGATTGTGTATTCTATGATTGAGTATATATATATGATTATGACTAACATGAAGGTACTAGAAGCAAGTATTGGTATATCTGTAGTGCTTAGGGGGTTATTACTTTTTCAGGCGGGTAGCCTCTTACGTTGAACATTATTACGAATCCTTGTGTGTTCATGTGTTCTATAAATGGATGTTTACTAAGTTGTGGATATAAATACTTTTTTAAAAAAATTTCAGGACATGGAACCTCATAGACATCTTCTGTAGTGAGTTTCAACACATATTGTGTAGTATGATGCAACTGAGTATATTCCTTTGGTTTCTCCGACATGTCAATTTATGGAATTAGTCCATCAGAAACACTTTTGAGTAGTGCATGTTACTGATGAAATATTATTAGGATAATTACTTCTAGACCTTGAATCCCCATCCATCTAGGGAATTAGATATCACCATTATGCATAAGATTGGATAATCTCTTTAGAAAGTATTTTTGATATTGCAGAGACCCTAGATGATTGAAAGGGAATTTTGGTAGCCTTTATTCTTTATAGTGAAACTGGATGGTGGAATTATGTGTTACTATAGAATGTTATAATTGAATTTATGACATGGAAAACCTTCAAGGACATCTTATTCGATGGGTTTTTCCATAATGCATTGAATTTTGAACATTTTTAGGAGTTCATGGATTTCCAATCAAGGATGGTGACAATATCTTCTTACTAAGAACCCTTTACTAAGCGGATGATATTTTCTACACTTATAGTGGGTAACGAGGCAAAAAAGGTTTGTATGTTTGATATTGGTCTTCGTCCAGTGCTTAAATAAATTTTTAGGAACTTTTATCTACTGACCTAGATTGTAGTAATTCATAAGGTGATAACAATTAAGAAGGTATTTGAGGAAGAAAATGTTGTATGTCTTTCCTCTGATGTCAGTGGACCAATAGGTTCTTTCTCAAGTGGAGAAAAAGTTTCATATTTTATGACTAATAAGGGGAAGTTAGAGGATATATCCTAAAGAAGAATATTATAATTGGATCATATAATGCTTCCTTGACTCCCTCTATAGGATATGACTCTAGTATATGCTATAACTATGGGAGGAATGGATTATTTATCAAGAATTGTAACTTTTCTCCCAATAATTGTTTCCAGTGTATATAATCTATGAATCTGAAGAATTTATTTGATATAGATTTTAGATTTCACTTATTAAGGATATGAATATGACCATAAAAGAAGATATAGATCCCACTAGGGTTGGTGAATCAGGTGACTCGTGATCCTCTAAGGCATCATGGAGTTGTTTTGGTAAAGGATTATTCAGTTGATCAGGAATCAACTAATGGTGGAGGGGAACATTTGATAGTATAAGGAATAGTGTAAATTTCATACACACAATCTTTTTTTATATTGGAGAATACCATTTTTTTCTACTATGGTAGATATTTGATTGGATTTACCAGTTAAATATTCTTTTGAGTTATTATCGATCGATGCATCCATATGAAGGAAAGTTAATCTTATTCATATCTGTCTTGGATTTCGGATATATGTTTCTAGATTTGTGCATGTTTGAAGCTTCACAATTCTAGAGATGATAGGTTTCGAAATAATCCTTCAGATAGACTGGTTAATCAGATACCGTACACATATCAAATTTTATCAGAGATTGGTGACCTATTTTTCATTTATAAGGGTGGTTTCTTATTTTCTGGTCAATGGGATTTTGAGGCAGGTAGTTTTGGACTATAATAAATTTATAGAGAAGTATTTTTACCACAGTTATCTTGCATGATCCATGTAGTGGATCAGGTAGTGACTCTCTCCTAATTCTATATAATTTTAGACCTATATAGATATTGTTTTCTAGGGGATTTATTAGTGTTGCTTTAGCATTGGGGATTCAATTTCAAGACCAATATGTTGTCTAGTGAAAGACCAATATAAATTATTTATCATAATATATCACCATACTTGTTGAAAGAGATCTAGGTGTTGCTGGATGATCTCGACGATAAAGGATTCATCACACCAAGAACATCCCCTTGGGGTTCTCTAGTAGTGTTATTCAATAATTCATATAGTATTATTCTTCTTTCATTAGACTATTAAAATTTATAGAAAATCACTCCGAAAAATAGGTGTCCATTCTAATGAATTTAATACTTTTTTCATTCAATTGAGTGGATCCCAATAGTATCTAAGATTTATCTACATTGCAGCAATCATTATCTTTGGATCTAAGAGGAATACATAAAAAATAAAAATTTTAGTAGTAGGTATAGGTTCTATTGTTATATTATAATGCCTTTCAGATTGAATAATTCTCTAAAAGTGTTCACGGCTCTCAAGGACAAGTTTTTCCTCCCATACAAGGAGTCATTCATCACTATGATCATTGCTAACATCATAATATATTCCAAGATAGTGAAATAACATGCTAAACACCATGACATCATATTGAGTATTCTTTAAGAACATTAGAATTATGATAAGTATTCAAAGTGTCACTTTTCGATAAAGGTTTTGTGTTTTTTGGTGCATGATTTTTCTAAAAATAGCTATGATTTTATCCATGTAATGTTGATGTATTTATTCATTGGGACTAACGGGGAAATTTATATGATATTTGTTGTTTTATCATGTAGGTTGGGTACTATACATGGTTAATTCCATACTATACTCAATAGGATGAAGCATGACCACACTGAATAAGAAGGGTTTCAATCTTTAATGTATAGATCAGTGTGAATGTGTATATATAAAACTAAATAAGGCTTTGATAGTGGATTTGATTGTAATTGTTTCTGAGATTAGAGTTGGGTATGTAGTATATTATGACACATCTTGTGTTTTACTAGGAGCAGCACTAATTAAAGATGATAAGGTAGTTTTTTATAGGTCCTGTAAACGATGACCCCATAAGTAGATCTTCCATACCTATGACATAGAGTAAACAGTTTTGGATCATAAGTTGAAATGTTGGTGACATTATCTCATTAGTGATATATTTTGGTTGTAGACAGACCACAAGAGTCTTTGATATATCATCTTACAACATGACTTGAATCTATATCAGATGAATTAAGGAGAATACCTATTTATTTTCACCTTTTAGATGTAGTATGATCATGGGAAATCCAATGGATAGTTATTTATTGATCATGAAGAAGAGGAATTTTGGGGAGATAATGTTAGAAGTTTGATGGAATCTCAATGAATTGTTGAAATACAGGATGGTATGAATAGTTGGGTATTGAGAGGTAGTGTCTTGTATGCCCTTAGACATCACTTCTTCATTAGTGGAATGAGTGACATCTAGTTATGAAATTAATTCAGAGTGTTTTTCATTTTTTACTAGGTTCATTGAAAATGATTCTATTTCAGGATGGTCATTGGACAAATGTCAGGTTCTTTTAATTCATAGAAGGGTGATTATTCTATTTTCCATGAGTGAGGAGATAATTAGTGCCTTTCATGCTTCATAGTATAATGTTCACCCATGATAAACTAAATTGTATCACAATTTTAATAGGTAGTTCCGGTATCCCATTATGAAGATAGATATTGTAGGAATTTTTCCCCCATTGTCTGATTTTTCACTGGATCAAGGCCGGCTATCAAAGACTCAGAGAGTTATTACAACAACTTCTAGTTTTCATTTCAAAGTGAAATGAGGTAATGTAATACTTTGTGACATGTTTAACTAAGTACATGAGTGTTCTGGATACAATATGGGTGATAATATATTAGAATACCAATGTATCTCAATTCATATCAATTAGAGAGACTAACTTGGTGGATGATCTAGGAAATCTCTATGATCGAGAAATCATACAGATTCATAGTGTGCCTTTGAGCATAGTATCTGGTTGATATTCCCCGATCACGCATTGATTTTTAAAAGGCTTGATAAAGTTTATGGGAACTCAATTAAATATGAGTATATCCTTATTAGAGTGATGGGTAGTTTGATAGAATGATCTAGACATTATAATAAATGATTCAAGCCTTTTCTCTTGGTTTGGATAGATCTTGGGATGTTCACTTGGATCTTTTAGAGATTTCCTAAAAAAATATTTCATTACTTGATTCAGATGGAACTGATTGTGGTTTTGTATTAGAGGTCATATCATTCACAACTATGATGGAAAAAGGCAGGTGAATCTTTAGTTGTTGGTTTAACTGATGTCAGATAATGTGAAGTTGTTTCATAAAAATCAAGTTATTTATCAGAACATGGTGATGTCTTAACTAGATAGGAGGAGAAAAACCTTGGACTTTTCTATCGAGAACAAGGTTTTCTTGTCGTTTTCCCTCATTTAAGGGATATATTTTTTTGTGGGAAAGAAAAGTAGGTATTTTGGTATGTAATTATATTCGATATTACTGAATACATCAGGATGGTTTCATATTAGTTGTATCTTACACTATGGTATCAAGGAATGTATAATGTGTTCCATGTGTCATAGATTCAAAATCATGTGATCAAACCTATTCATTTTCTCATCTATGATGATTTTTAGATTTCAGTGGATACTTATTTCTTGGGGTGGAAGATTAAGATAATGGATGAAGTAAAAAGATGTTTCATGTAAATAGAATTCCTCTTACATAAATTCAATCCCAACAAGGGAATTGTAGAGACCCAAAGCTTGACGTACATACACATTACATTACTTTTGTAGAATACTTAATACATGACAAAAATATATTCCCAAAGACCATATTAGTTTAGGGTCTTTGGAAACTCGGAACATAATCTTCTAATCATGGTGAAAGATCTTCAACATCTCTAATAAAGATCTCCCCCTTTGGTTTTCTTACCTAAAACATTTATTTATATCCTGGGTTAAAGAAAACATAAAAAAGGGTGAGCTCAAATGCTCAGTAAGGGTAAACATGGAGAACATAAAACAATCCCAAAACATTTGAATATAATAATATGAACAGAAAACATCAAAATCATGAGTAATGACATAAACCTTGGCAGTGCATAAGGCATAGATCATCATGGAACATTAACCGTGAAAAAATATCATGGGAAGAAAACATGTAATTGTGGAAATAATTAAAAACATGATATGATTTCAATAGTAGCCAAGGAATTTCTTCCAAGACAATCCTTACTGAATCGGGTTTACATGCCACTACATTCATGTATTACTGAACCAGATTCACATTCCATTCTAGCCAAGTCTATCTCATGAGATATAAATCTTTACACAATGCATTAGAGGGAGATATAGGTCTCACCCATCTCATAATGAAATAATTATTTTGTGTGCCACAAAATAAACATACATCATTCATAATATCCCAACGAATAAAATGGGTTTCATAAACATCATCCCATCATAACATATTACTTATAAAACAAATGGATAACATTTCGTCATAAGAAAAATAAAACCATGTAAATAATATAGACATTATAGTGGAAACATAAACATACTAAATAATATCATCTTAGATGGAAAATAGTTTTGATCAAACACTTCAAATGAATTCTTGAGGTAAATATCCTCTTTTCTTCAAAATCATTATATTTTCACAAAATGCAATGAAATTTTTTAAAGAAAAGTATTTTGTTGAAAATAATTATGAAATATTGTAGAGGAATCTTCATGAAATAAGTCTTCATGAAACCATAAAAATCCATTCACACCGTATAAGTTAAAAAAACATTCTTCTCATACTTTTTTCGGAAAAGTCAAAAAGTACCTTATTAGGTAACCAAAGGAATGATTCCTTCCATAAAACATGGTAAAAGTAAAAAAAAGAGTAAAAATGGAATTAAACATACATTGAAGAATAGTAAAAATTTTATGAAAACAGTTTTAGAAAACATGGACATGGATGATAAACATAACCCCAGTAAATACTTACATATATGCAGTCTCCGATAAAAAAGAGATTTGGAAAATTATCTCTTACATTGTGTACAATTTATTCCATATGTGTTCAAGACTCATGTATAGTGGGTTGAAACATATTATTAACCTGTAACAGAACCTTAACAATATTGATGATATCAGATATGATTCACTTACAACTTTATATTACCCGTTCTTTTGACAATTCCATGTTAAAGCAGCATTTTGGGTAAAATAGATTCATTTATCATACATGTTTTGACTTGTAATTATTCATATTATTACTTAGATCCTGATTAAATATTCTAAGAATGTAAAAAATTATTTATATATAATATATATTTATAATATAAATATATAATATATTGATAAATGGAATGAAATACACCGTTCATGGAGACGGTAGGCAGTACGTACAGATGTATGTTGTTTTCATTTACTTATTAAATTGAATGGAAGTAAGTAAATAACATATACATAAATCTAGTATCATTAATATGCCATATATTTCATTATTATTTAATATATATACTTTATAATCATTATTTATTAGATAACTTGGAGAATGAATCTCATCGCGTCGTGGAGATAGTAATCCATACGTATGCACAAGCGATGATATCAGTCCCATAATAATTGAATGGAATTAGAGTGGATGATATAATATCTCAGAATTTTAATCATGTTATAATAACCATATATAGTTACTCTTTACACCATTATACCCATCCATGTAAGTTGGTTGTGGAAAAACAGATTACACCACGACGACACTACAAAAAAATGATCATTTTAGAAGGGGTTATTTTTTACATTAAATGGGGTTATAACCCCTTCTAAAGAAATTAGAAGCAGTCGTGGGAAACCACCACTAATGTTCCCACCTACTGTTAGTAGAGGTAGTTGAGAAAAAGCGCTGCTAAATTCATAGTGAATTTAGCGGTGGTTACATTAGACGGGGTTTAAACCCCCTCTTATGTTGATCTAAATTTTCGACATTAGAGGCGGTTAAAACAAAAACCGCCTATAATATAATAATTTAGAGGCAGTTTGAACCGCCCCTAAGGATAATTTCATTTGGGGCATTAGGGGCGGTTTTTAAACAACCGCCCCTAATCCCCTAATGGCCCAGCGCGACAACCTAACACCCCCTTGACAACCTAGTCTACCCCCATGACACCTCAGGACCCCCAATGACACCTCGAGACACCCCTTCACACACCAGCATGCCCCCCTGACACCCCAATGACACCCCCTTGACACACGCCCCCTTGACACCCCAGTGCCACTTTGACACCCCTTGACACCCCAAAGCACCACCTTGACACCCCGGGGCCCCCCTTGACACCCTAGCGCCCCCGTGACACCCCTTGACACCCCTTGACACCCTGGAACCCCCTTGACCCAACGCCCCCTTGACACCCAGGGACATGTGACACCCCAGCACCACGGTGACACCCCAGCGCGCCACCTAGACACCCCCCCTGACACCACAACACCCCCATGACACCCCAGCGCCCCCTTGACACCATGGGACCCACCCCTTGACACCTCAAGACCCGCCCCCTTCACACCCTCGCACGCCCCCTTGACACCCCATCGCGCCCCTTGACACCTCAGCGCCCCCCCCTTAACACCCCTGTATGACCAAATGACACCCCGAGACACCCCTTTACACACCATCATGCACCCCTGACACCCCATGACACCCCAATGACACCCCTTTACACACCAGCAAGCCCCCCTAACACACTGGAATGCCCCCATGGCACCCCAGGACACCCCCCTGACACATCGGCACACCCCCTGGCACACCGGCACACCCTCATGGCACCCAAGGGCACCCCCACGCTCCCCCATGACACCCAAGGACACCCTTGTTGACACCGGGGGTGTAAAAAGATATCTGGCAGGTTTCAAACCCAGCACCGGTTGGGCAAAGCGCACAACACCGCACCACTAGGGCATGCACACTTACATCTATAATTTACACTATATTATATTTAATTAAATCAGGAAGTATTATATATATATATATATTTTGTTTATAAATATAAAAAATATAATATATTTGTATATATGTAACATATTTCTCTATAATATAATTTATATTTGTGTATAATATTTATATATAATATTTATTTATGTATAATTAAAATATATTTGTGTATAATATATATATACAAACATATCTGGTTATATTTAATATATATAAATACATATTTATTCATATATTAATAAATATATTTATATTTATGTGTGTGTGTGTGTGTATTTTTTGTATTTATAGATATAATATAATTATAATATATATTATATTAATTCCATTTATATTATATATTAATGTATTTAATTATGTACATTTATATTATATCACCAACACACATATATATACACACAAAATTAAATGCTTTCATATAATTGGAAATAAATAATATAATTAAATGATATATATATATAAATATGATCCAAATTAATTTATAATTACTATGCTATACTAAAATATACATAAAATAATTATACAATACATATAAATTTATTTATAAAAAAATATATATAAGATATTTATATATATATTTATATTTATATTTACATTTATTTTTGTCAAAATTATGTAAATTATTATACATAATCTAATATAAATGTATTTATACATAAGTACACAATACAAATGTATTTATGTATGTGTGTGTGTAACAATAATAATATTAATTATTATATGATACATATATGTACTAAATTAATTTACAATTAATATTCTCTACTAAAATATATATAAAATAATTATATAATACATATAAATTTATTTACAATAAAATTTTTATAATATAATATATACAATATGTAAATAATATATTTATATTTATATTTAATTTTATATTTAATTTTTTCTAAATTATGTTAATTAGTATACACAATCTAATATAAATGTATTAACCTAGTTGTGCATGTAAAAATAATATTGTTAATTATTATATGATATATATATATGTATACTAAATTAATCTATAATTAAAATGGTACGATACAATATATTTAAAATAATTATAATATACATACATATATAATTAAATATTTATAATATATATACTATATTTATATAATATAATTATATAAAATATATATGTTTATGTTAATTTATATTTAATGTGGTCTATATTATATATATTTGTATATATAATATATTATAAATTTATTTATACAAAAATCTATAATAAAAATTAATTTAATATAATTTATGTATAATATAAATCATAATATAAATGTATAGTATTTATAAAACCATATATGAATTTTATTTATAATTACATTTATATTATATGTATTTATATTTATATATATGTATACATTTTTTATATGCATAAATATTTATTTAAAATATTTATAAAATGTCCTTATATATATGTGTTATAAAGTATTTAAATAAATTTATATAATATGCTTATGTAATATATATACACACAAACATGCACACACCCACATATATATTAATTTTTTTGAATTTATATGATATTTATTTTAAAAAATAAATAAAAATCTAGATGGAGTTTAAAAACCCCTCTAATCAAAGGGATTCTAGCGGTTCATAACCCCATAAAATATCATGAATTAGAGGGGGTTAAAAAACCTTCTAATTTCATAAATTAGAGGGGGTTCAAAACGGCCTCTAATTTATCAAGTTAGAAAGGGTTCAAAACCCCCTCTAATGTCATCAATTAGAGGGGCTTCAAACCCCCTCTAATGTCATCAATTAATGGGGATTCAAAACCCCCTCTAATTTCATAAATTAGAAGGGGTTGAAAACCCCCACTAATGTCATAAATTATAGGGGGTTAAAAGCCCCCTATAATTTCATCGATTAGCGGGGGTTCAAACCCCCTCCTAATTTCTAAAATTAGAAGGGCTTCAAAACCCCTCCTAATTTCTTTAAATAGAAGGGCTTCAAAACCCTCTATAATCTAAGGGATTAGCGGTGTTTCATGAACGCCCTCTAATATCTTAATGTATAGGGGGTTTTGAACCCCCACTATTTCGTTTAAAAATTATATATATATATATATCCTAATGAATGTTATATATATTTCTCCTCTAAAATCAAAAAGAATATATATTTCCACTAATTATTCAATTAGCAGTGGTTTTGATATAAATAGATCTAAAATAAAACCAAATATTAAAAAAAATGCTAAAAATATTAGAGGGGATTTTGTATAATCCTTCTTTAATTTTTTTAGAAAATGAATTTAGAGGGGGTTGTGCAGAACCCCTTCTAAATAACCCCCTCAAATGTACTGTTTTTTTTGTAGTGCATGGAGATGGTATTCCGTACGTACGCACGCGCGATGATTTCATTTTCCATAGGATTGATAGAAGTTGAAATAGGGTTGGTTCATATTTATAATAACAAATAAGTACATTACTGATACTGATGTTATTATATTATTATGAAACAACAAAATAAGAAGAAGTAGAAGAATAAATGAACTTGAAAGAATCGATAAAGGATATTACCTCTTCTTTGACGCGCCTCTTCTAACCTCCTCTTACGGCACTAAAGTTTGTCTTTGAAGATGACCAGAACCTCTAGTATGTTTATAGGGAAGTGGATAAGAGAAATTGGTAGGGTTTGGATGAGTTTGAAGGCTCAATGTGATGTGACGAGGAGAGGGAGGAGGTTCCCTTTTATAAGGGAGGAGAGGGGCACCTTTAGAAACATAAGAAATATTAATCTATAATAAATTCAAACCCCACCTAAAAACATCAATAATGACTCAAATTATAATATGAGAAGATATAGGGTTGAAATCACATCAACGAAAAAAATTTATACATTTTTTGAATTTATATTAATCCTTATCAATTTTATTTATCCTTATTTAATCTATTTAAATTTATTTGTGGTAATAAAATTATAATATTTAAATTGATATAAATAGTTACTTATGTGCTATTAATTTTCCATAATTAGATAAATTATTACATTTTAGACCATATAATTTTCAATTTTTAATTTTTAAATATTTTTGTGATTTTTAAACAATTTAATTATATGTTATTTTTATAAAATATCAATACAGTCAATTTTGACACTATTCATTTATTTGAATTTAAATAAAATCCATAGAGAAGATATATTCGATCCAAAATATATAATATATTCCCAACATATCATGTTAATCAATAAAATTAGTGTATCACATTAAATTGTTCATATAATAATTATTTTAATATTTTTAAAACCATTTATTTCATATTTCTCTTTATAAAATAATTTCTATAACCCTTTTGTATAATTTTTTAATATACTTATTTGTTGCATAAAAATTTAAAATAAAATACTCTGTTGATTATAAATATAATATATTTTTAAATAATACTTTTACATGAATTTAAAATCTTAAAATCACAACATGTAAATTTTTATATTTATTAAATTTTGAAGGTAACAACATTGTCATTAATTAAAATAAAATAATATAAGTCACATAATCACTTTTATAAAGCTCAAAATAGTCAATAATTATACCATTGGATGGTTAAAATTTATATATATACGACCAATATGTTTCGGTCTGGTTTTTGGGCATTTTATGGGGTATTATTATTTTAATGAAAACTATATTACTGATTTTTCATTAAATAAATAATTTCTGCCTCATTAACGTATAAGATATTGATGTAATTAAATATCTCTTAAAAATTACAAATAAATTACCATAACAAGTAAAAACAATTAGCTTTAAAATGAGTATTTATAATCAAATTTATATTCTGTATAACCTTATATTAAAAATACTTTCATTATTAAAGTTTGAGTGAGGCATATTTCACTTTGTTTAAAATAAAATAAATTAATGGTCTTAATCACATCCAAGTAGGTTCCAATGGATTCCATTTTGACCCAAATATTCCTTAGGACGAAATATAATCATCCAATTATTTTAAGGCAATTGTTAGGGTAATTTTAAAATATAATATTTACCCTTAATTACTCGATTTACTTTTAATTATGGTAAATAAAATTTACCGTAGTTACTATTTATAGTTCCCAAAAAAAAATTAGCCTATTAACATAATTTGTACCTACTAATTCCAAATATGGAATCCATTTTTCAAAATTCAAATTACAGAAGTTTCAAGAATTAATTTAAAATTAATCCCATTGTTAAGAAAATGAGTTTTAAAAGTTAAAACATTGAAAACGATCGAAATGATTTTACCTATGAATTCAATGTAAAATCAGTGATAATGACAAAATTTTTATTAAATGGTAAAAATATATCCTATTTATAATTTATAACCATTACATATTATAATTTAACCATATAAATTATTACGATGAAAAAGTTGTTTTTAATTGAAATATAGAGTGTTTTTACTATTCATGAAAATATGAAAGTTATCAGAATAATTATAAAATTTTATCCAAAGTAAATTTTTGTATCCTGATTCAATAGAAGAATTTTATTTTGTAAAATTGAACTTATTATCCTGTCAAAATTAGATTTAAAGTGGTTTCTCCATCAAAAGACGACAAAACTGCATTTTTTAAAATACTTATTTTACCCGAAAATTTTATTTTGTTCTAATACCATGTTCTATAAGATGTGCAAGACGAATAATAATTTTATAAAATTAAAAATTTAGTTAATACTATTCATAACGGCTAGTGCATAATAATATTATAACAATATATCATTGTTTAGAGAAACCCGGTATTGCGTACTACACACGCTATCGAGGAAGGTCGCGATTGCGTGTAATGCATGACAAGTTAGGGCTGCGTGTAGTGGAATCTTCTTTTGGTGTTGCGTATAGCATAATCAAAACTTATTTCATTTATACATTAAAAAAAATATACACTTAATGTTTCATAGAATACTTTCTACAGAACTAACTTGAAAGTATGTGTAACATGAGCCAAAAATAGTGTTTCGTATACTACAAGGTAATATGGTGTTGCGTATAGTACACGATAATATTGGTGTAGTGTACAATATAAGGCATCAAAAAAATTAAAATGATTGTATCACATAAAATCTCGGGGTGTTAAATTCTACCCCCCTTAAAATGAATTTCACCCTTGAAATTCGTTGGGGTTATAAATCGTTTACTACATGAAAGTTTCTTTTATATAAATCCACATCGTAAAAAGGAATAATAAAACATAATTTTAAATAGTGATGTAAGAACCATAACAGTTACCCAAATTAACTCATTACTGGGTTACCACATAGGAGAACATAGGTGAATATATGGATATGGAAGAGAAATATGACCATCAACTTCTGATGAAGAGTGGTGGAGGACATGGCTATGGAAAAGCCAACAATCAAAAAGCCATAAATCATTGATGATCTAAGGTACCATCTGATTCATCAAATATAAGGGCTCTAGGAAAGCATTTTTGGTTTTCAAGTTCATTTCCCAATTGTTGAAGAGTTTTTGAATTAAAATAAATACTTTCTTTATTTTGGTACAATCTCACCATTGCTAATGCCTTTAACAATTTTCACTTCATCTCTTAAATAAATGAAGTTGAATTTTTCTTTCGTGAAGTGTTAGAAAATCATGAAATAGAATGATAGGCCATTCTATCTGTCTCAAACATAATGTTAGCAAAAGTTATATACATAAGTCCATATATGGTGAGATTAATCGTATATGGTTCCAAAAATGGACTTATACTTCAACTATCATACCGCTTAATAAAATAAATCTAATTTCAAATAACCATGGACTTCCTATAGGACAGTGGTAGGTGATTAAGGCCTGTCACACTTCGGTTTTTGGTTCGATTCCCGCAACCTTCTCCAATACGACGGGTTCTCACCCGTCCTACATGTTTTCCTTTTCTTAAAACTACACTATTATAACATTACATAAATAATATCGAAAAACAAATTTAGCCTTAAACAATATTATTTGATGTCCAACATAATCCATTCCAATATTTAGACTTATCCAAAATACATATGTCCAATCTCATAGTATAATGAAAATGATTATTAGAAAGGTCACATAAAAAGAATGTGAATACCATCATTTATCCCCCATAAATCATAAGATATATCTTGTTGATCACATTCCATACATGTGAATACTTTAATCATTTATTCTCTTGAAACATAAATTACCATAGAACCTTAGTGAAAACATAAAGGATGTCAAAAGGTAACTCTTTCCACATCCCAAAATACCCAAATTTCTATAGACTCAATCCATGATATCACTTTGTCCTTATATCAATCATGAGATCATTAATACTATCAAACCTATTATTTTATCCTTATCCCTTCATTATTCGCAGATCATCTACTTTCTGAAAATATTTCAATCATTTTCCATGGTACTGGTACCATTCATTATATACTTTCAAATATTCAAGGAAAGACAACAGTGTAACAATCCTTAGTTTTTTCATTATTCCATAGTACCATACATTATTCTTGATAAACATGCAATCATTCCACTACCTTCTCAATCCATTGACCGAGCTTCATCATTTTATTACTCAACACTTCATTCATCTCATATATCATTTTTAGTGTCTTCATAATCATCAATATAGATACTACCCATGCGACCATGATGATTATATTCATGAGATTTTCCATTAGGGAATTGGTTTGCATAATGACCATACATTCCACATTTAAAACATTTAACTTTGGTTGATGTTTTAGAGATAACATTATCCTCTTCCATTGTGTTAACTGAACCTTTTCCTTTGCAATTACTGGCTTTGTGTCCTTCTTTTCCACACCCAAAGAATCTTCCAGTTCCTTTGAAACATTCTCCTTGATACCTCTTCCCACATGATTTACATGAGGGAAATTGAACTTTCTTTCCTCTATGATCATCATGAAACTCCATCTTTCTCTTATTAGATGAGTCATGAAACTTACCAAAGTTGATATTATTGATCATTTTTTGAGATTCCAGATTAGGCATAATAACAATGTTTCACCTTCCAAATCCCATTACATTTGGATTCTCAAGAAGAATATAATTCCATTTTCCATCATATTCTCCATTAACATGAATATTCATGTTTCCATCCATTTAAAAAAAAAGAATTGTGTGAGAGGTATAAATCATGCTAGGAAAAAAAATTATAAAGGAGATTACTTCCAATCTCTAACATATTAGGTTTAATTCTATGATAGTTACCATAATTCTAGGTCTATAACCTATACTTATACTTAACCTTAGGGACATCCCTAGACATACCTTAGAAATATCTCTAGGGATAAAAAGTTTTCGCATCCTAGTTTCCAAAGGTTCACTAACCCATCACTCAAATACCAACTGTAGAGACCCAAATATTGACGTACAAAGACATTACATTTGTTTTGGGGAATACGTAAAACATGAAAAAAATAGATTCCCAAAGACCATATTAGTTTAGTGTTTTTGGAAACTGGAAACATATTCTTCTAATCCTGGTGAAAGATCATCAACATCTCCCATAAAGATCTTCCTATTTGGTTTTATAACCTTAAACATGTCTTCATATCCTGTGGAAAACATAACATAAAAAGGGTGTTCTCAAATGCTAAGTAAGGGTAAACATGGAGAACCTAAAACAATCCATAAATATTTAAACGTAATAACATGAACATAAAACATAAAAATCAAGAGTAATGACATAAAACTTGGCAGTGCATAAGGAATAGATCATCATGGAACATTAACCATGATAAAATAGAATGGGAATAAAACATGTAATTATGGAATCCATTAAGCACATGATATGATTTCAATAGTATCTAAGTCAATTTTTCCAAGACAATAATAGTGGACAATTTCCATTACTGAACCAGGTTTACTTGTCATTCCAGCCCTGTATTACTGAACCAGATTCACTTGTCGTTCCATCTATGTCTATCTCATGAGATATAAATCTTTTCCCAATGCATTGGAGGGAGATATAGTTTCCACCAATCTCATAATTAAATCATTCTTTTGTGTGAAACTAATTAAACATATACCATTCATAATAACCCAACGAATAAAATGGGTTTCATAAACATCATCACATCATAGCATATTCCATATAAAACAATTGGATATCATTTCATCATAAGAAAAATAAAACCATGTAAATAGTAGAGACATTATACATGAATCATAAACATACTATATAATGTCATCTTAGATGGAAAATAGTTTTGATAAAACACTTGAAATGAATTCTAGAGTAAAATATCCTCTCTTCTTCAAAGTCATTTTATTTTCACATAATGCCATGAAATTTTTAAAAGAAAAGTATTTTTTTTTTGAAATTAGTTATGATATCTTATAGAGGAGGATTCATGAAATAAGTCTTTATGAAACCGTAAAAAACCTTTCATTCCGCATAAGATAAAAATCAATTTTCTCATACTTTTGCTGGAAAAGCCAAAAAGTACCTTATATGGTAACCAAAACGAAAGATTCCTTCCATTCAATGTGGTAAAAAGTAAAAAAAAGTGTATAAATGACTTTAAACATACATGTAATAATAGTAAGCATTTTATGAAAACATTTTTAGAAAACATGGACATGGATGATAAACATAACCCCAGTAAATACTTACGTATAAGCAATCCCAGATAAAAATGAGATTTGCAAAATTATCCCTTGGCTTATGTAAAATTTCTTCTGTATGTGTCCGAGACTCTAGTATAGTGGGTTTATACATATTATTAACTTGTAACAGAACCATAAAAATATTTATTATATCATACATGATTCACTTACGACTTTATATTACCCGTTCTTTTTTCAATTCGATGTTAAATTAGCGTTTCGGGTAAAAAATTTTCATTTATCGTATATGTTTTGACTTGTAATTATTCATATGATTAATTAAGTCATGATTACATATTTCCAAAACATAAAACATAATTTTTATATAATATATATTCATTATATATATATATATAACTGATCAATAAATGGAATTAAATACACCGTTCATGGAGACGGTATGCCGTACAAACGCATGAACGCTGTTTCGTTTCCTTATTAAATTAAATGGAAGAAAGTAAATAAAATTTACATAAATCCAGTATGATTAATATTTCATGTATAGAATTATTATTTAATATATATACTTTATAATAAATCTTTAATGGATAACTTGGAGAATGAATCTCATCACATCGTGGTGACGGTAATCCTTACGTACGCACGAGCGATGATATCATTCCCATAATTATTAAATGGAACTAGAGTGGATGAAATAATATCTCAGAATTAGTATAATGTTATAATAACCATATATAGTTATTCTTTTCACCATTATTCTCATCCAATTAAGGTGGTGGTGGAAAGACAGATTACACCACGGTGTGGAGACGGTATTCCGTACGTACGCACACACGGTGATTTTGTTTTCCGTAGGGTGGATAGATGGTGAAATAGGGTTGGTTCATATTTATAAAAACATATTAGTATATTAGTGATACTTATGTAATTAATTTATTATGAAACAACAAAATATGATGACGTAAAAGAAGAAATGAACTTGAAAGAATCGGTAAAGGATATTACCTCTTCTTCGACGCGCCTCTTCTAAACCTCCTCTTAGGGCACTAAAGTTGGTCTTTGAAGAAAAAAATATCCTCTAGTATGTTTATAGGGAATTTTAGATGAGAAATGGTCAGGGTTTGTATGATCTTGAAGGCTCAATGTGTTGTGAGGAGGAGAGGGAGGAAGTTGCCTTTTATATGGGAGGAGAGGGGCACATTTGGAAACATAAGAAATATTAATTTATAATATATTCAAACCCGCATAAAAACATCCAAAATGACTCACATTTGAAAATTAGATGATTCAGTGTTGTAATATCATCAACAAAAAAAATTTAGACTTGTTTGGAATTTATTTTAAAACTTATCAATTTGATTTATCCTTATTTAATCTATTTAAATTTATATGTGGTAATAAAATTTAAATTCAAAATTGTTATAAATACATACTTATGTATTGTGAATTTTCAATAAATAGATAAATTATTACATTTTAGACCATATAATTTTCAATTTGTTATTTTTAAATATTTTTTAGATTTTTAAACAATTTAATAATATGTTATTTTTGTAAAATATCAATAGTGTCAATTTTGACACTATTCAATTATTTGAATTTAAATAAAATCCAAAGAGAACATATATTCGATCAAAATTTTTTAATAGATTCCTAAAATGTCATATTTCTCTATAAAATTAGTGTATCACATTAAATAGTTCATATAATATTTATTTTAATATTTTTAAAACCATTTATTTGATATTTCTCTTAATAATCTTATTACTATAACATTTTGGTATAATTATTTTATATACTTATTTGTTTCCTAAAAATTAAAAATAAAATACTATGATTATGATAAATCTAATATATTTCAAAATAATACTTTTAATATAATTTTTCATCTAAAAATCACAACATTTAAATTGTTATATTTATTAAATTATGAAGTTGACAACTTTGACATCATTTACAATGAAATAATATAAGTGTCATAATCACTTTTATAAAGCTCAAAATGGTCAATAATTCTACCATTGTATTTTTATGGTTTATATATATACTACCAATATGTTTTATTCTGGTTTTTGGGCCTTTTAATGTGTATTATTATTTTAATAAAAACTATATTACCGATTTTTCACTAAATAAATAATTTATGCGTCATTAATGTATAATCTATTAAGTTAATTAAATATCTCTTAAAAATTACAAATAAATTACCATAACAAATAAAAACATTTTATCTTTTAAATTATTATTTATAGTGTAATTTATATTATGTATAACCTTATATTAAAAATACTTTCATTATTAAATTTTGAGTGAGACATTTTTCACTTTCATTAAAATAAAATAAATTAAAGGTCTTAATCACATCCAAATGGGTTTTAATGGATTCCATTTCGACCCAACTATTCCTTAGGATGGAATATAATCATCCAATTATATTAATACAAGTGTTAGGGTAATATTATAATATTATATTTACCCTTAATTACCCGATTTACCTTTAACTATGGTAAATAAAATTTACTGTAGTTACTATTTAGAGTTCCCAAAAATAAAAAGTAGACTATTAACATAATTTGGACCTATTGATTCCATATATGGATTCCATTTTTCAAAATTAAAATCACAGAAGTTGCATAAATTAATTTAAAATTAATCCCGATGTTAAGAAAATGAGTTTTAAAAGTTAAAACATTGCAAAAGATTGAAATGATTTTACATATGAATTCAATGTAAAATCAATGATAATGAAATAAATTATATTAAGTGGTAAAATTATATTCTATTTAATGTTTAAAACTATTAAATATTATAATTTAACCATATAAATTATTATGATGAAAAAAGTTTTTTAAATTAAAATATAGCGTGTTTTTACCATTCATTTAAATATAACAGTTATCAGAATAAATTGAAACTATTATCCAAAGTAAATTTTTATATCCTGATTCCAACGAAAAATTTTGTTTTGTCACATTTAACTTATAAACATGTTAAAAACTAGATTTTGTGTGGGTGTGCCATCAAAAGGAGGAAAAACTGCATTTTTTTTAAATATTTATTTTACCGAAAAAAATTATTTTGTTCTCATACAATGTTCTAGAAAATGAGTAAGATGAATAATAATTTTATAAAATTTAAAATGTAGTTAATACTATTCATAAATGCTGGTTCATAAAAATATTATAACAATATATAATTGTTTAGCAAAACCTGATATTGCGTATTACACACTCTATCGAGGAAGGTCGCGATTGCGTGTAATGAAAGGCAAGTCAGGGATGCTTGTATTGGAATCTCACTTTGGTGTTGCGTATACAATAATCAAAACTTATTTCATTTATACATTAAACAAAATCTATATTTAATGTTGCGTAGAATAATTTATACAAAACAAACTTGAAATTGTGTGTAACACTAGCCAAGAATAGTGTTGTGTATAATGCAAGCTAATACGGAGTTGCATATAGTACAAGCTAATATTGGTGTAGTGTACAATAGAAAGCATAAATTAAATTAAAAATAATATATCTCATAAAATATTTGGGAGTTACAAGCATGCTCAGGAAGAAATGTAGGAGTATGTAGTAGACATTTGGGTGCAGTGGCCCAAGATATTCCGGAAAACCTCTGGCGATACATCTCAACAATAAGAAGTCATAATATTTAGAGAATTATGACCCTTCTTCTTTAAAAACACATATTTTTAAATTATAAATATTTTTTAGCATGGTTTAAAGTAACCTAAGGTTGGAAATACTTACTCAAGCGGATAGAAAAAAATAAGGATAGGTTGGTTGTCATAATGTTGTTTTTTAAAATAATGTTATCCTATAAAATAGAATTTTTATCTCTTGGGTAATGTATATTCCTCCATGAATTAACCATTAATGTAGTGGGGCTCCTAGGTAGAACCAGTCCTACTGATCTTCAACCAGCCAACTGGTGGATTCTGACTTAGCCTAGTAATGATGTCAAGTTTAATTTTTTTTTTTGAACCTTAACATTTTTCCATTTTATCTCATTCTTCTGAACTTCTTCAACCCCCTTGACCTCTAATCCCTATCGTATTGATTTTGGGTTTTCCTCTTCCATTATAACTCCTCTTTTTGATTCATAAATGACGAATAGATCATATGTTTCAAAATTAGTTGTGTTCTTCATGACCTAGATCACTTCATATATCATATCCTTTGGAAAGGAAGGACCCTGTAGTGACTGGTTGATTAGGTTAGCTTGATTATGTTGTCATTTCTGTATGAGCACCATGATGGATGTTTACAATTGTGTTCTATATAATATTTACCCAATATATTGTTCCATTTCTTATGGGGAACCATTTTCATATTTTGGTTTTTGTGCTGATAAACATTCTGATACTTTATGGGTTGGTATTTTTTTTATACTACTACTCTGATGGTTATTTATTTTTATATATATATATTATTATTTATTATCACTTACTTTATTATACTCTAATTTTTACCTAGTTTTGAAGGAATAAAATTTCCAATATGCTTGTTTGTCTCTCACCATTAGTCAGTGACCTCTTTCATATAGGTAGGCATGAATTAGGTTATGTTGTACAACAGCTCATACTCGGTGGTTCATGATGAGGTGTTATAGTTGACTACTAAAATCAGTTGATTATTAATTAGAATTTAAAATAAAATATTTCTATAAAAATAATGTTTTTATTTATCCAATTGTTCTTTATGGAGTGGTATAAACGACTTGTTGAATCTTATAGTGGAATAATTGGACATCAAAAAGTTACATGTGGATACTAGAATTATATTTCCCCCTGATGCATCAGTAGGTCTCATGACACAAAATAGATTTGTTTGTGGAGTATGACAATCCTGCTTTTATTACAAACATAAACATGATTTATTACAAAAAACTTCACTTAATACAACAGTGAATATCGAGAGGTTTAGTGTCTTTGGGGCTTAGTATCATTGCATAAATACTTAAAACATGAAATACAACATCTTTTTAAAAATTTCCTTTACATGACCACTATATTCCCTCGTACTTAGCATTGCATGGGATAACCTGAGGACATGCATAAGAAAAGGGTGAGCTGTAAATCCCAGTAAGGGAGTAAACATGGAATAACATGAGGAGTACAATACATGTTAGACAATAGGCATATCAATAGATAATAAAAGAAACATCAACATAAAGGCATGATAACGCATGATAATCATAACATGTAAATTTGGCAACAACACTTAACATGGAATTAGCATGAGCCAAGGTTCATTGCACATAGAGCATGAGTAAATCCTCATTGCACATGAAGCACAAGTAAACCATCGTTGCACTCGAATTAGCATGATTAAACACTCATTGCAGATGAAGTATCACGATACTTTACTTTACCCAATGCATTGGAGCGCTATAAGGGCACACCCTTCTTAAACATTTCATTTCATGCATAAGTGTGCCACAAGGATCATAAAACATGGATTCATAAAACATAATCATTTATTCCATGATAAAGGAATGTAAAATTCACAAATGAAAAATTATAATAAATAATTAAATGTGCATATAGGTGAAAACTCTTGATGGAGAAATGGGCATGTTATTAACTACACAATGGCATTGGCATAGAAAATCGGTGTGATTTTGGCAGCGTAACGAAGTGACATAAGAATTCATAAAAATGGTTGATGAGAGATAAAGGGGTTCCTAAAAATATTTACATGTAATGGAAAGTAAGGAGGTCATATAGATACATTTACCAACAATTGTAATGGAATTTAGATTAATGATACAAAAGTATTTCTTGAATGTAAATGAGGAGAGAGAAGTTTCTTTCAGAATTCCGGCATAGTAACGGGTGTACAAGGGAGGAATTTAATGAGAGAGAAAGGGGTATCCCATAATTAAAACATAAATAGGGTAGTATGAGGGAGGGGAGAAACCATACCCCAACATTCATAATTGAAATTAAAAAGGATAAACAACTTAAAAAAATTCGTCAAAAAAGAAAAAGGAAGAAAAAAGCCTTACTTTAAAGTGTGCTTCCAAAGGCTAGAGAGAGGCTACTGAGAGGCTTCTTGGGAGCTCGGGGCACCTTGGGAGGATTCTAGAGAGAGTAGGGAATAGGTTGGATGATCTCCAAGGGGTTTGATTGAGGAGGAAGTGGGAGCTTGTGTGGGTTTTTATAGGAAAGGTGAGGGAATTCTTTATTATTTAGGTTTGGGACCCCTTATATTAAATTAATCCAAACCATAAACCATCCCATGGTTTTTGCCCATGTTTTTTGGAAAAGGGAAGAGGAAAAAAAATTTATATGTCCAAAGTACGAAATTCTTAAAATAATAAGGTTTCTTATGTGGAGGTGAGTCACACACCCATGGAAATTAATTTCAAAAATACAAGGTGTTTAATAAGTCTTGAGAGGTCCATTAATGCTTTTAAAAGTAAGTCAAACAAACCCAAAATCACAATATTTTAATGGTAAAACATATATTGGCCTAACATAAAGATTATAGTATTTTATTACATCACTATTGGGTCATTATGATGTAATAAAACACATTTTATATTTAAACGGTATTTAATTTTTACCCAAAAATTTGACTGTCTCATTAAATTATGAAAAATTTACCGTTGGATAATTTCGATGTCCTGATTCTAGAAATAGCATTTATTTTTTCTAAATAATTTTCTAAATATGTTAATTTTCACTTTTAAAATAAAAACCGACAGTTATCGAAAATTCACGAGTTTTGACAGAAATGGCATTCAAATCTTAATAAAAAATTTAATTGCATTCATAAAATTATATGATCATTTATATTTAATAAAAATTAATTTAATAATAATAATAATAATAATATTTTATTAAAATATTATTTAATTCAAAAATTCCTTAATTTAATAAAATAGAATTATTAATTAAATAATAACTAAAAACATTATTTGTACTTTAAAAACTATTTACAATGTATCAAAAATAACTAGTAATTATATTCATTATTATATAAAAAAATGATGTACATTAACATAGTACTACTTATTTGTTACATAAACCCTTAAAACAGCCGCATAAGACCTAAGGGTAAGGTGTGCGATGGTGACAGACTTTTGGGGTGGCTCGGATAACATTGCTCGAGTAGTAATTTCTATCAACTTCCAATTTTCCTGTAGACGGTCCCATTCGACCGTGACATGATGAATATCAGCATGGGCTTAGTCAATAGCGAAGCCCAAGGTTGTCACCTCTTTTCGGAGCTCTGACAAATGGGCTTCGTATAGGTCAATTATAATGGATGATGTCATCACTTCCTTTGTCTGAGTAAATTGGATTTGTTAAAGTCCTATATTTATACTAATTATGTGATCACTGTTCAATGACTATATTAGCAATGGTCAAAATTCTTAACATAAAACCAAAGAAGTTGACATTTTATATAAACATAAAGAGACATTTATTTAGATCAAGAGGGATTTCCATTAATGAAAATTTGGGTCGTTACAATATTCCCTCCATATGAAATTTCACCCTTGAAAGTTCTTATTTTACCACACTAAAACAAATGTGGGTAACTCAGCTTCATCATTTCCTCTGATTCCCAAGTCGCTTCTTCAAACTTGTAGTTTCTCCACAACACCATAAATAGGGGGATTGTCATATTTTTTAGAACTTTTTTTCTACGATCTATGATCTTCACAGGTTGCTCCTCATAAGAATGATCATCTTCCAATTGTACCACCTAAGAAGAGAGTACATGTGAAGGGTCCGGTATGTACTTATTTAAGGGGGATACATGAAAGACATCATGTAATTTGGCCATGGTAGGTGGAAGTGTTAGTCGATAGGCTACAACCTCGACATGATCATGAATCTCGAAGGGGCCGATGTACCTTGGAATTAAATTCTCTTTCCATCCAACCCTCATGACCTTATACCATGAAGATATGCGTAGAAAAACCATGTCTCCAACTTTAAACGCAAGGTCTTGTTGATGATTATCTGCATAACTCTTCTGTCGACTCTGAGCTTCCTTGATATGCTGCTGAATGGTTTTTACCTTCTCCACCATTTCCTCAACCATTTCTGGTCCAAGCAGCTTACGTTCACTGACCTAATCCCAACATGCTGGTGTTCTCCACCTTTTCCCATACAGGGCTTCATATGGTGACATTTGGATGTTAGAGTGGAAACTGTTATTATAAGAGAACTCAACTATAGGAAGATGTTGATCCCATCCTCCTTTAAAGTCCATTGAGAATACTCTCAACATGTCCTCAAGAGTTTGGATAGTCCGCTCAGATTGGCCATTAGTTTGAGGATGATATGCCACACTGAAGTTCAGTTCAGTATTCAGAGCATGTTGAAAACTCTTCCAAAACGTAGAGGTGAATCTTGGATCTCGGTCAGACACCATAGATAGTGGTACTCCATGCAACCTTACCACTTCCCTGATATATATCTTTTCCAGTTGATCCAAAGAGAAATCCTCATGAATAGCACTGAAGTGTGAATTCATTTTAAGATGATCCACGATAACCTAGATTGCATTGTTGCCTTTGGATGTCCTCGGAAGTCCGGTGACAAAGTCCATAGTGATTTTTTCCCATTTCCATTCTGGTATGGGCAATGGTTGCATCATCCCCTTAGAATTCTGACTTTCTGCCTGCACTTTCTTGCACACCAGGCACATTGATATATATTCAGTGATCTCCTTTTTCATATTATCCCACCGAAAGTTTTCTCCGGGAACTCGATACATCATTTTTCTCCCTGGGTGAATTGAGAAATTTGAACTATTTCTATCATCCAAAAGTTCGTTCTTCAGCTCCAGACTTGATGGAACACATTGTCACGACCCGTCCTCGGGACCCGTGCCGTGACTACCCAAAGCCCGCCTTCCATAGGCCAGGGGCTGGCGACTAGCACCAAAGGAGTAAATCCAGATAACTGGGAAGGCATTACCTTTATAAAAGTAAACAAAACACCACAGAGTACAAGCGGAAGAAAAACACTAGGTAAAACTGAAACAAGGTGTGCTGAAAGTAAAGGGGTCGGGAATACAAGCCCAACTGTAAAGTACAAGGAAAAAGATAAAACAGCCGAAAGGTGACAAGCAGCTCCTGGATCATTCACCAAGGATCCTACCTGAAGGGTAGGTACAGATAGCCTCCACAATGCTCTCGCCCGTCAACCTCCTCCGAGTGTCATCTCATCATGAAGTCCACCACCAGATACTGTCTCGTCGTGAGGTCCACCTCTGGGTACCGTCCAGTCCTCGAACACTCGGCCTCTGTCTTCGCTGCCTGTCGTCTGCAACCAACACAACGAGGTGCATGCATATCCCGTGCAGGGGTGAGTATATCGATACTCAGTAGGGACCCCGATACCCTCAAGGTCTCACTAAATCCTACAAATATAACAACAAAGAAGATCTCAACAGATAACCTCTACTTAGGTATATGCCCATACATATACCCAAGTTATCAAGTAACCCATCTCAATCACGAGGAAACATAATGATTATGAATAAATGGATAACCACTACCCAGGTATATGCCCATACATATACCTTAGTTATCAAGTAACCCAACTCATTCATGAGGTAAAAACAAAGGTCATAGACTCAACTCAAACCATGATTTTCATTATCGAAACCATAACTGCTAAAGAGCTCCGTCTCTGGAGTGTACAGTGGTCCTGTCACAACTCCACGGTACTGCTCACTAGCCTAAGACTGTTGAGGTACTCCACCTATCGAGTACCGCGGGTCAGCCACCCAAACACAGTAGTGCTTCCCGTCGGGGAATGTCACCAAAACACAGTAGTGCACACCCCCTAGTAGCCTGCTGAGGTACCTTCCGGACAAGTACCGCGGGTCTGCACTGTCACACAGGTAGTGCTCCATCCTCCATGGGTCTGCACCTCACAAAGTAGTGCTCCGTCCACTGGGCTAGTCGACTAACTCCTAGTCGATTCGGTCAAGCAGTCATCAGGTCTCAGTCAGCTACACGGTCTTCGTACTCTGCACGCTCGTATCTGGGAGGGTCTGCTTCACGATCTAGAGTGCGATACTCCAAGTATCTCAAAGTCCCAAGAAGAAATAACTCAAATGACTGCCTCGTCATAGGGGTCTCAACGCAACAGACGACACGTCAATCGGACGCCCGGTCTGTGAGTTACTATCCTTTTCATCCCAGGGGCCCGGTTGGTTTCGTGTGCGAACCAAACCGACCGTATCTCAACTATACCCCAAACACTCATAGGGTATGCCCATATGGACCGTTTCTCAACGTGATCACCAACGCCGCTGACAGTTCGTCAAACGGACGTCCGGTCTGAAAGTCATCAGCTTTTCCATTCCAGTGGCTTGGTTGGATTTTGGGTACAATCCAACCCGGCCATACTCCAACTGCGTCCAAATCTCAGGCGAAGTATGCCAAAAGTTCCGTCTCATCAAGAGGAATCCAACAAGGTCGACGACACGTTAATCGGACGTCCGGAGCTCAAGATATAAGTGTTTCTGCTCCGAGGGCCTGGTTGGTTTCAGGTTCGAACCAACCCGGCCATACTTCAAGTGACACCGGTTAACCAAACTGATCACACCATTGCGATCCATATGGAAAAACACACGAGATGGACTACCCATTGGTCTAAAACGGATAGCCGGTGAAAAGGTTGAATTTCACCGGAACACGCGCGAACCGGGTCTCATAAGGCCCACGCCTTAACCTCGACTTAAATATCCAATATTGGTTATGAAATATCCGTCTGAATTCTAGGGTCGCAACCTCACAGACGGTTCGACATTCTGACATCGTATGAGAGAGATATGTCAATTACAATATTCCGTAATAATAATAATAATATTATTATTATTCGGTGTTTCATGGGACCGAGCCACGAAACAGAATTTAGTATTCAACAGTAGACTTGAATTGACTGTCTTAAAGACAGGGTCACGTCGCCGCTGACGGCAAGCCAATCAGACGTCGCACGCATGAGTTATAGCAGGTCAAATATTTAATAATAATATTAAATCTATTATTTTTCGAGCGCTTCGGGTACCCGATCCAAAAACCTGAAAATGAAATCCAATATTGGACTCATAAATTCTGTCTCGGAGTCAGGGTCACACTACCGCTGACGGTTCATGAAACCGAGGTCGCACGAGGAAGATACCGTCAAAATACAGTTTTCCCAACAAAAATAATAATAACATTATTATATTATTTTTATTTTTATTTTTATTTAATTGCTTAAATTCCACACCCTTAAATCCATGCACCACCCAAAAGTTGCGCCTCCCTTTACTCCATGCCTTCACGCCCCATCAATTCCTATTGATTTCTTATGTCTTCTTTTAATTTATTTCTCTTTATCTTCTTCTCTCGCCAATCTTCATTCTCCATTACCAAACTCTCACGCTTTCTTCTCCTCCAAACATGAGGGCTGCTTCCTCCGATAGAAATATGGAACCTTCGAACATCCGTCAACCCGGTATGGCACGTCGGCAGCACTTTCCGCGGACCACCAAACGCGCTATGGTGGTCCGATTCGCCTATCGTTTGCGCCTGCGTCTCTCCCGGGACCTGCTCTTTACTGCGACGGCTTCAAATTTCCACTGCGGCCCGTTTCTTCGTCGCCCATCATCCCGCGAACAAAAGAACAACCAGCGGAGGGTCCGGGCTTGTTCGTAAGCCCATTCCCTCCACATTAGAAGCTCAATACATAACTCATCAATGACAAGGGTTTAAATTATTCAAGATAAATTATACAAACACCCTGAAATTTAAATATGAATGCACGAGGGTATAATTCACATATAATCTTTATACAAAAACCCCCTACCTCGCAAAGACGTCGCACGTCGTCGAGCTGTGGAAAGAGGTAAGCGTTGCGATGATCAGACGTCATGGAAGATCGGTGCCGATTCCGTTGACTTTGGAGGAAGAGTCGTCGTCGTTGCGGATTCCCCAGAGCGGTTTCTCCTCCTTTGATGGAGAACTGGGAAGCGTTCTTCGTCATGAAGGAATGATCGTTCTTCGTCGGTGAGTTGGTACTCTTAAAAAAAACTCTAAAGCTCTCCAATCCTCTACACAACAATTTCCCACCCCATATTTAATTATGTTACATTCTTTTAAAAGATTCCAAGCATTTCAAAAGAAGTCAAAGAGGTGTGACAAATATAATTAATAAGGTTATTAATTATCTTAGTTGGATTAAGCATGGGAGGTGGAGAGGCTCCACTTCAATAAAAGATAATGTGGTGTCGCCAAGCATTTAACAAGGGGTGAGTTATGGGGAGGTGAGGAGTTGGGGTCTCGTGTGGGCCCCACCACACTAAACTCTCCCATGGGAGGTTAGGTGGGTGTGGGCCCCACCTCTAACTTCCCCTTTGTTGAAAATAACAACTTACCTTGAATAAAATTTGTACACATCAAATTTTATTTGATTTAATCTCATTCCCAAATATTTAACCTCAAACCGCTCAAAACGCAACTACGGTAAAGGTTTCCTTAAGCAATTATCGGCGCTGCGAGTTCATCGGTGCCCTCGGATTTCAATTCTGAGCACCGGTTCAAAAGATAGAAAAAAACCCACACGTACGTTTACTGAACGTACCCAAAAAAAAGTTCGGAAAACTATTATCAGTCACCCTCAACCCGCACCGGTCGAGGTTAGGCTCTACCTAAGTAAAACATGCCCTAACAAACCCATTGATACTCTCAGATTTTCAATCCGAGTTACCGTTTAGAAGTTATGAATTTTACAATAAAATAATTGTCACTTAATTATTTTATTTGCGGCCAAAAACTAACTTTTTCTAGTGGCCCACACCAACCAAAGTTAGTATCTACTTAAATAATGCAAAACCTCATGGGTCCAGCGGTGGTCTCGGATTTTTAATCCGAGCTACCGTTTGTGAGTTATAAGCATTCGAAAAATAAAATAATTTATTTAATTATTTTATTTACGGTTATGCCATTTTTGAAATTTCTCACAGGAGGCCCGCACCGACTAAACATAAGTCACACCTAAGGTAATCTCGCCATCGTGAGTACAACGGTGCACTTAGATTTATGATCTGAGCAACCATTCAAGAGTTATTCCACTTTTTCAGGAAAACTGTTTACGCGCGTTAATTTTATGTTTAACAAAACTTCGACGGATCATTCCGGACACTCTGGGCCTCAGAATCAGGTGCCGTCTGAAACCGTGCTCTCACAAAATTACAAAGAAATTAGGAAAAAAATTTCCTTGAAATTTCTGGGTCTTTACATTACTCCCACCTCAGGGCTTTACGTCCCCGTAAAGCTTCAACACATACTTGGGGAAACAAAAAGTGGTACTGAGCACGCATCTGAGCCTTCTGCTCCCATGTGCTCTCCTGGAGGTTCCTATGCTGCCCGGGGTTTCCTTTTTGCTGACCAAGAAAAACGCATCCCATCGTTTTCCTAATACCGTCAATTTGAGTATGAGCAGTGATTGCCCAATCCATACTCAAACTAATGTCATAAGGCCTCGATGCTGCCACCAAGAGGTCCCAACTGAGACTCTCACCTCAAGGGTCAGATCACACCGTTGGCATATGTGTGACTATCGAGTCTCCTCCCAAAGGCATCTCCATACGTGAGGGTCATGTCTATGGTTTTAACCGGAAACTCTAGGTCTGGGACAAGATTCATGGAAGGAAGGAATGATTCGTATCAACATCTGTTACTACGGCAGCTAGTAGTGGACACAGACTGTCCCTCGAATCATTCTTAGAGCCATTGGGTCACACTCCTTGACCGCGTGTAGCTACTCTCTTCCCCTTCCCCCCACGTCTGATACTCTGCAGATTTATTCGTCCATAACATTTCATCTTTTTGAAACATTCGCACGCCCATGTCTCAGAGACTGGAACCAGTTCGCATCTTCCCACTGCAAACATTCACTGCCTAAAACTGATCATCCAAAGAACATTCAACCACAAAGGTTCTTTCTAGCACCCTAACACAAATAGGAATTCATAGAGAAAAGAGTGCTTACTCGGATATCCTTTAAACACACCACACTCTGAGGTCCGAGATCTAAAGCATTGATCATATCGTAGTCATCAAGTACTAAGAACGATCCGTACAACTCGATAAATACTCAGCTATCGACTCGTCGTCCTGCCGAAGCTGTATAAGCTCAAGAAAACATTCAGCCACCTCCTCAAGCCAATCCTCTGCCGCCTGTGAGTCAGGTTCGCCTCAGAACATGAAGGTATCTGATGTTAGAAAATGAGTAAGGCAGTAAGCCTACATGTGTCACCTACTGGTACCGCTAGTTGTAACTGCTGATCAACAGGTAGTGATGTATAGCTGACACACTACCTGAAGGCACTATCTCAGGAATCGGTCCATGTACCGAATCCTCATCACTATGTGGACCATCCTCATGGCCATTCACTGGAAAAAACTGGTAGCCATGTCTACCATCCACTCCACTGGTGTCTCAGTTAGGCGGAAAACTCTAGCAATCACCTCCAACTAGAGCTCTGCTGTCTGGGAATCTGCCTTACCTCATAACCTCGGAGGCCTCTACTACTAGAACTCGTGCAACACGCTCTGCCAACGTGGAAAATTCGCTAGTATAGATGTCGGAATATACTTCCCAACAGGTGGTGGTGTTGCTGGTACACCACCTGAGGGTGCCAACATAGTAAAAAGGGCCTTGCACTAGAGCCTCGTCGCTCGATTAGCCGTCATCGAGTACTCTCCTGGAACTCCAACTAACTGTCTGCGTGGAGACAACCTGAACAGATGCGACACAGTCAATGATTTATACTTGGTGAGCTGACCTGGTTTGAGCTGACTTTAAAAATTTTGGAAACACACACACAATCAGTGTTTTCATGCACAAAGTCGGAAATCAGTAGTTAGTGTCCTGGTGTACGGATACGTCGGCCGCCGCACCAACACCGGACTCCCTGAACTGAAGACCACACTCAGTACCCTTAACACTATTGCTTCATAGAAAAGAAAATATTAGAGTTATTATTCCTACGGTAGAACCGACTCCTTTGATACCAATTTGTCACGACCCGTCCTCGGGGCCTGTGCCGTGACTACCCCAAGCCCGTCTTCCATAGGCCAGGGGCTGGCGACTAGCACCAAAGGTGTAAATCTAGATAACTGGGAAGGAATTTCCTTTATAAAGGTACAAAAAACACCACAGAGTACAAGAGGAAGAAAAAAACTAGGTAAAACTGAAACAAGCTGTGCTGAAAGTAAAGGGGCCGGAAATACAAGCCCAACTGTAAAGTACAAGGAAAAAGAGAAAACAGCCAAAAGGTGACAAACATCTCCTGGATCGTTCACCAAAGATCCTACCTGAAGGGTAGGTACAGATAGCCTCCACAACACTCTCACTCGTCAACCTCCTCCGAGTGTCCTCTCGTCGTGAAGTCCACAACCAGATACTGTCTCGTCGTGAGGTCCACCTCCAGGTACCGTCCAGTCCTTGAACACTCGGCCTCTATCTGTGTTGTCTGTCGTATGTAACCAACACAACGAGGTGCGGGCATAGCCCTTGGAGGGGTGAGTATATCGATACTTAGTAGGGACCCCGAGACCCTCAAGGTCTCATTAAATCCAACAAAGATAACAACAAATAAGATCTCAACAGATAACCTCTACCTAGGTATATGCCCATAAATATACCCAAGTTATGAAGTAACCCATCTCAATAATGAGGAAACACAAAGATTATGAATCAATGGATAACCACTACCCAGGTATATGCCCATACATATACCTTGGTTATCAAGTAACCCAACTCATTCATGAGGTAAACACAAAGGTCATATACTCAGCTCAAACCAGGATTTTCATTATCGAAACTGTAACTGCTGAAGAGCTCCGTCTCTAGAGTGTACAGTGATCCTGTCATGACTCCGAGGTACTTCTCACTAACCTAATACTGCTGAGGTACTCCTCCTGTCAAGTACTGTGGGTCAGCCACCCAAACATAGTAGTGCTTCCCGCCGGGGTATGTCACCCAAACACAGTAGTGCACACCCCCTAGTAGCCTGCTGAGGTACTCTCCGGACGAGTACCACGGGTCTGCACTGTCACACATGTAGTGGTCCTTCCTCCATGGGTCTGCACCTCACAAAGTAGTACTCCGTCCACTAGGCTAGTTGACTCACTCCTAGTCGAGTCGGTCAAGCAGTCGTCAGGTCTCAGTCGGCTACACGGTCTCTGTACTCCACACGCTCGTCTCAGGGAGGGTCCGCTCCACGAGCAATAGGTCGATATTCCAAGTATCTCAAAGTCCCACGAAGAATTAACTAAACGGACCGCCTCGTCATAGGGGTCTCAACGCAACAGACGGCGCGTCAATCGGACGCCCGGTCTGTGAGTTACTAGCCTTTTCGTCCCAGGGGCCCGGTTGGTTTCGTGTGAAAACCAACCCGAACGTATCTCAAATGTACCCCGAACTCTCATTGGGTATTCCCATAGAGACCATTTCTCAACGTGATCACCAACGCCGCTGACGGTTCGTCAAACGGACGTCTGGTCTGAAAGTTATCAGCTTTTCCATTCCAGGGGCCTGGTTGGATTTCAGGCACAATCCAACCTGGCCATACTCCAACTGCGTCCAAATCTCAGGCGATGTATGCCAAAAGTTCCGTCTCATCAAGAGGAATCCAACAAAGTCGACGACACATCAATCGGAGGTCAGGAGCTCAAGATATAAGTGTTTCTGATCCGAGGGCCCAGTTGGTTTCGGGTTCAAACCAACCCGGCCATACTTCAAGTGACACCGGTTAACCAAACAGATCACACCATTGCGATCCATACGGAAAAACACACGAGATGGACTACCCATTGGTCCAAAATGGATAGCCAGTGAAAAAGTTGCATTTCACTGCAACACGCGCGAACCGGGCCTCTTAGGCCCCATGTCTTGACCTCGACATAAATAACCAAAATTGGTTTTGAAACATCCGTCTGAATTCCAGGGTCGCAACCTCACAGACGGTTCGACATTCCGACATCGTATGAGAGAGATATGTCTGATACAATATTCCGTAATAATAATAATAAAATTATTATTCAGTGTTTCGTGGGCCCGAGCCACGAACCAGAATTTAGTATTCAACAGTAGACTTGAATTGTCCATCTTAAAGATAGGGTCACGTCACCGCTGACGGCAAGCCAATCGGACGTCGCACGCAAGAGTTATAGCAGGTTGAAGATTTAATAATAATATTAAATCTATTATTTTCCGAGCACATCAGGTACCCGATCCAAAAACCTAAAAAAGACATCCAATATTAGACTCATAAATTCCGTCTCGGAGTTAGGGTCACACTACCGCTGACGGTTCGTGAAACCGAGGTCGCACGAGGAAGATACCGTCAAAATACTTTTTTCCCCACAAAAATAATAATAACATTATTATATTATTATTATTATTATTTTGATTTAACTCCTTAAATCCCACACCCTCAAATCTACGCACCACCAAAAAGTTGCACCTCCCTTTACTCCATGCCTTCACGCCCCATCAATTCCTATTGATTTCTTATGTCTTCTTTTAATTTATTTCTCTTTATCTCCATCTCTCTTCAATCTTCATTCTCCAGTCACAAACTCTCATGCTTTCTTCTCCTCCAAACCCGCGGGTTGCTTCCTCCGCTAGAAATAGGTCACCTTCGGACATCCGTCATCCTGGCATGGCACGTCGGTAACACTTTCCGCGGACCACCAAACGCGCTTCGGTGGTCCGATTCACCTACTGTCTGCGCCTGCATCTCTCCTGGGACCTGTTCTTTACTGCGACGACTTCAAATTGACGTTGCGGCCCGTTTCATCGTCACCCGTCATCCCGTGCACAAATGAACAACCAGCGGAGGGTCCGGGCTTGTTCGTAAGCCCGTGCCCTCTAAATTATAAGCTCAATACATAACTCATCAACGAAAAGGGTTTAAATTATTCAAGATAAATTATACAAACACCCTGAAATTTAAATACGCATGCACGAGGGTATAATTCACATATACACTTTATACAAAAACCCCCTACCTCGCAAAGACGTTGCACGTTGTCGAGCAGCGGAAAGATGCAAGCGTTGCGATGATCAGACGTCGTGGAAGATCGGTGCTGATTCTGTTGACGTTGGAGGAAGAGTCGTCGTCATTGCGGATTCCCCAGAGCGGTGTCTCCTCCTTTCATGGAGAATTGGGAAGCATTCTTCATCATGGAGGAATGCTCGTTCTTCGTCAGTGAGTTGGTACTCTTCAAAAAAAAATCTATAACACTCCAACCCTCCACACAACAATTGCCAACCCCATATTTCATTAAGTGCCCTTCTTTTAAATGATTCCAAGCATTTCAAAAGAAGTCAAAGAGGTGTGACAAATATAATTAATATGGTTATTAATTATCTTAGTTGGATTAAGCTTGGGAGGTGGAGAGGCTCGACTTCAATAAAAGATAAAGTGGAGTTACCAAGCATTTAACATGGGGTGAGTTATGGGGAGGTGAGGAGTTAGGGTCTCGTGTGGGACCCACCACACTAAACTCTCCCATGGGAGGTTAGGTGGGTGTGGGCCCCACCTCTAACTTCCACTTTGTTGAAAATAACCACTTACCTTGAATAATATTTGTACACATCCAATTTTATTTGATTTAATCTCATTCCCAAATATTTAACCTCAACCCGCTCAAAACACAACTACGGTAAAGGTTCCCTTAAACAATTACCGGCACTGCGAGTTCATCGATCCCCTCAGATTTCAATTCTGAGTACCGGTTCAAAAGATAGAAAAAAACCCGCACGTACGTTTACTGAACGTACCCGAAAAAAAGTTCGGAAAATTATTATCAGTCTCCCTCGACCCGGGCCGGTCGAGGTTAGGCTCTGCCTATGTAAAAAATGCCCTAACGAACCCATCGATACTCTTGTATTTTCAATCCGAGTTACCGTCTAGAAGTTATGAATTTTACAATAAAATAATTTCCACTTAATTATTTTATTTGCGGCCAAAAACTAACTTTTTCTGGTGGCACGTGCCGACCAAAGTTAGTATCTGCTTAAATAATGAAGAACCTCACGAGTCCAGCGGTGGTCTCGGATTTTTAATCCGAGCTACCGTTTGTGAGTTATAAGCATTCTAAAAATAAAATAATTTATTAAATTATTTTATTTACGGTTATGCCATTTTTGGAATTTCTCACAGGAGGCCCGCACCGACTAAAAATAAGTCGCACCTAGGGTAATCCCGCCATCGTGAGAACAACGGTGCACTCAGATTTATGATCCGAGGAACTGTTCAATAGTTATTCCACTTTTTCAGGAAAACTGTTTACGCGCGTTAATTTTTTGTTTAACAAATCTTCGACGAATCATTCCGGGCCCTCTGGGCCTCAGAATCATGTGCCATCTGAGACAGCGCACTCACAAAATTCCAAATAAATTATGAAAAAAATTTCCTTGAAATTTCTGGGTCTTTACACACATTGTCTTTTCCAAAACCGCACAATTCCTTCTTCATTAACATTAAACTCTGAGAATTTCCATTTTTTGATAGCTTCCACTTTTCCTTGAATTCCCAAATCATCCTTTTGAGCATTGTTTAACCTTTACAAAAGAGATGGTTGAGAAATCATTTGTGAAAGGATTGATGATGTTCCCTTCTTTATGATTCCCACGTCCATCTTCATCAAGACTAAGAAGATTTGATCCTTCTCAATTTTCATCATTGATATAATTGCTGGGTCCTTTCTACTTAGTGCATCTGCCACCTTGTTCTCTTTCCCAGGGTGGTAATGTATTGAATAGTCATAATACTTGATGACCTCTATTCATCTTCTCTGGCGCATATTAAGCTCTTTCTGGGTGAATATATATTTAAGACTCTTGTGGTCAGTATATATCTCACATTTCACTCCATAGAGATAATGATGCCAGATTTTCAAGGCAAAGATCGCCGCCGCCAACTCCAGATCATGATTTGGATAGTGTCGCTCAAGGATTTTCAACTGCCTTGAGGCATATGATATCACTTTATCATTCTGCATTATCACACATCCTAACCGTTTCTTTTAAGCATCACTGAATACCACAAAAAGTTTCCCACTTGTGGGTAAAGTGGGAACGGGCGCAGTGATAAGCCTCCTTTTGTACTCCCTGAAGCTTTCTTCACATTAATCACTCCAAGAAAACTTTACTCCCTTTCAAGTTAGCTTGGTACGAGGGTTTAACAATCGTGAAAAACTTCTCACAAATTGTCGATAATATCCAGCTAACCCCAAGAATATATGGATATCTATTACCGATGTTGGCCTCAGTTATCCCTCAATTGAATCTGTTTCTGAGGGATCCACAGATATCCCATTGATTGTGATGATATGGCCCAAGAATGAGACTTCCTTCAACCAGAACACACACTTGTTGTACTTTTCATAGAGCTTCTCCTTGGGCAAATTCTCCGGTACAGTTCTTAAATTCTCCTCATGATCCTCCTTGGTTTTGGAGTATATTACAATATCATCTATAAATACTACCAAATATTTGTCAAGGTAATCTCTAAAGACTATATTCAATAAGTCCATGAATATTTATGGAGCATTGGTGAGTCCGAAAAGTATTACATTGAATTCATAGTGCCTGTATCTTGTACGAAAAAGCAGTCTTGAGGACATCTTCCTTCTTCACCCTTACTTGATAATATCCCAACCGCAAATCCAACTAGGGGAAGTATTGTGCTCCACGCAACTGATAAAACAAGTAATCGATTCTTGGGAGAGGATAATTGTTCTTTATTGTGATTTTGTTGAATTCGCGATAATCGATGCGAAGCTGCATTGACCCATCCTTCTTCTTGACGAAGAGGACTGGTGCACCCCATGGTGAAGCACTTGGGTGTATAAACCCTTTATCCAGATTCTCCTGTAGTTGTTTCTTCAGCTCTTCAAGCTCTAAAATAGTCATTCAATATCGAGTCTTGGATATTGGTAAAGCACTGGGTATAAGTTCAATTGAGAACTCAACATCTCTTCTAGGAGGAAGACCAGACATTTCCTTGGGAAACACTTCATCAAATTCCCTCACAATAGGCATTTCTTCATGGATGGTTTCTTCCTTGGACTCAATCATCTAAGACAGATACATGTGCTCATAAGGCAGTAATATCTATGCTTGATATTATAGAGCTAAAGGAGATTCATCTTCCTCCTTACACATGTAAAGAATTGGAGGTCGATTCTCCAAATGAAGTGTGATTTCCCTCTCCCGACAATTTATGTTGGCTCTATATAAGGAAATCCAATCCATGCCAAGAATTGCATCAAATTCCACCAGAGGGGGTATGACAAGGTTCTCTGGAAAATTCAATCCATTGATTATAACAGGGGAGGACTTATATTCATTGGATGCAATGATTTCCCCATTTTCCGTACTCACTAACATCTTCACTTCCATGATTTGTGGTGGTGCTGGGATTGTTCAACTAAAATTTTGAGATATAAAAGAATGCGTACAACGTGAATCAAAAAGTACATTCGGTATTATTGAATGAATAACTAGCTTACCTATCACCACTTCGCTGTTGGGGCTCATTTCATCAGAAGTGATGGAAAAATCTCTTCCTGGCTTCCTTGGAGGTTGTTGGTTGTCTTAAAAAACCCTTGGATTAGGGCCCTGATGTGAAAAATGACACGGTTCATTGCATTTGTAACATTGAACAATTCTTTGAGGTTCTAACAGAGTGTTCCTCTCCTTTGTTGTAGCCTCGGGTCTTTCTTGCCGATAGTTAACAGCTAGGTACCCTTCTCTTCCACACCTAAACCATTTTCTCGTTCCCTTAAGGGAATTTCTAGGGTGATTCTTTCCGCACTTTTGGCAAGTCGAGTGCTGGATCTTCTAAGCATCGTTGGATTTATCCATCGGACCACCAGCATTGAATTCCACCTTACGTTTATTGTCCCCATGATACCCCTGTGATTACCCAATCTCCATTTCGACCTTGAGGGCACATCAGACAATTTCATCATAGTTGTCGAAGTCACGGATCACTATTGCTTTCTGCAAGATAGGCTTCAGCCCACCAATGAAGCGGTCAACATTGTATTCTGGGGTAACAACAATGCCGGAAGCATATCGTGCAAGCCTTGTGAAGTTTTCCTCGTATGATCCAATCAATTCTTCATCTTTTTTCTTGAGGTAAAGGATGTCCCTTCTCATCTTAAGATGGATGGTACGTGGAAAATATTTATCAAAAAACATCTTCCGGAAATCCTTCCATTCCAATTCCTTGATATCCTCATCAAGCTTCGTATTTTTGATCAACATCCACCATTAATCAGCTTTACCCTCCATACGATAAGTATCAAGGAGAACCTTCTCTTGTTCAGAACATTGAAGGATGGAGAAGATCATTTCAATGGAGTTGATCCATTTTTCTGCGATTGTGTGATTGTATGATCCACTAAAATTAGGTGGCCTTTGTCTCATGAATCTCTCGATAGTGACTTGTTCTTTCTTAGGGGGGGGGGGGGTTGAACGTTCCTCTTGACCTATGTTTCTATTCAAAACCAGAGTTATCTGAGAGAGAAGCAAGACAAAGTTCTCGATTTCCGCTCCCATTGGATTGGGCATCTCATCAGTACAGTCATCACAGTGATCTTCACAAGGGTTGTTAGCCCGAGTCCTCCTATTACCGGCCATTGGCTGGAATAAAAGGAATTTTAGGGGTAACACATAAAGGGTAATCCAAAGACAAAAGTTGATGACTTATAAATAATCATTTATTTCCTTAACTCTTGAGTCTATAGGCTTTTATCTAAGATTTTCATGATCTAATTTCGAACATATATTCTTAGGTGCATATTTTTAATTCCTTTAATAAGGGTTCGTACTAAGATTGTGAATTTATCAAAACATATCCCCTGGCAGTGTCGTAACCAAGAGTCTAGCAAGGACCATTGTCATGCACCAGTTCCCATTTTAGTCTAGCTCAAAGCGGTGTTTTCATGTTTTACCCCTAGGATACATCTGTTCCAGAGCCGCCTCTACCTGCTCGTATCCAGACATGGATGTATTTTCGTGATAAACAACTCAATAAATACTCACCAAAACTTTGGTAAGTTTATATTGTACTTAGTCTTGTCTCTAAAGCTTTAATAGGGTTTTCTAATCCTAATCCCCAAAATAACTAAACCTATCCTCTGATACAAACTATGAAAACCCTGCTTTTATTACAAACTTAAACATGATTTATTACATAAAACATCACTTGATACAACAAAGAATATCAAGAGGTTTAGTGTTTTTGGTTTTTAGGATCATTACATAAAATCATAAAACATGAAATACAACATCTTTATTGAAAACTTCTTGTACATGACCACTATATTCCCTCATACTTAGAATTGCATGGGATAACCTGAGGACATGCATAAGAACAGGGTGAGCTATAAAGCCTAGAAAGGGAGTACACATGGAATAACATGAGGAGTAAAATACATGTTAGAAAATAGGCATATCAATAGAGCATAAAAGAAACATGAACATAAAGGCATGATAACGCATGATAATCATAACATGGAAATGTGGCAAAAACACTTAACATGGAATAATCATGAGCCAAGGCTCATTGCACATAGAGCATGTGTAAATACTCATTGCACATGAAGCACGAGTAAACCCTCATTAAACTTTAATTATCATGAGTCAACACTCATTTGGCATGACGTATCATGATATTATACATTACCCAATGCATTGGAGTGCTATAAGGGCACACCCTTCTTAAACATTTCATTTCATGCATAAGTGTTCCACATGGATCAAAAAACATGGATTCATAAAACATAATCATTTATTCCAGGATAATGGAATGTGGAATTCATATATGAAACATTATAATCAATATGTAAATGTTCATAATGGTGAATAACCATGATGGAGAAATGGGCATGGTATTCAGTACACAATGGCATTATCTTAGAAAATCGGTGTGATTTCGGCAGCGTAACTGCATGACATGAGAATTAATAAAAATGGTTGATGGGAGAAAAAGGGATTCCTCATAATATTTACATTTAATGGACAGTAAGGAGGTCATATATATACTTGTACCAACAATTGTAATGTATTTTAGACTCATGATACAAAAGTATTGCTTGAATGTAATTGAGGAGAGAGAAGTTCCTTTTGGAATTTCGGCACAGTAACGGGTGTACATGGGAGGAATTTAATGAGAGGGAAAGGGGTCTCCCATCATTAATACATAAATAAGGCAGTATAAGGGAGGTTCGAAACAATACCCCAACATTCATAATTGAAATTAAAAGGGAAAAACAACTTAAAGAAAATTGGACAAAAAAGAGAAAGGAAGAAAAAACCCTTACGTGGAAGTGTGCTTCCAAAGGCTAGAGAGAGACTTGTGAGATGCTTCTTGGGTGCTTGGGGAACCTTGGTAGGATTCTAGAGAGAGTAGGGATGAGTTTGGAAGAACTCCATGGGCTCTCAATAAGTAGGAAGTGGGATCTTGGGTGGGTTTATATAGGAAAGGTGAGTGAATTCTTTATTATTTAGGTTTGGGACCCCTTATATTAAATTAATCCAAAACACAAACCATCCCATGGTTTTTGACCATGGGTTTTGGGAAAGGGAAGAGGAAAAAAATATTTTATAAGTCCAAAGTCCTAACTTCTTAAAATAATAACGTTTCATATGTGGAGGTGACTCACACTCCCATGGAAGTTAATTTTAAAAAGACATGGTGTTTAATAAGTATTGAGGGGTCCATTAATGCTTTGAAAAGTAACTCAAACAAACCCCAAATCACATCATTTTAATGTTAAAACAAATATTGGCCGAAAATAAAGATTATAGTATTTCATTACATCACTATTGGGTCATTATGATGTCATAAAACACATTATATATTTAAACGGTATTTAATTTTTACCCAAAAATGTGACTGTCTCAGAAAATTATGAAAAAATCACCGTTGGATAATTTCGATGTCCTGATTCCAGAAATAACATTTATTTTATCTTAATAATTTTAGAAATATTTTAATTTTCACTTTTAAAATAAAAACTGACATTTATCGAAAATTCACGGGTTTTGACAGAAATGGCTTTCAAACCTTAATAAAAATTTTAATTGCATTCATAAAATTATAAGATCTTTTATATTTAATAAAAATAAAATTAATAATAATAATAATATTTTATTAAAATGTTATTTCATTCAAAAATCCATTAATTTAAAAAAATATAATTCATAATTAAATAATAACTAAAAAAATTATTTGTACTTTAAAAACTATTTACAATGTATCAAAAATGACTAGAAATTATATTCATTATTATATAAAAAAATAATGTACATGAACATAGTACTACATACTTGTTACATAACCCCTTAAAACAGCCACATTAGACCTAAGGGTAAGGTGTGTGATGGTGACATACTCTTGGGGTGGCTCGGATAACATCGCTCAAGTGGTAATTTCTATCAACATCATCATTTCTCGTAGATGGTCCCACTTGAGCTTGACATGATGAAGCTCTTCTTGGGATTGGTCAAGATTGAAGCCCAAGGACACCACCTCTTTTCCGAGCTCCAACAAATGGGCTTCGTATGGGGCATTTCTACTAGATGAGGCCATCACTTCCTTTGTCTGAGTAAATTGTATTTGTTAAAGTCCTATATTTATACTAATCATGTGATCACTATTCAACGACTATATTAGCAAAGGTCAAAATTATTTACATAAAACCCATGAAGTTGATATTTTATATAAACATAAAGAGACATTAAATTAGATCAATAGGGATTTACATTAATGAAACTTTGGTCGTTACATGGTTTATATACCTCCTCATATCAGTACAATGTCTTTGAATAAGGCATCGATATCATGCTTTTTATTTTCAGAATTATGTATTCCATCAGTATGAGATTATTATTATTGAAATAATTTTTTCATTTATTATCATCATTATAGTATTCACCAAATTTTATTTGAAAATGGAATTACACATATTATTTATTACAATAATATTTTGTTTACTGTGCTTATGTTTATGAAAATTTTAGTTATATATTTTCCTTACTGAGCATTTTCAATCACCCCTTTCTTATGTTTCTAATCCCCAGGTTATGAATTAAAGATGAAACATGACTATTTTATTAGGATAACACAAGTGAAATAATATATGGGATATGTTGAGGACTCATAATTAATTTCATAGTTTTTTATATAATGAAAAAAATTAATTTTTTATATAAAAAAGCATATCCTTTGTTAGTTATTATTTTCACATAATTATTTATGTCTATACACCTTAAAAGATTACTAGTTTGTATGTGTAATGGAACATTAATTACATACTTAGATATTAATTCCTAATATATGAATATTCATTACACAACATAACAAAACCACATGAAGACCATATTGGTTTAGTGTCCTTAGAAACTAGTAAACATAAAAAACTTGTTTACAAAACATCTACATCATCTCATAGTTAGTCCATCATTTCTAGTACCCTTTTTTGAAATATCTTACATAATAACCTTCTTTATATATCAGGGAAAAGAAACATAATAAAGGGTGATTTTGGATCCTTAAAAAAGGTAAACAAGGTATATATCAATCATATCATAAAAATAAGTCATAATAACATAATCATAACAATTTAAAATTAAATCCTTCATAACAAGGATCACGATATAATGTCATCGGATAAATTTGAGAAGTTCATCAAATAAAATATACCGAGAGAGCATTATATAAGATATAGATGTTCTGGAATACACATAATCATAGAAAAACTTTTATATATTATACAGGTATCATTACCAATACCATCATAGTAGATAAATTCCTTTATCAAATTGGTTTCACTCCCCGTTCCAGCCCTATTTTACCGAATTGATATCATTTATCATTCTATTCCTATCTACATCATGATATATAAATATTTACCCAATTCAATATAAATATATATAGGTCCCACCAATCACATAATTAAAACCAGACATATGTGTGCCACAAGAACATAAATCATGAATCATATCATAACCCCTCAAAATAAATGGGTTTCTTAAACATAATTCAATCATAACATAACCCATAGAAAAGAAACGGGTTTCATATATATCATTCCCTAAAAAATAATCCAAAAAATTGAATAATTGGGACATTATCCTTAAATATATTTTCATTAAAATATAATTATCATAAATAAATGTTATTGTAGATGGAAAAAAATATTTAGTGATTACATAAAAGTATTTCTTGAGGAAAATGTCCTCTATTCATTAAAAACATTTTCATTACTTGAAATTCCACACAATTTTAAGAAGAAAAATTTTTATTTTAAACTATAATTTTAATATTTTAAGGGTATATTTAATGCATTGGTGTTTCATGGAATCATAAAAATACATTCATACTATATAAGTTAAAAAAACATTTTCCTGATTTTTTTTCCAGATAAGTTAAAAAGGTCATTATTGAGAAGATGGAAAAATATTCCATTAATACCATTTAGAAAAAATTAATACATGTGTAAAAAAGACAATAAAAATTTATAGATTAGTAGAAAAAAAATTGGGAATTTTTTTAGAAACATGAACATGGATAATAAATGTTCCCGAGTAAATATTTACATATAAACAATCTCAGAAAATAATTAGATTTTAAAATTAACATTCCCTTATATATTATTTCCATTGTACTTATAAAAATAAATTGAATAATGGATTAAATAATTATATTATGTTATTCAATAACCATATTTATATTTATGATATCATATATGATAATACTATCTCCCATTTGTCAATAATATTTCATAATTACTCTTCTTTTGGGTGTTGACTCCTCCATTTTATTAATTATGTTTTGACTTATAAGTCTTATTTCATGCATATTGACTATAGTTATATTATTTAAAAAATTATATTAAGATAATATAAATTATCATATTCAATCTACACATTATATATTATTATTTAATGGATACCATTGAGAATGAATCATATCATGTCGTGGAGATCGTAGGCCTTACATACACACGAGTGACGATATCATTCCCATAATTGTGAAATGATATGGAAGTGGATAGTGTATATATTTTTTCATAATCAATATCATGTGATAATAATTATATATATTTATTATTTCCATCATTATATTCATCTATGTAAAGTGATGATGAAAAATAAATTACAGAACAACATGGAAACGGTGGGTCATATGTATGCACACATGGTGATTTTTTTCATAGTATGAATAAAATGATGAATATGGTTATTAAATAATCATAAAAACATATCATAATATATTTTACAATGTATTTATTACTTTAAAGTAGAAACAACACATGAAGAGAATGTATAAGAAAAAATACTCTTGAAAAAGACGGTAAATGAGATTCCATCCTCTTATGAGATCTCCCTCTATATCTTCTCTTAGGGACACTAGAGTTGGTATTTTAAGAATCCTATAACATGTAGAATATGATTCGGAAATTTTATATGGGAAATTTTCATTGGATGTCTGAGATTGATGTTTAAATTTTATGAGAAGTAGTGAGGGAGGAGGGGCCCTTTTATAATTATTGTGATGGGTACTTTTTGAATTTCCAAAAATATTAATTTATAATAAATTCAATAACAATAAAAATAATTAAAAAAGGATACTAATTAAAATATAAAATTAGATAATGTACTAAACTAGTAAATTAATATATTTTTAATAATTTTTTTAAGCCTTATTATTTTGATTAATACATAGTTAACATATTTTAATTTTAACTATGGAAAAAAATTTATCAATATAAAAAGAGTGTAATTGTTATTTATTTGATGTAACATAGACAAAAAATTAACAATTTATATAATTTTAAAACATATCATAATTATTAGGTATTTTAAAAATGTTTTATTATTTTTAAATAATTTCATAATACATTATTTTGATAAAATAGAAATATTGTAAATTTTGACAGTATTCAATTCATGAATTTTTTAAAATATTAAAAAAATGAGATAAACTTGAAACTATTTTTTATGATATCTTTAATAGGTCAATTTAGACAATAAAATTATTTTATCACATTAATTATCTCAAATTATATTTATTTTTATATTTTTAGTAACATTTAATTGATATTTCCATTAATAAATAATTACTACATCATCATTGTATAAGACATTAAGGTAATTATTTATTTCCTAAAAATTAAAAATAAATTTCTAGGATAAATAAAAAATTGATTTCAAATGAAATTTTATCATCAAAACTTGTCTCTTATATAAACTTATATTAAAAATGATAAATTTATTAAAATAATGTGTATGACATCTTTAATTTTTCTTTAAATAAAATATAAAAAATAAAATACTATCTTAAAAGTTTCTTAAAAAGGATTTTATTTTGTCCCAAGGATTATTTTGGTTGAAAAAAACTCATCCTATGAAATTAAGATTTTTTTAGGGTAATTATATAATATTATTTTTACCATTAATTACCCAATTTACCTTTTACCGTATTAATAAAAAATTTACAAAAGTTACTATTAATTGTGCCCAAAAATAAAATAAACCTATTTACATAATTTGGACCCACTATTTCAAAATATGGACCCAATTTCTGAAAATTAAAAATACATAATTATAATTAATTAATTTAAAATTAGTCTTGTTGACGGGGTGAGAAAATGGGTTATAAAAGATCAAACTCGCAAAAGAATGAAAAAATTTTATATCTAAATTCAATATAAAGTTGATACTAGTGACCTAAATTATATTAAATTATAAAATTTCTATCAAATTTTATTTTAAAACCAATCAAAAAGATAATTTAATACAACAAATTATTTTGATGAAAAAAATTGTTCTCAATTAAAATTTAGTATTTTTAACTATTCATAAAAACATTAAACATATCCCAAAAATATAAAAAACACAAGAGAAGTTAATTTTTATATTCATATTTAAATGAAAAATATTATTTTTCAAATATAATAAAAAAATTTGTAAAAAGTTGTCTTTAAAATAGGTTTTCCATTAAAATGCGGTAAAAATGCCTTTAGAAAAATGTAGGTTTTATGCATCAAATTGGGTTTGTTCATATCATATTACATTAAAATATATTAAATGAATATAAAAAACAATCTTTAGGATATAATATATATATTTCATCAATATCATTCACTAGTTATAATTAATTAAATATATTAATACCATACATCTTTTGGAGCATAAAATAGGAATATTTATTTTACATTCAATTCGTTTATATTTTCATTTATCTTTATCTAAGGAATTCATAATATAATTTCGTAGGTAATTTATTTATATTTATTTCCACTAATTTAAAATCTATATTATATTGATCATCTTACATTATATAATAGTTTGTTTAAACTCACTATTTTATTCCATGCAAGCTATTGAAAATTTAAAATCATAAATAGTGAAATATTTATTACAATTTCTGGGTGTTACAATCTACACCACTAAAAATGAATTTCACCATCGAAATTATTCACTTAGATACAAATAGATGTGAATTCCTCTACCTTGTCAAATCCTTATGTTCCCACATACCTTTTTCAAATTTGTGGTTCTTCCAGAAAACATTAACCAAATGAGTGGTCTTATTTCATAGAACCTTTTTTCTATGATCCTGAATCTATATCAGTTATTCTTCATACAAAATATCTTGATCCATTGGTATTAATTTTGAGTTTAGTACATGTAAAATATCATGGATTTAATTTCTCGAGGGAGATACATGGAACACATAGTGAATTTGAGAAATATTTGGTGGAATCACCAATCTTTAAGTTACCTCCCAAACATGATCAAGAATTTCAAAAGGACTGATATACCTAGGCCCCATATTTCCATTCATTCCAAATATTATTACTCTTATTCAAGATGATATAAATAGAAATACCTTATCACCCGCATCAAAATCAATGTCTTTTTGTTAATTGTCAGTATAAATTTTTAGTCAACTCTGAGATTCTCTTATGTGTTATCTAATAGATCTAATATTCTCTACCATTTCATCAAAAACATCATTTCCCAATAGCTTGATTTCCAAAAATCAATCCCAAAATATTAGAGTCCTATATTTCTTACCATATAGTGGTTCATAGAAATCCATCTATATACTAGAGTGAAATCTATTATTGTAAGAAAATTCTACCAAAATTTTGGTTCATCCAAACCACATTTTAAATCTGTAGATAATTCTCTCAAAATGACTTCAAGTGTTTTAATTGTCTTATTAGACTGAAAAAATATCGAAGGATTATAAGTTGTGTTGAAACATAACTCTGTATCTTGATCCTACTGAATAATTCTCTATAACTTCAAGCTAAACCATAGATCTCGATCAGTTATTATAAAAAGTGGTACTTCATGAAATCTTACCACTTCCTTTGTAAATATCATGGAAATCTTGTTAATATAGAAATGGTCTCTAATAGAAATAAAGTGCATTGACTTCATGAGGTGATCAACTATAACCATTATAGAATTATGACCTTTAGAATTTTTTGGAAGTCTTAAAACCATGTACATGTTTATGTTTTCCCATTTCCATTCTGGTATGGGAAATGGTTATAACATCCCCTTAGACTTATATCTATTAGCCTTAACTTGGAGAAAAACCAAGAACCATTAAACATATTCTGCAATATATCTCTTCATTGCATCCCACTATAAATACTCCTTTCTATCTCAGTACATATTTATACTTCTATGATGAATAGGGAATGATGAATTATGAACCTCATCCAACAACTCCTTCATTAATTCTGGTAAGGGAGGAATAAAAACATGGTTTCTGAACATTTTTATTCCATAACAATCAAGGTTGAACTCAGTTACACTTCTCACCTTCATTTTTAGTTCTATATCTTCCATTTGTTCCTCCTTAATCTTCTCAAGTATAGATGGTCAAACATTCATTTGTCAAATATGGGATCCCCCCATCCTATAAAATTTATAGATCCATTCTTTTCAAATACATAAATTTTGGATATTTTTTTTCCTAATCATGGATTTCCTAAGATAATGATTTCGAATAAAAGCATATGTCACCTTGTTCACCTTAATGGGGTTGTAATGTGTTGATCGGTTCTAATCTTTAATCAACTCGGACTATCTCCTTTGGTGCATATTCAACTCCTTTTTGAGTGAAAATATACTTTGAACCTTTATGATCAGTATATATATCAAACATTTCTCCATTAATATCATTCCCCAATTTCATTAATGAAAATATTACTATAGGTGACTCCAAATCATGAGTTGTGTAATTTTTCTTGTGGACTTTTAATTTTATGAGACATAAGTGATCGCCATATCAAGTTTCATGAGAACACATCTTAACCACTTTATAGATGTATCACTATAGATCACAAACCTATATCCACTCCAGAGTTGTGTGAGGATAGGTTCACTGTCAAACCTTTTTTTAGCTCTATGAAATTATCTTCACATTCCTCCATCCATAAGAATATAACTCCTTTACGAGTCAACTTGGTCAGAATATTACATAATTGTGAAAAATATTTCACTAAATGTTGATAATTTCAATCAAAAACAACAAACATTTTGATCTCATTTACAGTTTATGGACAAGGACAACATTAAATAACTTATTTTCTCTTCTGGATCCACATATATCCCCTATATTTAGATTATGAGACCCAAAAATGAATCTTTTTGAAACCAAGATTCACCCTTGGTATATTATTCGTAAATATATTCTTTTATTAATGTCTTCCATACAATACACAAGTGATCTTCATGTTCTTTATTACTCTTTAAATATACCAAAATAATATCTATAAAAACTACCAAAAACATAGCAAGATAGTCCCTAAAGACTATATTCATTAAATCCATGAAGATAGTAGGGGAATTAGTAAGATGAAAAGGCATCACTATAAACTCATAGTGTAAATACCCTGTACAAAATGTGATCTTTAGTATATCCTATTACTTAAAACATAATTGATAATATCAAGAATGAAAATCAATGTTCTAGAAGTATTGAGCTTCATATATTTGGTCGAATGAGTCATCAATATGGGGGAGAGTATATTTTTTCTTGATAGTGATCTAGTCAAGTTATTGATAATTAATATAGAGTCTCATCAATACATAATTCTTCTTATAAAATAGAATAGGTGAACTCTATAATGACACACTAGGGAATTATTCTCTTCTATTTTTTTTTCAAAAATTCATACATCTCAATTGGTGTCATTCTATAATGAGTCTTTGGAATAGGTATAGAACCTAGTATGAGTTCTATTAAAAACTAAAATTCAAAATTATTTGGAAGACCTAGAAATTAATCTAAAAATACATCAAAAGACACTTGTAAAATAGGTGTTTCCTTAATGGTGAGTTTCTCCCGGACCATAAGAGATAACTAACCGTGATTTATAAATGTCATGACACATAAGATGGAATACATTTCCACTAAAAGTTCATATTCATACTTGCATTGATAGATGAGCATAGATTCACATGGGATATGAAATGTGACTTTCCTTACATGTATATTTATATAATATTCATATATAGAGATACAATCCATGCTAAGAATCAAATTTAATTCCACTAAAGGAATGATCACAATATTTGTGGGAATAATGTTCCAACAAACTTCAACCAGAGAATAATTATAAACTTGTGATTTGAGCATTGTTCCATTAGGAGTTTTCATAGATAACCCAACATCTAATTGTTAAGATAATATGACAATACCCTTATAAAATTCATTACATTTACAAGATTGGGTGAATCCAGAATCAAATAAAACATTTAATACTTTAGAGTGGATATTTTTGTACCTTTTACAACATTATTTTCAAAATACACATCTCCAATAGTGATCACATGTTATTTTCCATTGATGTTGGAGATAAGAGGTTTCTGATGTCGATCATAATTGATAACACATATATTAGTTAACTGGTTATCATAATTCCCCAATTCCATTCACTTGTAACATTGAAGTGCAGGATGTGCATTCTGTGTAGCCTTTTGTCAATTATCATCATTAGTTATCTTATTTTCATAAATTTGGAATTCAATTTCTCAATGACCTTATTTTCCAAACACAAAACATTTATAAGTACATTAAGTAATGTTTTCTCCATGTTTTTTCCTCACATTGATTATAAATCCAATATCATCTTCTTTCACAACAGGTTTTAGATTTTCCCTTCAATTCCATTTTTATACTCTTATTAAACCAATAAGACTAATGGGTAACTCCATTATCCATCTCAAAATTAAGATCACATTGAATTATTTACTCATAGATATTGAAGTACCTTATAGATAATTACCTTCGGTTACTTTATATTAATCTACTAAAGAATCAATCAACCTTACACTCAGGTTTGATGATATATCCATAAGCATAACATGAAATTGTTATAAAATTTATTTTGCAGGTCATAATGGATTCATCATCCTTTTTATAAGCTCTAGGAACTCCATATACATCTTAAATACAAAAATATGAGTAAAATACTTATTGAAAATTATTTTCCTAAACTCATCTCATTTCATAATGTCAATTTCATCTCCTTTCCTCATATTCTTGATAATATTCGACCATTTATTAGATTGATCTTAAAAATGATAGACTACTAAGATGAAATTATATTGTTTTGAACATTTAAGAACTAAAAATACATTTTAATCAATACTGATCTGGTATTCATCCACTATTGTATTAGAAAACCCACTAAATAATGGGGATTTTTCCTAATGAAGGACTCAACAAAATTTCGTGCCCTCTTTTTCTCTTTCGTAAGTCATTCATGATTCAAAGTTTGAGAATTTTTTGTGATCATGGAAGTAAATTTTTTCATTCTATCTTCAATAACATTTTATTTCTCAAGAGGAAAATCATTTCATTTCCCATCACATTAGGCAATAATGCTATAACTTTGAGTTCCGACCATTGAATAAAACCAAGAATCATAGTGTGAAAAACAGTAATCATAATGGGAAAACCACATAATCATGAGAAGTTACTTATAAAATTTCAATTCAGGAAAACTTGGCTTTAATCCTAGGTTATTCATGATCGTTCACAAAACACTAGGATTGTAACCTATACTTAGACTCATCCTTAGGGTTCTTACTATGGTTTTCTCATCCTAGTTTCTAAAGGATAATGAAACGTTTTCTCTGATATCAATTGTAACAGAACATACCTTATATACATAGATATTACTTCTAAATAGAATAATATTAATTAAAAAACATAAGAAATCAAGTTGGGACCGTATAGTTTTAGTGACTTTAGAAACTGGTAAACATAAACAATTGGTTCATAAAATATCTGCACCATCTCCTTCTAAATCCTTTATATCTAAAACCCTTTTGGAAATCTCTTATATAATATATTTCTTCATATCCTAGGGAAATGAATCATAAGAAAGGGTGATCTTAGATGCTCAATATGGGTAGATCGTGGAGATATCAATCATATAACACTCGTTAGACATAAGAACATAAAAATAAAATTTGATAATTAAATCATGCCTATTAAAGATCATGATATCATGTCATGGGATAAATCATAGAAGATCATTAAAGAACATATTCCTAGAGAGAATAACATAATACATGGATTTTTTTGTATACACATAATCCCATAAAATCATTTCCATTTTAGTTAAGGTTCATTTCCAAGACCATCATAATTGAAAAAGTCATTTACTGATCAGGGTTCACTCCTCATTCCCACCCTATATTAATGAACCGATATCATTTCTAATTCCAGTCTTATCTATCTACCGAAATAAAAAAATTTACCCAATTAATGTTAGGGAGATATATGTCCCACACATAATATAATTAAAACCATATATATGTGTTCCATAAGAACATAAATCTTTCATCAAATAATAACTCATGAAAATAATGGGTTTCTTAAACCTTATTCAATTATAACAAAACCCATGGAAAATAAATGGGTTTCATAGTAATCATTCCATCATAAAAATAAAACATCCATAATAATAATAGGGGTTGTATCCTTAAAAAATATTCCTATAAAAATATAAGTAATAAAAAATAATTTTATCTTATATGGAAAATAATTTTTAGATATCACTTGAAACTAATTCATGAGGAAAATATTTATTTTTCATTGAAAACATTTTATTTACATGAAATACTGAAAAATTAAAAAAAACTTTTTCTTTGAAAATATCCATGAATGCTTATAGTAGAAGATTCAAGGAATTAGGCTAGTATGGAAGCATAAAAATCTTTTTATGTCATATAAGTTATAATATTCCCCTCATACATTTTCTAGATAAGTCAAAAAGTACCTCGATAAAAAATGACAAAATATCCATTTTATACCATTTAGTAAAAATTAATACATGTGTAAAAATTAATTTAAAAAATTATAGAAGAATTTTATAAATATACTATGATAAAATTTTAGGAAACATGTAACATGGATCATAAAGGCTCTTTAGTAAATATTTGAATATACACAACCCTAGAAACTAATGAGACTCTGAAATTAACCCTTACCTTAGGTATGATTTTCTTATTATATATCTGGAACTCCTATATAATGTAAAAAAACAATGTTATTAAATTATTACATAACCATATTAATATTTACGATATCATATATGATCATATTATCACCTTTTTGTTAATAATAATTCAATATTACTCTTTCTTTGGGTGTTAACTGCATCCTTTTTTATGCATATTTTGTCTTATAAGTCTCTGATCATGCATATATTATATAATTATGTCATTTCAAGAATGATATTTAAATAATATATATATCATATTATTAATTATTTACATTTATATAATCATTATTAAATGGTGATCACGTAGAATGAATTGTATCATATCGTGGAGATGGTAGGCAGTACATATGCACGAGATACGATACCATTGCCTTAATTGTGAAATGGTATGGAAGTGGATGATGTATATATCTTTATAGAATCAATATAATTTTATTATAATTATATATATTCATTATTTCAATCATTATACACATATAAATAATGTTATGATAAAAAACATATGAAACCATGGTGTGGAGATGGTTGGTTCTGCATATGCACACGTGGTGATTTCAATTTCTATTAGATGGATAAAAGAAAGAATGTGTTAATTAAATAATTATAATAACATCTAATCATTTGTTAGATACGAGATTTTTTAATTTATAATGGAATCTAATCATTAATATTAAGTAGAAGAATAAATACTCTTGATAGAGTTTGTAAAGAAGATTACCTCTTCTTCAGTGAGCTCCCCCTAAACATTCTCTTAGGGACAGTAGAGTTGGTCTTTTGAGAAGTCCATAACCTCTAGAATGTGACTATGAATGTTTATAATGGAAATTTTCAGGTTATGACTGATAATGAAGGCTCCATTTCATGTGAATAAGTGAGGGAGGATGATTCCTTTTATAATTGAGGTGAGGGGAACTTTGGGAATTTCAAAAAAATATTAATTTGTAATAAATTCAATCTAAATCGATATTTTGCAAAAATTATATGTATTATAATATAAAATCAGATAATTTTTTAATCTCATCATTTCATGTATTTTTGACAAGTTTTCTGTATTTTTTTAATCCTTATAATTTTGATTAACCCTTAGTTAATATATATTAATTTTAACTTAGGTAACAAGTTCATTAATATTAAAAGAGTATAATATTCTTGTTTGATGTAGCTTACACCATAGAGGAACAATTTAGAATAATTTCTAACACTGAATAACCTTTTGGTATTTTTGAAAATATTTTATTATTTTTGAATAATATAATAAATCATTCCTTTGATAAAATATAAAAATGATAATTTTTTTAAAAATATGAGTATGAAATCTTTTTCATTTTTTAAAAGTAAAATATAATAAATTAAATACCCTCATAAAAGTGGATTCCAAAAAAAATATATTTTCACCTTAAGGATTTATTTTTCAAAAAAAACTCATACAATAAAATTTGGACAAGTGTCAGTGCAATTATATTATACTATTTTTACTATTAATTATCAGATTTACCCTTTACCGCAGTAATAATAATTTACCAATGTTACTATAAAAAATTTCCAAAAAATAAAAGAAACGTTTTTAAATTTTTTAGACCCACAAATTCCAAATATTTAATCCATTTTAAAAAATTCAAAACCCATTAGTTGTACCAATTATGTTAAAATTAATCTCATCTATAGGGTGATACGACGAGTTATTAAAGTAAATACGTGAAAATAAATGAAATTTTTTTTATATCTAAATTCAATATAAAATTGATGGAAATGAAATAAATAATATTAAATTATAAAAATTTTATCTAATTATACATTAAAACCAATAAAAATATAATTTTACACTATAAATTATTTTGATGAAAAAAATTGTATTCAATTAAAATTTCGTATTTTTAACAATTTAGCAAAACATGAACTTTATCAGAAAATACAAAAAAAATTTAAAAAATAACTTTTTATAATAAAATTAAAAATAAGAATTATATTTTTTTCAAATATAATATATAAATATTTAAAAATTTTCAATTAAAATAGGTTCTCCATTAAAAGGTTGTTAAACTACCTATAAAAAAATATAGGTTTTTATGTATAAAATTGGGTTTTTTTCATATCCTATGACTATAAAATCTATTGGATGAATATAAGAAATATTTTATTGGGTGTATAAAAAATATATTTCAATAATATCATTCAATAATTTTAATTAATTTAATATATTAAGACAAAACTCATTTGGAGGCATAAAATTGAAATATTACCTTCACATTCAATTGGTTTGTATTTTCATTTCTTACGAAAAAATTAATTCCAAATATATTTTTTAAGTAAGATATTCTTATTTATTCCCAAAAATATAATGTTTAGGTTATAATGGTGATCTCATACTATCTCTTGGTTCTTTTAAAGTCACGATTGCGTGCAATGCAAGCTATTAAAGAATTAGAATTATTTAAAGAGAAATATTTTTTAAAATATTGGGGTGTTACAGTATGAGATTAAAAATAATTATTGATATTGTAATTATGTATTTTTATATCTAATAATTTTCACTTTTTATTAAATAAATTATTTATATTATGTGTTTATATTATTGGATTCAGAAGTGTGGGTCTTGGGTGTCACAAGCATGGTCAACCAACTCATGTTGTATTAGATATTATGAACTAAATGAAAAAAACACTAGAATAAACTCATTAATTTGTTGACTAATTAAAAATGGAATTAAATAAAATTAAATTAAAAATTAAAAATGAATAAAATTTTAAAAAAATGGTTCTAATGGAAGTAAATAATAAATATAAGTCTATTATTTAAGAGGGAATCAGACGTACAAATCATGTCTGAACTCAAGGCCAGATATTTTTCTTCAAAAAAAATTATTTTTTTCTTTTTATATATTTATATTTTTTATCCATATTATTTTACATGCTATTTTTTATCTAACCTATCATAATTTATCATATTTTTTATTGATAATAAAATCTCCATTTATTATTCTATTGAATTTATAATTAGTGATTCTTGATCATGTATTTAAAATTTTAATAAGTTGATTTTATAAATGGATATTAATTATCATATTGGTAAAAAATAGTTTTATGCTTTTTACCATGTATTTATACTTTCGAAAGACTAGGTTCATAGTTTCATAGACTACAATAATTGATATATAGAATTAGAATGATTTGAATGTGGAAAAGATGATGGTTATTTAGAGAAGAACTATACTTATGAAGATAGCATGATGCATGTTCCCACATAATGATTCTTATGTAGAAATAATTGGTTCTTAATTTTAGGTTATTCTTGGTTACATAATATAGAATGATGGTTAGAATAAATAGTTTGATGGATATATAGGTCAAAATAATTTTTATGAAAATTGACCCATATACAGTATCATTTCTATGCTCAATGAATAATACACATGATCATATCTATATAGAATGTCCCATACATGAGTAATGTTTATGATAATGTCTATTCTCAATGTATTTTTTGAGTTCAATGCTTCCATCCAAAAATTTCTAGAATTTTTTCATCAAAACCAACATATTTAAAATTTTATACAATTATAACCCTTATACATCCCATGTTATGAAGAATGTCTTTTTAGAATAGTTTCTTTTTACAAGATATAGAAAATATTTATCCATCAGATGGAGTTTTCTTATTGGTTTTGCTTGTACAATGAGTATTAGACATTTGATTTCAACGATCATTGAATATAGATTTATATTTTCTAAAATATGATGTATAAAAAATTACCACCATATAATGTTTTACAAAGTCTACTAGAAAAAATTAAGAAATAGACGCATACATTCTTTCCAAATGAACTTCTATAAATTATATAAAATAAAGAAGCTTCATTTTACCATAAGAGGAAATTCAATAATATCATCTAGAACATTTTAAGAATTTTTTTCATTCCTTATCAAAGCGAACATCATATGGAGAAACATTGTTTATCCTTTAAAGAGAATAAGAATTTTTTTTGATTCCATTTCACCCACCTCTAATGTACCTGGAATACAAAAATTTGGATTTTTCATATAAATAGATTCAAAATAAGAGGAGGATAAAATATTTACATATTTTATAATATAAAATATATTTTAGGTTATGGAAACATCTTTTTTCTTTGATAGAACTTCATTTAAATCTTTTAGAGAGTCTTATTTTTATGGAATCCATGTAAGTATTACTTTTGTAAATTCCTTAAGAGTTTTTTTAATTTATGAGTCCAATATATTGTAATATATTGATTATATATTCATGGAAGATATTGGATTGTCTAATCTTGTTAATCAAGGGTTCTTAGGGATAAGAAATTAGAAACTAGTCCAGTCAACTAACATAGCACTTCATTGTGTGGAAGACAGACCCAATGATTGGTTTATATATTGTCAATACCTTAAGTTATGTGATTTAAATCCTATACATTAAGATTTAATGTGTGTAAACATTTTTCAAATATTTTTTAATATTTTTCCTTGAGTACATTATACACTTTTTTATACAATTTTTTTAATACATTCTTATTTTCATTCTTCTATATTTACAAATGTTTATATTCTTTTCTAAAAACTATTTAAAACTCTGATTATAATGTATATTGGTGCATTTATACATCAATTAGTTTTTTTGAGAGGTTGGTAAAATAGTTAATTTTATTTTATGAACATAAATTTATCCCCCTTCCCCTATTTTAGGAGAGACATACTCTTCAAATACTTTATTTCCTAAGAGAGTTAGATTCTACATGTTATAAACATTCACAAAAACATGTTTTCATAGAAAATAGTATAATTGTTTTTATGATGGTTGGTTTGCCTATTGGGATATTATAAAATATAAATACAAAAAACCACAAATATTTACTGGTACTGGCAATGAATAATGGAGAGATCAAATGAAAAAATGTATTATCAACACTAATGTTTACAATTTTTTTGTTAATTGGAAGCTATCATATTCCTGTCAACTATGATATTGTTTTTTATAAATAAGAAAACTATGAATATAAACATAACTATCAAGTTCTAAATACTCTATTCATCTCAATTAAATGAATTATATATTGTTACATTTAATTGTATAGAATTATAAGTAATATTAGAAGAAATATAATGTTATACCCTTTTATAATAACAATGTTGTTAAAACTAGATGATATATGTTGAGAGAAGCTTTTGGAGTTTTTAATTTCTTTATGCGAGAATTAGTTTCCTAAATGAATCGAATATTGATGACCATTTTTAATATTGTACAATATCTAGGATTTAAAGATTAGATTGTTGAAATTTTTGTTGTGAAGATCATTGATATAGTTCCCAATAAATGGGTATATAAAATTTTAGATCTACGATGATACTAAGAATATTAAAAATCAAAGTCTATATGATCTTATTGTAACTCTCAGGTAGTATGAGGAAGATTAAAAAGAGATACAAAAAAATTATTAAGAGTAATGGAGTGTCATTTGATTCAACTTCTACAACTGTAAATAATTTCACATCATCTAATAAAGTTACAAAATATTCTATAAAGAAGAAATTGTTAGTTTAGATATAAATAAGATCATTTGAACTCAGTGAAAATGAGCATGAAAAAATTTCTAAATGGGTGAAAGTGATAGTTGGAAAAATGAATTTCTAATATAAGTACATTATATATTTAAAAGTATAAGTGAAAAGAAATAAAATTCATATATTATTTGTTACTAATGTTATATTCATAGTAATATAAGACATAATTAAATTAGATTGATTAAAAAGGTCAAGAGAGATAAAATTTCCTGAAATTCATTCAATAAAAAATGTAAGAAATGTTAAAAAGTGTTTGGAACTTGAAGTGTATATGGAGGATAAATTTATTCTCCAAATACTTATGAGAATATTATTTAATAAAATAAAAATATTTTTTTATTCTAAAATTCAAAACACCAAAAATTACATTATCGTTAAGACATCTGCTGAATCCTTTCCCAATTTTACATTTAATTAAAATTATCTAGATCCTAATGATAAATATAATAGTTATTTTGAAGAAAGAAAAATAAAATATATTTAATTATGTGGATTGATTAATATGTTGTGGGTAAGTATATAGATATGAATCTTTTATATAAAAAATTAATGTTTTGAGTAAATATTAAAAAAAAGTAATAGTTAACCAAATAAAATTCAATAATTTTAAAACAATATACATATATTTAAAAAATTACTAAATAGATACATAAGAAATTTATTTCAATGTAAACTAATGAAAAAGTGAATTTATTTCTGAAACTACATTTTAAAATATTTAGTGTGAAAAAAATATTATCAAATTATACAACCGTTTATGAAAATTTTGATAATATGTTTAACATTTTAAATATATAAAAAATAATACTAATATTTCCATTACAACATCAAAACCTCACTTAAAAATAATTTATTTGTTTCTAAAGGTTCTCCCTTATGTACACAATGTTAAAGAGGTGGAAACTGGAAGAAAAATATTCTTTATACAAAGTACAATCTTTTGGTTTCCAAAAGCACACATTTTTAGAGAATTGGAAACTTTACAATATTAATTATTTGATAGATGTGGATCTTGAAATTTTCATTTTCAAATAATATAGATACAACAAAATTTGTTTAACTAAAGGTTATCATTTTCATTTTTAGTGAAATAAGATAACTAATAGTGGAAATATATATTACATGTAAAGTAGATATTCCCAACACATAAATTGAAACAAGATATTATATCATATGATTATCAATATAAAAGGAGGAAAAGTTACATTTGATGTTAATGATCAACGATAAATATATATTTTATGTGATATTGTTATTCTTGTAAAATATTTATTTTCAAATGTTTTATTTTTTGTAGTACATAAAAAACCTAATAATAATAATTCAATTTTGTGATGAAGGGTATCTTATATATGTTAGGAAAGATAAATGTATTTTTCAGAGATTATAAGTTAAATGAATTATTTCTCCTAATAAGTATGATATTTTTTACACAATTAACATAGAATACATAGAATCCAGAATCTACGTTTCCTTAGTATAGTGGATGATCAATGTTAGTAATGTAATAAAATATTAGGACATTTTAATGTTTTAACATTATCCAAACATTAAATGAAAGGACATGTTGGAGATCTATCAGATCTAAGGTTTCATTTTTCTATAGATTATTATCTTTGTGAATTTGGAAATAAAAATAATTCCTCTTTAAATATTTTAATGAATTTTCAACTTCTAATGCTCTATAGTTAGTTCACATATGTTTATTTAGTCCAATATAAACTAGAAATATATATATCAAATATCATGTATATGTATTAATTGATGACTACAAAAGATATATATTGGTGTATTTTCTAGTGAAATTGTCTAAAGCCTTTTTTGCCAAAAATTTGTATGCCATGGTAAATATGAGTAAAATATACTTTTGTTATCTATTCATAGTGATCATGTTGGAAAATTTTTAAATTTAGATTTTAAAACATTTTTTTCATAAAAAGGGTATGATTTATTACATCTCGGCACCTAAAAAACCTCATCAAAATAGTATATTTGAACAAATAAATCAATTAATTTATAAAATTACAAGAATAATTTTGAGTTAATACTCAATTTCCATACATTTTTTGTAAGTAGTAGTTTGAACTACCTGTTATAATATAAATCATGTTTTACTTAGACCTTTTATAAATAAAAATTCTTATTTGTTTTGGACATGAAAATATCTAAAGAATTCTTATATTAGGGTTTTCTTCATGTGAATTATTGATTCTAAATACTAAAGAGAATTTATATAAATTTTCCTCAAAATTTATTGATGGAATTTTTCTTGTTTATACTGTAACTAGTAAGTCTTATCAATTCATTTATAAAAATACAAGTACTGCTAAGGAAATAATACATATAAAATTTGTTCAAAATGATCTTTTTGTTTTTAAAAAACCTAAAACTACATATTTCGATGTTATTTCTAAAACACTTCTTCAACCCATGATCAAAAACCCTTCACATGAGAGAAAAACTAAAGAAAAGTTTTCAAATATTATACCCATTTAAGAAATTCAACCTGCTATTGAATAATGGAATTTTGAAAATAAAAGAAATCATATACTCTTCAAGACCCATCCCATAGATAATATCATCCGTGATATTTATTAAACAATTAAAATAATATGTACCTTAAGAAATATATGTGAACATCAAACCTTCTTTTCATAATTAGAACCTAAGACTCAGGATAAGGATTTAAGAGGTGAATATTAGATAAATTCAATACAGTATGAACTCAATGACTCTAAGAGGAAATATGTTTGATTTTTTTTAATATCCTAAATAGTTTACTATTTTAAAAGTAAAATAGTGATTTCAATAAAACCATGATTAAAATGGAATATATTTTGTAAATAAGGAAAGTAATGTTTTAAAGGGATATAAAGAAAAAGAAGGAATAAACTATGAAGAAACTTTTTTCCAATAGATATACTTAAATCTGTTTATATACTCCTATCTTATAAAACATTCTTAAATTTAGCACTTAATCAAATGGTCGTGATGTGTGATTTTCCTAAAAAAAATTACATGAGAAATTTTGTATTAAATAAACCACCAGGTTTAGGAAAAAACCTAGAATATGTTTTAAGACTTAAAATGTTCCTTTTATGGACATAAAAAATCCCTAAAATACAAGTTTGATAAAATTACAATATTTTTATGAAAAAAAAAATTTATTAATGGAACCACATATTCAACACTTTTTATTAAAAAATTATTTAATTAAACAGTCACTATTAAAAATTATATCAATGACATTATGTTTGGATCAACTCAAAAATCACTTTCAGATTATTTTTATTTTCTTATAAAATCTATGTTTGAAATGAGCACGATAGGTCAACTAATTTTTTTACATGATTTTCCAATTTTTCAAAAACTAGAAGGAACATTGAAATCTCAATAATATTATATAAAACTTATACCTATAAAATTTTTATATGGCAATAATAAGAGTATTATAACACAGTTTAGAACCATAGAAACATTATACCTAGATTAATATGGGAAACAAGTTGATCAAAATAATTTTATAGTAATGATTTGTAGTTTACAATAACTTACAAAAAATTAGAAATATTTAATGTTCTATATTTTCTTATTTGGATATTTTTACTAAATCAAAATCATAACATTAAATATCGAAAAATTAATTTTTTTACTTTAAGGGAACTATAGATTATGGACTATTTTATACTTCATGGTGGGATTTTGAATTTAACAGTTTTCAAATACTGAATATTATGGACATAAAATAAATTGAGGAGGTTTATATGTAACATTTTATTTCAATTGAGGGGATTTCATGTCTTGGACTTGTAATAAACAACATTTAGTATCACTTTCCACTCCTCAAGCTAAATATGTGGATGCTGGAATTTGTTATGATCAGATGGTGTGGATGAAGCACACACTTACTGACTTTAGCATGAGTTTTAGTAAAACTATTATTCTAGGTAATAAAAATAACTATCATAGATTAAATTAATTCCCCATGAATTCACTGAAAATCCAATTACATATATTTATGGAACTATTTACATTAGGATCACCATAAAAAGTGTATTTCATTTTCCAATTCTTTAGAATACAATAACAACTTATTGATATTTTTTCAAAACCCCATACTTCTAATATATTTTAAATTATTAAAACTAATATTTTAATATGTAATATGAAATGATCATTTATCAAAAAAAAATTCTACCCATATCCAAAGAGTAAAAACACCTCAAAAAGGGAGACAAATTATATTATGTTTTGAAAAAATATTGGATTCCCTACAAATTTTATTTTTCTTTAATAATTTAAAACCTTTATTTAAATATTTTATAAAAAACCATTTCCTTAAATTTTTTTCACATAATATTTATCCATAAAAATTATTTAGAATAACTTTTACTGAAAAAAAATTCTGAAAATATTTTATGTAAAAAAAATTTACACTAGCTTTCCCTTAATAATTTTTCAAACAAGAATTTCCTTAAAAATAGTTGAGAAAAAAAATTAATTATAATAATTTTTGGAAATGCATTTCCTTAAAAAATTCCAAGAAAATCTTTTCCTTAAAAAAATCTTACAATATTTCTTTACTTTTGGATGCCCATAATTTAATACTATTGAGAAAATAAGTGCAAAATATTTTTGGAATAAACATGTTTTATAAATTTATTTTTCCACTTTTAAAAGTTTGTGTTGTTCATTTAAAAAATAGTTATATTATGGATTTTTTATTTTAAATTAAAAAATTTCAAACTGTTTTTTAAATAACACAATCCACTTTTTCAAAATATAATACATTTTTTTTTAAAATTTATAGGATCATTTTAATGTTTTTTTATAAATTTTATTTTTATCATATATAGGAAACACATTTCCATTAGGTGATTATTTATTTTTGGATGTATATTTACTATTTAAAATATATTGATGATTTCAAATATCATTTTAAAGAGATTTATAATTTCTATAAGATGATGTATTGCAATGTAGCACAAAATAACATTTTAAAATGTATTCCAAAAAAGAATTATCATATAGATGAAGAAATTATTTATAGATGAACTTCTACAAATTCTACCATATAAAGAAACAACATTTTATCATATGAATAAACATCATTCTACCATACGACACCTCTAATGTATTTTAATGGGGATTCATCAAAATGACCATAGAATGGAGAATATATATTTATTGTTTCATGAAAAGAATAATTTCATCTGAAATAATTACAACCACATCTGAGGTTAGTATAATATTGACATTGGGAGTTTTCATATAAATATATGAGGATTATGTGGAGAAGGAATAATTTTAAAACTCTAATAATTTAATAGTTTGTTGATGTTTTGGGTACCTCCTGATATATTGAGAGAAATTAATTGAAATATTTTAGAGATATATTTTATTAAGCCATTTAGGTGAAGATTACTTTTACAAATTCCTTAACAATATATATGATTTAATTTTTGTGTCTGATATGGTGTGATCAAGGGCTTTCATGGTTAATGAAGAAAATATTTCTCTCAATCTTATAGGTCAAGGGTTCCCAGGTCTATGAAAATGTATGTTGTTCCAATTGACTGATCGAGGAATTACTTATGTGGAGGATTGGACCAATGATATGGTGATATATTTTTTATACCTTAAGCAATGTTATTTATTTTCATTACATTAAATCATAAATTATGGAAACTTTTTAAAAACGTTTATTGAGTTTTTTATTATTTACATTGTAAATTTTTTATACTTTTTTTCAACATGTTCCATATTTCTATTTTCCTTTTACTATGGATTATTTATATTGTTTTCTATTAACTTTTTTAAAGTCTGATTATAAATTATACTGAAAATTATCTATGTATGGATACAATCTTATATGTGGTTGTGAAATTTTTTTGTTTACTTTAAAAACTACAAATCACCCCCTCCCCCTTATAGTAAAAACATACTGTTTTGATCCTATATTATTTATTACATTGGATGTTTCCATGGAAAATATGGGATTTTAATTCATCCTATCAATGTTTGAGTTTATAAATGAAGGTATGGATGATTTTTTAATGTTTTCATTTCAAAGAATGTCTAAATTCACTAATGACTGCTTTTTGTTTGTTTGTTAAGAAGCAATAATGATTGGGGTGATCTTGAACTTTTCACATACTTGTTAGTTTGAAAAAAATGTTTCTCATCGTATAATAAATATATTGCTTAGGTTTCATATATTAAAAACATTTGAATAGATTTGTGTGCATATGTCTTCCTTCAGAAATATTTCATAACATTTCAAGCAGTTCTTCATATATGATTGCTCAGTTTTTGATCATCTTAAAGAAGGAAAAAATAACCTATGATATAGATATTTGATTTCAATGTTTTATCTATATAAAATGAGTTATCATTAAATACCCATTTAATTTTAAATCTTTCTCTAAATAGGTTATATCAAATATCAGTTTTTCTATAAACATTAAGGGAAACACGATCTTTTTTATACATTCGTTATCTTTAATGGGTTTAATATCACACTTCTTGAACTGAGTAATATTTTAGGTTGTTTATTCACCTTGAAATGAGGGGAATGAAAAAATATCTTCAATATTGTGTCATGTGATAGTTACTTGCACTTAATTAGGCTGCCCCTATGAAAATGGACAGATTAGTGATAATCACCAATCATTATGATTAAGTATTAATGTATTGAACTAAAGGATATGATTCCCCAAATAATAATAAATATCATGGGTATGTACACATTTATTTCTACTGAATATAAATTTGATAATAGAATAGGGTTGAAATGATCTCAATATTGTTGGTTTAAATTTGTGATAATTTTAAATAACTCAATTCCCTACCCTCATATATATTTTGGAAACTCTACTAAGACCAAAATTGGTATTAGAGAAAGTGACATTTGAGTTATCATACATTACCACTTAAATGTAGAGATCCATTTAAAAAATTTCTACAATGGTCAACATAAAGGAATGTCTATGGGAGGTACTCTATATTTTATTGGAAAAAACTATGATAGCTGGAATGAAGGAATGATAATTTACTAGAAGAACCTTAACGTAAAATTCTACCAGAATTCTATGAAACCATAAAAAATCATATATTTTAACTAGAGATATAGTATGTCGCTCAAGAGAAATTATTTTATTTCAATTTGAGAGAAATGAATTTGATTATCTAGGAATTTAGTCCAAATGAATTAAATTGTATCAATATTCTTGTTTCAAATGATACATGGAAAAAAATTACATTATATTATGAGGGTAAAAATAATGTTAGACAACTATGGTACAATACTATGAAAAATAAATTTAACACATTTTTAATGATATATGGTGAATTAAAAACTCAATTAAATGGTATACTCACTGAAAATAGAAATTATTTCAATACCATGGTAATTCTTATTCCTAGATTAGATTAGAAATTTAATGTTCAAAGATTTTTACCATCAAAATGGAGTTGAATATCTACTTTCATAAAAAATTATAGACCTACTATGGATCTTAAAATAAATGATCTAATTAGTAGTATTATTAATGGTAAATAAGGGATGAAATCAATGATTGATTATCACATACTGAAAAAGAAGGAGAATATTGCTTTGAATATCTATAAATAATACAAGGCCAGTAACATCGTCCACTACAGAACACAATGCAAGGAAGAAAACTATAGTAAATCATAAACATGAGGACATGACCCCAAGACCCACCCAGTATCCCACCAAAAACCTTACCCTAAAATGATAGATAACTAAAATTGAAATTATTATCCGACTCATCTAGTTAATATTTTTCATGTTGTTGAGATTCATCTGGATAACTAGTTTTGTTTAAATGAAAATTTAAAAAGTTTTATTATATGATAGAAGGATTCAAGAAATCAATCAATGATTATAACACAATTTATGAAAATTCAAAGCAAATGTGATTTTAATAATGAAATAATCTCATATATATATCAAGCTTGATTTCCCTCAATTGAATAAGAATCAGAAATTTAAATAAAATAAAATAAAATATATTTTAAAAAGAAATATAAGAAAGAAATTAAGGCCACAGGGAGTGATTCAAATACTCTATTAGGGATAAATGTTTTGAAATATATATTGAAAAAAAAATTTATTATGTGCTTCATGGATGAGAAACAAGTAATACATCTTGTATATTAATATTCTTATGAATATAAATTTGATTCTTGAAATTGATATTTTGATGAATTAAATGAATATTATTCAATGAGAGAGAAATTTTATGAAATTATTAAGAATAAGAATAGGTCTATAGAGAACCTATACTTGTGTACTAACTAAAATTATTTAACTAAAAATATATATTTAAATACTAAAATTTCAACTACATAAATCATCTTCATGTTTATGAATATATGGTAGAAAAATAAAGGAATTAATTGTTAAAGTTAAAGATATAAAAGATATTGTAAATCCCGAATCTCTTTTGAAGATGTCTCGAGCTCATTTATAGGTAAACGTTTTCATATTGTTGAGTAATTTTCATTTTGGTTTTACTTTGGGGAGCGTTTAGGTGAAAATATAAGAAAAATATAAAAAAAGGGTAGTTCATGGTTGGTGCATTGTTTTCCCTAACTGTGTGCCGTGGCCTATTAAGCCGTGAAACCCTAGACATAGAGGTTTTTCATGGATGGAACAAGGTTTCTCAAATCATGTACCCTAAAATTAGAAACTGTGCAACCCATAAAAGTGGTGCATGGTTAAGCTTCATGGTTAGAGGAAAGCATGTGTCTCTTCCTAAAAAATTATGCAGGGGATTTTTAATTTTATAGAAAATATATTTTAAAATTTAACAAGATCCAATTTTTATCCAAAATTGACCCTATTTAAACCTAACATTTATTTCAAAATTTTTGATCCCTTTGAATAGATTCCAAGACAGTCTAACCTCCATTCACCATTATTCTAATCCTGGATTGAAGATCTTCACCCCTCCCAGTAAGACGATATCATCCCATGTATTTTTCTTTCTCTTGCTTGTTTTGTTGGATGTAGATCAATTGTTTTATCTATATATAGGAATTTTGTATCTAGATTTAGATTTAACGGATCTAATTTTTTTCAATCTTGTTTTTAGGATTTAGATTTGGATCTCCCACTACGTAATTATTTTTTTCAAATTGGGTATTTTGTTTGGGTGATCGCTCATCATAAAATTGAGGTAGGTGGCCTATAATTCAAATCCAAAAGTCTTGATTGAAATTATGTGTATATAATTGTATGATTTCTATTAGATTTTTATCAATTAATTCATTGATTGAATTAATTAATTAGGTAAATTAATTAATCGAGGAAAGTGTAAAATTAAGGATATTGGGATTGAAGACATTGGATAATTAGATTTTTAAATAATTATGGGATATTGATAATTTTTAATTGAGATAATTAATTGATGAATTAATTATGAGATTTTGATATTATTGATTTTATATAATTAATTATTGAATTAATTTTATGATATTGAGATTGTTTATTTGAGATAATTAATGGTTGAGTTAGTTATGAGATATTGTGATTGTTGATTTGGGGATAATTAATTATTGAGTTAATTATTGGAATACTGAATTTTGAATTGAATAATTAACTGTTGAAATAATTATGGGATAATGAGAATGTGAAATGAATAATTAATTTTTGAATTAATTATAGAAAATTGAGTTTGTGAATATTGATTAATTAATTGGTGAATTAATTATTAGATTTGATGTTCTTAATTAATCGTGGAATTAATTATGCTGATTGATGTGAAAGACTAATTGATGAGTTAGTAATGATAATGAGAAGAATAGTTAATTGTTTTATTAATTAATGAGATGATATGAATATCCAAATTATTGAATTGGATTAATTAATATGTGTATTAATTAATGTGTTTTTTGATAATGAATGGATACATGTACAATAAAATGTGAGTTGTGATCCTGAAAGGTAACATGGATATTCATATATGTTATAGAACAATGAATGGTAACAGAGGAATTCATGTCTTAATTTTCAAAATGCATGGAAACATGGACATTAATATGTGTTATATAATAATAAATGGTAATAGTGGCATTCATGTGTATATTAAGACAATGAAAGGCCACAATGGAATTCATGTGTTGATGGAGATGAATAATGGTATAAATATAATTCTAAGATATGATATAAATAAAGGATAGTTTGGGCTCCTACATTGGGTGAAGTGTGTATTAAGGTATGAGTGTCTATTGAAACCTATGGGTTTATGGGGTTAAATAATTATAAATTGATAATGTGTAAATTATTTACTTATGCATTGTAAATATTTCACAATAAAACATCCAAAACAATTATTTGACTGGATATTATTTTAGATGTCATTGGAGGTGGCCTAATAAGTTGTACTCACACCTTACTCAGGATACCAGATCGATACCCAAATAGTCTTCATGTTTGCAGGATAGGATAAGGGAAATGGCCCTATACTAGTTGGATGATTTGGGATGGAGTAGGGATGTGGAAACTAGACATGGCTCGGGATCCACTTGAGAGTTGTAAGTGTATTTAATTATTAGATTCATTTTGAAAATTGTTTAATAATTTTTCATGACATGTCTACTATTCGGTTTTGATATTTTATTTCCATTTTTGGTCATCTTGTGATACTAGTGTTATAATATTTATGCACGTCATTTGGATACTTTTGTTATTAACACTAGTGTATTACTCAGATCAAAAGGTTTTATATTCTCCCCATGAATAATATTATACCATTGCTTCTAGTCAGTAGCCTCTGGGGTACAGGGAGGCATGCTTGAGGTCCCCTAGAGGATTGTCTTAGAGAACTGTTGTGTGGAACTCATGTCAGAATGGTACAAAGTGGTATCATAGGGGGGTTAATTTCTTTTTCTTTTGTCTTAATATTTATTAATGGTAGATAAGAGAATATGATGATTCAGGTCATGGTTAAGAGATCGTGCATGTGGAATTTAACCCCTGTATGAGGGAAAAACACAAGTACCCATCCTGGAATTTTTTCATTGATTTTATTTTTCATAGTTGTAAGTCAATTCACCTTTGTTTATGCACTTATGGTCTGATGTGATTATCGTTTCAATTTTTTTTTTGATATTTGAATCATGTCCTGGTATATAATGAGAGTAGAATTTACATGCACTATTCTAGGAACTCAGGATTATTTTTTTACATTCATCATTTTTTGTATGCATGGAAGAAAATGTGTTAGGGATAAGTTGTCAAACCTGTAATAGTTCCCTTTCTTGTGAAATTTAAATGAAAATGGTGCCTATCATGAAATTGATAAAGATTTTAAAATGATGACATATGTGAATAAATGTGTGTCTATATGAGAAACTTGAATAATTTTATTTATTTTACCAATTAATAATCAGGACCAAGGGGTAGGATGGTTAAGGGTAGTGATATCACCTCGTTTTTTGACCGTGTGGTTGTTTTTGGGAAAAAAATACTTGTTGTAAATTATTTCATATTCCACAAACAAAAATATGATAAAGTGGTGATATGTGTCTTGAGATGTGTGTTTTTAATTATAGATATATAGCTCCATGATGTTGCTTTTTGAGTGGATGATAGGAGGGTATGTATTGATAATATCTACTAGTAGTGGAACCTGAGGCCCAGATAGTTATAGGTGAGGATGCAGGGGAGCATTTCTTAGAGAACATCACTTTCATTGTAAAATTTTGGGAAAAAGACCTTGGGTAGGTTGTGAGGTGTATGTTTGGCCTCATGTGGGTGTTCTAGTTGCAGCACCCAGAGACTTTTAAAGGAGACAGTGGACCCGAGGGATCTATGTGACTGATTGAGTCCAACGAGACAATAATTAACCATTTGGAGACTCTTGTTGAGATGAGGGTAGTGTTTGTTGTTTATATGTTATATGGATTGGTGAAGTGTTGGTGGGATGCTCAGTCTTGGAATGGACTACCCAATGGTATATTATGGAAGGACTTCATGGAGAATTTCTTAAAGGGCTTGTATTTAGTGATGGTAAGGAATGATAGAGAAGGTGAGTTTAGGTGATTGACTTAGGGGAGGATGTATGTGATGGAATATTCCAAATACATTACAGATTTGTAGTGATTTTCTCCAGCATTGGAAGGGGATGAGACAAATATTGAAAGGTGTTTTTAGTATGGGATTAAATGTGCTATTAAGTCCAAATTTAACCTATTTCAGTTAAATAATTTTAATGAGGTGGTGGATCAGGCTCTTATAGATGAGGGGAACCTGAGGGAGGCTTCCAGTGCAAGAAATATTGTTTATGCTAGACGATCAAGATTTGTGACATTCGAGAGAAGGAAACATTTTTTCGAAAATGTTATCTAGGGTAGTGGGAAGAGGATTACCTTGAAAGAGGGATTAGTTGTTTCAGATCATATTTGGGTGATCATTCACCAATGTGGTAGGTCGAGACACTTCTAGATAAAGTTCCCCAACCCTAGTTAGAGTGACGAGGTTGTGATAAGATACGGAATTACAGAGGTTCTGTAAGATTTCATGACAAAAGAGTAGTTACGGAGGAGATAGACATTACAAGGGTGTAGGACGGGGATCTAATGCACCATATCAGGCTAGTAGGTAGAGTTCTACTCGCTGAGGAGGTTGAGGAAGTGGATGTGGTTCCTCTGGGAAAGATCCCACATATCAGTAGTGTGGTGCAACATAAGACAGTCATGTTACATAATAGTGAATAAGGGTAGGACATTTGCATGCAATTAAACCTACTATTGTGGATAGCAAGGATAGACTATCGATAGTGGGAGGTACTATTCTTGTATATTATACATTATATAGTGTCTTATTTAATATTGGTGCCTCTCATTCCTTTATTTCTATAAAAATTGTAAATTTTTTTAGCCTCATGGGGGAGTTTGTGAGAAGGGTTATGATGAAATATACGATGTCTGGAGTACATTGGAGATATATCTATTTGTGCATGTGGTGTTCTCTTAAAGTTAAGATTATTGTTTTCAAAGGGATATCTATATTATTGGCATCTTAGGATTTGACTTAATTTTGGCTTCGGACTTGTTAATAGCATACCAAAACCATATAGATTGTTACAAGAGGAGGGTGTCCTTTACGTATCTTATGAGTGATAGTTACATTAACCATGGAGGGTGGAATATCTAAGAAGGCCAAGTAGGTCCAATTACCCCACAGTTGGATGATCTCACATCCTAGGTCACTAGTTTGTTGTTGGATAATGGGGGTGTGAAAAAATATATCTCTCCACCCATTTTATTTGTTTTAGGATGTCTTTCTAGAATACTTTTCATTGATTCCACCTAGACATATTCGGAATTTATAATTGAGTTCATGCTAGGGGTTGAGCCGGTTTCAATTCCACCATTTAAAATAGAAATAAAACATCTTCAAGAGATCATGTCTCAGTTGGAGGAGTTGGGGATATAGAATTTATCTAACCAAGTACGTCGCCTTGGGGTTCACCTACTTTGTTTCTCGATAAGTAGGATGAGATTTTATACTTGTGTGTTAATTATCATAAGTTAAACCAGATTATAGTGATGAACATGTATCATCTTCCATGTATTGATGATATTTTTGACTATTTGAGGGGATATTGTGTATTTTCCAAGATAGACCTACGGTTAATTTTTCATCAGTTGATAGTTTGAAATACAATTGTACTGATGAATTCTTTTTGAAGAAGGTATGGACAATTAGAGTTTGTTGTAATTCCATTTATGATGATGAATACACCGTTAGTGATTATGTATTTGATGAATATAAAATTCCATATTTACCTAGATTATCTTTTGGTGGTGTTTGTAGATGACATCTTGGTGTACTCTAAGACACATGGCGATCATTACCAACACCTCAACATCATTATGAGTATACTAAGAGGGAATTTTTTATAGTCCAAGATATCTAACTATCATTTTTAGATTTGTTAAGTACCCTTATTAGGTCATATCACCTTGGAGGAACATGTGTCAATAGACCTAGAGAATATTCAAGCATTGGTTTCTATGTAGGATCCTAATAATAATTTTGATATCCAAATCTTTCGGAGGTTAGCTGGATATTATCGGAGATTCATCTAGGATTTTCCCTAATTGGATGCACTGCTTTCAAGATTTACCAAGAATTTGGTAAAGTTTGGATGGATGAAATCATGTGAAAATCCCCTCCAAGAGTTGAAGAAGTGATTGATGTATACACCAATATTGACCTACCTCAGCCAGATGAGGACTATACGGTGTTTCGTAACAATTCTGGGATCAAACATGGAGTAATTTTGATGTGGGGATATCAAGTTGTAGTGTATGGATATCGTCAGTTGACGCCTCATGAACATAAATACTATACACATGACATAGAGTTAGCTATGATGGTTTATGATTTGTTGTTTTGGCCACATTATATGTTGGGAGAAAAATTTATTGAGTATAAAAATCACAAGATATTAAATTATATCTTTTCATAGTGAGATTAGAATCTCCATAAATGGGGATGTGTAGAGTATAAGTATTCATTTGATTTTGAGCCTGTATATAGGCTCGAGAAGGGGAAAAGTGCGGATGACTATTTCAGTAGGAAAACTCAAATTCAAGTGATTCATGAGTCTAGTACTGAGTTGAAGATAATGAATCATCTAGATGAGATACATGTTTTGGTTTAAGAGAGGTAGTAGCTTATGACTCTCATACCAATTTTAGTGGAGTATATACTTTTGAGATGGATCATGGAAAGGTAGTATGAGGATCCAGATTGTTCAGAATTGAGGTAAAGCCTTGAAGGTGGGGAGTCACATTCCCCTTGGATCATAGATTATGATGATATCATATATGTCATAAATCATGGTATGGTGTCTATGAGTATGCGAGAGGAGCTTATGCATGAGTTTCATGCAGCGAAATGGCTGGTACATCTAGGTGTGACCATAATGTACCGTGACCTTTGTCATCGGTTTTAGTGGGTATCCATGAAAAATGATATAGTAGGGTTTGGGGCATAATGCTACATCTTTCTTTAGGTGAAGGTTGATCATCAACGACCTAGTGGTTTATTACAGTTGTTTCCCATTACAGAATGGAAGTGGGATAACAAGAAAAAGGATTTTGTGGTAGGTCTTCTGGGGAAACCATGAAGAAAAGGTGCTATATGGGTTGTTGTGGATAGACTGACGAAGTTATTTCACTTTTTTCCTACATGAGAGACATTCTTAGTGGATTAGTTGAGATATTTTTATTTTTGGGAAATGTTCTATCTGCACAGGGTTCCACGATCAATTGTTTTAGACTATGACTCATGTTTTACTTATTCCTTCTACTGGGACTCATTTAAGACATTTGGTACATAGTTTTTTTGGGTATAACCTCCCACTAATGCACTATTAATGTTATTTAAGGATATACTATGAGATTGTTTCATAGACATTGAAGGGTCTTGGAAGAATAACCAGGCTTTGGTAGAGTTTTTCTATAAAAATAGTTATCGAGAAACTATAATGATGGAACCATACAAGGATTGTTTTGGTTTGTCATGAAAATCCCATCTATGTTAGATAGAGGCAAGTGAGTCTGAGTTGTTGCGATCGAGCCTCGTGCAAGATATGTTGGAGTAGGTTCAGTTGATTCAGAATCAAATGACTATGGATCAGAGTAGACAGAAGTTTTATGTCGATGAATGATAAAGATTCCATGATTTTATAGAGAATTATTGTGTATTAATTTAGGATTTACCTATATTTTGTTACCATAGGATACATAGATAGGGAATGTTGACACCCATGTTCATTGGACTATTTGAGGTGGTGGAGAATATCGGGAAGGTGGCATACCACATAGATCTTCCACAGAGATACAATGCTATACATGATGTTTTCCATGTGTCACAACTTCATCGTTATCAACCCAGCCCTTATCTTTTGATCAATTTGGATGATGTTGACCTTGAAATAGTTTCTTTATTTCAAGAGCATCTGATACGCATGTTGGATCGTAGTGGGAATGTGTTTTGAGGAAAGACCAGGACGATATTTCGGGTATTTTGGAAGCATGGATGTGTTAAGGAGGAAACATGGGAGATATAAAGAGATATGGGGTTCTAGTGTCCCAATAATTTTTTACTCTAAATACAAGACATTCGTGGTAATACTGCTTGAGGATGATATGTTATCAGTTGGAGAGGTTGTAAACCCCAACCTTTTTTCTAGATATGTCTCAGGATCTATTGTAGGTAAACTTTTTCCTTGTGTTGAGTCCTCTTTAAAGGTTTTTACATTGAGGAATGTTTCTGTGAAAATTTGAGAAAAATGGAAGAAAAAGGGATGTGCACACTTGGTGCAAGGGATTCCCTAACTCTACTCCATGTCCTAGAAAATCGTGCAACCCTGTACATAGTTGGTTTTCATGGCTGGTGTACAATTTTTCAAACAATGTTCCCTAAAAGGAGAAAACATGAACCTACCCCCCCAATTAGTGAATCATTATGGTGCTCAATTAGGGGATACCATGTTCCTCAACTTGTCAAACATGCATGGGAATTTAATTCACATAAAAGTTTATTTTAAAATTTCTCGAGCACCCATTTTAATTTAAAATACACCCCCATTAGACCCTAACATTTCTTTCATGATTTTGGAGACCTTTGGATAGATTCCAAGCCATTTATACCTCCGTTATATGTGATTCGAAGCCTAGATTAGAGATCTACACCCCTCCTAGTAAGTGGATCTCATCCCATGTAGTTTCCATTCTCTTAACAATTTTTCTTCTATCCATTGAATGTTTTTATTCCCAGATTTTGGACTTATCTAGATCTATGAATTTTGGATATATATATATATATATATAATTAATGGATATTTGTTTTTTCAATCATGAATTTAGGTTTTAGATCTGGGCCTCGTGCTATGTCGTTATGTCTTTCAAATTAGAGATTCTCATTGGGTTATCACTCGCCAATCAATTTAGGTGTGTGCTCTTTAGTTAAAATCAAAATAAATTGATTGTAATTAAGTTTATTTAATTTTATAATTTCTATTATATATTTATCAATTGAGTTCTTGATTTAAATAATTAATTTGTTTAATTAATTAATTGAGGAAAATGAGAATTTTGGGATATTTTGATTGTGTACTATGGATAATAAATTGTTGAATTAATTATTAGCTATTGGAATTTTAGGCTTTAGATAATTAATTGTTGAATTAATTTTGAGATATTGAGATTTTTGATTTGAGATAATTAATTGTTGAATCAATTATTAGATATAAAGTTTATTGGTTTGAGGTAATTAATGGTGGAGTTAATTATTAAATATTGATATTGTTGATTTGGGGATAATAAATTATTGACACAATTATCTAAATAGTGAATTGGGAAATGAATAATTAATTTTTGAATTAATTATGTGATAATATGAATTTGAACGAAATAATTCATTATTCAATTAATTATGGAATATTCCTTTTCTCAATATATATTAATTAATTGTTGAATTAATTAATGAAATTTATGTTATTAAATAATTAAGGAATTAATTTAGGGGGTTGATGTGATGAACTAATTTTTTAATTAATAATGAGAATGATAAGATTAAATAATTATTGAATTAATTAATGGGGTTATATGAATATCCAATTATTGAATTTGAATAATTAATTTATGAATTTATTAATGTGTTGTGTAGATAATTAATGATAACATGTACACCCAAATGTAAATTTTGATAATAAATTGTAACATGGACAAACATATGTTTTGTAGATCAATAAAGGGTAATAGTGTCATTAATGTGTTAATTTTGTTAAATAATGGTATCAAATACATTCATATGTCTTGTAGAAAAATGAATGGTAACTGTGGAATTCATGTGTTAATTGAGACAATGAATGGTAATAGTGGAATTCATATGTTTATTGAGATGAATAATGTTTACAATGAAATTATGATATATGATATCCCTTAGGAATATTTTGCACTCGGTAATGGGCCAAAGAAGGTAATGAGGTACAGGTGTCCATGAGAACATGGGGGTTTATGTGGTTAAATAATGATTAATTGATAATGTGTTAACTCTTTACGTATTTATTATAATTATTTATTTATACAAATTTATAGTCTAATATTTTACTATCTATTATTTTAGATGATTTTGGTGGTGGCCTACTAAGTTGTACTCACACCCTATATGGGTTGTCTGATCGGTACCTAAATAGGCTTCCTGTTTGCAGGATAAGATAAGGGAAAAAGACCTACTATAGATGGATTATTTAGGATGGAGAAGGGATGAGGAAAATATACATGGTTCATGAACCTCTTGGGATTTGTTAGTGTCTTCACTTTTGAGTGTCATTTAGACACTTGGAACATACATTTTCATGGCAGGTCTTCTATTCAGTTTGGATATTGTATTTCGTGTTTTAATTATCATATAATATTGGTATAATTTAATTTATAGAAGGTCATTTAGTTTTTTTATTAATTATACATGTATATTACTCTTAAGAAAAGTGGGTATAGTATCCCCTTGATCGATATTAGAATCTCATTGTTAGTCAGAAGCCTCTAGCATATGTGGAGGTGTGCTTGAGGTCACATAGTGGACCAACATGGGGCACTAGTGTATGGCACCTAAGTTAAGATATTTCAGATGATATAAAGAACATTAATATTTGAGGGATTATCCCAATTAAATCATTGAAAAAAATATAATAAATCAAAAAAATAGAAATAAATAGAGAAAAACCTATTGTTTATGTGAAATATATTTTGTCTAGTTCGAAAAACCGAAACATGTCAAATATTATATCTATTCTTATAGTGTAAATGGACATTAAACTAATTATAATTGTTGATTATATCCTCAATATTCAATGGTAATTAAAACATTAGTTTATTAAAACTTATATATAGTCAATACAATAGTTATGTATATTCTAGAAATCTTGGAAACATTGGAAATTATTAACTAATTTCGATTCCCCAATCCTAAATAAAAAGAACTGATATCCCCATGTGCAGTTTGAAACCAAAAAATCATCGTGTTTTCTTTTTTAAAATTTAAAATTACATGAGTACATAAATAAAAAATATATGGTGTGTGGTAGTGATAAATATACGAGTAACGTTTTTTTCACTTACACTCAAAACCATCGATCTATGAAGGCTATGACACATTTGGTGAAAATTCCATATGAAATATCATTATGATTGGATCTATTAGATTTCCACATTTTATCAACATCCAAAAAGTTTTTTATATTTATTTTTTATAGAGTAATCTAATAAATATGCTTCAAAATTATTATAATTTATTTTCTATTAATTTTTATGTTAACTATTTCTTAATTTGTAATGATAAATATCTTAAATTTATAGCTCATGGATAATTAATTTATACTCAAAATATTCAATTTTTATGTAAACTAAATTTAAAATATTTTAATACAAAAATTAATGAATATTGGATTATGTATATCATGGTAATTATAATTTTTATAGCTAAGAAAAATATATTTTAAAAACCTCACCTATTATTTGACTCATTATAATAAAAAAAAGAAACTATAGGATACATTACAAATAGTAAAGTAATATGAATCATCATTAAATCCAATTAAAGAGTTTTTAAATTCTACAAAACTAAATAAAATCCACATTGGACTTTTTTGGACTATATGGAATTGAAATTCTTGGTGGAATATAATATTAATATGTTTTAGTTGATGAATTTTTTAGATTTAAATTTTCTTATTTCTTAAATTATATGATTCAAACATTTTCTAATTTTATAATAATTTTTATCTTAGAAAAAAATAGAATATATGTCAAAAAAATTGTTAAGATTCCATTGTGGAGAGATTCATAATCATGAATTCAATCCATTTTGGTAAACAATTGTCACTAATATATATATTTACCACAAGTATACCCCAACAGAAGTGTGTTATAGAAATAAAGAATACTAGTTTTCCGTAAATTATTTGTATAATGTTGCTTTAATATTACAGTCCTTCTTAGATTCTAGCTAAAGAAATTAACATTTTAGGATATTTAATTAATTATTTTATAATAAATCTAATCATTAAGATTTTTTTTAGATATAGAATACTAGATCAAAAAGGGTTAGATACTTTAAGGTATTTTTATACATTTATTATTTCATAAACACTGAGTAAAATCATGGTATGTCTTAACCAAATTCTTATGAGTGAATTCTAATAAGATAATATACAAGTTCAAAATCCTATTAAATTAAATAAAATATTGTCATGGATTTTTAAAGTATAAAATCATGTAAAATTTGATGAAATTTATCCTTTTGATCTAAAAAAAGTAAAATTTATGACCAAATTTATTAATTGTATAACATGTTACTTGAAACATAATTTGATAAAAAAATATATGATTATATTTTGTGTGATCATAAAAAATCTAGTTTTCAAATAATTTAATCAAAAGAACTTGATATTTTGATTCTTATAAAATGTTTGACCCATATAAACAATCCTTTTGAGACCATTATAGGAATATTAGAAGAGGGAGTTTGTTAAATAATATATGTACACATCCTTTCTTAATTTTTTACTTTTTTATCATTTTTATAACCTAAAACTATAAAAGAAGCATTGAATTATTAATTTTTTGTAATGTCTATAGAAGAATAATCAAACTAATTCAAAAGGAAAAATTGTATTTTATTTAGATGAAAGACATTCTAATTATTCCATTATAGGAACTAAATTGGTATTATTAATCGATAAGGATTGTTATGGCATGATGACTATAAATAAGTCTTTCTTAGCTACTAATGGTCAAAACTAGTTGGATAGAATAGAATATGATGAAAGCATTGACCAATGTTTCTTTTTTTGAATCAATTGGGGTTATTTTAGAATATGTATCTTATATTAATTCTATATATCTTCATGTGAATGAAATATTTTATTCTCTAAATTTTCTTTTAATGGTGGATGTTAATCTAAAACAACGCCCGATTTTTGAAGACACACATTTATAAAAAGTTGTATTTAAAAATACTCATGCTTTTTATGGTCTTAAAGAGGAATATAATGCTGGGTATAAAAGGATAAGTTTATTTTTAATCGATTTTTTTGGATTTTCAAACCCCACTAAATTTAGGAAATGTACATAAAAAGATATTGTGTTAGTTCAAATTTATGTTGGTGATGTAATTTTTTTCTCTAAATATCATGAATTATGTAAATTATTTTCAAAACACATAAAAAAAGAATTAAAAAGGATCATTATGAGTTAGTTAAACATTCTCCAGGTTTTTTTATAATTATCAAAAAACATTTTTGATATTTTTTAATTTAAATAATATATATGTTTGATTTTCTAGAAATTTTTTAGACATGAAAACATTAAAGTCTATGCAACTCAAATTTTTTCCAATATTAATCATGATTTAGATTATGGTGGAAAAAATTTTACAACTAAATATAAAGATTAATTATTTAATTATTTTTATATATGGTTACAATTATACCATTCATTATGTTTTTCATGTGATTATTTGCTTGATTTCTAGATAACACTAAAAAGATACAATTCATTGTCGCTAGATTAGTTTAATGGAATATTTAAAGAAACTATTTCACTCTTAATTTTTTAAAAAAAACATATTACATTGATTTAATTTCATATTTTCATGTTGTCATTAGAGGATGTAAGATATATAAAAATTACCTTAATAAAAAAATACTTTCTAAGAAAATATTTAGATTCACCTACAAAAAGGAGCACTCAGTTACATTATCAACTGCGAAAGATAAGTACATTGCTACTAGTAGTTTTTTTCACTAGTATTTGGGATGAAATAATCTTTTATAGTTTTTTCATTCAATTTTAACATTATTTCAATAATATTTTTTAACACTTCTGTAATCAATATTTCAAAAAATAATATAATCTATTCACAGACCAAATACATTGATTAAGGAATCATTTTCTAATAGTTCACTCACCAAAGAGTGATATCTATTTACAATTCATATGAAAAGAAACTAAATTAGTGGATATTTTTAGTAAACCATTATTCCTTGAATGATTTATTTTATTAAAAATTAACTCCAGTTATTTCATTTAAAGAAATATTCAAATTGATAATTTATTCTATTATTTAAATTCACCAATTTCAATTATGGTTGTTTTAAAAGATATGTAATATATATTTACATTATTTTATTATTTTACAAGAAGATTATTAATTATTACATGTTATTTATTTTTAAATTTCCACATCACCATAATATATATTATATACCAATTTAGGATACTCTCCCAAAACCATTTATCAAAACCAGGTTGATAACAAAAGCCTCCAAAAGTTTCTTATTCTATCATTCACTCAAGTAATTTAACCCCTCTTTTTTATCATATAAAAATTCAAATAATATATAAATATGAAAAAATATTGAAGGACTAAATAAATTTCCTCATATAGCTCAAAGAGAAAACAGACATCAAGAAATGAGCAATACAAACTTCCTGATAAATTCACCAACATTTTTTGGATTAATCTCACTATTTTATTTCTTAAAAAAGTTTTAAAACTCCAATGATGATAATTCATGTTTGTTGAAAGAAATACTATATTATTTTTAAAGAAATAATTTTTGTAAATCTATGAAAATTTCAATTATTATTTTCAATTATATTTAATTTTTTTATGGAGTTTTTAAAAGGATGTTTTTAATTTTTTTCATCAAAGGAATTTAATAAATTATTATAAATGTGTAAAAAAGATTTTAATTCATATCACATGGAATCCTTTTCACAACATCATGACCATTTTTTTAATCCCCCGCTTTAATATTTATTGGTTTGTAATAGTAAATTCAATTCTCATTATTTTGGGGAATATTTCATTTTTTAAATATTATCAAAATGACATTATATTTCATTTTATTTTTCTAAGATACTATAAAGTGATTTTTATTATTTATTAAATTCAGTGGAATGATTAAATTTTTACATTTATATATGTTTTGATCTTGTAATGGTTCTTTGATATTATTTATATTGATGGGTGGTCTTGTGATATAGCCCTCCAATACATTGTGTAGTGAATTATTTTCAAGAGAATCGATGAATACATTTAATTAATTATATATTATTCCATCATATGTACAATATAAGTGAAGAAATGAGATCTTTTTGACGTCCAAATATACATTCATGGTTTTTCTATGCTTTTTATTAGTTTTAGTAGTTTTCTTGAACAAATTTTTATTTCAGAAGTAATTATATTTTATTATGATCTTAGATATAATTTTAACAAAATGAAAAAATTCCAATCGGATTTCATATTTTAGAAAGTAATATCAATTTTTTTACTTTTTTATGCCTTATTGAGCTTTGGTTTTTTTTCATCCCTTGGTCTTTCATATTTTTTCTCCAGAATTGTGGATGAATAAGTACATTAACAAAGCAATTTTTATAGTTATGATGACCCATATTAAATGAATAAAAATGTCTCATGAATGAAACTAGATTTTAAACATATAAAAAATTTTATGGAAAAAATATTCACTCAGTTCGAGTGACCACATTCTAATATAATTTTTCCCTTAAATCGATAAAACACTAAAAAATATTAAGGGAAAATAACAATCGTCAAAATAATCAACATTAAACTCTTCATTATGGATTTTTTTGTATATTTTGTTACATTTTGTATAAAGTCCAATGTATAATGAATATATTTCTGTCGATATATCCATTTATATAGGTTTGGGTCATTATAGTTGATATATTAGAAATGGATTAGATAATATTATAGGTTTTTATATTATTTGATGAGAATAACAATGATTTTTTTAAAAACACCAAAGGATAATATTTTGGAATTAAAACTTAAGTTCATGTAATTTTGTACCTTTAAAGGCTGGTATGTTTAAGAGAATTATTGTTTTTATGATTCCAAAAAAAATAGAGTTGAATATTATATAACATTTTTTAGGAAAAATTATTATTTATTTTATTCATAAGATGTTTTATTATGATTTAATAACCTCACATAAACCATTTGTATTTATATAAATGGTTTGAACCATTAGGAATCATGTTTTCTGTTATTTTGAAGGAAATGTGGTGGATGTCTGAAAAACTAATCAAGCACTATTGGTGGGTGGGTAAAAAATATTATGGTTATGTATAATCATCCATTTATAGTTATTATTAGAAATTATGACTTAATCTAATTTCCAAATACAATAAATAATATAAGTATAGAGTTTAATTGAAGTTGATGAGATAAAGACAATAAAGGGAAAAGTAATTAACATCATAAGTGTCATTAATGTTTGGAGAAGTACCCTAAGAAATATCATAAATGAATATGATGATGTTTTATATATGGAATAAGAGGGAATATAGAATTAAATTTCAAGGATAAATGGAATGTTTGGATAACACAATTGAGGGGAATATAGTTCATCAAAAGGTACCATTAAAAATTAAATTCTTTAAATATGAGAAGTATGGTAAATGTGGTAATGGATTTCTTGGGAGGATATAATGATAAATGGATCATCTATATAAATAAAATAATTGTGTATAAAGTTTATAATCAATAACAATTGAAGATTAAGAAACTACTAAAAACATATAACTTTTATGTATTTTTTAAAATATTTACTTATATTTTTTTAAATAACATGATTAAGATGATATTGATGAATCTTATTACACATTTCATATTTTTTATTTTAGGAAGTACTAAAGAAAAAAATGGAAAACATGGATGAATTATTACAAAGGAAGGATGGTCATTGATGTGTCTATAGATAGGGTTTCGATGGTTATGATGTTGTGTTATATTATTTAAGTAGTTATATATTTAAGGATGATAAAATGTCCAATAGTAAAAATACCCTTTTAAGGCCATATGTGCTTATATTTTAAGGTGGTTAGTGATATTTTGGTACATGTTAATTAGGTTTTAATAGAGTATTGTGGTATATTTTACCCTTATGATTAACATGTAACATAGTTTAACGGTTATTTGGGGAAGAATTTACTCTATTTTTGAGAATATAATCAAATTGGTATTGATAAACTATATGTAATAACTAGATGATTTAAACTATATTTTTTCACTTTAAAACATAATGTGTTATATAAGATTATGAACATGTAATACTAAACTAAAAAAAACCATAAAACATTTTATTTCCATCATTACATAACCATCATGTAAGCCGGTATGAATGGAAGTAACCATATTACAAAATATATAAATAAATTTGATGAAATATAATCTCATAGTTGGATTATTTTGGATGAAAATCATTTGACCAATATTGAAAAATAAGTGGTATTAATAATGTTTTCCGCATACCAAGTGCAAACCAAACTCCAATAATTGTGGTTTGAGAGAAATCCTCTATGAGAGAATTTCAAGGTTGTGGAAATTTCCATGACACCCATGCTAATGGAATCAATACCAGTTACTTACATTGTGGCTTACATAATAAATAGTTATTTTGAGAATATTATGATGTGTTTTTTTAAGTATAAATTTTGATGATATAAAGCTATAATTATTAATATATTTTATATTTTATATTATCATTTTACAGGAAAAGAACGAATCTATGTTAATATAAGATTCAATTTATGCTATGAAATTAATTTGAATAAATTTTTGTTTTTTATGTGTTATATTTTATAAAAATATATACATTACTAATAAAATATTTTTATGAAATGAATAATATATTAACATTAATTTAATTATTAATTAATAAAAAATATTAATGATAATAGTTAATATAAATGTTAACTCAATCCCAAGGACTGAATATTTCAGTATTCTTGGTAAACTATATACATACTTTAGTATTACATTACATTGAATAACATAAAGTAAAATATAGTGATTATAAATATTCTACATCATTGAACTCATTTTATGATTCTATATTCATATCCTAGGGGAATGGGAGAAAAATAAAGGGTAATCTCAGATTCTGTGTAGGGGTATTATTATAGTGGAATATATCATAAATAAATAAGTCATAATCGATATAGAAAGGTAAATAGCAGAAAACATATTCTGTTTAATTAATATCTTGAGAATGGGAATGAATCCACATATACTATCAACGTAATAATCTAAAGGATAATAACTACTAAATTCTCAGTGAAATAAATAATTAATATTAGATATAATGATCTTAAACATCATTCTATTTATATTATCAATACCTTGCACTAAGACAGTTTAAAAGAATTTGTAAAATCCCATTTAATTTGTCCAATTATTTTTTCACATGAGACATGTCAATGAATTGAGGTGCTATATAATTATTGGACCCACCAATCACAACATTTCCAATTCTTTCCCATAAATCAAATGATAAATTTATTTCATGAAAGAAATTCTTTATCAATAAATTTATATATTGAATAATGAATATAAAATTTCAATATTCCTTGGTCAATCAAATAACATTGAATGTAAATCACTATGTGTATAAATTATATATGGTTTAGGACATAATAATATCCATGATAAATAATATGGATATTTAATGTAAATTTAATATCCTGTTATAATAAGAAATTTAATGTTTCAATAGAATATAACTACCACAAAATTAATTAGAGATTATGGATAACCATTGGTTCACTTGGAATATAAGTTTTTTAATAAAATGAAACTCAAAAAAAGTATCTAGATGAAATCTTGGTCACGTGAGCATTAGATATATATTTACAGATCATAATGGTGACATAAAGGAATTCCATTATAGTCTCTATTGAAAACCCCCATCATTTGTATCTGAAATGATTTTCCTGGTCAATGCAGTTGATTTGTCAAGACAATGAAGCTTGAAAAATTTATGGCTTGAGTGTGACTCATCTTCTATTATCCAAACTATGGTAACTAGTATTATTCACCTCTCCAAGAGTATGACTTATAGATAGGTCAAATTCTTATACATTATCTGTAACATCCCAAGTAAATAAAGAATATGATATTATCATATTTATTAATAGTTGGGAATTTAATTATTAAGTTTACTTTAAATGGAATTCTATGTTTTATGGCTTACCTGACACAAAACAATGGATTTATCTGAAATCTCATGTTGCATACAAGGGTGATCCATACTGAAAAACAATAATATAATATTATCATAAATGGTAGATAACGCCTTGCTGTCGTATTGGTAGGAATAAATGGCACTAACTATAATATGATTATAAAAATATGTTAAATGTTTTTACATTTATTTTATATAAGTTAGAATCTTAAAATGTGAATAAATCCAATTTGAAGCATAAACATTCTAATATTATTTAAAAGGTTGATTTATTTCATATTGATGGAGAATCCTTTTTAAATTTAGTTTTTTAACTTTTAGAAGTTCTATTTTTTAAAATAATATTTTTATTTAGAATCAGAACATCAAAATTTACTTTGGATTAATGTTTTGTATTTTTATGATAATGTTCATTTTTAATGAATAGTGAAAACTACTGCACTTTAATTCATTAATTTCTTTTAATCTAATATATTTATATACATATAATATTAATTTAATTGGTTTTAAAGTGTAATTGGGTTATATTTTTTATGATTTAATCCAATTTTAGTCATTGGATGTAATTTCACTCTTAAATTGACCATAAACACGTGTCAATCTTTTGATAGATATTATTTTGTGAAAACACGCATTTTGTTTTGACAACAGAAATTAGTTTTAAATTAATTTTTTCCACTTCTTTATTCCAAATTTGGAAAAAATGGTTTCCATATTTGGAATGAGGAGGTAAAAATTGAGTGAATATTAACTTTAATTTTTAGATATTATGAATATTTACATCAGTACAAATTTTATTTACCATGGTTAAAAGGTAAATCTATTAAATATGGGTAAAAATAATATTATAATAATATTAAATTACCCTAACACGTGTCCTAATCCTATTTTATGATACATTTTGGACCTTGGGAATCATTTTTTTGATTTTAGGACCCCATGGAGCCACTTAGAAGTGATAATGACACTTTATATTAATTAATTTAAAGTAAAGACAAAAATAACATAAACATATATCTTCATGTAAATCAATTTTTACATGTGGTTGTATAAGTTATCTATTAGACTATAAATATTAATTTTAAAGATAAAAATATTTCCTACATCATGTTATTTTATTTATAAGTTTTAAATATAAAATAAATAAAATTATTTATGACACAATTATGATGCAGGGATTACCTTATTAAAAAATGATTTAAATAAATAAGATTATAAAATTTAAAAATCTATCCAAAACCTATTCAATTATTATTGGATGATTTTACTTCTAAAAATAGTCCTCTTAGCATAGAATATAATGATTTTTGGACCTTTTAAAAAATAAAATCAGTATATAATAAATTAATGTTTTCAAACATTCCTAAAGAGCCCATCCTCCCCCTTATAAAATGTCATCTACTCTAACCCATTACTCACTCCTCTCAAGACCCTTGTTCCATCCAAAATCTAAATAATTAATCTCCCTACATCACACTCTGCCTCATATAATCCTTCCTTGAGGTAGATGGAAATTCAAGGAAAACTTTTGGTTCAAACCAAAGGAAGATACCCGATTTAAAGGTAACGTCTTCTCTTAAGTTCTTTTCATTTATTTTACTTCATCAACCCCCTAAAATAAATTTATTACTTTCTTTTATAACAACAACATTATCCTAAATATAATAGTTTTTTTATTAGAAGTATTCTAACTACACATCCACACACCTCCATCTAATGGATACGAACATATTGTTTCTGTGGTCGGTGAACTACTACCTCGTGAAATGATGTTTGTTCAAATATCTCCAACCACCTCCCATGGTGACCATTATAATGGAATTGTATTTATATTTGATATATATTATATTTATATTGTCTATTTAATTCGGTATTTTTCATTTATATCATACCTTTATGTTTTCCATAATAGGTAAATGCGATAATTTCATTTGAGGTAGTGCGGACTACTACCCTCTCAAAGTGATATGACTCGTTCATTCCATACATGGAACATAGAAAATATGAAGTTACTGAAATTATATACGATATTATAATGGAATTATAATATACCTATTTTTCATTATGTTTTCATTTCATTAATTATGAAATAAAAATGAAATGAGCATTCATGCGTATATAAATCTTACCATCTCCATGAAGGGTGCTTTTATTTTCTTACCTCAAAATTTTAGGTACTATTATAATTACATATATATACTTTATATATATGATATATATGAAATTTAAATCATGAAAATAATTCTGGTGATAATTGACATTTGACCACATGAACAACATGAAATTATAAGAAGTTCATTTGGACTCAAGTACCAAATATCGACAAAATAACCGCTATAAACCTAAATGATTACATAATTTTTTTTAACATGGTAATATGTTTTATAAAATTAATAATAAACGTGAAGATTTTCTTAATCAATTATAAATTAACTTTAGTTTATTATTTAGGATATTAAATAATGAACGAGTCAAGGCGGACACAATGTGAGGGGTTTCTTATCTCACTTTTAATTTCGTGAGATTTCCATTCATTACCACTTTTTTATTTCATCTGGTGGATTTTGTACTTCCATTTGATTTATATTATCAAAATTTTATGTATATTAAAGTTATTTTTTTGTTCATTTGGTGGTTATTAACTCTTAGACTTACGACTCGATTGATTACAATGGGGCAAGGGTTTTCATCTCACTTTTTATTCCCGTGATATTCATGATATATTTTCCATTATTTTCTTTTGTGTGGTGTTTGTACTTCCCATGATTGTATTCTTTTGGTAATATAATTTAATTTATGGGTATTTAAATATTCATTGTATGATCCTTCTTTCATGTGGTTTATGTTTTGTATGTTACCAAATCAGTAAAGGAACTTTTAAACACAGTTTCCATTCCTAGGGTTAATCATCTAATTCTTAATTATGTCATGCTATTATTATGTGTGATTAGATACTGAAATAGATAATATTCATTGTTTATATTATAATATTCATGTTCTTTATTAATCATAAACACCATTTTTAGTGCATTTTATACTTTGAACATTATTTCATATTATAAATGTAATTTCTTCTTAAAATGCACTATTCCATTGTATATTTTTTAACACCATAAAAAATACCCAATAATATTGATTTTATTTTCATATTTTATTTTCTGGTCTCCCGTGTTATAAGTAACAATTCTTGTTTTTGGGGCACTTGATGATTCACTTTAGAAGTCTACCGATGTTTTCCTTGAATCAACAACATTTTGGGTAAAGTAAACTAGACAAAATCCCAATGAAGAAACTGTAGAAGCCACAATCCACGACCAATAATTATGGACATTGCACTGAATGTAGAGTACATCAAGGGGAAAATTTCATCCAGTGGTAAAAAGAGCTAGTTATGAGTTTTAAAGGTAGTTTCATGTGGCCCAATTTGGATATAAAATTCTGGGACAGATTCTGTGGCCCAAAAAAACATCCCACCAGTTTAATCATATCTCTCAAACCATAAAATATTTTGGGATGGAAAATTATAGAAGGTTTGGTGACATCCGTAGATTCATTTTATTCTTCAATGTCCCAATCTAATTTGTCCATCTAGAAGAATATTTAGGCACTTCTGTTCTGTTGATGCAAGCTGCCTGCCACCTCGGGTCAAGAGTGAACAATTCTATGTTTCACAAGTTTTCCACCACCCTAATACTACCATACTCAAATGGGATGACTTTCAATATTTGAGGCTCAACCCAAGGCTCCAAAAAGGACTATTTAAGGAAGTGTTGTTGGAGGATTTAGGATATTGGATTCCTTCTTTCATTGTACTTTTTTTTTCCACTTTTCCTTTGTAATGTTCATCTTCATTTGTAAGTTGTTCTAATCACCTTAGTTTTCAATAAAAAAATATTCATCTTCTCTTATTCTGTTATTCTTATTATCACATTGATATGATTTATTTATAGTGTAAATTTCTTCATACCAAACCTTGTGAAATTATTTACACAATGGTGGAGTGAGTTTCTTTTTTTTATTGTTTTTATTAATTCTTCATTTCCTCCATCACGAGTCTACATAAAACTTCAATTAAAACTATTGCATCAATGGAGGGATAACCCACTTATGGGTTGATCAAAGGGAGTATAAAAGGGATGTATTGGATGTTATTTGTCATCCCATTAATGTCTAATCAATTTTTTTAATTGAAATTTTTATTTGATGATTTTAAAAATTCTTCGCCCATGTTGAATTTTAAGGCCACGTACTTCAACTACTAATACGAAGATTTACCTTAGAGTGCTCATAAATTTGATCCTAAAAATGTATAACTGATTATTATTATAGTTTTTTGGTATAAAACTAGTAAGTGGATATGTTGTTTAATCTTCTTGAATAAATACATCGCGAATATAATAAATTGAAATCGTTAAAAATGAATTTCATCCAATCCACCCCTTGTAATTACCTAGGATCAACCCTTCTAATAATTTTATTTAACATAAATCACGTAGTTTTTTATTAATCCTATCTAAAATCAACCCCTAGTTGGCCACATGATATCCATAATCAGTCCATAGAATTTCTATGTCTGCAGGTTTATTCTTAGGACTCTGAGGAATCGAAAACCTAATCTACTCTAAATTTGACCACTTAAGCATAAAAACATGGGTAAATTTGGGCCAGATCAAATTTTGGAGTCATTTCCGGGGACCCAAGTAATTCATATAAACACACATTGTATTCTACAACATTTATTTTATTCTCATCCAAATTCTCTTGTCTTTTCCCATTATTGTTTTTTTATTCAGGCGCATGTCTGCCTACACTCATGTCCAATAAAACCATCCAGTTAGGGTGGATAGTCCTAGGGTTGGGGAGTCAAGTAAACCAAGGGAACTCTTTAAATTAGATCATAATCATTCTAATACTCCAAAGTAAAAATTTTATCCCATTTCAAATAAAGGTCTTCAAAGAAACCAATATATAATCTCGGGTGGGAACCAAAATTGAAATTTAAATAAGGCTTCCCTAGACATGGGGAATGAAGTCAATGTAACCATGAATGACTACCTCACACCATCCTGGACCAATTCCCCCTCATTCATTAGACACAATTACCTATGATATGCCAACTACATCTTTAAAACCAATGTCCTAATCCACCTTCCCACATTCAATAGAATTGAGTCTGAGATGTCGTACCTTCACATTAAAGAGTTAAATAACATTGTAGAAACCATGTGTCCCCCACATCATCTAGAATCAGCTAAGATGAGGCCATTTCCTTTTTCAATAAAAGATCAAGTTAAAAATTGGTTAAAAATTTTGAGACCATAATCCATCAACTCTTGGGACAATTTAAAATATAATTATACAAAAAAGAATTTCCCCACCACAAAACAATTACACTTCAAAATCACATCAAAAACATTGTAGAAACAGAGGGAGGGACATTTGACGAAACATGAGAGAGGTTCAAATACACTATAAAAACGTTTCGCCACCATGGTTTTTCTATTCCAGAACATGTGATAATTTTCAATGAAGGGTTGGGTCTGGGGAACAAACAATTAATTTACATGATGTGTAATGGAACATTCAAAAACAATGCCCCAAATGATTATTACAAGTATCTAGTAGGACTGACTGAACAAAACCAAATATGTGGAACACCACCATACTATGAAAATCCACCCAAATCTGGTGGAATTCAAACACTTAGGGAGGATAAAATCATTAGAAAAAACATGTAGTACACACTAGGAAGGTTTAAGAGACAGACCTTAGGAAAATCCATGAAATCCAAACCGTAGACCCCGTTTGCACAATTTGTGACAAAATTGACCACAAATCAAAAAACATCCCAACCATTCCATTTATCAAGTATGTTATTCTAGAAGGACCACCTACTGAAGTAAATTCACTAAAACTCCAAAATCCCCAATAACAAAACAAATTCAACCCAAGGTATAATAACCACCCTAGATTCTGCAGGAAGGATAATCAACAACCTAGACAACCACAAAGACAAAACCCATACCCTACACAAAAATTTCCAAAACCATGACCAGTTCCAACCATAACCAGACCAAAACCAACACCCTCCTGTCCAACACCAACATCAATTCCAACAACCAATGTATCCTCCTGGGATAAACCAACCTTCACAAGCCCCTACTCAATCTATCTCTCATACAATCCTTGAGTAGTTTTGTAAAAAAATAGAGAAAATGAACTAAGAAGTCTCATCCTTAAAACATGAACTACAGACCATTGAAACCAAGAAGGAACACATTCCTACTCAGGTAGTACCATCTTCAACATTAAGTGGAGAATCCAGTTACACACAATCCTCTCATGATCAAATTAAAGTAGTGACTGTTTTACGTAGTAGAAAATCCATTGAGAAACCTGAACAAGCCATTCCAAAACCATTAAAAGTATCAATAATGCATGAAAATGAAAAAGAACCACCCATAGATTCTGAAAACCCCATTGAAAATGTGAAGGAACTACAACCACACCAAATAATCAAACAACATGCTCCCTTCCCACTATGCATGAGAGGAAAATCTAAACTAGAACAGAATAAAAGGTTGATGGAAACTTTTTCTTTGGTTAAGTTAAACATCCCCCATCTTGATGCAATCCAAACCATTCATACCTAATCAAAGTAACATAAATACTTCTACACATTCATAAGGAAATTTTCACATAAAAATGAAGTCCTTCTGGTTTCTAATGTGTGTTCCATCATTCAAGGGACCATCCCTCCAAAGATGAAAGATCCAGGATGTCCATACATCAATGTTGAGATTTAAGAGTACAATGTTGTCAAAGCCCTTTGTGATTTAGGAGCCAGTGTGAACCTCATTCTTTATTCCATGTATTTTCAGTTAGGACTCGATGAAATCTAACTCAGATATGTCACTCATCAATATATTGATCGTAGTGTTCGAGTTCATAAGTGATTCTTAAAGCATGTTTTGGTGAATGTTGAAAATTTCATTTACCAAACTAAGATCATTATCCTTGGAAATCGCCAAATATTAGGTCATGGGGAGCAAACCCTCATCATACATATTCATTAAATCTTATCAATAATCTACTTATTCATCCATGTCAGAAATGGGAACTTGACAATAACCTTCAAGAACATGAGTCTATACTTCAAAATCTACAGTGAAAACTCTAAAATTGGGGATGATGAAGATATCCATATGGTTAATTGGATTGGTAGTGTCGATAGTGAACTCAAGGAACATCAAGGAATTACTAAATAATGTTTAAGTCAACAATAGATTGATTTTCTTTGTTCATATGAGGGAAATTTTTCTCCTTGGCTTGAATCTCTTTCAGATAGCTCTATCGATGATTTTCTAGAATGACCAATCAATTATACGAGGGGTGAAATAAATAACATTGAGTCCATACCCATTAATGAAACTAAAATGGATAATTTAGTGGATAAAAATTATGTTCACAAGGAACTAATTCTGTCAAGAAATCTGAACAAACAAACTAAGTTCAATTCATTGTATCATCCTATTTAGGAACGTGATAACCAATATTATCTCGAATATAAGGTCTTACATTCACCACTTAAGTATGTGTTCATTGGGGGAAATCGAGCCTTTCTGGTTTTCATTTCATCCTCTCCTTATGCCAATCAAGAGATGATGCTTCTAAATTTCCTCCGAAAGCATACAAAATCAATTGGATGGACCCTTTCATATATTCTAGGGATTAGCCCACTCATTGGAACTCATATGTTTGTTCTTGAATCTGAATCAAACCCATTTCGTCAACCTCAACAGATATTCAATCCAAATCATATGGATGTGGTAAGGAAATATCTTCTTAAGTTATTGAAAGCAGGTATCATCTACTCCATAGTTGAGAGTGAGTGGGTAATCCCAATTCATGTTTTCCCAATGAATGATGGAATTTCTATGATCACCAATGAGGATGGTGACCTTCTCCCCACAAGGGTTAGTAGTGGATGGAGAGTCTGTATTGACTATATGATTCTCAACTCTTGTACCAAGAAATACAATTTCCCCTTGGACTTTATGGATCAATTCCTCGAGTTAGTGGTGGGTCATAAATTCTATTACTATCAAGATGGATTCTTTGGGTATAATCAAATTGAGGTCTCCTTATAGGATTAGGGAAAACAACCATCACTTTTCCATTCAAAACTTTTTCCTTCAAACACATGACCATTGGGTTTTGTAATTCCCAATGTACCTTCTAATGGTGCATGATGGAAATATTCTCAGACATGGTGGTGGGATTTTTTAGAGGTCATCATGGATGACTTATCCATCATTGGGGATGCTTTTGAGGGATTCATTCGGAATGTTGAAAGGGTTTTATTCAGATGGAAGGATATGAATCTCATCCTAAACTAGAAAAAATGTCATTTCATCGTAAATGAAGGACTTGTTCTAGGCTATCTTGTATCTGGTAGAAGGATTGAAGTTGATAAAGCTAAGGTAAAAATCATTCATCACCTTCCATCCCCTGAAATTGATAAGTAATTAAGGTCCTTTTAGTACATTTTGGTTTCAATAGAAGGTTCATTATGAAGTTCAGCTCTATTTCTAGACCACATTGTTCTATATTGGTGAAATAAGCTCATTTTTAATGGACATAAAGCTATGTGTAATCATTCTCAATACTCATGTCAGCTCCTATCTCTCCACCTATCATGAAATATCCCAATTGGAAACTTCATTTTGTGCTCATGTGTGGTGTGAGTGACTTTTTTCTAGGATCAGTCATTGGACAATGGTGTGAGAAAACTCCATCTGTCATTTCTTATGCAAGCAAATCATTAAAATATTCAAAAATCAAGTACACAACCACGATGAATTATTTTTTTTCTGTTGTCTTCTAATTAGGGAAATATAGATCTTATCACTTAGGATCACCCATCATTTCTTTCACCAACCATTCTGCCTTGAAATACATTTTCCGAAAACAAGATGCCAATGCTAGATTGATTAGGTGGGTACTTCTTCTTTGAGAGTTCGATATAACCATTAAGGATAAAAACGGTGTTGAAAATTCTGTAGTTGATCACCTCTCTAGGATGGAATTCAAAGACAACTCACATCACCTTTCTCTGTCTGATTCATTTCCATATGAGCACCTCTATTCAGTGAGTGATTTTCCATGGTATTTTGACATAGAAAACCATTTGGTGACAGGTGACATTCTAAAATTCCTAGGGACCCAAGCTAAGAGGAAATTCCTTTCGGATTTCAAACACTATGTGTTTGGTGATCCTTACGTCCTCATGTTTTCTCCTGATCAAATCATTAAGAGATGTGTTACTGAGTCTGAGAAAGTGTCCATTATAAGATTATGTCATGTAGAGGCACATGGGGGAAACTTTGCCACAAAGAAAACCACTGAAAAGTTCCTCTAATGTGGTTTCTACTGGTCGAACCTCACTAAGGAGTTCATCATATTCTGCAAAATTTGTGCTCAATGTCAACAATTATGATCCATTTCCAAAAGGAATCAAATAACCCTCACTCCCATTCTAGTCATTGAAATCTTTTATTGTTGGGGAATTGATTTCATGGGACCCTTACCAAACTCTAAGGGATACCTCTACATTCTCTAATATATTGATTATGTTTCGAAATGGGTTGAGGGCATTCCTACTATCACGAACCGACCCTATCGGTCTCGATCCGTGACTACCCCAAGCCCGACTCCATAGGATAGGGTCTAGCGACAAGCGCCGAAGGGGTAACAATCTCAGAGAGGCCTTTTCCAAACTACCTTTACACACACACAACCCACTCAATGCATAAGTGCAGAGTAAAAAAGGAAACCAAAATACAGACTACGATATCCCAACCATCAATCATGCATCATACTCTAAAACTAGAACAAGTAATATGCTAAAAAGTGGATAGACAAGTAAGCTGAACAGTAATGGGAAAAACATGCGCCCAACCAAAAAGGTTCCAAAACCCAACAAATGGTAAATGGAAGTAAATAGCTAGAGACTCTCACACCTGAAAGTCCTACTACGACCACTGAATTCAGCCCATGCTCCAGTTTCCTCTATGCTCCTCTGTAGTCTCGATTGTCCTATCCGCCATTTGCAAAGGCACACCAAGTGCAGGGAAAGACCAATCATGGGTGAGTATAAAGATACTCAGTTGGATTCCCCAAAAAATCAAGGGAGAAACAAAGGAGGTACTAAAATGGTGAGCAGTAGACAGAACAAAGAACATTGTCAGAGTATAATGGAGAGAGTGAAGCTCAACTCAACAAATGTAAAGAAGTAGACTTGTCTGACCAAGGGGAGTTAGACATGGGAATCATGTGGTATACCCCGTGCGTCTTTGCCCATCCTAGAAATAAAGTAACTGAACCTAAGGAGTGGGATCAAACGAAGGGTGTATAAATATATATGCTCAACACGAAACATGAACGACTGTGTATGGGGATCTCTAGATCCATGCTCATCCAAAGTAAAGTCGCCAAAAGTTCTAAGGATAGCCATCAATAATAACCAAAAGTCTTGCATGTCAAAGTTGTCTTCGCATTGAATCGTACAACCAAGGGTCCCACTCCGGTAATAATAGAGAAAAGTCACTGACTAGCCTCATAAAAAGGGCTCAGTCTGAAAGTAGTCGATGGGTAACCCACTGCCCAGTCCAGCTGGAGCGTAAACCCTAAGAGGTCGTCGGGTAACCCACTGCCTAGCCCCGCTAGAGGGTAAACCCTAAGGTGAACAGGTAACCCACTGCCCAGCCTAGCTGGAGGGTTAACCCTATGGTCAACAGGAAACACACTGCTCAACCCTACTGATGGGTAAACCCTAATATGCTGGTGGGTAACCCACTGCCCAGCCCCACTATAGGGTAAACATGGAACTGGTCTGATAACTCTGCTCTGCCCATGCCATCATAGGGTTTCACTAACATCGCTATTGTGTGTTGGTTCGGTGTGCATCAAAGGAAACTATAACCAATGCCCTTTCATTTTTCCACATTTAATGAGATCCTGAAAGATTCTCTTCACACCCAAATAGATTACACCATTTCAATCCTCGTGAAAAAACACTCAAGATAGACTATTTAATCTCCTGAATCGGACTCCCGACGAAAACGTTATTTAACACCACTTTATGCCTATACGGCGTCTCATGGGGCCCACAACTCGGTCCGGAAAAAGGTTAGGCGAACTGCGCCATCAAAATTCTCTTGAAAAAACATGCCAAAATGACTAATCATTCACCCCGAATGGACGTCCGATGAAAAAGTTACAGTATGCCGCACACAGCTTAAAGGACAGCTCATGGGGCCCATGCTTCAACTCCGTCTTCCATGCCTGAAACCACCCTGGAAAACATCGTCTTGACGCCAGTGTCAAAACTCTACTTAAAGTACCTAAAATGGACTCCGGATATGCTCGTGCCATCCAAAAGAAGAATCTAGGCGAGGTGCTAAATGACGCTTAACGAGCGTGTCGCGCCACTGAGCTCCCATCTCGATAATTAAAAATCTCCAAGACCTTCTCAAAACCTCCGTCTCAATCTGAGGATTGTGTCGTTGTAGAAAGGGTGAAAATATGACACTCAATTAGCAATTTAGTGGCGTTTTAGTGCCAATGGACGGAGATGGGGTGGGCTGGACCGGTTCGCCCTGGCCACCCCCTTTCGACCGGCGGTCCATAGGTCAGACGCCTGGACCACCTAGTCCACCATGGCCCACAATTCACCGTGCGGGACACAGAGCATTACCCGGACCGACACAAGCCAGTCCAGCTTTTTCCCTCACGAGACCAACATTTCGCGAGTCTTAGTTGCTCTCGGGGTCGCACGCCCCCTGTCTCCAGTGGCACGCTGACCAGCAGGGGTGTCCAACCCGCGCACCCATGCCAACAGCTCCCACCTAGGGTGCCTGTCATTCCGCCGCATGGGGAGCCATTGTGCCGCCACCTGGAAAGCCTTATGGGCCACTGCCTGTGGAGCCCACCGCGCCACCGCCTGGTCTCTCCGGACCGTCGCGCGGAGCCGCCAGACTGCCCTAGAACCGCTGAAAAAAGAGATTATTTGTTAGAAAAACATCCTAGGGACACACCGGATGCCCTAGGACTTGGATATTCTATCTACAAATAGCGTTGGGAAGATCAGATCCAACCCTATGCTTCTATGGACTTCGATCGACAAATGAACAGAAATTCGACACTAAAATTTGTGTTCAAATTAGATGCAAAAATTTAAAACGAAAACCCACGACCCTACCTCCCAAAATGTATCCCATCGCTTCAAAAACTCCCCATCAGAGCCGCAAACACCTTGCTGGGGAGGAGGGAAAGCTTCAAGTGAGGTGGATCATTATTTGGAGAGCTTCCACCAGGGAGAAGTTCTAAGGGGAATAAGGGAGGGGTGGATGTGTTTAAGTAGGGAAAAGAATTAATTAAAATTAATTAATTCTTAAACACCCACCAGTAGGCCCATACCCAAACTCTCGACGGGGTCGGGGTTAAGCCACCCCTAGGGTGTAATCCACGTTCTGAGCACAACAGTGGTCTCATAATTTTAATCTGTTCCTACATTCAGAAGTTATAAAGTTCACGCCCGAGGCTGGTAAATTACAAAAACACCCCTGGTGGCATTTTCCACAGAAGGGTTGCGACTGTGAAAGTTACACACCTCCTAGGGTAAATGTTACGATGCAGACTCAATGGTACCCTCGGATTTCCCATCTGAGAAACCATTTAGGAGTTATTCAATTTATTTGGCATGCCTAGTGTGAACATTCTGAAAATTTAATTCCGGAGACACCGGGGCTCGGAATCACACGCCGTCTGAACGCCCTGCTCTAGAATAGTATCAAGAAAATTTCAAAGTCTTACAGGCTCAAAACCCAGGTTCTTACATCATTACCTCCTTCAAGATTTTCATCCCCAAAAAAACTACAAAACAACTCGGGATACTGAGCCTGCATCTGGCTCTCCCATTCCCAGGTGCGCTCCTGCACTCTTTTGTGCCGCCACAACACACTAACAAATGGAATGGTCTGTCCACGCAAAGTCTGCTCCTGCCAGTCCTCAATCACCACTTGTTGCTCTGCAAAGCAGGCTCCTTCCTCAATGTCTACCGCTCCCTAATCAATAACGTGTGTGGGGTAGTGCACATACTTCTTCAGCTGCGACACATGGAAGACGTCATGCACCCACTCCAACTTTGGGGGTAGAGCAAGATAGTAGGTAACCTCACCAACCCTATGCACGATCTCAAAATTTCCCATGAACCACGAGGATATCTTGCCTCCCCGGATGAACCTCCGTGTTTCACGTCGTGGGGAGACTCAAAATAAGACATGGTCCCCCTGATTGAACTCCAAAGGCCTACGACGATGGTGTGCATAGGACTTATGTCTGCTCTGAGTCATCCTCATCTTCCCACGAATGACCTACACCTTCTCCATCGTCGCCCGCTCCAACTCTGGGCCCAGGAGGGAGGTCTCCCCAACCTCCTTCAACCACAATGGTGACCTACCGGGTATCTCAAAGAGGGCCTCAAAAGGTGACATGCCGATAGTAGAGTTGTAACTGTGATTATACATGAACTCCTACAAGGTAAGGTGCAGGGAAGCCAACTACTCTGAAGCTTCCTGTACTAGACGAGCCAGAGACATCCTGCTAAGAGCATCTGCTACTATTTTCCCCTTCCCTGGAGTGTAGACTATCTCGAAATCATAGTCCTCCAAAAACTCCAGCAATCGCCTCTACCTTAGATTCAATTCCCTTTGAGTGAAGATGTACATGAAGCTATGCTAGTCTCACTAGACCATAAAACGCTCACCCAGAAGGTAGTTTCTCCATAGCCTCAAGGTAGAGAATACCGCTGCCAGCTCCAAGTCTTGAGTTGCATAATTCTGATCATGGGGCCTCAACTGCCTTGACCCATATGCAAGCACTTCCCTTTGTTGCATTAGTACACACCTGAGCCCAGATCTAGAAGCGTCGCAGTATACCATGAACTCAATGACCTCCTCTAGTAGCATCAGCACTGGAGCACTAGTCAGCCTCTGCCTCAACTCCTCGAAGGCCTTGTGGAACTGATCAGTCTAGGTGAAAGGTCATCCCTTACACATCAATGTGGTCAAAGGGGAAGCAATCCTGGTGAAATCCTCCACGATCCTTCTGTAGTACCCTTCCAATCCAAGGAAGCATCGTACCTCTGATGCATTCTTGGGTGGATCCCAAGAAATAACTACCTCTATATTTTCAGGATCTATGACTAAACCCTATTCGTAAATGAAATTCCCTAGAAAGTGAACCTCATTAATCCATAACTGAAACATAGAGAGCTTCCCATACAACTGGTTCTCCTGGAGTAAATCTAGGACCCTCCTCAAATGCTTCGTGTGCTCCTCCTCCGTGGCAGTGTAGATGAGTATGTTTTCAATAAAGACAACCACAAATATATCCAAGTACAGCTAGAAGATATGGTCCATCAAAGCCATGAAAAAGGTTGGGGCATTTGGCACACCAAAGGGCATCCCCAGACACTCATAATTCCCATAACGACAATAGAAAGACATCTTCGGGCTGTCAGCATCATGAACCTGCAACTGGTGGTAGCTGGATCGAAGATCAATCTTGGAGAACCACTTCCCACCTCTCAATTTGTCGAAGAGGTCATAAATCCTTGGAAAAGGGTACTTGTTCTGTATTATGGCATGTTTAAGGGGACGACAATCCACACAAATCCAAATCCTCCCATATTCCTTCTTCACAAACAAAACTAGAGCTGCCCAGGGGGACACACTGGGATTGATAAATCACTTGTCATGAAGGTCATCCAACTAAAGTCATAGCTCTTGAATCTGTGTGGGTGCCATCTGATAAGCCGCATGTTAGGACCAATATGGGCCTGTATACCCTGAGAGGGGGGGGGGTGTGAATCAGGGTATGCATATTCTTTTCCAGAAGTTCGTCCTGCCCCACTGGATCTTGACCTCTTTATTACAAGGGTCGCTTTGTTTGTACTTATGTGTTTATTATGACCACATGTTTTCTTTTTTATCTGAGGATAATGATTTAAATAAAATTTAGGGAAGAAAGAAGGAAGACACAAATATTTTTACTTGGTTCACCCTCATTGGGCTATGTCCAAGGAGCATACAACGACGATGTGCCACTATACCAAATACACTAAGGATCACTACCAATAATGTTCGGGCTAGATCACTTCTATGACCAGGCTCACTGCCTTTACAAGGTTCGGGATAGATCACTTCTATGCCCAGGCTCACTGCCTTTTCAAGGTTCGGGATAGATCACTTCTATTCCTAGGATCACTGCATTTACAATGTTTAGGGTCAGCTCACTGCTTTCCAAAGGGTCACTCCCTATTTTTCTCTCTCTGGATCACTGCCGGTAGAGAGGATCACCTTCTTCCTCATCCTTTTCATACTGCTCTAGAAGGGATCCACTCACAGTTTATAGACATGTAGGTATATGCATTTGCATGAAGGAATGTATCTTCCTCTCTATGTAGATGCTCTGGTGAAGTCAAACATTCACCCGTAGATGAATATCTCTTTGCACCGAAGGTATCAGGAAAACTTCCAGCTTCCACGCAGCATGAAAACACTGTCGGAGAATCAACCTTACGTGGCACGCAATCCTAATATGGCATGAAAGTATCAGTGCACAAGTAAAAACTGGAGTGCAAGTCACTTCAAACACTTGTGTGACAATATCTTCTACAACTCCAAACCCACGCGACTCACTTCCTTCCTCGCCTAAACCACCTCAGGCGTGCAACTAATACATGGAACACAACATCCTACACTGTCGTGCAAGTCCCACTTGGGCAACACACCGCCACTTGTACGACCACCAAACATGCACGACGGGGTCTCTGAATCTTCTAAGTGTTGAACTCCGCTAAGAAATGAGGAGGGGTGGTCTAGTATTTATATGCAATTTCACCACCCTGCGCAATGGCGCACAACTCTACCCTCGACGCGCAAGTCTCAGCATGCATGTCTCTTCCCCTACACGTCACTTGCCCGAGCCACTTACAAACGTGTGAAAACCTCATTCCTTTGCCATATTTTGAAGTTATGATCTTGAAAAACAACAGGCACGGAATTTTCCTATCCTCCTAGGCACCGGCGCCCAATTCCTTTATCATGGCACGCAAGTCACCTATGCGACCAACTAAATACTTGCACGAACCTTATCCCTTTGCAATATTTTGATGATCTGATCTTGAAAAACATATGGTGCACATGTTCTCAAGCCACCATGTACCTGTTATTTTTGTACCACCTCCAGATCATCCATTCCTTTGCAATGTTCATGAATCAAACATTGATCGTTAACCACATCTATTGAACTCGACATTCCACCATGAAATACCCTTTTTCAACAAATTTTTATTTCATGGTTTGCATTGTCGACAATCACAACAGAAATTTTCACTTTTTCGACAAACACAATCACCTCAAAAATACTTCAATAATGGCTTGAGGGATTTTTTCACAACACCGCACATGATATTGGGGAAGTCCCCGGTTTTCAAGTCAATGCAGAACTATATCTCTCGCCTTGAAGGTTGTCCCGGTACATCCTCGAGAAAGACATCCATGTAGTCCTCTACAACGGTAGGGATCCAGGTGCTTGTAGCATCTACTGCTCCGAGAGACATGCTCTCCAACTGGTGAGAAAAAGGTTGTGGTCTCCTACTCAGAGTACCCATCTGCTCTACGACGAGGTCTCTCTCACCGAGAATAGTGAACGTCGTCCCATCAGAATGCATGCATCTGATTCATCTGTGATGACATTCAATCTGGTCAAAAACCATAGAAAGCAAATCCATTACTAGGATGATGTCATAAGGTTTCATCATGATGACAATAAGGTACCACATGAAACTCTATCCTCTGAACAACAACTCGCACTATCTACGAACAAAGGTCACTAATGAGGCACTCCCTATAGGAACCTCGAGGCTAAGCGTGGGTGTCAGTGCCTCTACTGTGATCTCCGACTCCCATACCAAAGGTAGCGATATAAAAGAGTGGATGGTGCATGTGTCTACTAGTACCGATGAATGCGTAGAGTAAACTCAATGTGTACCTCGTACCATCTCATGTGCTGGGGGGTCACTTACACCCATAGCCTGAAGCTGCATGTGGCCCCTACCTCCATCTCCTTGAGCCTGGCATGGGCCACTCGGTGGCGGCCGGGGAAGGACCTCAAAACACCATCCCCCACCTCTAGGACCTTCTGTTCTGCCTACGCCGCCTCCCTGAGGACCACCCTGTCCTTGCCTGGGAGATCCCTGGTCAGGTCGCTGCCTCTGCCGCTGCAGTGTGCCCACTGCCTACCATGGTTGCTCGATATTCCTGGCTAGATAGTCATTTGCTAGGTGACCCCATCTATCACAAGAATAGAACCATCTCTCCCCTAACATCCCCAGTGCACTACGGTGCCACTACGGTTTACAACCTACCCCTGAGTTTGCTCACGGAAGGGTATCCTCAACTAAGGCTCTGCTCCCTACTGCCTGCCTGCTACCGAAGACTCTGCTCTAATGTGGCCACTGCTATGCTCTACTATATGGAATCCCTCAGCCAAGAATATCTCTGTCACGATCACCCTCTCTATCACCCAAGCATAAGTAGGGATGCATAGGGGTACTACACTAGCACATATTTCCCTGCGAAGACCCTACTCAAACATCCGCACCCGAAAGTAATTATCATGGATCATATCCTGCGATTAGTGTTCTAGATTGGTAAATTGGGCCGAGTACTGCGCCATGGTCATCCCACCCTACTTCAGCTCTAGAAGTTCCTGAATCTGAACAGAGCATAAACAATAGGGGGATTACTCCTCCTGGAAGAGCTACTGGAAGCTATCCCACATGAGAGACGATACATTGTGGATCTGCGTAACCAACCACCACCAACGCCCGGTCATCCCGAGGAAAAGGCTAGAAACTAGGGCTACCATCTGGCCTACTGGTGTCTGTAAAAACTTGAAAATTCGGTCCATGAACTCTAGAAAGTCTTCTTCTTCCTAGGGATCTGGGTCCATGTGGACCTTTTGCGGCCACTGACGCTGGAAGTCTTGGAGTGCACTCAGCTTGCACTCAACCTCGACATGTTCTTCCAGTACTAACTACCTCTCTCCATATAGAGGAGCCACTTTTGATCCATGAGGTGGAAGTGGATCACGTGAGGGTCATTGAACTGACGCCTCATCACACACCATTACGTCATCACGAATTGGAGAGGGTAACCTGGCTGGCTACTGCCGTGGGGGAATCCTAAAAATTATCAAGGATTACCACGATTATATGAGAATATATATATATAATAGTATTCTCCAATGGGAGATGACTCAACAAGGACAGTAAAAGACTCAAACCTATTGGATGCATGTTCCAAATATTCCTGTAACAAATGTCTCAGTGTGCCGAGTCGACAAGCGGGTTATCAGGGTCCTGGTGAATGGATACGTCGCCTTCTCATACCAACAATAGACTCTATGTTCTGAGAGACACTCTCAAGAAACGTCGAAAATATTTCCCTAAATCCCAACCTATTTTTTAGGGACGTCCGAACAACACCACAAGGAATGAACCACCTCTGATACCACTTTGTCACGACCCGAACCTACCAGTTTCGAGCTGCGACTACCCCAATCCTGCCTCCATAGGCCAGGGGCTGTCAGCATGCGCCGAAGGCATAACAATTTCTGGGAGGCCTTTTCCTTAGTAACTGTATACACACACACAACCCACTCAATGCAGAAGTGCAGACTAAAAAGGAAACAAAAATATGGACTACAATATCCCAACCAAAAATCATGCATCGACCTCTAAAAATATAACTAATGAAGTTCTCAAAAGTGGACTGACATGTAAATTGATCATTAAATGGAAAAACACGTGCCCAACCAGAAAGTTGCCACAACCCGACAACAGGTAAATGAAAGTAATGAGCTGGAGAGTCTCACACCAGAATTTCCTAATATGACAATTGAATGCAGCCCAAGCTCTTATGTCCTCTATGCTCCTCTATAGTCTCGATCGACCTGTGCATCATCTGTAATGGCACACCAAGTGCGGGCAAAGCCCAAGTAGGGGTGAGTATAATGATAATCAGTAAGATGCCACAGAAGCTCAAGGGAGAAACAAAGGATGGACTAAAACGGTGAGCAGTAGATAGAACAAAGAACAGTGTAAGAGTACAATAAAGAGAGTGCATCTCAACCCAACAAAACTAAGGAAGTAGACTTGTCCAACCAAGCGGATCTAGACACAAAACGCACATGGCATACCTCGAATGTCTTCGCCCCTCCTAGAAGGAAAGTAAATGAACACAAGGAGTGGGAACTAACATATGGTGAATAAATATATACGCTCCACAAGAAACCTGAACAAGTGTGTAAGGGGATCTCTAGATCCAACTTCAGCCTTGGAAAAGTTGTCAACAGTTGTAAGGATAGCCATCACTGATGCCCAAATGTCTCGCACGCCAAAGCTGTCTCATCGCTAAACCGTAAAACCAAGGGTCCCACTCTGGTAATCACGGAGAAAAGTCACCGACTAGACTCACAGAAAAGGGTAGAATCTAAAAGAAGTCATTTTGTAACTCATTTCCCAGCCCAACTGGAGGGTAAACCCTAAGAGGTCGTCAGGTAACCCACTGTCTAGTTCTGCTGGAGAGTAAACCCTAAGGTTAACGAGTAACCCACTGCCTAGCCCTGCTAGAGGGTAAATCCTAAGGTCAATGGGTAACCCACTGCCCAGCCCCACTGGGGGGAAAACCGTAATACGCAGGTGGGTAACCCACTACCCAGCCCTACTGGAGGGTAAACCTAGAACTGGTCTGATAACTCCGCACTGCTCGTTCCATCACTGGGATACACTAACATCGCTATCGTGCGTTGGTTCGGAGTGCGTCAAAGGAACCTCCGACCAATGCCCTTTCATTTTTCCACTTTTAATTAAATATCGAAAGAGGCTCCGCACGCCCAAAAAGATTACACAGTTTCAATCTTCAAGGAAAAACACGCAAAATAGAATATTTACTCACTTGAAACTGACTCCCGACGAAAAAGTTATTTAACGCCACTTTATGGCCACACGACATCTCGTGGGACCCACACCTCGGTCTTGAAAATGTCGGAAAACTGCACCATCACGATGATCTCCAAAAAACATGCCAAAAAAACTAATCATTCACCCCGAATGGACGTTGGATGAAAAATACGTATTATGCTGCACATAGCTTAAAGGAATCCCTGTGGTGCCCACGCTTCAACTCCGTATTCCATTCCTGAAACCACCTTGGAATTCTTAGTCTCGATGCCAGGGTCACACCGCAAATGATGGTGCCTAAAACGGACTCCATATTTGCTCGCGCTATCCCAGACAAAAATCTCGATGAGGCGCAAAAATACGCTTAACGAGCGTGTCACGCCACCGAGCTCCTGTCTCGGGAATTAAAAATCATTGTGACCATCTCAAAACCTCCGTCTCAATCTGAGGATCATGTCTCCATAGACAGAACAAGAATATGACACTCAGTTAGTTATTTAGGGGAATTTTTGTGCCAATAGACGGAGACGGGGTGGGTCGGACCGGTTCGGCCGGTCCATCCCCTTTAGACAGGCGGTCCGTGGCTCGGCTGCCCGGACCGCCCGTTCCACTACGGCCCGAGGTTCACCATGTGGGCCGCGTGGCTTTACCGTGACCAATATGATCCAGTTTGGCTTTCCCCCCATGAGACCGACGTTTTACGACTCTGGGTTGCTCCTAGGGTCACGAAGACCCCGGTCTCCCGCAGCACGCCGACCGGTATGGCCGACTGATCCGCACACCCGCTCCGACCGCCACGGCCTGGGGATCCCGGTGGGTTGCCGTCTGGGGAGCCCTCCGCGCCACCACCTGGTCTAGCCGGACCGCCACGTAGAGCCGCCAGATTGCCCTGGAACCACCAGAAAATGAGGGTATTTTCCAGAAAAACGTCCCATGTCCACCCTGGATGCCCCGAGACTCGGATATTCGATCTGTAAAAAGAGTTGGGAAGATCGAATCGAACCCTACTCATCGATGGCCTCCACTCGGCAAACTAACCACAATTCGACACTAAAATTTGATTTAAAAGTAGAATGTGGAAATTTAAAACAAAAATTCACAAACCTACATCACAGGGCGTAGCCCGTCGCTTCACAAACGACCCACTAGAGCAGCAAAAAACTCACTGGGGAGGAGGGGAATATTGAAGGGAGGTGGATCCTTGTCGGGAGAGCATCCACCAGGGATAATTTCTAAGGGGGAGAAAGGAGGGTGGAGGTGTTTAATTAGGGAAAATAATTAATAAAAATTAATTAATTCTCAAACACCCACCAGTAGGCCCGTACCCAAACTCTCGATGGGGTCATGGTTAAGCCGCCCCTAGGGTAAAATCCTCGTTATGATCAAAATGGTGGTCTCAGAATTTTAATATGAGCCTCTGTTCAAAAGTTACAAAGCTCATGCCTGAGGCCGCTAAATTATGAAGACGCCCTAGTGGCGTTTTCCATAGAAGGATCATGCCCGTGAAAGTTACACCCCTCCTAGGGTAAACGGCACACTCCATAATCAATGGTGCCCTCAATTTTTCTATCTGAGTAGTCGTTTAAGAGTTATTCTGTTTATTTTTTGTTCCTAGTGTGAACGCACTTAAAATTTAATTCTGGCCACACCGGGGCTCAGAATCACACGGTGTCTGACCGCCCTACTCTGAAATAGAATCAAGAAAATTTCAATGTCTTAAAGGGGAAAACTCGGGTTCTTACCCGCACAAATTCCAAAAACTAGAAAGTTGTGATCCGGTTTCTAAAAGATCACATATTTTATCAATTTGGAATTCCTGGGGCTATAATCAGTGATCGAGGAACCCATTAATGCATCCTCCCATTATCTCCACTCACGTCTAAGTATGGTATTTCTCATAAATTTTACAGTACATACCATCCCCAAACCAATGGTCATGATGAGTTAGAAAATAGGAAGATTAAGAAAATTCTTGAAAAACTATCAATCCCTCTAGAAAAGATTTGTCTAATAAACTCTTGGATGCTCTTTGGCCATATCACACAACATTCAAAACCATCTTCAATAGGTCAATATATAGGTTGGTTTTTAGAAAAGATGTCATTCAATTGTGGAAATTGAGCATAAGGCATCTTGGGAAATCAAAAAAACTGAATTTTGATATTTCTTTGGCTGAAGAAAAGAGGAAATTAGATCTTAATGAACATGAGAAACTTATTATGGTGGTTTATGAAAATTCAAGGATAAATAATGCTAGAGTTCAAGCCTACCTATCTATAAATATCAATGCTAAACACTTTGAATAGGGAAAATTCATTCTCTTGTATAGTTTGAAACTTCATTTACACCCGTGAATGTTAAGGTCTATATGGTCAGGTCCATTCATAGTGCATCATGTGTACCCACATGGGGAATTAGAGATTCAGGATCCCACACGTGGTCACATTTTCAATGTCAATGGTCATAGGTTAAAACCATTCATTGAATCGTTGAATAAACAAGAAACATGGGTTGAGTTATCAGAGAAAACCTATGAACCGGGAAAATTTTGATAGATTACGATCCATGTCAGGCTAACGACATTAAACAAAATAACCACACGGGAGGTAACAGGTGGTATTCATGTTTCCAATCTTTTTGAATCTTCTTTATTTTTCAAATAGGATTAATATATCATTTTTACCTTTAAAAAATATATTTAACTCTGAATATGATAGTTCCATATACTATTGACCTATTCTCATATTATCAGTATTGATGGGTATGAATGGGGAGAACTATATTCATCTGTGTCACGTGGTGTGATCCTTGAGTAATACTTTACCCAGAAATTTAAAAATTAGACAATGTATTTGTTGAGTCAATAAGGTTTTCCTTATGACTTTTCCATTCCTTCTTGTTTTGAAAATCACAAACACCTTATCTTTAAGGAAAATCGCTTTTGTAAGGAAAAATGCTTTCTTAAGGAAAATCGCGTTTGTAAGGAAAAATTCTTTCTTAAGGAAAATTGCTTTTGTAAGGAAAAATGCTTTCTTAAGGAAAATTGCTTTTATAAGGAAAATTGCTTTCTTAAGGAAAATCGCTTTTATAAGGAAAAGTATCCTTATCATATTTTCATTCATATTTTTCTTAAGTATAAGTTTCGGATTTGTTTTCTCGGAGTCATTAAAACTTTGATATAAAAGCATTCTGTTTTAGGATTCAGTTCTGGACAAGAACTATAAGGATGTTCATTCCGAATTCTGGATATGAACTCTGACTAAGTTCTATTCCAGATTCAGGATACGAATTCTGAAGAAGAATTCTCATTACGAATTCTAATGAAGAAATTCCATTCCGAATTCTCATTACGAATTCTGAAGAAGAATTCTCATTACGAATTCCAATGAAGAATTCTCATTACGAATTCTAATGAAGAATTCCCATTACGAATTATGATGATAAATTCTCATTACGAATTCTGATGATGAATTCTCATTACGAATTCTGATGATGAATTCTCATTACGAATTCTGATGGTAAATTCTCATTACGAAATCTGATGATGAATTCTCATTACGAATTCTGATGACGAATTCTCATTACGATTTCTGCTGACGAATTCCTATTCCGAATTCCTATTCCGAATTCACATTCCGAATTCACCTATTAAACAGAATCTGATTATCATTGTTTTATACACTCTGAATTTATTCACTCCGAACCTTCACTCCAAAATTTCTATTCCGAACCTTTTTGTTAGAGTTTAAAACGATGTCGTACTTTCTGTTACACTTGTTTTGTTATAAAACGATGTCGTCCATTTTGTTATAAACTAACCGTTGTCTAAGTGACACGTGTACAGGTCCCTCCTAAATTTAAGGAAAATATGACCGTTGGAGAGGAGCCGACCTTACCTATAAATAGGATCTCATTTGAAAGAGCTCGATGCTGATGAATAGCTGATGGCTGATGCATATGATTATTGCTGAAAAAGTGCTTACATGCTGTTGAAGTGATTTCTAGAGAGAGATGCTCTTATTAACTCTCAAAGCTTCGTGCGACTCCGAATGTTGGTGATTACATTCGAGGGCTTTCGGGGATAGGAAGACAGAGGTGCCGACTACCTTAAAGATCGAGGGCTTTCTTGCTGAGAAAGACAGAGGTGCCGACTACCTTAAAGATCGAGGGCTTTCTTGCTGAGAAAGACAGAGGTGGCCAACTACCTTGAAGTTGAGGGCTTGCGGGGATAGCAAGACAGAGACACCGATCTTCGTATCGAGGGCTTACCCTGGTGTGGGTAAGACAGACTTGCTTGAAAGTATAAATCAAGGGAACTTTATCCAAGGTTGTTGGATACCCTTCTCTTTGGGTTAAAAGACTATTATCTTGTTACTAGTAGTTTTACTACTTGTCTTTATTCCGCTGCAATTTGTATCTTAAGGAAAGTATAACTTTCTTATACTTCCTTACTTACTCTGATTAGTTTAGATTCTATATGCTTTAAGGTAGAATCTTATATTGTAACTTTTGTTAAGTTTCAATTTCCGGAATCATATTTCAGGAACCTACTTTTGGAATCCCTTTCCAAGTTCAGTTCGGTGTTAGAAGTGTTGTGAATTTACTTAGTTTAACTTTGTTAAACTTAGCTCTTTCCTTTTCTTAAGGAAACTCTAGTTATTCATAACTAAATTTAAAGGTTCCAAAGGAATTTTTAAAGTATACAATTCACCCCCCTCTTGTATATTGAGCATCTCATATTATATTTCGATCCTACAATTGGTATCAAAGGTTGGAAACCTCTTACTCTATACCATTCTTACATTTGGTATCAGAGCCAAGGTTACTGAAATACTTGTACTTACATACAAGTTTTTCTTGCTCACGTTTCTATTCCGAACTTTGTCATTCCGGATTATCCATTCCGAACTTTTCCCATTCCGAACTTTGTGATTTCGATTCTAAGCTACTAACAAGTTTGTATCCAAGTTATTATTTAGTATGGCAGGAATTGATGTTGGTTCGATTGACAATCTGAATCCTACAAGGCCACCAATCTTCGATGGTAATGATTATGAGTACTGGAGAGATCTTATGAAGACTTTTGTTATCAATACTGGAGTAGATAACTTTGTGATGCTTACTGGTGATTATAAAATTCCTGACAAGGAAGTCAGAACCTTTACTAACCAGGAAAAGCAAGAATATCAACTCAACTATAAGGTACGCAATACTTTATTATGTTCAATGACTAGAAATATATATAGCCAAATTTCTTCTTGTGAAGCAGCTAACTGTATATGGAAGAAGTTAGAGGTTACACACTTTGGGACTTCTAAAGTGATTGAGACTAGGAGAGCTAGGCTTAGAGCTGAATATCATGGCTTCAATTTTCCTTATGGAGAACCTATCTGTAAAGTTCAACAAAGATTTATGACAATTGTCAACAGTCTACAATCTATGGGAGAGAAAGGTTTAGATGATGAAGCTCTTGTGGACAAGATAATTGATATTATGCCCAATGAGTGGGAATCCAAGAGAACAGCTATAGATGAGAACAGGAAGGTTACTCAAATTACTCTTGATGAATTATTTGGAACTCTTCTACAACATGAAACAAGAATGAAGAGAGATGCTGACAACATCAAGAAGAAGAATGGAAATGGAACTGTTGCTTTTACTACAACTTCAAATCAGATGAAAGCTAATACTCCTGAGAGAGTAACCAGATCTAAATCTAAGAAAGTCAATTTCCAATCCGAATCTAGTGAAAGTGAAGTTTCAGAAAATGAATTAGCCAATCTTGCTCGAAGGATGAACAAGATAGCTGGACAGAGAAACTTTCAATCCAAGTATAAGAAGAAGGACAGGAAAGATAAGAAATATGGAGAAGTTACATGTTATGAATGTAAAAGAGCTGGACATATTAGACCAGATTGTCCTATGATCAAAAAGAAAGAAAGAAAGGAAAGGAATTCAGACAGAAACAGGAAGAAGTATTACAAAGCTAAAGCTAAGAATGTTCTGAAACCTAATGACACCTAGAGTGCCAGTGGTGGTGACTCTTCAGATGAATCTTCTGAATATGAATCTTCAGGACAGAAGAATCTTGGTCTTATAGCCAGATTACCTATTGATAATCAATGTCTTATGGCTAAGGTACGAAATGCTGAATCTTTGAACAATGTTTCTTTAAATTCTAATGATAGTAAGTATTATAACTCTTCTGATGAAGAATCATCTTCTGATGAGGAAAATACTTTACCAACTTTTGAAGAAGTCTCTAGATTTGCTGAACTTCTTGAGATTGAGAATTCCAAACTCAACAAGAAACTTGATAAGGAAAATTCTAGGAATTCTATTCTTACTAAAGAGATATCAGATCTTTCTAAAGATCTTAATAAGAAAAATGCTGATTTTGAAAGTATTTCAAAAAATCTTGAGGAAGTAAGTTCTGAGAAGAATAAACTTTCTAAAGAGTTAGAAAAAGTAATTTCTAAGAAAAATGTTTTTGAGCCTAACTCTAGTTCCAAAACTAATGATTTTGAGGATAAAAACATGGTTGTAAAACTCAAGTCCGAAATTTTTTACTTAAAGAAGTTTTTATCAAACTTTACCCATGGTAATGAAAATTTTGATAAGATTTATTCTCAAATACGACCTTTAAGAAATAAATCCGGATTTGGTTATACCCATGCAAAACCAGTTTTCAGTAACAATTATTTTGTTCCTCAAAGTGCCCCATTTTGCACTAAATGTCAATGTGGTGGTCACTGGGCAAAAAATTGTTCCTTAAACAAAACCCAATCCTTAGGTTTTCATAAAGCTTACTTTTCTAAGAAAATGTGGGTTCCAAAAATTTTATTATCTGGAAATCTCGGATCCAAACAAGTATGGATTCCGAAAATCTAACTTTGTTCTTAATTTCAGGAAAATAAAGAAAGTTCCAGCAACAATATTTGGTACATGGATAGTGGATGTTCCCGGCACATGACTGGTAACAAAAGCTTTTTTGAAAATATTATCAAAACCAAAGGAGATATTATTCTTCAGTTTATCGGAACGCAAGATCAACTTGCTGATATTTTCACAAAATCCTTGCCTTCTGATAGATTTGAATATATTAAACAAAAGTTAGGAATGATAACCGTAAGGTAATCTTCCTTAATTAACTTTCTGTTGAAAAAAATCTCCTTACAGTAATAAACTCCTTTTCATAGGGGGAGTACATTTGTTTGTTTATTTAACAAAGTTTTTCAAAATTTGTTTTCAAACTATTCGGAACGAAAATTTCCTGAATGGAACTTCCGGAACTACAATTTTCCAGAAAGGATATTTTTGCACAGAATACTTCTGGAATGGAAGTATTTGTGTTGAAAATTTCCGGAATGGAAAACTTTCGTACTGGTATTTTCATAACGGAACTTTCGTACTAAATCTTCCATAACAAGTTTTCATATTTACTTTTTCGTATTGAGTTTTTCGTATTTACTTTTCGTATTTACTTTTTCGTATTGAGTCTTTCGTAATGACTTTTTGTATTTACTTATTCGTATTGAGTCTTTCGTATTGACTTTTCGTAGTTACTTTTTCGTATTGAGTTTTTCGTAGTCGTCTTTATATTACCCATTACGAATAACTTTCCTAAGCTAATCCGAAAGGTGTGATTTCCTTACTGAAGTTTTCGTAATCATATTTTACTTGCTGGCAATTTCTTATAGTTTGTTTTTGGTTTTTGGATTTCTTAATTCTTTACTTTAATAAAACCTCAAAAAGATCGGATTCAAGCTTTCAACCGTTAGATCTGATCTCAGATCGTTCTAAACCGTTAGATCAACCGAGGAAGTTGAACCGTCATCCCATTGCCTATATAAAGGGGACCCTATTTTCTCGTCCCACATCGATTTCAAGCTTTTGCGTGCTGAAGCTCTGACTCTCCGATTTAAGGCCGTTCCGAACCACAGTTTTCTCAGTTCCAAACTTCAGTCTTCTCTGTTCCGAATATCTCAGAGGACTTCTAATCCGAATGTCTGCAGAGTTAGCTTCTCAAGAAATGTCTTCAACCAAGCCTATTTCTCAGTGGTTAGTCTACAGAGAGAGGTTAGTTCATCCGAATTTCTTCAGCAACTACGATTCTATTATTTCAATGAATATCAAGCTGAATGGCTGGGAAGGTGTTGCGGTATCAAAAACCGGCAACCAAGATGATGTATACTCTGACTTGCTTGTCGAGTTTTATGAGTCGGTTGCTTTCTTCGAGGAAGATAATAGAGAAAAATTTTCTTTCAAATCGTATGGCAAGACATATAAGCTTTCCTACACCAAGGCTGCAAGCTTGGTAGGGCTAAGTTATGAAGGGGAAGCTGAGTTTATTTCACATGTATTGCCAGACTCTTTGGGTAGTTTCAACAAGGAAAAGGCATTAGAAATTCTCGGATTGGATGATGACAAGGCTCCGAAAATAGCAAGTCTTTCTACAAACTTCCGGATTCTGGAATTATGGGTGCAAGGGCTTATTGTACCGAGAAAATGAGATAAGGACAGCTTGAAGAAAAGTGAGATATATATCCTAGATTTCCTGATAAATCTAAGAAAGTTAAACTTGATGCAGCATATTCTTCTTAACATTGAAAATTTGAAGAAGGGGAATCTGAGAGCTCAGATCGTGATGTACCCGACAATTTTGTCAAAGCTCATAGTTCGGTGCATTGAGTCCTTCAAAGTAGCTTGTAGTTCTAAGCCGAAAGTTTTCAAGATCATGTTGCTTAGTGATGCCACTCTTAAGAGAATGAATATAGCTTTTAAAAAGGAGTCAGTGAAGTTTATTGATCTACCTCCACAAGTAGAAGTGACTCCGAAAGTGGATGATCCGGAATCATCCAAGCCGGTAAGGAAGAGGAATCTGAAAGAAGTGGTTGTCGAAACTGAGGAACCTAAGTCTAAGGAAGTCCACTCCGCACCTCCTAAGTCTAAGAAGAAGAAAACCTATACTGATGAGGTTGCAGCGAAGTGGAGAGCTGACAAAGAGTAGAGGAAGGAAGGAGATCCGCAGTTCGGATTGGATCCTGCAGAGGCTAAAGCTCTGAAAGAGAAGGCTGCTGATGAGCTCGAGAAACAAGCAAAGGAAAAGAATCTTAAGAAGAAAATGTCTGAGGCTGAGGTAGCTCAGGCTTTGTTAAAGTTCAACGAAATGGTTTCAGCAACCATTCCCGTTCCGAGATCTTTCTCTCTGGAATCTCTACCTGAGACTCCAGGAAGAAATCTTGTTACTCCGGAAGAGGCTGTTGCTACTGAGAAAGTAGAGCAAGTGGAAGAAGTTGAAGAAGCTGCTGAAGGAAGTGGTGAAACAGGAGATGTGCTCAAACAAGTAGATGAATATAAGGGAACTCCTTCGGAACACCTGTCGCTCCGAACATCTGAAGCTCAATCTTCGAAGCATGTTACTCCGACTATGGAAGAAGAGAAAGGCGAAGAAGAAGTTTCTTGTCTGAGAGAAGAAGAACATCTTTTACTTGATGCTGCTCAGAAGGAAAATGTAGAAGTTGCTGATGAGGAAGATTTGGTTGTTCAAGTGTCTGATAGCGAGAAGAAATCTCCGGAACAGGTTTCTATTCCGGAAAAAGATAAGGGGAAACGAATTCTTGCTGATACCCCAAGTTCAGAAAAGAGTATGAGGAAGGAAGCTGGTAGTTCTTCTAAGAGGAAGTTGGAGCTTATTGAGGAAGAAAATTCTCCTAGAAAGGTTTCAGATTCGGAGTCATCTTCGTTGGGGCACGATTTTGTTGTTCAGTCCTTGAAGAAGTTGGTGGGAACCATTCCGACCTTCTCTAGCATTGACTCTAGATGCCAGATGCTTTAACATGCGCTGAATCAGAAAACTGACTCCGTATCCATGGTAATGGATAAGTGTGTTGAGATTGAAGCTCAGTTCAAAACTTTCTTCGTTGGTTACTAAGCACATAAAAGATCTTGCAAGAGGATGACAAGCTGGTCGAAGAAGAATGTGGAAGAGATGAGGTTGCTGGATGAGTTTCAGGAAAATGTTAAGGATTCATTTCAAACCGAGGACAAGAAGTTTCATGAGATGACTGCATCATTCGATGAGAAATTGACAGAGGAAGAGAACATTCGGATTCAGGAAGTGAGAGATCTGAATGGAAAGCTCAACTCCGTTAATCAGAGTTGGAAATTTGAAAGGGATCATCAGATTGATTTTCTAGAAAGGATGAAGGCTCAGGAAGAGAAGATGAAAGTTCAGGAAGAAAAGTTGAAGGCTCAGGAAGAAATAATTGAAGCTCAGTCAGCAAGAATAGTCGTCTTAGAGAAGCAAGCAGAGGAAGATCACAATGACTTAAAGAAGATCAAGACGATTCTCAAGGGGCTAATGTCGAAGGAGAAAGATCCGAAATGACCAATCCGATCTTTTTGTTGTAATTATTTTGTTGCTGACTTTACAAATCTAATGGAAATTGTGCTTGTTGTTTCGTTTGTTGTCATTACTAATTTTTCAGGTACTTTGTTATGTTTTTCCATTCCCTCCAATTCTTTTTGAAAATCACAAAGGGGGAGAAGGAAAATATTCTTAAGAAAAAGAGGAATTCTAATAAGTACTTATCAAAGGGGGAGGAAGAAAAATACCCAAAGAAAAAGAACTCTAATAAGAGTTTGTTTAAGGGGGAGTTTTTCATAAAGAAACGTCACTCCGGAAATATGAATACGATCCTTAGAGTTTCAAAGCCTAAGGGGGAGTTAGTCGTATTCATCTATATTCTTAAACCAAGGGAGATAAGCTTTAATGTGTTTCTTTCTTCTTAGAATATCTTTTTCGTAAGGATGTTTGTGCTTTCCAAAAAGGGGGAGATTGTTGAGTCAATAAGGTTTTCCTTATGACTTTTCCATTCCTTCTTGTTTTGAAAATCACAAACACCTTATCTTTAAGGAAAATCGCTTTTGTAAGGAAAAATGCTTTCTTACGGAAAATCGCTTTTGTAAGGAAAAATGCTTTCTTAAGGAAAATTGCTTTTGTAAGGAAAAATGCATTCTTAAGGAAAATTGCTTTTATAAGGAAAATTGCTTTCTTAAGGAAAATCACTTTTATAAGGAAAAGTATCCTTATCATATTTTCATTCATATTTTTCTTAAGTATAAGTTTCGGATTCGTTTTCTCGGAGTCATAAAAACTTTGATATAAAAGCATTCTGTTTTAGGATTCGGTTCTGGACAAGAACTATAAGGAAGTTCATTCCGAATTCTGGATATGAACTCTGACTAAGTTCTATTCCAGATTCAGGATACGAATTCTGAAGAAGAATTCTCATTACGAATTCTAATGAAGAAATTCCATTCCGAATTCTCATTACGAATTCTGAAGAAGAATTCTCATTAAGAATTCCAATGAAGAATTCTCATTACGAATTCTAATGAAGAATTCCCATTACGAATTCTGATGATAAATTCTCATTACGAATTCTGATGATGAATTCTCATTACGAATTCTGATGAGGAATTCTCATTACGAATTCTGATGGTAAATTCTCATTACGAAATCTGATGATGAATTCTCATTATGAATTCTGATGACGAATTCTCATTACGATTTCTGATGACGAATTCCTATTCCGAATTCCTATTCCGAATTCACATTCCGAATTCACCTATTAAACAGAATCTGATTATCATTGTTTTATACACTCTGAATTTATTCACTCCGAACCTTCACTCCGAAATTTCTATTCCGAACCTTTTTGTTAGAGTTTAAAACGATGTCGTACTTTCTGTTACACTTGTTTTGTTATAAAATGATGTCGTCCATTTTGTTATAAACTAACCGTTGTCTAAGTGACACGTGTACAGGTCCCTCCGAAATTTAAGGAAAATATGACCGTTGGAGAGGAGCCGACCTTACCTATAAATAGGAGCTCATTTGAAAGAGCTCGATGCTGATGAATAGCTGATGGCTGATGCATATGCTGATTGCTGAAAAAGTGCTTACATGCTGTCGAAGTGATTTCTAGAGAGAGAGTCTCTTATTAACTCTCAAAGCTTCGTGCGACTCCGAATGTTGGTGATTACATTCGAGGGCTTCCGGGGATAGGAAGACAGAGGTGCCGAATACCTTAAAGATCGAGGGCTTTCTTGCTGAGAAAGACAGAGGTGCCGACTACCTTAAAGATCGAGGGATTTCTTGCTGAGAAAGACAGAGGTTGCCAACTACATTGAAGTTGAGGGCTTGCGGGGATAGAAAGACAGAGACACCGATCTTCGTATCGAGGGCTTACCCTGGTGTGGGTAAGACAGACTTGCTTGAAAGTTTAAATCAAGGGACCTTTATCCAAGGTTGTTGGATACCCTTATCTTTGGGTTAAAAGACTATTATCTTATTACTAGTAGTTTTACTACTTGTCTTTATTCCGCTGCAATTTCTATCTTAAGGAAAGTATAACTTTCCTATACTTCCTTACTTACTCTGATTAGTTTAGATTCTATACGCTTTAAGGTAGAATCTTATATTGTAACTTTTGTTATGTTTCAATTTCCGGAATCATATTTCCGGAACCTACTTTTGGAATCCCTTTCCAAGTTCAGTTCGGTGTTAGAAGTGTTTTGAATTTACTTAGTTTAACTTTGTTAAACTTAGCTCTTTCCTTTTCTTAAGGAAACTCTAGTTATTCATAACTAACTTTAAAGGTTCCAAAGGAATTTTTAAAGTATACAATTCACCCCCCCCCCCTCTTGTATATTGAGCATCTCATATTATATTTCGATCCTACAATTGGTATCAAAGGTTGGAAACCTCTTACTCTATACCATTCTTACAGTATTATCAGTTTATTTTTATTTTTATGTGTTTTTAGGTTAAATTAAAAAAATTATATATATAATAATAATTAAAAAAAATTAAAATGATCGTCATAGGTCATGGGGAAAACCTCGTCACAACCAGCGAAGCCACGGGGACTCAAACCCGAGACTGAAGGGAGATAGGGGTGAGCACTAACCACTGACCTATGGATTATAGTTCTAACTTATTCTATTATTTTATATATATACTAATATTTTACTTATTATTATTATTTTTATATATATAGTTTTTTTTTGTTTTTTATCTTTTTTCTTCAAGGAAACTCTGTGAGTAACATGGATATCAAAGGATGAAATTGGAGTAGAACAAACTTCAGCTTCAACCACCAGGTGACTTCATTCCTTGATCCTCATTTTTTGAACTCCCCTTATCTTTCTCTACCCCCTTATAAATTTTATTTTCTTCAAACATTGGGGAAAATGTTATTATATGATGGGGGGCTATGAAACAAAAAATTTCTTGTGTATAAAAAAAATTCTCTTTCTGTGAAAAAAAATGATTTGAAAAAAATGTGTGTAAATGGAAGAAAAAAATAATTTAACTTTGAACATGATAAAACACATTGAAATCATTGAAACTAAATATCAAATAAATTATCATTCCACTATTTTGTTTTTAATCCATGTATAATTTCAGAAGCACATATTTTTGGAATGTGTGGTTGTCTAATGTGATATTTCATCATATATATTTGCATCCAAAAAAATCGAAATGAACATCCTTTTGATAGAGGGGTCTTAGTTTTAGTTTATGGGTCACCCAAAATGAATATCATAGGTTTGGTTATCAATTTAGTTTTAATATAAGTATTCATGTAAAAAATAAAAAAACTGAAAATTTGCACATTGATCAATGAAATGACCTAATGCATGGCTATCGACACTTGGGGACCATGAATCCATAGTTTTCTAGCCCATAGTTAGTAATTTTATCTCTATTTGTGGTAATTTGAATTTGTTTTGGACTGAGTTAACTCAAGATGATGCCCGAGTATGTGGGCTTCGCTTGGTGCCCTATGGTGTTTGGGCCTGGGAGTCATCAGAAAAGTCTCGCTACATGGGTAAACTCTATTGAGTGAAATTTCCATTACCACTGAAAAATTTAAAAAAAAAACAAAAAAACATACAAAAAAATTAATACTCATCTTAATATTGAAATATTATTCTACCTAGCGCTTCAATCATTCCCCCCTTAAATAAAGATGAACCCCATGTCTATTATGATGCACAACTTGTCATCATGATTAATTAATATTGGATGAAATATGGAGATAAATTTGAACAATGAAATGGGATTGGGATGGGGATGTTCTTCTGAATCTATCTTGTATTAAATGATTTTGATGGGTTCCATGATTTATTGGTATTAGGGTTCTTTGTGATCATTGTGTATTAAAATGTGTTTGGAAAAGGGAGTTTGAATTTCATATTTTTGAGATATATTTTTCCCGGGACTAGAAAAACTCAAGTCAGAGGTGTGATTAGCCATTGAAAGAGACTAATATTCACTGCATATATTATACTATTCATGTTCTTTATTAATCATAAACACCATATTTAGTGCATTTTACACTTTGAACATTATTTCATATTATAATTGTAATTCCTTCATAAAATTCACTATTAAATGGTATATATTTTAACACCATACAAAATAACAAATAATATTTATTATATTTTAATATTTTATTTTCAGGTCACCAATGATATAAGGAACAATTCATGTTTTTGGAGCACTTGAATATTCACATTAGAAGACCACCAAAGTTTGCCTTGAAACAACAACATTCCGGCCAAAGTAAATTGGACAACAAACCCTAGAAGAGACTGTAGAGGCCACAATGCAAGCCCAATAACTCTGAAAATTGCACCAAAGATATTAGACATCAACGGGACAATTTCTTTAAACATTTAAAATTTCTAATTCAGAAAATTAAAGGGAGTTTCATACTGTCCAACATGGAGATAAAATTATGGGCCAGATTCTACGACCTAAACAAACATCCTAAAAATTTAATCATATATCACAAACCATAATCTCTTTTTGGATGAACCATTACAGATGGTTAGGGGACATTCTAATATTAATTTTATTCTTTTATGGACAACTCTCATTCGGCCATATAGATTCTCATTTTGGTGCATCTATTTGGTAAATGCTAGCTGGCTTCTAGCTCGGGTCAATAGTGGAAATGTATAAGATCCACAATATTTCCACCACACTAAGCCTACTATACTCAAATGGGTTGACTTTATATATTGGAGGCTTGACCCAAGGCTCCCATTATTCCTATTTATGGCAGTTTTGTTGAAGGATTTAGGATCTTGGTTTCTTTCTTTCATTATAGTGTTATGCTGCCACTTTTCCTTTGAAATGTTCTTCTTCATTTGTAAGTTGTTCAAATCACCTTTGTTTTAAATAAAAAATTCTTCATCCTCTCTTATTATGTTATTCTTATTATCACAATGATAACATTTCTTTATGGTGTGAATTTATTCTTACCAAATCTTGTGAAATTATTCACAAAATGATAGAGTGATTGTTTTTATTTATTTATTTCTTACTTATTCAATTCCAATCTCATGAGTCTAATTCTGACTTCCATTGAAACTGTATCATCAATGGAGGGATAACCCACTTATGGGTTGATCCAAGGAAGTAGAAATGGGCTCTATTGGATTTATTGTTCACCCCATTAATTTCTAATCATTTCTTTTAATTGTGATTTTTCTTTGATGATTTCAAAACATCTTTATCATTGATGAATTTTAAAGCCACATACATCAAGTGATAATATGATACTTTACCTTAGAGTGCTCATAAAATTGATCCTTTAGCTGTATTGGTGATTATTATTATGGTGTGTAGGTATAAATATTCTAAGTGATGAAGGTTTTTTATTTTCAAGAATAAATCCATCTCAAATATAAGAAATTTAAATTTTTAAAAACGAATTTCAACCAATACACTAATTGTAATAACCTAGGATAAACCCTCCTATATAGAGACCCAAGCCTTATATATAAAACATGACATTATTTTAATCATAATTATACATCAGAGTACAAGCCAAGGATCGTTAAATCATTATTCTTGTAAGACTAGGTGCATAAAACATAAAACGTGGGGCTAAAAAACATTTCATTATTTAATATCCGTAAAGAGATCATAACTTCCGTTGAGACCTTTTATCTCTATAGGGTACCTTAGGGAACACATGAGCAAAGGGATGAGCTAAAAAGCCCAGTAAGGGAATGAACATAAGGAAACATATTAAGCACATGATCTAGGAGGCATGACATAATGATAACATAGCATGGAACATATGAATTCATATCATATAAGCATTGGATCATATAAACATGGAATCATATATATGTGGCAGAATCATAAGTCATTTCTTTAGTATGGATTAAGGCTAACCTCCAATCCCATTTTCCATTTTAGTATGGGTGATGGGTAACCACCAATCCCGTTTCACATCGAATATCATGAGACTTAACTTTACCCAATGCATTAGAGCACTATCTGGGCACACCCATCTCAACATTTTCATGAATATTCTTTCCACATAAATAATTTTTCCACACCAATAATCATATATAATCAACCATACATAAACATAAGGGTACCCATGGAAGGAATTATGCACCATAACCATGACATAATTCATAACCAATTGGCGTATAATGAATGTGTTCACGAATGAACGGAATTATAAATGGAAATTAAATAGGCATATATCATCGTGCGTGATGTCAAAATGGAGTGACATCTTGTAATAAATTTTTTTTAGGAAATTTCAGCATTAAAATGGTTTTTGTGGTTTTATGGAAAATACTATAGATATTTTAAAATATAATACGGAACAATATTTTATATAATACCATAAGTGAACCAAAAAGGTTTTCCTAATAAAAATACTGATTTTATAAAGACAATTGTGGCATAAAACAGAAGATAGAGTGCACTAGGAATCAAGTAATAATTGGGGATGTTCTTTTAAAACATGATTCCTTATCAGGGGGTATCGATGTGGGAATCACTAAAAACATGTATATCCCCAAAATAGAATGAGATATAGATCTTGGAAAATGAGTATGAATCATATAAACATTATTTATATGTTTTAAATAAAAATAAAATACAACTTCGTTTGGAGAAAAAGATAGGGAAACCTGAAGGAGTAAAGGAGGTTCGGGTAGAATTCATTATAGATTATAGGAATGGTATCAGGTGTACCTAAAATAACATTTTTGAGGGAGAAGTGGTTTCTAATAAATTATCAATCATTAGTTATTTATGGGGAAGGTGAGAAATAATACCAAATCATTTGGGATCACACATAAAATAGAATAACATAGAAGGAAATCATAAAATAAAATTGAAATGGAGAGGATCCCTTGCCTTAAATCTGTTGGTGTTATCCACTTGTTATTAAATACATGAATAAAAAAATTTGGTTTATTAATTAATAATTTGAGAACCCATTGTATTTTTAATTGGTTTAGTATAATAATTCTATGTTCATCCACAACTATTTTGAATGGTTATGAAGTTAAATATCATTGTTCGGGCTCATTTGTTTACTTGATGGTAATGACCGGTTCACTTATATTTATGTTTGGATAAACATGTAATGTGAATGTTGTTGTCCAGAATTGAAGTTATATTATATTAGTGAAAATCTTGGAGATTACATGCTTTTAAATTTAATTTGGTTACTTATAGTGAAGTCGAACTATTATATAAAACCAAAGTGACAACTGTTTTTGTTAATTGGTGGGTTTGATTACAAAGAACACGTCTTGATTTATAAAATAATACCATTTTCACAAGAAGATTACAGAATAAAAATAGGATATATTAAATATATATTATGGTTCAACAATAACAGAAATGGTTTTAGGAATAGATTTAATAATTATAATAGAAATTGATAAATTGTTGTCCTTGAATGTTCTAAATTAACACATCTCAAATGGTGCTTTCATTCCTTCCAAATAAAAGGTGGGGAAAAGAGAAAATATAATGAAATATCCCATTATAAATAAAAAAAATTCTAGTAAATTTATGTTACAGGAGTTCTTATTCTATTTCGGTGAAGGTAGGTGAGGAAACAAACAAAAAGCAAAGAACATAAAAGAAAATAAGGAATTGGAATGAGGAATTTACATCTTGAAACTTCCTCCTTTGAGAACCTCTTAAGGGGAAAGGTTTTGGTATTTAGAAGAATATAGTTGATTTAAGAAGTGGGGGAGGAGCTTGGGGAGAGATTAGGGCAGAATATTGGCAAGTTATAAAGCCCGAGAGGACTGAAGAGAAGAGGTAAGAATGGGTGGTATTTATAGTGGAGGGGAGGAGGGTTTTCGTAATATTTTAATCATTAGTTTATTATTTCTTTACAAGACAAAAATTATTTATTATTCCATGACCAAGAACTATAATAAATGCAAGTGACTTTGAAAAAATTGGGATGAGATCATCATATCATCATCAATGACTCAATTAATACATTATTTAGCATTTAATGTGAATTATCAGATTTTACTATTCATAAAATATTCTAGTGTTTTAGAAAAATCCCAATAATTAACCTTTACCATTTTTCTACATGTAGAATCCAAAAATGAAGTCTATTTTCTCAAAAAAAAATTAATAAATATGAATGATTTATTATTTAATATAAATCATAATTTATTATTAAAATCTAGTTTTGAAACATTCATTTACTTATTTTAAAATACAATTACATCATAATTTCACTTGAATATTATTTTAATAATATCATAGGTAAGGTTACTATTAATTAGGCTATATCACTTTTCACAAGGGTATGTTCCGATTCAAAATATTAGGTTACTATTCACCAAAAAATTAAGTTTTCCTTATCGGACTCCAAATAACGTACTGGTCACAACCATGTATATTAGATTTTTGAAATTCCAATCACAGAAGTGAAAAACCAATGTTTAATGGTCACTTATCACATAGTAGTTCATTATTTTGTGTTTTAATTGTATTTTTGGGGAGGGAATTTCCATTAAAAAACATTGGGTCATTACATTCTTCTCCCCTTATGAAATTTTTCCCTCAAAATTTCATTTTACATTATAAATAGTAAATAGGTGAGGGTACTTCTCCTTCACTGACTCCTCTGGTACCGAAGTAACTTCTTCAATCTTTTGGTTCCTACACAACAATTTGAAAAGGTGGGTTGTCTTATTGTGTAGAATATTATCACTTCATTTTAGAATCTTCACTAGAAGCTCCTCCTAAGAGAGATCATTTTCTAGCTGCACCACCTCTGAGATCAGTACATGTGAGGGATCAGGTATGTACTTCCTCAGGAGTGATATGTGAAAGACATCATGAAATCAAGACATATTCGGTGGAAGTGAAAGCTGATAGGACACAGATCCTATACGACCAAGGATCTCAATGTGGAAAATGTACCTTGGGATTGGCTTTCTTTTCTTTCCAAACTGCATGACTCTTTTCCATGGTGATATTCAAAAGAAGACTTTATCTCCAACGTCAAACTCCAAGTCCCTTCAATGATTGTTATCATAGCTCTTTTTCCAACTCTGATCAGCTTTGATGTTTTTCGAGATGACTTGAACCTTCTCCGACATCTCTTGCATAAGATCAGGTCCAAGTAACTTTCATTCTCCAACTTTATCCCAACAGTTTAGTGTTCTACATAGTTTTCCATAATGATCTTCATACGGAGCCATCAGAATACATGTGTGGAAGCTATTGTTGTTTGAGAACTCATCCAATGGGAGATGATGATCCCATCCACCTTTATATTCTAGAGATCAGGCTCTTAGAATATCATTAAGTGTCTGAATTGTTCATTTATATTGGAAATAAGTTTGGGGCTAATAGGTCATGCTGAAATTGATGTCATCACTCAAATCATGCTGAAGACCCCTCAAGAATTCAGATATGAACCTTGGATCATGATTGGATACAACTGAGAGTGGAACACCGTGCAGTCTCACCACATGCTTCAAATTTATTTTTTCAACTTGTTCAAGAAATAGGTCTTCCCGAATAGTGATAAAATTGGAATTATTGGTGAGGCGGTCAACCACAACGCATATCGCATTATTTCCCTTCAACATCTTCGAGAGACCCATGACAATGTTCATAGTGACAATCTCCCATTTCAACATGGTAATAATCAATGGTTGTATCATCCCTTTGGACTTTTGTCACTCTTCTTTAACATGCTGACTTACCAAGCACCTTGATATATATTCCTCAATCTCCTTCTTCTTGTTATCCCACCAAAATTGTTCTCAGAGATCACGGTACATCTTGGTACTCCCAGGATGGATAGAGAATTTTGATCTATGTGAATTTTCTAAAAGATCCTTCTTTATCCTAGGTTATGAAATCACTCCAAGTTGCATTCCAAAAAAAATCACACCATCATCATTGATATGGAACTCTTTCAGCTTCCCTTACCTTAATGTATTGACCATCTTTTGTTACTCCACATCATCCCTTTGTTCTTCCTTAATAATCTATTGAATGGATTGTTACACAATAATTTGGGTAAAGTGGGCTGTATCCCATGCCCTTATGATTTCTAAATCCATCCTTTCCATATCAAAGAATAATGGTCTTTCTCAATATGTGACATGGATACAGTAGAATGTTCATTTCTACATAGAGAATTTGCTCCCTTGTTCACCTTTCTAGGATGATATTGAATAGAGAAATCATAATCCTTGATTATCTCTAACCATCTCATTTGACGCATGTTGATCTCCTTTTGTGTTAATATATACTTTAGGCTCTTGTGATTGTTTTATATGTCACACTTCTCACCATAAAGGTAGTGCCGCTAGATATTCAAGTCAAAAATCACGGCCTCCATCTCTAGATAATGCTTCGGGTAGTTCTGCTCATGGATCTTCAACTACCATGATGCTTAGGCTACCACATTATCATTTTTCTTGAGTACACAACCCAATCCATTCTCTGATGAATCGATGTACGTCACAAAAAATTCTCCACACTTAGGTAATGTGAGTATAGGTGCATTGATCAGCCATTTCTTTATCTCGTTGAAGCTTACCTCACATTCTTCCATCTAGGCAAGCATTACCCCCTTCCATGTCAGCTTGGTCATTGGGTTTGACAATCATGAAAAGTTCTTCAAAAATCGTCGATAATACCCAGCTAGACCCAAAAAGCTACAGATCTTCATTATGGATGTTGTCTTTGGCCACTCTTCAATTGCCTTTGTCTTTGAAAGGTCCATAGATATCCCTTTTTCGGTGATAACATGCCCCAACAATGATACTTCCCCCATCCAGAACTCACATTTATTGTACATTGCATAAAACATCTCCCTTCCCAATGTATTTAACAATGTATTAAAATTCATCTAATGTTCCTCCTTGCCCTTAGAGTATATCAGAATATCATCAATAAAGACTACCACAAATTTGTCAAGGTAATCTATAAAGACACTATTCATTAAATCCATGAAAATTGCTGGATCATTAGTGAGTCTGAAGGGAAATACTATGAACTCAAAGTGTCCATACATCGTTCAAAAGGCAATATTGGGAATATCTTCTTTTCTCACCATTAATTGATGTTATCTCAACCAAAGGTCTACGTTAGAGAAATAACTAGACCCACAAAGCTGATCAAACAAGTCATCTATCTATGGTAGGGGATACTTTCTCTTTATTATGATTTTATTGATCTCATGATAATAGATGTTAAGGCACATTGATCCATCCTTCCTGTTGACGAAGAGGACTAGCGCTCCCCTAGGTGAGGCACTCAGGCATATAAAACCCTTCTCCATATTCTTCTATATCAGCCTTTTCAGTTCTTATAACTCTACAATGGCCATTCTGTAAGATGTCTTTGATATAGGAAAAGATCCAGGAATAAGATCAAATGAGAACTCAACCTCTCCGTCAGGTGGAAGACCATACACCTCTATATGTAATACATCAGTGTAATACCTCATGATGGGCATGTCTTCAAGCATGATTCTCTCATTTTTTTCAATCATCTGAGCTAAAAATGCTTGCTCATAAGTCAACAATATCCACACTTAAAATGAATATTTTAAAGGAGACTCATTTTCTTCCATACAAATATAAATAATAGAAGGATTATTTTAGATGTGAAGAGTAATCTCCCTCTCCCGGTATTTGATGTTCTCCTTATACAAAGATATCCAATCCATGCCCAAGATAGATTTGAACTCAACTAAAGGAAGTATGACAAGATTTGACACGGAGTTCGGTCCACAAACATTAACCGGGGAGGATTTATAAAACTTGGACGCAATGATTTCCCCATTTGCTGTTCTAATAGATAACTTTTCCTCCAAATTTTTAGGTGGTGTTTGAATAGCTCTACTAAACTTGGTAGATATGAAAGAATGCGTAGATCCATAATCAAATAGTACGTTCACTATTTTTGAATAAATGACTAGTGTACCTATCACCACATCAATTTCTGGCTCCACCTCAGCATTAGTGATAGAATAAGACCATCCTTGTTTTCTTGGAAGTTGTTCGTGATTGCCTCTGACAACCCTTGGATTACAGAAATTTTTCTCATAATGCCCATGTTCCTTATAGTTGTAACAGAGCGATGCTAGCTACATGTTGATCTACACCTTCCTTTATTCTTCAACATTTGATGGATTTTTCATATCCCCTGGGAAATTCTTTCCCAGATGACCAAAATTTCCACATTTTAAGTATGAATCAACTCTTGGTTCCCTTTAGATAGTTACCAAGATTCTTATTCCCATAATTTTTTCAAGGGGAAAAGTCAGGCTTCTTTCCATCATGGGATTTGTTTGATGAACCACCCATGTTATTCTCCATTTTCCTCTTCTTATTACTGGTCCCACAACACCACTGAGAGTCCTTAATCTCCATTTTAACCATGAGGGCACAATAGACAATATCCTCATAATAGTCGATGTCTCAAATCACCAACTCCTTTCATAGGATCGGATTTAGTCTGCTAAATAAGTGACCCACCTTACTTTCGGTGGTCATGACAATGCCATAGGTGTACCTTGTAAGCCTGTTAATGTTTTCTTAATACACCCTGATGGACTCATTCTCCTTCTTCTTGAGTCTGAGAAACTCTCTTTCCATCTTCAGACGAAGGTTTCGATGAAAATATTTTTTGAAAAACATCCTCTTGAATTCCTCCCAATCCATGGAATCAATTTCCTCTTGGGACATTGAATTCATGATCAATGTCCACCATGGATCAGCTTCCCAATCAAAATTTAGGACTACCAATACAATCTTCTCGTCTTCTAAGAACTGGAGTACGATGAATATATTTTCAATGGAGTTAATTAATTGTTCCGCAAGGAGGGGATCTGAAGATCTTCGAAACATGGGAGGCCATTGCCGGATGAAAGATTCTATGACAACATGATCTTTACATAGAGGAAGAGTTTATTCTTCACGATTCATGTTATTATTAATAACTAGATACAACTTAGCAAGTACTATCATGACGTTTTGAGCACCCGATCCCATCATATCAGGCATATCATTACAGAAATCTTCACATTGCATATCACATTGGTTGTTGGAGTGTGTTCTTCTATTTCTTTCAACTAACTAAGAAAAAGAACGTATAATTAGAGGTTGTGAATACTCATCTATTAAGCATGAAAATAATATTTTGAACATAAAAGGATAAACTTATAAATGAGAAGTATATCCTAACTTGTGATTCCTTAGGTTTATATCTAGGTTATGCTCGATCTATTTCGTAACTTATATTCTTATGGGTTTTTTTGTCCCTTAAAAATGGTTTGTACTAAGCTCATGAATCTACCATAGCATATCCCCCGGGAGTTTCATATCAAAGATTTCATCAAGGCCCGTTGTCGTGTACCAAGATACCCCAGGTCCTTCTTGAAAATCATTGTCTAAGTTTTCACTCCTATGTAAATCTATTCCAGAGCTGCCTCTACCTGCTCATATCCATACAGGGATGTATTTTCTTAATAAACCACTTACGCTATACATACCAAAAATTTAGGGATGTTTAATTATACTTCATCTCATAATTAAGGTTCTCACTAAGTTTATCTATTCCTAATCTCCAAAAATAACTCGACCATCTTCTAGTACCAACTATAGGGACCCAATCCTTTTATATATAACATTACATGATTTTATGCATAATTATACATCAGAGTACAATACAACGATCATTAAGTCTACTGTCTTGTAAGACTAGGTACATAAAACATAAAACATGGGGCTAAAAAACCAGTATTTATTTAATCTCTCTAATGATCTCTTAAGAACAAAGGGATGAGATAAAAATCCCAGTAAGGGAATGAACATAAGGATACATCTTAAGGAAATGAGTTTAGAGGCATGCCATAATGATAAAAAAGCATGGAACATATGAAATCATTTCATATAAGAAAGGGATCATATAATAAATGAAGAATATATATGTGGCAGAATCATAAGACATTTCATTAGTACGGTTCAAGGATAACCGCCAATCATGTTTCCCATATTAGTGTGGGTTAAGGCTAACCACCAATCTCATTTCACATCGCATCTCACGAGACATAACTTTACCAAATGAATTGGATTTCTATCTGGGTACACACAACTTAACATTTTCATGAATATTCTTTGCACCTGAATAATCTTTCCACACCAATAATCATACATAATCAACCATACATAAACATAAGGGTACCCTTGGAAAGAATTAGGTACCACAACCATGACATAAATCATAAAAAATGGGTGTATCATGAAAGTTTCATTGAAATAAAGGAATTATACATGAAAATTCAATAGGAATATATTATGGTATGCGATGTCAAAATGTAGTGTCAACATGTAAGAAATGTATTTGTGAAATTTTAGCATTAAAACATTTTTTGGGATTTTAAGGAAAAATACTATAGAGATTTTAAAATAGAAAAGGGAAAATATTTTATATAAAACCATAGGTGAACCAAGAATGTTTTCATAATAGATATATTAATTTTTTAAAGACAACGATGTCTTAAAACAAAAGATATAGTGCACTTGAAATCGGGTTCGAATTCAGGATGTTCCCTTAAAGCATGATTGCTTGTCAGGGGTATTGAGGTGCAAATCCGTAAAAAGCATGTATATCCCAAAAATAGAATGAGAGGTGGATCGTGGAAAATGAGTTTTGATCATATAAACAGTATATATAAGTTGTACATAAAAATAAAAGACAAAATTTGGGTAAAAATAAAAATAGAGAACCTCAAAGATGTAAAGCAGGTTTTGGTATAATTCATTACAGATTATTTTCATAGTATCAGGTGTACCTAAATGAGATTATTTGAGAGAGAATAGGGTTTATTATAACACATTAATCATCAATGAAGTATGGTGAAGGCTCGAAATAATATCCCATCATTATCGATCACACATAAAATGGAATAACAAAGAGGACAATCTTGAAATAAATGTTAAATGGGGAGGATCCCTTACCTTAAAGCAGTTGGTGTTCTCCACATTTTATTAAAGACATGAATAATCAAATAGGGTTTATTAATTAATAATTCCATAAACATTTCTATATGTAATATTTTTAGTATAATCATTTCATGTTCATTCAAAATAATGTTTATTGGTTATGAGGTTCAATTTCTTGGATCGGGCTCGTCTGTTTAGTTGATTTTAATGACCAGTTCACTTGTATTTATGTTTGGATAAAAATGTAAGATGAGATTGGTTGTACATAAATGAAGTTATATAATATTAGTTAACATACAGGATATTACATGGTTTTAAATTTAATTTGGTTACTTAGAGTGAATTTGAACTATTATATAAAACCAAAGTGACAACCATTTTTGTTAATTGGTGCCTTTGATTACAATGAACATGTTTTGATATATAACATAATACCATTTGTATTAAAAAATTATATATTCAAAATATAATATATTACATATATATATTATGGTTCAACAATAACAAAAATGGGTTCATGACCAGATTTAAAGATGATTATAGAAATTCATAAACTGTTGTCCTTAAATGTGCTAAATTAATACATCTCAAACGATGCTTTCATTCTTTTCAAATAAAATATGGGTAAAAGAGAGAAGATAATTAAATATCACATTATAATAACAATATTCTATTACATGTATGTTATTGGAGTTATCATATTATTTTGGTGAATGGAGGTGAGGAAAGAAACCAAAAGAAAAGAACATAAAAGAAAAAAGGAATTGGAAATAAGAATTGGCCTCTTGAAACTTCCTCCTCTGCGAACCAATTAAGGGGAGAGGTTTTGGTATTTTGAAGATAAAAGGGTATTTTGGATGTGGGGGAAGAAATTTGGGAGTGATTTGGGTAGAATATTGGCATGTAACAAGGCTTGATAGGTGTGGAGAGAAGAGGTAAAAATGGGTGGTATTTATAGTGGAGGGGAGGTGGGTTTTCATAATTTTTTAATCATTAGTTTATTATTTCTACACAAGACAATGAATAATATGTATTCCATTACTAAGAAGAGTAATAAATACATATTACTTCGAACCAATTGATCATAAATAAATAGATCATCATCAATGACACAATTAATATATTATTTAGCATTTATTATTTATTATCGAATTTTACTATTCATAAAAAATTACAGTATTTCAAAAAAAAACCCAAAAATTCACTCTAACCATTTTTCAATATTTATAATCCAAAAAATTAATTCCATTTTTCAAACATAATTTTATAAATATTATTAATTTAATATTTAATTAAAATAATTATTTATTATTAAAACCCAGTTTTATAACATTCATTTGCTTATTCTAAAATATCGGTACATCATATTTTTACGTGAATATTATTTTAATACTATCATAGGTAAGGTTACTATTCATTAGGGTATATCACTATTCATAAGCTTATGTACCTATTCTAAAGGGTAGGTTACTATTCACTAAAAAAATTATTTTTCCCTTATCAGACATCAAATAACTTACTGGTCACAACCATCTATGTTAGGTTTTTGAAATTCCCAACACTAAAGTAAGAATCCAATGTTCATAGGTCACTTAGAACTTAGTATTTGATTATGTTTTGTTTTCATTGGATTTTTATGAAAAACTTATGATAAGGGAATTTACATTAAAAAACCATGGGTCGTTACATTCTCATAATTTTTTTTCACTTACGTCGTGTAGTTTTTGCCTAAACCTATATATAATAAATGAGATGTTTTCCAATTAATATCCTAAATCAGTCCACATAACATGTGTGTGTATATGTTTCTTCTATGGTCTCTGAGAAATCAACAACCCAAGATACTCTACATTTGACCGCTTAACCCTAAAAACATAGGTAAATTTGGGAAATAACAAGGTGTAGAATCACTATTTATTTATTTATGTTTTAATTTACACTCCCCTTAGTTTGGATATAATTTTGATACACATAATCACTCCATTGATAAATTCTCATCTAATTTATATAAACATGATGAGGTTAATCTTAACTCAATTTTCATTCATTGACTTAAACATCCAATTCATTGGTTTTGTTTTAAAAAGAACTTGTGTGAATGTTCTATGATTGATTTACATTAAATTTCAAATCATATTGAGTGTATTGATATTTTTCGCACGTTATTATGTAATTGATTTATCCTTAATATAAGGATATTGTTTTTATAAGATATTTCATCTCAATTTGCATTCCATTGAGACTTCATTATTGTTACGCTCAAATACACTTTTATATGGTGTTAATACTGTCCTTTGGCAGATTATATCATGAATGCCTTTTTTCATGATACTATAAAGTTTTGATTAATTATCTTCCTCAATTATTTTTATTCAAGCATCTCTCATTTGGTTTGGATCTCTTTTAAAAAAACTATCATTTTAATTTTTTTTATGATTTATCCTTCTAAATCATTTTCATTAATGTACATGTTTTAAAAATGGTTTTAAGGATTTATTTATATGGAAATTAATGTTTTTAAATTAATATTTCTTTCAAATGCTTCAAAGTTTTATGGGACACTTTGATTCAAAAAAAATTCATTATTAAATGGTTTTGAAAATGGTTTGAAAAAACATTGATAATTCAAATATCTTGAAAAGATATATTGTGATTGAAATGTGGAAATGTTATCATTCCTCTATTCTTCTTTGGAATTGTTTTGGAATATGGGTGGTTTTGGGATAAACCTAGGGCGGGTGAGCCCAAGATAGCTCTCCAATGCATTGTGTAACTTGATAGAGCTAAACGTTAATGTTTCTACTATGAGATTTAGGGGATATACTGTGATTGGTATTCCAAATAAAAATATCAACATAGCTGTGAATGCTACAATGTAAGTACGTAATGTATTCGATAAGTTACCGTTATTATTTAGGATTTCTATGTGTTATTCATAAATTTTATTATTTTATAAGGTATGTTATGATTGAAAAGTATGGTTTCATTGATTAGTATTTACTGATGTGCTTATGTTTTCATTCCTTATTTTATAACCCTTACTCAGGATTTTATGCTCAAACCCTATTTTTAATTTTTTTTACAGGACCTAAAGATGAATTGGGTCAAGGATGGGATCAAGGGAAAGTCAAGCTATCTAAAACATGGAACTAGATATGAACCTTTTTTAAGAGTTTTTTATTTTATGAATGAAAGGGAAACTGAGTAGAAGTGTCTACTTTTTAATTTTTGAGATGTAATTTCATAGTTATAGAAAAATTCTATAAAACAAAAAACCTGAAAAGATCCTCAATGTGAATTATTAATTTAATTTAAGATTACATAATGTATAATTATGGGGCCGTATAATTTGCATCAGAGGTCAGTTTAGAAAACATTAGGGATTAGGAATTTTTTTTAGACACATGGTTAGTCTGTATATCTATTCATTAAGATATGTCCTTATTTTTTTAACATTTCAAGATCAAGGAATGTTTATTACAAATAGATGGAGGAATACCTCAAACTACATTCCTATATCTTCTTGATGACCTGCTTGGAATAATTATTGAAAATTCATGTCCAGATTACTCTGAAACATTTTATAACACACTACTCACTTGAAAGAAATTGTTTGAGATATCAAACACCTATGTTATACATTGATACCATCATGGATCATGTGTGGTATTTAATCAAATCTTATTTTCTAAATATTCTCATATTTTAATGATAGTTAAATATTATCACGTAATTTTCAAATATTTTACCTTATCACAATATTTTAAAGCGTATTATGATTTTGAAAAAGGTACTGAATAGGGAGACCATTAGACGACATATTTATATTTTATTTTAAAATAATGTCTTTCATCACATACTTATGGTGTTTTAAAATTTACATTGAGTGAATGTTTCAACTCAAACTTAGTTAGACTATTTTACAGAAATAAAGTTGTATTAGATGTTTTGAAATTATATGACAGACAAGATTATGTTCCGAAACTGTTTTTCTTTAATCACCCATATGGCCCATGTTGTATGAGGAGTATTTGGATAAAGGTATCAAATGATTTTGAAGGATCTCAAAATCATTTTTGTAATTCATGGACCATCTGTCTATGTGAACAAGATGAAGATGAATCCAAGAGGAAATAGTGATAAAGGTACGATGTTTTTTCTTTGGGAATAGTGTTATTTTATGGAGGTAAAAAAATTCAATATATATAAGACATAATGAATTATGATATTTAGGTCATTATGAGATGGGATGAAAATGAGAGGCATAAGACAACCATTGAGGTTAAATCATGTTATGGTTATTTTTGAAGAGTTTATCTCAGTTATGTGTATGTTATAAAACTGTATAGTTTTTGAAAAAGGAAAACACACAAACCGTGTGACAACCCGTCGTGTTTGACAAAGCTACAGGAATAGAACCCACAAATAAATGGATAGTGGGATTTATCGCCTACCACTGGACTACGTGAAGTCCCTGGTTAGAATGACTAATTATCTTTAGTTAAATGATTTAATATACCAAAAATAAGTTGGTTTGGAACCTTATGTTTTATCAAATGGATATCTTTATTATAGGAAAATGATTTATGGATTAATTTATAATGTTTATTTTGGAATTTGTTTTCTCTTTTTGGGAATCTATATACCTAAGGAAAATAGAATACTTTGGGTTTTCAATTGATGAGTAATGGTGGAATTTTATTTTGGAAGAATCCATGTTTTTATTATAGAAATATGGTGATTTAGGTTATTTATTGAAATGGTTATCATATCATAAATAATTTGGGATTTGGTTAATAACACATCAGTATGAGACTTTAAGAGTAGTCGATATTATTTGGATACAAATGTTAAGATTTACTATGGAAGACTATGTGATCAAATCCTTTTATATTTTGGGTTTTATACATAGTTTGTAATATTTTTTTGAATTTTAACTACATTTGTGTATTGAAGGGTATTTGTTGAGATTTGGGTATTGTTTATTCAATTTTGAAGATTTAGAGTAGTATTTATTTTTTATAAAAGAATATCCTTTTGGGGATTATTTGATCTTGTACTAACCATTTTGGTTTAGGATAATGTCTAAAGAAAAGGGAAATATATTGTTCATCTTTCTTTGGATTATATGTTTCTCTAGTAGTTCATTCTATCTCTTTAGGTGTAACCAATTAATCTTGAATCTCATCACATGGAGAAAAGATGACTTTTTTGTAGAAAGTTATTAAAGGATGAAACTCTACTTGAAAAGTTAGTATATTTCTTTATGTAATTAGTCAATATCATAAATATATTCTCCAAAATTATTAAATGAAACTTTAAACCAAAACATTATTCGTTTACTTTTCCTATTATGAAAACCAATGGCCGTTTAACCTATCACAAGTTTGTGCTTTTCTAATGGTTAACATTCTCATAATCATGTTTTCTATCAATCTCTATCAAAACATTAAATTTAGTTTCTCCTCCATATCCATGTTTTCAAGGAATCAAAGTATGGGTTATATCAGTTGACCATTGTACTTATCTTTATTTATTTTAATTTAATATATTTATTGACTCTTTTTCCGATGTGGGACTTTCCATTATGTTTTCGAGCCCAATTTTAAAATTTCCAGGACACAATTCCCAAAATGGGGGAAGGATGTAACATCCCATGTAAATAAATAATATGATGTTATCATGTTTATTGTTAGTTTTTAATTAAATAATAATGTTACTTTAAAGGATATTCTATTTTCGATGGCATACCCAACACACAATTATGGGTTTCTCCGAAACTTCATGTTGCAAACAGGGGCGATGCATACTGAAAAATAATAATATAATATTATTTCAAAAGGTAGTTAATGCCTAGCCATTGTATTGGTGGGAATGAACATGACTATCTGAAATATGATTAAAAATGTTTGTTAAATTTTTTCACATATATCCAATAAATGTTATATTATTAAAATGTGAATAAATTCAATTTTAAGCATAAACATTCTAATATTATTTAAAAGGTTGATTTACCACCTTTTGATGAAGAAACCATTTTAAATCTAGTTTTTGTCAAATTTATATGATCTATTTGACAAAATAACATTATTATTTATAATTAGGACTTCAAAATTTCTATGGATGAAATTTTGGTATTTTTCTGATAATGTTCATTTTTTAATCAATAGTGAAAAGTACTACATTTTTATTCAAAACTTCCTTTTAATCTAATTATTTTTATAGTTACAATAGTATTTTAATTAGTTTTAATGATTAATTGGAATATATTTTTACAATTTAATCCAATGTTGGTTATTTTATGTAAATTCACTCTTTAATTTAACATAAAAAAGTGTCAATCTTTTGATAGATATTATTTATTAAAAACACGCTATTTCTTTTGACAACTGAAATTAATTTTAAAATAATTTCTAACACATCTATGTTCCAAATTTGGAAAAATATATTCTATATTTTGAATCAATAGATCCAAATTGGGGGATTAGGTAACTTTTATTTTGATAAATTATGATTATTTACATCAGTAAACATTTTATTTACCATGGTTAAAAGGAAAATATGGTAAATAAGGGAAAAAAATAATATTATAATAACATTAAATTACCCTAAAACGTATCCAAATTATAATGGTTGATACATGTGTGACAATGGTCATCCTTGGGTCGTTTTTTGGACCCCGTGGATTCATTTAGGAATGATAATGATAGTTTTTATTAATAAATTTTAAATGAAGCCAAAAATTACATAAACATAATCTTTTAGTAAATCAATTTTTACATGGGGTTATGTATTTTATCTCTTCAACTATAAAAATTAATTTAAAATCTATAATTATTTCCTATATCATGGTATTTTATTTATAATTTTTAGACATTAAATAAATAAAATTATTTTTGACACAATGATGACGTAGGGATTACCTTATTAATAAATGCTTTAAGAAAATGAAATTATAAAATATTAAAAACTATCCAAAAACCGTTAAAATTCTTATTAGATGATTTTATTTTGAAAAATAGTCATCTTATATTTGTATTTATAGAGTTTTGGACTTTTTAAAACTAAAAAGAATTTTATAATAAAATAATGTTTTCAACCATTCTTAAAGAGCCCCTCCTCCCCCTTATAAAAGGTCTTCAACTCTAACCCATTACTCACACCTCTCAAGATACCTGGATCATCCAAACTCTATCCAATTAATCTCCTTACACCCCTCTATTACTCTGAGAATCATTCCACTAGGCATAAGGCAATTATAGTAATCCTTTTTGTTCAATCCAAGGGGAGATACGTGGTTTAAAGGTAACGTCTTCTCTTTAAGTTATTTTCTTTTATTTTACTTACTCATCACCCAAAATTTTGTTTATTACATTATTTTATAAAAACAATTTTATCCTCAATATAGTAGGTTTTTTTTAATTCAACTATCCGAACTACACATCCACACACCTCCATATAATGGATACAAACATACTGTTTTTTGGACGATGAACTACTGCCTCAAGAAACAATGAAGGTTCAAATATCTCCATCCACATATCATGGTGGACATTATGATGGAACTGTATTAATATGTGGTATATATTGTCTCTATACTTCTTTTTTTCATTTGTATCATAACTTTATGGTTTCCATAATTGGTAAACGCGATAATTTCATTTGAGGATGTACGGACTACCGCCCCCTCAAAGTGATATGACTCGTTCATGCCATACATGGAACGTATAATGGATGAAGTTACTGAAATTATTTATGATATTATACTGGAATTATAATATACCTATTTATCATTATGTTTTCATTCCATTAAATGCGAAATAAAAATGAAAGTAGCGTTCATGCAGTACGTATGACTTATCGTCTCCAGGAACAATGTATTTCATTTCTTACCTCCAAATGTTATGTCCTATTATAAATAAATATATATTCTAGATATGTATGACAAATATGATATCTAAATCATGAATATAATTAGGGATATAATGGACTTTTGACTACCAAAACAACTTGTAATTATAAGAAGTTAATTTTGACTCAAGTACTAAATATCGACAAAACGACAGTTTTAAACATAAATGATTACATAATATTTATAACATGGTAATAAGTGATATAAAAGAAATAATAAACTTGAAAAATGTTCTTAATAAAGTATAAATTAACTTTATTTTATTATTCCGGAGATTAAAGATCAAACGGGTCATGTCCGACTGGAGGTAACACGTTTCTTATCTCACTTTTAATTTCATGAGATTTACATTGTTCACCACTCATTTATTGCATGTGCTGTATTGTATACTTCCATTTGATATATATTATCATTATTCTATTTATAATCATGTTATTATTTGATTAATTTTGTGGTTATTAACTTTTGAACTTATGATTCGATTGATTACAATGTGGTAAGGGGTTTTCATATCACTTTTTATTCCCATGAGATTGATGGTATATTTGCCACTATTTCATTTTGTGTGGTGAATAAAATTCACATGATTGTATTATTTGTGTAATATACTTAAATTTATGGGAATTTAAAACTTCATTGTATTATCCTTCTTTCATGTGGTGTATGTTTTGTAAGTTACCAAATTCGTAAGGGAACTTTTTAACCCAATATCCATTCCTTGGGTGAATATTATAATTCTTAATTATGTCATGCTATGATTATATGTGGAATCCATGTTTATTTATTTATGTGGTAATTTAAACTCCTATCTGTTTGGATATACATTTGATACACAAAATTACTCCATTGACAAATTCCCATGTCATTTATATGAACATGATAAGGGTAATCATGACTCAATTGCAATTCATTGAGTTAAACATCCATGTCGTGGGTTTTGTTTTCAAAAGTACATGTGTGAATTTCCTATGATTGATTCACATTGAATATACAATAATATTTAGTGTATTTATATTTTCACTCATTTTTATGTAATTTATTTATCCTCAATTTAAGGATGGAGTTTTTATAAGGGATTGCATCTCAGTTTACATTCCATTGAGACTTAATTGTTTTTATGCACCAATTCACTTTTATATGGTGTTAATAACGTCCTTTGGAATATTATATCATAAATCCCTTTATTTTCATGATATTATAATGTTTTGATTAATGTTATTCCTCAATTATTTGTATTCAATCGTCTCTAATTTTTTTAAGAACTCTTAAACTAAAATATCATTTTAAATGTTTTAAAGATTTATTCATATAAATTATTCCCATTAATGTCCATGTTTTAAAAATGGTTTTAAGAATTTATTTATATAAAAATTAATGTTTTGAAATTAAAATTATATTAAAATTATTTAATGTGGTATGGGAAACATTAATTCAAAAATCTCTTTATTAAATTTTTTATATGGTTTTGAAAATGGTTTGATAAAGAATTAATTATGTCAATATCATGAAATGGTATATTGTGATTGAAATGTGGAAAATTTATCTTTAATTTATGCTTGTTTTATGTGTTTTTGATCATGTTATATTTATTGGGAAATGTTTACATATATGGGGGGTTCTGGGATAAACTTAGGGCAGGTGAGCCCAAGATAGCTCTCCAATGCATTGGGTAACATAAAGGAGGTAAACGTTAATGTTTCTCCTAAGAGATTTAGGGAATATACTATGATGGGTATCCCAAATGTAACTTCATACGTAGCTGTGAATGAAACAATGTAAGTATGTTATGTATTCCATAAGTTACCTTTATTATATATGATATCTGTGTGTTATTCATACATCCTATAATTTCATAAGTTATGTTAGGATTGAAAATTATAGTTTCATTGATTTGTATTTATTTATGGTATAATGTTTTCATTACTTATTTTACAACACTTATTGAAATTTTCATGCTCATCCCATGTTTTGAAATTTTTTCACATGACCTAAAGATGAATATGGTCTAGGATGGGATCGAGGAAAAGTCATGTTGTTTAAAACATGGAACTAGACAATACTCTTTTTTCAAGAGTTTTCAATTTTATGAAAAAATGGAAACTTATAAGAAGTGTTTACATTGTAATTTGTGAGATGTAATGTAATAGTTATGGCCTATTTATCTGAAACACTAAACCTGAATAGATCCTCAATATGAATTATTAATTTAATTTAAGATTACGTATTGTTTAAGGATGGGGACTTATAGTTGGTATCAGTGGTCCGTTTAGAAAACTTTAGGGATTATGAGTTTTTTTTTAAACATGGTTAGTCTCTATATCTATTCTTTAAGTTAAAAACTTATTTTGTAACTTTTCAAGATCATGTAAAGTTTGGTACAAATGGAAGGAGGATCTCAAACGACATTATTTTCTCTTCCTAATCAATTTCCTGCTATAATTATTACAATGTCATGTCCAAATGACTCTAAAACATTTTCTAACACACAACACACATGAAAGCAATTGTTTGATATATCAAACACCTCCATCGTACCTCGATACCATCGTGGATCTTGGGTTGTATTTAATCAAACCATAATTTATCAATATTCTCATATTTTCAAGAAAGGTAAATATTATCAAGGCATTTCAAAATATTTTAACTTATCACAAGATTATGAAGCATATTATGATTTTGAAAAAGGTGATAAAGAATTATACCTTTGTGAAAACTATTTATATTTCATTTAAATTATATTCTTTCAGCACATACTTATGGTATTTTTAAAGGACCATTGATTTAATGTTTCAACTCAAACTCGATCAGACTATTTTATATAAATTATGTTATATCTGATGTTTTTAAATTATATGACATACATGATTTTTTTTTCAAAACTGTTTTTCTATATTCATCTATATTACCCATGTTGTACGAGGTGTATTTGGATAAAGGAAGTAGATGATTTTAAAGGATATCTAAATCATTGTTGCAATGCATAGACCATCGATCCACATGAACAAGATGACGATGAAACCATGTGGATATAAATATCAAGGTACAATGTTATTTCGTTGGGAATAGTGTTATTTTATAGTAGTAAAAAAATTCAATATATATAAGACAACATGAATTAAGATATTGAGGTCATAATGAGTTGGGCTAAAAATGAGAGGAATAATAAAACCATTGAGGTTAAATCATGTTATGGTTATTTTTGGGGATTTTATCTCATTTTTTAGAATATTATAAAATTCTTTAGTTTTTGAAAAAGGGAAACACATAGACCATGTGACAACCCGTCATGTCAGACAAAGATGGGGGAATTAAACCCATAACCAAAGTGTGATTGGGATTTATTGCCCATCAACGGACTACGTAAAGTCCCTAGTTGGTATGACTTATTCTTTCAAGATAAATGATTTTATTGATCAATAATAAGTTGATTTGGGATACTATGTTTTATTAAATAGATATCATTAGTATAGGAAAATTATTTTGGGATTATGTGATGATGGTTATTTGGGAAGATGTTGTTTCTTTTTGGGAAACTATATGCCTAAGGAAAATTGAACACTTAAGGATTTCAATTGATGAGTAATGGTAGAATTTTATTTTGGTAGAATCTATTTTTCTATTATGGATATATGGAGATTTGGGATATTTATGGAAATGATTATCATGTAATAGAGAATATGTGATTTGGTTAATAATACTTCAGTATGAGACTTTAAGAGTATTCGATGTTATTTGGAGATAAATGTTAAAATTTACTATAGAATACTATGTGATCATATCCTTCTAAATTTTGGGTTGTAGAATTTTTGTATTATTTTAATGAATTTTAAGAACATTTGTATATTTAATGGTCATTTTAAAGATTTGGGTATTGTTTATTCAATTTTAGAGATTAATATTAGTATTTCATTTTTATATAAGACTATCCTTTTTGGAGATTATTTGATTTTTTACTAACCATATAAGTTTTGGTTAATCTCTATAGAAAATAGAAATATATGGTTTATAATTTGTGGATTATGTGATTCTCTAGAAGTGAATTCTAGAACATAAGGTGTGACCAAGTCATCTTCAATAATCATCGTTTGGAGAAATGTTGAGTTTTTGTTAGAAACTTATTAAGGGATGAAACTCTACTTGAAAAGTAAGTGTATTTTCTTATAAACTTATTCAATATCATAAAAATATTCTCCAACATTATTAAATGAAAAATTAAACATAAAAATAGTCTATTTACTTTTACTATTGTGAAACCAAAGATGTTTAACCTATCACAAGTTTGTGGTTTTCTGGTGGTTAACAGTCCCCTTATCAAGTTTTCTATCACTCTCCATTAGAACTTGACATTTAGTTTCACATCCATATCTAGATTTTCATGGAATCCTAGTAAGGGTTATCTTAGGTGACCTTTTTTACTTTTCTTTATTTATTTTAATGTGATAGATTTATAGTCTATTTTTCTGATGTGGGTCTTTTAATTATGTTTCGACGCCCAATTTTAAAATTCTGAGGACATACTTTCCAAAAGGGGGAAGTATGTAACATCTCAAATAAATAAAGAATACGATATTTTAATATTTATTCATAGTTGTGAATTAAATATTAATTTTACTTTAGACTGGATTCTATGTTCGATGGCGTACCTGATAAGCAACAATGGGTTTATCTGAAATCTCATGTTGCACACAGGGGTGAGTCCTACTAAAAATAATAATATAATATTATTTTAAATTGTAGTTAATTCCTAGATGATGTATTATTATGAATGAATAGGAATAACTAAAATATTATTATACATGTTTGTTAATTTTATTTACATTTATCAAATAAAATTTAGAAGCTTAAAATTTGAACGATTCCAATTTTAAGCATAAACATTCTAATGTTCTTTAAAAGGTCGATTTTCTGCCTTTTGATGGGGAACCCTTATTAGATCTAGTTTTTGTCACTTTTATATGTTATATTTGACAAAATAATATTATTTTATTGAATTGGGTTTTCAAAATTTACTTTGGATGAAATTTTGGTATTTTTATGATAATGTTCATTTTTTAATTAATAGAAAAAAATACAACATTTTAATTCAAAAAAACTTTTAGTTTAATTTATTTATATAGATAGAATATTGTTATAATAATTTATAAAGTTTAATTGGGATATATTTTTACAATTTAATACAATGTTTTTTTTGGAAGTAATTTCACTCTTAAATTGAACATAAACACCTGTCAATCGTTTGATAGATATTATTTCTTAAAAATACGATTACTGTTTTGAGAACATGAATTAATTTTAAACTAATTTCTGACACTTATATGTTTTGAATTCGAATAAATTGATAACATATTTGGAATTAGGAGGCCCAATTTGTGTGAAAATTTGTCTTTTATTTTTAGTCATAAGGAATATTTACTTTTGTAAATATTTTAATTACCATGGTTAAAAATTAAATCTGGAAAATAATGGATAAAAATAATATTATGATAATATTAAATTACCATGAAACGTGTCCTAATACTATTTTATGATACACTTATTACCATGGTCATCTTTGGGTTCATTTTGGGACCCCATGGAGCCACTTAGGAGTGATAATGACCCATTATATTAATTAATTTATAGTAAATACAAAAAATAAATAAACATATATCTTTTAGTAAATTAATTTTTACATGATGTTATATAAGATATCTCTTTGACTATAAATATTAATTTGAAATTTAAAATTATGTCTTACATCATGGTATTTTATTTATACTTTTTATACATCAAATAAATTAAATTATTTATGACATAATGATGATGCAGTGATTACCTTATTAATAAATGATTTAAATAAATGAGATTATAAAATTTAAAAAACTCTAAAAAACCTGTCAAATCCTTATAGTATGATTTTATTTCGAACAGGAGTCATCTTAGATTCTAATTTAATGAGTGTTGGACATTTTGAAAAAGAAAATTAGTTTATAATAAATTAATATTTTCATACATTCTTAATGAGCCCCTCTTTCCCCTTAAAAATAGCCATCACCTCTAACCCATTACTCACAACTCTCATGCCCCTTAACTCATCCAAACTCTAACCAATTAAGATCCCTAAATCCATCAATTCCTTTTTTAATCCTTCCCTTAGGCAGAAGGCAATTCATGTAAACCTTTTGTTTCAAACCAAAGGGAGATACCCGATTTAAAGGTAACATATTCTCCTAACTTATTTATTTTTATTTTACTTATTCAACCAAATAAACTCACTTTATTCCTTTATTTTATAAAAACCCCAGTATCCCCAATATACTATGTTGTTTTTATGAGAATTATTCTAACTAAACTTCCACAAACCTCCATCCAATGGATACGAACATACTGTTTCTCTAGACGACAAACTGTTGCCTAACAAAATGATGATTGTTCAGATATATCCAACCACCTATCATAGTGTCCATTATAATGGAACTGTAATTATATGTGATATATATTATATTTATATTTTATATATACTTCTTTATTTTTCATTTATTGTAAACCATTATGATATCCATATTGGGTAAACGCGATAATTTCATTTGAGGAAGCGCAGAATACCGCCCCCTAAAAGTGATATGACTCATTCATGCCATACCTGGAACATATAAAAGAAGGAATTTAATGAAACTATTTATGATATTATACTGGAATTATAATATACCTTTGTATCATTAATTTTTCATTCCATTAAATATGAAATAAAAATGAATGTAGCGTTCATGCGTACGTACGGCTTACAATCTCCATGAACTGTGCATTTCATTTCATACCTCCAAATGTTATGTACTATTATAAATAAATATATATATTAGATATATATGGTATATGTGATATCTAAATAATGAATATAATTCTAGATATAATGTAATTTTTACCTCATGAACAACATGTAATTATAAGAAGTTCAGTTTGGATCAAGTAGCAAATATCGACAAAACAATGTTTATAAACATAAATTATTACATAATGTTCATAACATAGTAATAAGTGATATAAAAGGGATAATAAAAATTAAAAATTTTATTAAACAAGTATAAATTAACTTTTGTTTATTATTCAAGTGATTAAATAATGAGCGAGTCAAGTCAGACATTATGTAAAGGGTTTATTATCTCACTTTTAATTTTGTGAGATTTCCATTATTCGCCGATTATTAATTCCATGTGACATATTTTGTACTACCATTTGATATATATTATAATTATTACAATTATATTCATGGTATTATATGACTCATTTAGTGTTTATTAACTTTTGGACATATGACTCGATTTATTACAATATGGCAAGGAGTTTGCATCTCACTTTTTATTCCCATGAGATTCATTCTATATTTGACACTATTTCCTTTTGTGTGGTGTATGTAATACCCATGATTGTATTATTAATGTAATATAGTTTAATTTGTGGGTTGTTACATCATCGTTGTATTTTCCTTCTTTCATATGGTGTATGTTTCACATGTTACCAAATAAGTAAGAGAACTTTTTAACCCAGTTTCCATTCCTTCTGTTAATCTTCAAATTCTTAATTATGTCATGCTATGATTATGTGTGGAATCACTATTTTTTATTTATGTTTTAATTTCCCATACCCTTTGTTTTGATATAATTTTGATACAAAAAATCACTCCATTGATAAATTCTCATGTCATTGATAATAACATGAAAAGGGTAATCTTAACTCAATTTTCAATCAGTGAGTTAAACATCCAAGTCATTAGTTTTTTTTAAAAACATGTGTGAATTTCCTATGATTGATTTAAAATGAATATCATGTCATATTAATTTTATTTATATTTATCACACATTATTATGTAATTAATATATCCTTAATCTAAGGATACAGTTTTTATAAGGTATTTCGTCTCAATTTACATTCCATTGAGACTTCATTGTTGTTATGAACCAACTCACTTTTATGTGGTGTTAATACTATATTTTGGCATATTTTATCATTAATCCATTTATTTTCATGATATTATAACATTTTGGTTAATGTTATTCCTCAATTATTTGTATTCAAGAGTCTCTCATTTGGTAAGGGACTCTTTAACTAAAATATCGTTTTCAATGTTTTAATGATTTATTGTAACACCCCGAGATTTTATGGAAAATATTCTTTTCATTAATGTCTTGTGTTGTACGCTACACCAAAAGGAGATTGAAAAACACACATCATTGACTTGCCTTTCATTACATGCAATCACGACCTTCCTCGATAGGGTGTGTAGTACGCAATACCGAGTTTCACTAAACAACGATATGCTATTAAAATATTATTAAAACGAGCCTTTATGAATAGTAATAACCACTTTTTGAAATTTTGTAAATTTTATTTTTCAAAATGGACTTCATTTTTGGATTCAGAATATCAAAATTATCTTAGGGTGAAATTTTGGTACTTTTCGGATAACTTTAATATTCTGATGAATAGTGAAAATTACTAAATTTTAATTAAAAAGAAATTTTTTAATAGAAACAATTAATATTGATAAATTATTAATTTGAGTGGTTTTAAAGTATATTTAAAATATATTTTTACAATTTAATACAATGATGGTCATTGGATGTAATTTCACATTTAAACCAGTTATAAACAGGTGTCAATCTTTTGATAGTTATTATCTCTTAAAAACACGCTATTTGTTTTGACGACGAGAACTAATTTTTAAATTAATTAATACAACTGATATGTTCTGAATTTGGTAAAATAGACATCATTTTTTAATTCTTAATATCAAATATAGCTTAGGCCTAATTTTTGTTATTTTTCTGAAAACATTCAATTTTTGTTGAATAGTGAAACCACTAAGTGGTAGTTAAAAAAACTGAATTTTTCATAAAACTTAATTTTACCGCTTTTGTGAGTGGAATTTAGAAAATCCGAGAGACACGGTTAATATCAAGGACTAAAATGTGGTTCAATGAGATTAAAATAATTTTTGGTGAATAGTAACTTTTTACTTTTTTTTACGACAGTTAAAAGTAAATAGGGTAATTAAGGGTAAAAATGATATTATCATTACCCTAACACATATCATAATTCTATTGGACAAATGTAATTTGACCAAAAACAAACTTAGGAATAAAATATGACCATTTAGGCCCACTTGGATTAGATTAGGACATTTATTATTAATTTATTTAAAGAAGGGTTAAAATAGTTAAAATCAAAGTTTAATAACTAAATCATTCCTAATAAGGGGTTATATATAAGATAAATTCGACTATAAATATTCATTAGAAAGATTAAAAGATTTAAAACATAATTGTATTTTATTTGTAATTTTTAGACATTAAATAATTTAATTTATTTATGACACAAAAATGATGCAGTAATTATCTTATTAATAAAATATTGACATAATTGATGTTATAAACACCAAAATAAATGTAATTTGAGACTTTTTATGAATTACACTAATTTTCTAGATTAATATGACGTGTTAGTATTTATGTAATTAATGTTTTTTGAACTAATAATTCTGTTATTATTTTCACAAAAATTAATTACTAAATAGTGTCAAAATTGACATAAAATAGTTTTAAAAAAAATATTATATTAGTAATTTTTATTTTATTCCTAAAAACCAAAAGTTCGGCCAAATGACTTAGATAAGGTTATATATATTAATAATAAACAACTTGGGGTTCGTTTGGATTGATATAATATGTTTATTAACCTTATAGTATAAGAACACAAGAAGACATGGTAAAAGTAAAATTATTTAACTTAATGTTAAATCTACATGATAAGGTTAAAATAGGAATCTAAACTTGTATAAATTCTATTGGATGAGAGGATATAGACCCATACCCATCTTAGCCTCTAAATAAATCAATTTGGAGCTATTTAAAACCAAACATGACTTCATAATAAAATAATATTTTCAGTTATTTTAAAGGTGCCCCTCTCCTCCCTTATAAAAGGGAACCTCCTCCCTCTCTTCCTCACACCACTTTGATCCTTCAAGCTCGGCAAACTCCTGTTACTTTCTCCTCTACACTTCCCAAGAGACATCCTAGAGGTCCTGGTCTTCTTCAAAGACCAATTTATTTCCCTAAAAGAAGGTCTCAAAGAAGCACTTCAAAGAAGAGGTAATGTCCGTTACCGATTCTTTCATCTTTATTTCTTCTTCAACTTCTTCTTCTTTAGTTGTTTCATTATGAAGTAATAACATCAGTATCACTAATATACGGATATTTTATTATAAGTATGAAACAACCCTATTTCACCATCTATCCATCCTACGGAAAATGAAATCACCGCGCGTGTGTACGTACGGAATACCGTCTCCACACCGTGGTGTAATCTATTGTCCACCACCACCATACTTGGATGGGTATAATGGTGTAAATAATATCTATATATGATTATTTTAAAGTGATATTTATTCTGAAATATTATACATACAATCCAATACAATTCCACGATCATGAGAATGATATCATCGCTCGTGCGTACATACGGACTACCGTCTCCCCGACGCGATGAGATTTATTCTCCACGTTAACCATTCATGAATGATTATAAAGTATATATAATGAGTAATCATGAAATATATGACATAATAATGATACTGGATTTATGATTATATATATGTATTTCATCTACTTAATTACATTCAACTAATAAGAAAAAAACAGCGTTCATGCGTACGTACGGTCTACCGTCTCCATGAACGGTGTATTTCATTCCATTTACTGATCTATTATATATATATATATATATTCTGAATATATGTTATATTTAAATCATGTTTTATATTCTGAAATTATGTAATCATGATCTAAGTAATAATATGAATAATTACAAGTCAAAACACGGACGAAAAATGAAACGATTTTACCCAAAACACTCTTTAACATAGAATTTACAAAAGAACAGGTAATATAAAGCCATAAGTGAACCATATATGATATCATAACAATGATTATGATTCTGGAGTAAGTCAATGACATTATTTAAATCATTATACAGGAGTACCAGACACATACGAAGCAAATCAGACCTAAGGTAAGGGACATATTACAATCTCATTTTTATCTGAGATTGTTTATACTTTGGCATTTACTGGGGTATATTTTATCATCCACATCCATTTTTCCTCAATATGTAATATTATTTCCATTCACCTACAATTTTTTAAATCCTATTTTACCCTTTGGTGAGTTTTTAGTAAAAGATATTAAAGGAATCTTTTGTCATTTTTCGTACGATGTACTTTTTTGACTTTTCCGACAAAAGTACGAGAAGAATGTTTTTTTAACTTATATGGCATGAATGGAATTTTAAAACATTATTTCCAAGAAGATTCCTTTAAAAGTTTTCAAGTTTATTTTTAATCAACTTATTTTAAAATTGTAAGACATGTTAAGAAATGAAAAATGTTTTTGAAGTAGAAAGGATATTTTTCTCAAGAATGGAGTTCAAGAGTTTAATCAATATTATTTTCAATCTAAGAAAATATAGGGTTATATTTCTATCCCTATTATTACATATATTTTATTATGTTGTGGTGGAAATATTTTTATTAATTCCTTTATCTTATATGAATTGTTTTATGATATCACGATGTTTAAGATTCCCATTTTTATTACATGGGTTATGTTATGATGTATGGTTTATGATTTTGTGGCACACATAAGAATGGTATCATTAAGAGATGGGTTGGACCTATATATCCCTCCAATGCATTGGGTAAAGATTTTATATCTCATGAGATAGAAATGGCTGGAATGGTAGGTTATACCAGTTCAATGAAATATGACTGAAACGAGGAGTGAACTCTGTTCAGAAAGGGACTTTGTCCATTAAGATAGTCTTGGAAATGAGTCTTGACTAATAAGAAATGATTATCTATGATTATGTGTGTATGAAACAATGTTTAATGTTTGAATTTATGATTATTGGGATTACATTTCACTACTATGATTTATCGCATGTTATGAAATTATGATCTCTTTTGCAGGTCAAGATTTCCAAAAGATATGTTCTTATGAATATGACGTGATTGATATTTCTTTTGTTTACCCTTATTGAGAATTTGAGCTCACCGTTTTATGTTTTCTTTTCCCCAGGGCATAAAGAAAGGATTTAGGTTTAAAAAAAAGAAGATCTTTATAGGAGATGTTGAAGATCTTTCATCACGATTAGAAGATTATATTTCGAGTTTCCAAAGACACTAAACTCTTACAGTCCTTGTGTGTGTGTTTTTGTTATGTACTAACTATTCCGAAAAAGTAATGTAATGTCAATGTACGTCAGGCTTCAGGTCTCTAAAGTTGGTGTCAGAGGAAAGGTTTAGTCAGCCTTTGGAAAAACTAGGATGCGAAAACTTTAGTGAGATCCCTAGAGATATTTCTAAGCTATGTCTAGGGATGTCCCTAAGGATAAGTATACGTATATGATATAGTCCTAGAACTATTCTAACAATCATAGAATTTAACCTAAGATGTTAGATATTGAGGATACTCCCCCTTTATTATGTTGTTTTCCCTAGCATGATTTTTTCCTCTCACACTATTCTTTTTGGGTTTTAGACGATGGATAGAACCCGAAGGAACCGTGTTGATCAATGTAATGGACAATGAAATGATTATCCTCCTGAACAAACAAATGTTATGGGAGATGGAGTGCAAAATGTTATTGCTATACGTTCACAAGCTATGAATCATTCTGGACTTCCAAATGAGTAGAGAAGGGAACAACATTCTATTGAGTCCTTCATGAGGCAACACCCACCTTCTTTCAGCAGGTATACTGATCCATTAGTTGCTGAACAATGGATTAGTACAACTGAAAATATATTTTCGGTTCTTCAATGTTCTGAACATGATAAAGTCATCTTAGAAGTGTATCGTTTAGAAGGTGATTCTGATCAATGGTGGAATCTTATTAAGAATACGAGGCAAAGGGATTAAATTGAGTCCATGGAATGGGACGAGTTCAAGAACTTATTTTTCAATAAGTACTTCCCTCATATTCTTCGAACAAAGATGGAGAAGGAGTTTCTTGAACTAAAGCAAAAGGATGATGAATCTGTTGGTGTATACGAAGAGAATTTTACAAGGTTTGCAAGGTATGCATCTGGCTTTATCATCCAACCTAAATGTAAAGTTGATCGATTTTTCAGTGGCTTAAAACCAAATCTTTAAATGGCATTATCTATAAGAGAATTTAGTAGCTATGAAGAAATTTTGTGTTGTGCTATCAAGGTAGAAATGGATGTTGGTGTTACTTATCCATCTAGTAGTTTTGACAAGAAACGAAAGATGGAGTTCAAGGAGAAATCTCAGAATAATGGTGAAAAGAAGATGAATGATTCCTTATGCTCAATGTGAGGAAAGAAGAATGGTGGAGATTGTCTTAAAGGGACAAGTAAATGTTTCAAATGTGGAAAGGAAGGTAATCGGGCGTTTGAATGCTGCAATGATGGGAAGAATATGTCTAATGATGCAAACAAGGGAAGGGATACACAGAATGAACCTACTACACTTCAATGTTTCAAGTGCAAGGAGATGGGACATTATGCCAATAAATGCCCTAATCCAAGGGTTAGTGATGATCGACATGAGCAACCACTTAAGGCAAAGGACAAAGGGAAGTCACATGCGATCACCATTGGTGATGTTGAATATGACAACGATGTTGTGGAATGATTAAGTGTTTATGTAATGGGATTCTAAAATAATGTTGAGTATTGGAATATTTATGTATTGGTCTATTGTGGTCTTTAATAATTTTAAACAGGTAACCATGGAAAGTGATTGAGATATTTTTGGAAAAAAGCTGATATGTGTATAATGATGGGAAAACGAGAAAATGACATATTTGACAGTATTCATGAGCTCATGATTGATATAAGGACTAAGTGATATCATGGTTTGAGTATATAGAATTTTGAGGATTTTGGTATATGGAAAGTGTTAACTTTTTACTCCATTAATGTTTTCCCTAATGTTCAATGGGTATTCATTTTTCATGAGAATACGTGATTAAGGCCTTCGAATGTTTGGAATGTGACCAACAAGACATATCTCAAGATATACGGGGATCAACGATGGTATTAACATGCTTGTTATTCGAACACTTTGGTAATCATTTTCACTATAATATGAGATTGGACAGCAGTATTATGGATAAGTTTAAAGATTGGAATGGACAATGTTGGACATAAGTTAGTATTGTTTATGGATAAAAGTTTTTTTCGATATTATTGATGGGATGTTATAGTAATGTAGTTTTAGAAAAAGGACAACCTGCAGGACGGGCGACAGCCCATCGCGTCAGACAAGGCTATGGGAATCGAACCCACAACCGAAGTGTGACTGGCCTTTATCGCCTACCACTGGCCTACAGGAAGTCCCTGGTTAGTAAAAACTAGTTTTATTTTATTATGCGGTATGATATATGAAGTATACGTTCATTTTTGGAATCGTATACGATTAACTTCACCATAGATGGTCTTATGTATTTTTGATAACTTCTGTAACCTTTTGTTTGAGAAAGATGGAATGACTCATCATTCTATCACATGATCTGCTAACACTTCACGAATGAAAAATCCGAATTCATTTATTTAAGAGTTGAAGTGGAAATTGTCCAAATAATGACCAACGGTGACACAGTACCAAAATCACGAAGCAATTTCTTCTAATTCCAATTTCATCAACTTTAGGGAAATGATCCTGAAAACAAAAAATGTTTTCCTAGTGCTCTTATATCTGATGAATTAGATGGTACCTTAGATCATCACAAATTTATGGCTTTGTGATTGCTGGATTTTCCATAGCCATGTTCTCTACCACTCTCCATCAGAACATGATGGTTAGATTTCTCTTCCATATCCATATTTTCACCTATGTGGAAACCCAGTGATTAGTTTATTTGGGTAACCGTTACGTTTCATACTTTATTTTTTAAAGAATGGTTTTGGTATTACTTTTTACGATGTGAGTTTCTATTAAAGAAACTTTCAATTAGTAAACCATTTATAACCCCGACATATTTCGAGGGCGAAATTCATTTTAAGGGGGGTAGAATGTAACACCCCGAGATTTTATAGAAAATATTCTTTTCATTAATGTCTTGTGTTGTACGCTACACCAAAAGGAGCTTTCACAACACACATCATTGACTAGCCTTTCATTACATGCAATCACGACCTTCCTCGATAGTGTGTGTAGTACGTAATACCGAGTTTCACAAAATAACGATATGCAATTAAATTATTATTAAAACTAGCCATTATGAATAGTAATAACCACTTATTGAAATTTTGTAATTTTTTTTTTCAAAATGGACTTCATTTTTGGATTTGGAATATCGAAATTAGCTTAGGGTGAAATTTTGGTACTTTTCGGCTAACTTTCATTTTCCGATGAATAGTGAAAATTACTAAATTTTAATTAAAAACAACCTTTTTAATCGAAATAATTAATAGTGATAAATTATTAATTTGAGTGGTTTTAAATTATATTTAAAATATATTTTTACAATTTAATACAATTTTGGTCATTGGATGTAATTTCACATTTAAACGAGACATAAACAAGTGTCAATCTTTTGATAGTTATTATCTCTTAAGAACACGCTATTTGTTTTGACGACGAGAATTAATTTTTAAATTAATTAATGCAACTGATATGTTTTGAATTTGGTAAAATAGACATCATTTTTGAGTTCATAATATCAAATATAGCTTAGGCCTAATTTTTGTTATTTTTCTGAAAACTTTCAATTTTTGATGAATAGTGAAACCACTAAGTGGTAGTTAGAAAAACTGAATTTTTCATAAAAATTAATTTTACCGCTTCTGTGAGTGGAATTTCGAAAATCCGAGAGACACGGTTAATATCAAGGACTAAAATGTGGTTCAATGAGATAAAAATAATTTTTGGTGAATAGTAACTTTTTACTTTTTTTTACCACGGTTAAAAGTAAATAGGGTAATTAAGGGTAAAATTGATATTATCATTACCCTAACCAATGTCCTAATTCTATTGGACAAGTTTAATTAGACCAAAAACAATCTTAGGAATAAAATATGACCATTTAGGCTCACTTGGATTAGATTAGGACATTTATTATTAATTTATTTAAAGAAGGGTTAAAATAGTTAAAATCAAAGTTTAATAACTAAATCATTTTTAATATGGGGTTATACATAAGATAAATTCGGCTATAAAAATTCATTAGAAATGTAAAAAAGATTTCATACATAATGGTATTTTATTTGTAATTTTTAGACATTAAATAATGTAATTTATTTATGACACAAAGATGATGTAGTAATTATCTTATTAATACAATATTGACATAATTGATGTTATAAACACCAAAATAAATGTAATTTGAGACTTTTTTTGAATTACACTAATTTTATAGATTAATATGACATGTTAGTATTGATCCAATTATATTTTTTCGAACTAATAATTCTGTTATTATTTTCACAAAAATTAATTACTAAATAGTGTCAAAATTGACATAAAATAGTTTTTTTTAAAAAATATTATATTAGTAATTGTTATTTTATTCCTAAAAAATCTAAGGTTTGGCCACATGACTTAGATAAGGTTATATATATTAATAATAAACAACTTGGGGTTCGTTTGGCTTGATATAGTATGTTTATTAACCTTATAGTATAAGAACACACGAAGACACGGTAAAAGTAAAATTATTTAACTTAATGTTAAATCTACATGATAAAGTTAAAATAGGAACCTAAACTTATCTAAATTCTATTGGATGAGGGGATTTAGACTCATCCCCACCTTATCCTCGAAATAAATCAATTTTGAGCTATTTAAAACCAAACATGACTTTATAATAAAATAATATTTTTAGTTATTCCAAAGGTGCCCCTCTCCTCCCTTATAAAAGGGAACCTCCTCCCTCTCTTCCTCACACCACTTTGAGCCTTCAACCTCGGCCAACCCCTGCCACATTCTCCTCTAAACTTCCAAAGAGACATCCTAGAGGTCCTGGCCTTCTTTAATGACCAATTTATGTGCCCTAAAAGAAGGTCTCAAAGAAGCACTTCAAAGAAGAGGTAATGTCTGTTACTGGTTCTTTCATCTTTATTTCTTCTTCCACTTATTCTTCTTTAGTTGTTTCATTGTTAAGTAATAACATAAGTATCACTCATATATGGATATGTTATTATAAGTATGAAACAACCCTATTTCACCATCTATCCATCCTACAGAAAACGAAATCACCGCGCGTGCGTACGTACGGAATACTGTCTCTACGCCGTGGTGTAATCTATTTTCCACCACCACCTTACTTGGATGGGTTTAATGGTGAACATAATAACTATATATGATTATTGTAAAGTGATATTGATTCTGAAATATTATACATACACTCCAATACAATTCCACGATCATGAGAACGATATCATCGCTCGTGCGTACATACGGACTACCATATCCACGACGCGATGAGATTCATTCTCCACGTTAACCATTCATGAATGATTATAAAGTATATATAATGAGTAATAATGAAATATATGACATAATAATGATACTGGATTTATGAGTATATATTTGTATGTCATCTACTTAATTCCATTCAACTAATAAGGAAAAGAAAACAGCGTTCATGCGTACGTACGGTATACCGTCTCCATGAACGGTTTATTTCATTCCATTTACTGATCTATTATATATATATATATATATATTCTGAATATATATTATATATAAATCATGTTTTATATTCTGGAATTAAGTAATCATGATCTATGTAATCATATGAATAATTACAAGTCAAAACACGTACGACAAATGAAACGATTTTACCCAAAACACACTTTAACATGGAATTTACAAAAGAACGGGTAATATAAAGCAATAAGGGAACCATATATGATATCATAACAATGATTATGATTCTGAAATAAGTCAACGAAATTATTTAAATCATTATACAGGAGGTTCAGACACTGACAAAGAAAATCAGACCTAAGGTAAGGGAAATATTACAATCTCATTTTTATCCGAGATTGTTTATACTTTGGCATTTACTGGGGTATATTTTATCATCCACATCCATGTTTCCTCAATATGTAATATTATTTCCATTCACCTACAATCGTTTAAATCCTATTTTACCCTTCGGTGAGTTTTTAGTAAAAGATATGAAAGGAATCTTTTGTCGTGTTTCGTACGAGGTACTTTTTTAACTTTTCCGACAAAAGTACGAGAAGAATGTTTTTTTAACTTATATGAAATGAATGGATTTTTAAAACATTATTTACAAGAATATTCCTTTACAATTTTTCAAGATTATTTTTAATCAACTTATTTTAAAATTGTATGACATGTTAAGAAAGGAAAAATGTTTTTGAAGTAGAAAAGATATTTTCCTCAAGAATTGAGTTCAAGAGTTTTATGAAAATTATTTTCCATCTAAGATAATATAGGGTTCTATTTCTATCCCTATTATTACATAGATTTTATTATGTTGTGATGGAAATATTTTTATTAATTCCTTTATCTTATATGAATTGTTTTATGATGTCACGATGTTTAAGATTCCCATTTTTATTACATGGGTTATGCTATGATGTATGGTTTATGATTTTGTGACACACATAATAATGGTATCATTAAGAGATGGGTGGGACCTATATCTCCCTCCAATGCATTGGGTAAGGATTTTATATCTCATGAGATAGACATGGTTGGAACGGTAGGTTATACCGGTTCAGTGAAACATGACTGAAACGAGGAGTGAACTCGGTTCAGAAAGAGACTTTGTCCACAAAGATAGTCTTGGCAATGAGTCTTGACTAATAAGAAATGATTCTCTATGATTATGTGTGTATTCCACAATGTTTAATGTTTAATGTTATGATTATTGGGATTACATTTCACTACTATGATTCATCCCATGTTATGAAATTATGATCTCTTTTTCTGGTTAAGATTTCCAAAAGATATGTTCTTATGAATATGACGTGATTGATATTTCTTTTGTTTACACTTACTGAGCATTTGAGCTCACACTTTTATGTTTTCTTTTAAACAGGACATAAAGAAAGGATTTAGGTTTAAAAAAAGAAGATCTTCATTGGAGATGTTGAAGATCTTTCATCGCGATTAGAAGATTATATTCCGAGTTTTCCAATGACACTAAACTATTACGGTCCTTGTGTGTGTGTTTTTTTTATGTACTAAGTATTACACAAAAGTAATGTAATCTCAATGTACGTCAGGCTTCGTGTCTCTACATTTATTATTCTAAATCTGTCTCATTAATGTCTGTGTTTTAAATTTTTTTATGGTTTTATTTATATGAACATGAATGTTTTGAAATTAATTTTTTTTTTCAAATTCTTCAAAGTGGTATGGGATAATTTGATTCAAAAATCTATTTATTAATTGATTTAAATGGTTTTGAAAATGGTTTGATAAATCACTGATTATGTCAATATCTTCAAATGATATATTGTGATTGAAATATTGAAATGTTATCCTGCCTTTTTTCTTATTTTATGTTTTGTGATTATATTATGGTTCTTCAGCATTGTTTATGTATACGGGTGGTTCCATGAAAAACCTAGGGCGGGTGAGCCTGAGATAGCTTCCAATTCATTGGGTAGCTTGATGGAGGTAAATGTTAATGCTTCTCCGATGAGAATTAGGGAATATACTGTGATGTGTATTCCAATTTTAGCTCCCTACATAGCTGTGAAAGAAATAATGTAAGTATGTTTTGTATGCCATAAGTTACCTTTATGATTTTTTATTTCTGTGTGTTATTCATAAATCTTATTATTTCATATGTTATGTTTTGATTGAAAAGTTTGGTTTCATTGATTTTTATTTATTGATGGGCTAATGTTTTCATTCCTAATTTTATAACCCTTACATAGCTTTTTATGCTTATCCCATGGTTTGAAAAAAATTTCATAGGACATAAAGATGAATAGGGTCAAAGATGGGGTCAAGAAAAAGTCATACTATCTAAAACATAGAACTAGATATGTCTCTTTTTTTTGAAGAGTTTTTTATTTTATTAAATAAATGGAAAATAATTAGATGTATGCACTTTGTAATTTTTGAGATGTAATGTAATAGTTATGGCCTACTTCTCTAAAACACTAAACCTGAAAAGATATTCAATTTGATTTATTTATTTAATTTAATATTAAGTAATGTTTAAGGATGGGGACTTATATTATCTCTTTAATTAACTATTCTATTACACATGGATTCGGTGAAGCTAATTATCTTACTAATGACTTTGAAAATAATGGGTTGAGCTATGATGGTCTCATTTTTGTCTTATGATATTCCGAAGGAGTTGGTGAATCGTTTACAAAAAGATAATTGTAAACATTTAACTTTTATTCTACTATAACAATTTTTATTTCTAATGAAGGAATCTTTTCCATTGGACAAGATCTCAACTATATAAAAATACCAAAATAGGGTGAGATAGTAAAATAAATTATTACCCCTTTGGTAACATTTAAATTTAAATAACATGAAATAATAGATAAAAATTGAATCATTAATAATTATAAATAAATATTTATTTATTTTAAATATATAAAATGGGTGGTATATACGCAAAATTAAACATAATATAGGGGTAATAAAAAATATGGCTCAACATATTGTAAATTGAGATGAATACTTTAACTCATTTGTCTCTCAAGTAATATTTATATTAACCTCTTATATAATAGTTTTAAAAAATTTATTAATTTATAAAATAACCATTTTATAATTTATAGAATAAAAAATAATCTCATTATAAAATATTTTCACTCTTTTGTTAATAATATTTTATTATTACCATTAATATGGGTGTTAAATAAATCATTTTCTCATGAATGTTTTCCAACAAAAAATATTATTCTTATGAATATTATATAGTTCCATTATCTCTAGAAATATAATAATGTTATAAATTTCATATTTATTCATATTAATTATTTTTCAGAAATATTCCTAAAATATAAAAATGGAAAATCAATCGCATCACCTCTTGGAGACTATAGGTCGTACCTAAACATGAGTGACATTATAATTTCCTTAATGGGTCAAATTGTAAGAAAATGTATGATATATTTATTTTAAGGAACAAATATAATGTCATAATTATTATATATATATATTTTCTCCACTATTATGAAAATTCATGTTATTTGGTGATGGAAAAGTAATTACATTTGTTCTTGAGGTGGTAGCTTGTGGTACAAACGAGCGATGGATTTTTTTCTCATTTGATGAAGAAAGAGATGGAGAAGTATTATTTCATAAACATAATGACATATAAAAAAATTAGGTGAATGTTTTATTAAATTTTAACTATTAAAAAATAGTTAAAGGCGGTAAAAGAAGAAGAAAAAAGAAAGTATTTAGTGAAGATAATTACCATCACTTAGAAAATCCTACTTTATATATTTTATTAATGACCCTAGGGTTTAAATTAATAGAATAAAAAGACATATAGAAATTTTATAAGGGATTTGGGGAGGTATTTTTTCAGGGTTTGTTTGAGATAAATGGCTTGAGGTGTGAAAATAAGTTAGGGTTTCCTTGTTATAATTGAGGAAGAGTAGAATTTTTATAAATACCCTAAATACATCAATAATGGGAAGTCACTATAAACCCAAGTAACTCCAAAATTGATAAATAATGGGGGAGATAAGAAAATTTTGATAAAAATAAATATCTTTTAAACTTGTCATTACCTTTACCATTAAGGATACTCATTGTTACAATTTAAGATTTCCCCACAGTAACTAATTTTTTTAACCTAAGTAATTTATCCTTTAAGCCTAAAATAAAATGAAAATTATTATTTAATTTTGACTTAAATATTATAAATATTAAATCCAAATTTCAAATAAAAATTTAATGTTTGTGTGAAATTAATTTTTACAAAAGATCATGTAATGCACAAAACCCCGTTTTAACCTTAACAGTAGTAATATTTTTTTTAATATTTTTACTTTAATTTATGACTAGAAACTAAGTTGAACTTATTAAAAAATATGAAATATTATTATTTTAAATATTTAATCTATTTTATCAAATTAAATTTATATTAATTATATATTTTAATTTAATAATGAACCAGTAAATTTTTTCAAAAACACCTTTCCATGAAATGTATTTTTCAAGAATAAGATGATCTTATATTAAATCCATGAATAGTTATCATAAATATACGAATATAAATTCACATGAATTGATATATAATACAAAAAAATCATTCATATCATTACACACTTTTTTGTTATTCAAATTAATTAAAATGGATAAATATTATGCAATTGAAAACATTTTACAGAAAAATGGATTTTTAAGAATAGAAATAAAATTATAGAAAAATCTAGAATAAATATGTATCGTATTTAATTAAATATATTATATATAACTAACTAATAAAGTTTTTCCATTTAATACAAATTCAAATAATAATTTTACTTTTAAATTCGTTAATTTATTGAAAAGATGTGATAGTTTTATAAAAATAGATATTTCTCACTATTCAGTAAAAAAATTAATCTTTTTAAAAGAATATAAATTTTTCACCCAAATTTATTTTATAAAATATTATAATTAAAATTATGTTCATTTTTTAATATTCATATTAAAAAATTTGTAATTTTTTTTAAAATATGTGTGCAAAATGAGACCGAACTAACCTTCAAAAAATATAGTTTATAAGTAATAAAAATGATTTTATCATTATCTGGTTATTAGAATAAAAAATACATGAATGATAAAACATTTGAATAAATATATAATATATAAATTTAATTAAATTAATTAACATATATTAATTAAGATAAAAATAAATTCCCCGCATATAAATAGTTATTTATAAAATTAGTTCTTTTAATTTCAAAATATTCTTTATGTTAATTTATAATAAATTTATAACAAAGGAATTTATTTTATATATTTGTAAACCGTATAATTTTAATTATTTAATTAGTCTTATTAATAGACACCAATTTAGTTGAAAATGTATAATGATAATTTTTAAATAATATTTTTCATAAGTAGTTGAGGTTCAGTGTTGCATGTCATATAAAATATTGAACAAAAGGTTCTTATTTTAAAATCATGCGGTATTAAATTCAACCATAATTCAAAAAATTATGCCCTAGAAGTTTGAATTAGTGCTCAGAAAATAGGGCTTTTCCACATTAAAATATTCATTTTGTAATCAAACATTATAAAAAGGGATAATAATACATTTTATTGATAAGAGAGAATGTGATGTATGAAGGCCATTTAAAATAAAACATAACTAAGTCTCATATTAGGAAAACATTTGTGGGATGTGAAAGTATGGATATAGAGGATAAAAATAATATCGAATGACTAATAGGGAATGATAGAGAACATGGTTAGGAGAAATTTGGACATAAAAAAACTCAATTCTATAATGGGTTAAAAGACTATTAATTCATCATATATGAAGTTAATAGGATAAAATTTTTTCAATATCCTTTTTATGAGATTTGATAGATTCTTTTACTATCAAAATAGAAAATATTAAAAAATATACTTGATAAATTTTTATTTCATAAGATTAATTTTTTCATTTGATTTTGCTTTTCTCAATTGTGAATTCATTTCTTACTATGTGAAATGAATAACCAAGATTAATTTTTATTCCTAAATCCTAGAAATTATATTTCAATAGATCATATGATATATAAAATTTTATATTGTCTATTAATCTGTGTATAATTATTTAATAAAACCTTGGTTGTTATAACATATTATCCAATACAATACATTAATATCTAAACCTCAACAGTAAGACCCAATTTTGAAATAAATATTTATATAAAAAATCATTTAACTAAAAATATTTTTATATTAACTGGAACATAACGTAAGCTAGTATTAGGAATTTTACTAATATCTCTATTTGGTTATGGGTTCAAGTCTTGTGGCCTTTCTAGAAGTGATGAGTTGTTGGATAGTACGAGGTTTTCCTTTTTCTAAAACTATAATAATATAATTCCTATAATATTCCCAAAAATATGATTCATATCCACAAAAGTAGTATTAATCTTCAAATCACATTCCAATCACTAAGGTTTTCTGTATATCTTATTTTATTCCATGAAATTAAATAATCCCAATTGACTATTATTATTTTAATATCAATGATAATATTAACCTTAATGGTTATAAATCATTTTATACATACGAAATGAGAGCACTCCATCAAATAATATTTATGTCAAACCTTAGGGATACAAGTACATTAACATGAAAAATATCTCCTAACATTTCATTAATCATATTAAAATACCATCACTTAAAATAAAAAATGGGGTGTCTAAGACTTTGAACATATGATAAACCACAAAATCATAAACTCGTGATGGTATTAATGTCTCTAAATTTAATCTTATATGTATACCTGTATGATTCCAAAAAAATAACAAAATACTTAAGTGTTTCGTGATTTTTATAACCAATGTACTATTGAGAAAAATACTTATAGAATAAAAATCATGAATGATAATGGAAAAATATTTCAAACCATTTACTTTAATTATTGTTATAACATAGTTAATTTCTTGGTCTAAGAGTTTTCCATTAAAATAATTCATTAAATTGGATAATGCATAAGTTCCCCACATTCAATACAATAAAATTTAAAAGGATATCTAGGGCGAAATTTAGTTCTTTCCTTTGAACTCTATACTTTTTCACTTAAATTTAGTGATATATTACCCAATTTTACACACAGAAAACATTTTTCCATTAATTTTGGACATTATCCTAGGCTCCAATTATATATTTCACAAATGAAGGAAATTGAAAAATTTTGTATGGTCTTCACCACTAAATTTCTCAATGAACTCCATTGTTCTCTTCATTGGTTGGTGAGCCATAGAGTTTATTACGATGTATTTATCTAATAATATGTCATGAAAATTGTTTATAAATAGCCGTGATATATTTCACTCCAGTCATCACCACATTATTTTGTTAATAATCGCTACATTGTCAATCATATTCAGTGTTAAAATGATTTCTTCGGGTTTCATATATTGACTAAAACTGGAATTAATAGTATAAGAAACAATAATAATAGTGAAAAACCATATAATTATTTACAGTATTTATAAATCATGAAAAATTCTATTCAATCTAGTAATCATTAGGTTCAACCAAGATCATTAATTATCATCATCTATTCAAATCTGTCATGATGGTTTGTAATTAAAATGTGAACTGACCCCAGTATATACCCTATTAGTGTCAAACATGTTGTGCATAATGGAATGTTGATGTAAACCATGTGAAGATATATTTAAATATCATTTCACCCTTTTTGGATTTTTTATCTCTACGTATGGATTTTCGAGAGCCACATCAAATTTTTATATCCATATAGGGATGTATATCTCAGAATATCACATAATATGTACCTTATAAAGACATTAGGATGTTATATTATGAATGTAAATATCCTCAAATTCATTTTTATGGATATATCTTCTAATATATGTATTCTTAAATCTAGTTTCTACGTTTCAAATCAACTTCCTTTAATACCAACATTAACGAACCCAACTCCAAAAGCCCAAAATCGGTGGTCACATTACTACATACTCATAATATAAATGTGATCGCATCCCAATTGACCAAAGAGTTAATTATTATGGTAAAATTAGATATATATTTGAGTCTTATATTCCATTTGAAAACATATACTAAAATATAGTTAATGTAAATATCCTTCTTCATTAAACTTTTTTAATTGTTCCTTCCTCATACCCTGGGAGGGAAATTTGAAAAATAAATGGTGTGTTTAGACGAATAATAATGGTATGAGTAAAATAGAATTAATTATAAATAAATATGAAATAATTAATAAGTGATAATAAATATGGCATGGTAGACAACTAAAAACACTTGTCATTTAATCAATAACTTGATAACTAGAATACATCCACGAATAATATTATGGAAATAATCTCATGGTTAATAATAACTAAATTATCAATAAAGAAAATTTTTAATATTATATTTCATGGTCTTAAACAAGATTATATCTATATCAACAAGACCATGCTGCAAGATAGATTAAAACTATGGGTGAAAACTCATTTAGTTTTTCCATTTAATTTGTCTCCGGAGAACAATAGATGCATTCAGGGGCTATATAATATGCCGATCACCAACCATTACTGTTTTTCCGATTAATTACTTATATATCGAATGTACCATTTAATTCATGAACATTATGAATTATCAATAAATATTTATATTTAATAAAGAATAACGAATATCAATGTTTCCCCATTAAAAAAATAACATTCAAAGTAAAACAATGTATGTAAAAATGATATAAGAATTAACCAATAAGCATATCCATGCTAAATAATACTGATATTTATATAAAATTCAATGTCTAATGATAACAAGAAAATTAATTTTTCATGATAATACAAGGACCAAAAATGAGTTAAAGATAAGAGATTACCATTGTTTCATCGAGAATATAGGTTTTGTAATAAAATCATGTCTTTTATAAGAATAAATGAAATAGAATGCAAAAAGGAAAACAAATTTAAAACAAATTTTTAGTTTTAAAACCGTTATAAAAATTTATTAGAAGATAATTTGTTTAAATTATTTATGAAAATAGGGTGTTTTTTTTCTATGATTACATCAAAATACATTTCTCATTGATTTTCATAAAGAAAGTTGAAATTTTACCTTTTAGAAAAAACATAAAATATTACTTTAAACCCCTTAAAAATTTCAATAATAACATAAAATCTCCACAATATATCATTTGATTAAATAAAAGTAATATTGTCGAAGAGGGAAAATATTTTTGATTAAATATGAAATAAAATCTGTTTTTCTATTTAACATTTATTTTATTGACTCAAGTACAAAAGAGAGTAAAATTTGGAACAAAAGATGGAAACTACTTAAATATCTTTTTGATATGAAAATTATTATATCTTATGAATGATAAATGATAATATCCCTTCCATGAAAATAAGATCAACATATAAAAATTGGGACTGAAAATTAAATTCATACCTCTTTGGTTACTTTTGAGTTATAACCCCTTGAAATAATATAAATTATTTGAAAAATTCCTCACCATAAAAAATATCTATTCATTTTAAATAAAACATATTTTCAGGATATACACAACATAAAATTTAATATAGGTATAAAAAAAATTTCTTAATGGAGTGTAAATTCAGATGATATCCATTCCCTCATGTTTTCTTCTAGGTGAACATGTTTTAACATCCTGTATAATGTTTCAAATCATTTAATTAATTTTTAATATATTAATTTTAATATTTAAAACTTCTTATATTACGTTCTAATAACATATTACTAGCCACTCGTTAATAATATTTCATTATTACCATTGTTTGAGGTGTTAACAACATTGTTTTCTCATGCATGTTTTATCTAATGAGTTATGGTTTTTATTCATATGTTATACTTATATCATATAAAGAAATAAATTAAGGAAGTAAATATCATATTTATTCATTTTATACATTATATATGATAATTCTTGATATTTAAACATGAAAAATGAATCACATTTCTTTTTAGTGACACTTGGTTGTACGTGGGCATGAGCGATGTTTTAATTTCCATAATGGGTGAATGGATAAGGAAGTTGATGGTAAATTCAATTATTATAATAAATATAATGTCATAATTATCATATATATCTATAATTTCATTTATTATAATTATTTGTGTGAGTCGGTCATGGAAAATAAATTACATCAGTTTGTGAGGCAGTAGTTTGCTGTTGGAAAAAAATCCATCAAGGTAACGTTGCAGTATTTTTGGGTTGATTGTGTTTGTTGACAAAGACGGATAACATGGGGAATTGTCGAGTTCCTGAGAAGTTGTTGAAAATCCATGTTGACAAAGAACGATGACAAAGGAAAGGACGATCTGGAGATGGTACAAAAGAGCAGAAATGGGACGCATGGATTGGATTTCGTGAAGACCATAAAAATGGAGTCGGTGATGCTTGACGATTACGTCAAAGCTTCGCGAAAGGCAGAGTTGAAGCGCATCGCGTCGGTGAAGGGATTTGCGAGGTAGATTCGTGGTGAAGGCGCGAAATAATGTTGATGGTGATGCTCCGCGATTAGGACGAGCTCCGCGATCTGAAAATTGCTGAGGTGATTCGCGATTTGGACAGAATTCCGGCGGAATCTTCGGAGCTTCATGATTGGCGATGACATGGTGTTGACATCACGCGGAAAGTTTGATGGTCGGTGGAATATCATATAAATACAGGTTGACCCCTTTGAGAGAATTATAGAGAATTTTCATAGAAAATCAATTGCTCTCGGATTGCGAAGGTAGTTCGCGTAGCCTATGTGCTTCGCGAAAGAAGAGCTTCGTGGCGACTATTGTAGCTCCGCGAAAGTTACACGCTCCGCGTTGGATCAGTGAGCTTCGTGAGGAAAGTTGCTCTGCAACGACTTGAGATTCGCGGTAGTGCTTCGCGGTAGTGCTTTGCGAAAAGACCGCAGCTTCGTGAAGGATTGTTTGAGCTTTGCGAAATTGGTAGCCTCGCGAAGTAGGGTGCTTTAAAAAGGTGTTTCCAATGTGAATTGCCCAGTGGTTAAGAGGCAATGTGGTATTCATTAGTGGATGAAAGTTAGAGCATACATTAATAGTTAAGGATGAATGTATTCATGCAAATGAAGAGACCTACAGGTCTATAAACTGTGACCGGATTCCCTTCCAGAGCAGTGAGCTTAGGAAGAGGAAGAAGGTGATCCTCTCCACCGGCAGTGAGCCAAAGAGAGAGAAATAGGCAGTGACCCTTGGGAAAGTAGTGAGATGACCCTAGTCTTTTTAAAGGCATTGAGCCTGGGCATAGAGGTGGTCTAGCCCGAACTTTGTATCCACATCTAGTGAAGAATAGTGGAATTTGGTACGACCGGAAACTTGTCGGCATATGCTCCTTGGACGTAGCCCAGTGAGGGTGAACCAAGTAAAAATCTATATGTCTGCATGTTTTCTTCCCTTCATTTCATTCAAATCTTCATCATTAGATAAATATGAGATCATATTTTACACACAAGAGCAAACAAAGTGACCCTTGTAAAAAAGAGGGCAATATCCAGTGGGGTAGGAAGAACTTTGAAAAATAATATCCATACCCCGATTCACCCCCCTCTTAGGGTATATAGGCCCCTATTGGTCCTAACATTTTCCATACATATGAGGGGTGGTTTTCTTTCTCATTTAATGGAGAAATATATAGATAAATATTATTCCATAAATATGAAAAAATCCTATTATATATGATATATGTTTTTTATTATATCATAATTATTAAGATAAAATTTAACCTAAAAAAAGAAAATGTAAAAAATAAATATCATGGTGAAGACAGTTACATTTACATAGAAAAACCTCCTTGGGATCTCTTATTAAAGACCCTAGGGGTCGTATTTTGGAAGAAAAAAACATATAAAATATGTATAAAAGAGTTTTAGAGTGAGTTTTTTAGGTTTTGGTTAAACAAAATGGATTTATAGGTGTGAAAAAGATAGGGGAGGGGTTCCCTTTTATAATTGATGAGGTGTGGCATTTTTGAAAATAACAAAAACATTTAAATAATGGGAAGTAACTATCAACCCAAGTCACTAAAAAGTTGTTAAATAATTGGTTAGAGAGAATATAAGGTTTTCCTACACCTTCCACACTAAAAATAATCATTTTTTAACATTTCATTCACTTTACCTCCAAGGATACTTACCTTTACCATTTCATTATTCCCACAGTAACTAGTATTTTTATCCTAGGTAAATTATCCTTTAATCCAAAAATAAAATGATACTAATTATTTTATGTTGACCCATTTATTATTAACTAGAAATAAAATTTATCAAATAAATATTACATGTCTGTGGAAAATTAATTTTAACATAATCATATGTAACTTGCAACCCCCATTTTTAACCATAACCATGGTAATTAATTTTTACTGTATTTACTGTTAATTATAACAAAAAATTTAGTTCAAATTATTAAATAATATTAATTATAATTATTCCAAATATATAATCAATTTTAACAAATACCATCTATAGAAGTTGAAGAATTTAATTTAATTATTAACCAATAAAATGTTTCGAATATTAGTTTTTCTAGAATTGTGCTTTTCAAGCATATGATGATCTTAAATTAAATTTATGAATATTAATCATAATTATATGAATTTATATTCATATATATAGATATATAGTCTATTAATTTCATTTAAATAATCCCTCTTTGGAGGTTTTGGCCATTCAAGTCTCAGGGATTTATGTGATCATGGGGTCTCACCAGTGACACTTTTAGGATGCTATGATTGAGTTTATGAATGATACAAAAATCATGGTATTACATTTAAGATTTTATGTGTGTGGTTTCATTTGGAATTTGAAATTTTAATTTTGGGTGTGGTTTTATGGTGTTGGAATCGATTTAAATTTTGAATTTGTTTACTAGGATGTTTTTGAATTAGTTCCCTTTATTTTTATGGTTATAACATAAAAAAAATTTGTTTACTCGAATCAATAATGAGTATAATGATAATTTTAAATTGCATAATTTATAGAAATGAAATGACAGTTCTTGAAAAAGTTGTATTTTTCTATTCACAGAACAATCACTCTTTTTTGAAAAATCACAAATGTTCACCCTATATTAGTTTTTACCTGATGATATCAAAAAATTAAGTTATTTTTTTCAAAATAAGATCTATAAAAGTTGAAAAGATAATTTTAAAATAATTTTGAAAAACACAATGGAATCACACTTTAGATAAAACTAGTTTAAAGTATAAAAATATATTTACTATTATACCATGCTTAAAAAAATATTATATCAAAGAAAAAAATGGAATATATAATATATAAATTTAAATAAAATACACCACCTATATATATTAGGACAAAAACACATTTCACGTGTAAAACCGTTTTGTAGAAAAACATTTATTTTGATTTAAATGATATTTATCTTCATTTATAATTAATTTAAATTCAATGAATTCATTTTAAATATTTTTAAACCACATACCATTAATAAGTTTGCCAATATTTTTCATATATATCAATATAATGGATAAGTTATTATAATCATATTTAAATAATATATTCCAGGGGTCGTCTAATCTTAGTTTTGTGTTCCATGTATACTATCGAACACAATGTTGTTGTTTTAAATCCTCGGTGTGTTTCAAAAAAATATCAAAATTTTAGAAAATTAATTTGAAAAAATTAATTTTTTAGTTTGATTTAGAATAATAATATTATCATAGAATAGATTTTTTAGATTTTTCTAATATAGATGATTTTAATTGAATATTAAAAAATGTATTTTTTTTAATATTGTAGCATTCATGACTATATCACAATGTAATTTTGAACTAAAAATATAAGAAACATATTTTGTGAGCCCAAACATTTTTATGGAGTTAAATAATATATTTAAAAATTAATGGTTTATTTTATAAAAATATCAGTTTACATTTTGAAAAGATTAGGTATCTTTTATATAATATCCTATGACCCACAGTCACAAATCATGTGCTGAAATCTGTTTACATTTCTAGCTAACATGATGATAATTGTGAACCATTTATTTCTTATCCAAGCCTTACAACATCAAATGGAAAATATGAATCACTTATAGTCTTAAGGACCTTATAGTTTTATATTTTTAGAGAATTTAGACTATCTCCTACATAAAAAATTCACATTAAATTGTAATCATAAATAAATTGTTTATAAAGTTTAACAGCATCTCATGTTATAACCAACTTTTCTTATTTCACATTAAGTCATAAACATTATCCTTTTGAAATCCATTATATATATAAATTGTTAATCATCATTATTTGGATCATGGGGAAAATGAAACATAAGAAGGGTGATCTCAGATGCTCTATATAGGTAAATATAAGCATTGATAATTGATTGTCAACAATTATCATTAGAATTCAAAAGGTTATGATGACAAAAGAATGTACATGATAAAAACATAAATAAACTCATACCCATCAAAACCTGCATCATCAAATATGAAAACATAGAAAAGTCAATATTTATGAGAATAAATAATCATGATTCTTATTATATCAATCTATGTCATTAAAAAAAATGTAAAACCATAACAATCATAAGGAAAACATATTTTTTTCTTAGAAAATCATCTAACTGAACCCTTAATTAACCCATACAAAACCCTTACAAATCTGAATTACCATATAGCCGAATGTCAATATAATTCTCCAGATAAAATAATTTTACCTAATACATTGGATCATTATCTGGGAACACCCATCATATAATCTACAATGGTCTCACCAAATTTTATTTGGGTGAACCCATCATTTATAATTTACAAGAACCAAATACATAGGGTATTCATCAAAACTCATGGTAACAAACATTATTCATTTAATAATATGATTAACATGTGGAAAGAGAACGAGATCAACAATAATATCTTTAAAACATGTACAATTGTAAGATCCCGTGTTTTGAACTGGGTTAAAATTATTAATGTTTCTGAATTTTCTTTTCAGTTTATCAACATGTCGTTATTTTTAAACCGAGATCTGGAATTTTATTCCAAGTGTTGAAACACCTAAAGATATCATTTTTCAAACATTGATATATGTTTTTAGGCAAAGGGGAAGTCGCACGGGCGGTGCATGGTTTGTCTAATCGTGCGGTCAAACCGTGTGTACTTTAAGTTTTGAGGCAGTTTCTAACGCACGGTTAGCGCACGGTTTGCCTAACCGTGTGGCCAAACCGTGCGAGGAGTGTTTTCTGAGATAGTAGATAACACACTATTAGCGCCCGAGGCAAAGGGGAAGTCGCACGGGTAGTGCACAGTTTGTCTAACTGTGCGGGAAAACCATACGTAGTTGAAGTTTTGAGGTAGTAGCTAACACATGGTTAGCACAAAGTTTTTCTAACTGTGCAGCCAAACCATACAAAGAGTGTTTTCTGAGACCATAGCTAACGCACGGTTAGCGCACGGTTTGTCTAACCGTGCGATAAAACCATGCGGGAACTTAAATGAGATCCTTAAATTATTTATCTCACTCGTTTTTGCCTTTAGATGGATCGTTTTTCCTTTTAAGGGGAATAACTCAGGATCACATTCCTTTTAAGGTGGGAGAACCTCTCCCAAGCATTTTGGTGGTCATCCGAAGGCTTCAATTGGAATGCAGAAATTCGATTCTTGAGGTAGGTATATGTCCTTCTTCGTTCTTTTTCGGATTCGTAGATCTACATAGATCTACATCTCCTCTTCTTTCGGTTTCTTAGATCTACACCCATTATGGGTGAATCTATGTGTTTAGATGACAAGTATGATGAGTTTTGGTCTTGGCCTTGTTAGGAGATGTGATCTTAGGCATGTTCTTGTATAATCAACCCGTTTCTCTTGAGGGTTCTTCATTTGTTATGGTTTCCGGAAAAACCCTGAGGTAGGGTCCCAAATCGTTGACACACTATATGAGAGTTATAGCTTCTTTAGATAAATTGAGAATGTGAGTTTCCTTGATTATGTTATGTCAATGCATGAAACTTTTTCTGTTATTAAATAATGATGCCCACATGGGATAAACGAGGACTTGAACATGCGTTGATTTTGGGAATGTTTTTCTAATTTGGATTAATTGATATGATTGAACAGTTAAATGATTTGAATGGGGAGAATGAGTAATAGGGTAATTAATGGTAGGATTAATTATCAATTCATGAGTTGGAATAAGATTTTGATTTTTACAGATTAATGGGAATATTGAATATTTGGCATGTTCGAAATATAATTTGGAAATTAGTAATAATTAATGGATGGGTTAATTATTAAATGTTAAATGGTAAATTGTTAACTAATTGACGATTGGTTAAAGAGATAATATTCAATTAATTAATTGTTGAATTAATTAATTTGCATGCTTTAAATTAAGATTATGAATTGATTGATTCTTATGATTATTGGCCATGAGTACCTTTTGATGAATATTAGTTTTCCATGCCTTAAGTTGTCTTGGATGGAGTTGGTTATAGATATGTTATGTTTTGCGAGATGGTCACTAAATATCTCAGCTTTCATAAGCATGTTATGAGATGATTATGGTGTGCTTTAAAATTGTTAATGTCCTGTATGAACCATTGATTGAGTGGACGAGTTTTGACTTGTTAATGAATTTGGATAGTAAAATGTTGAGTTAATTATTCAGTTGGCCTGCTAAGAATAATTAACTGTTAATTAATTATTAATTAATGAGATGTTGAATGGTAAATTAAGTGTCGACTTGTCTGAAGAGAGATATTTATTGTTAATTAATTGTTAATTTAATTTATGGTTTGGTTTTTTGGTGTTAGACATGGAATTATACACCAATGATAGATTTATATGTATGATTGATAGAAGGTTTGTGAGACAGGTACTGATGCTCCAAATACTCTAGGGGTGCTAGATATAGCGTTCTACACCCAGCTTGCAAGAGAATATTCTTTTATGGGACATGGACTGATTCTCCAAATACCCATGGGTTGTGAGACATGTACTAATTCTTTGAATACTCACAAGGCTGCTAGACATGATGTTCTACACCCATTAATTAACATTCGTCTGTGGGTCCAATTATTCATGCATGAAATGAATGAATGGCTAATGAAGGCTATTGTGACATGATGATTTGGGAATTTATTATGAGAAATGGTTCAGACTTATTTATGAATTAGGTGAACCACTTTTAGTGGATGGGATCAGACTTAGTATATGAAAGATTAAATTAAATAACTTTGGATGCATTATCCAAGCCAAAGCACAGGCTTGGATTATGTCTTTACTTGATTACTTAGATGGTCTTTAGAGGCATTCGTGTTGAGTGACTTATTTAGAAGATGTTGGGCGTAGGCCCAATCTCAAGACTTTTATAATTTAATAAGATTTTAATAATTGATAAATGATTATGTAATGATTGTTGAGTATTCATGAAAAATGTATGATGCACATTCAGACACCAGCTGAGGGCTAAAGCAGGTACTTGAGTATATCGTTATTTTCTACTTCTTACTTTATTTTATGCATGCCTTCACATATTATAAATTATTTATTAAATTTTTGGATTTGGGGTAGAAACCGGTGGTCCCGGCCTACTGATATTTATATCTCACACCCTACTCAGGCCAACATTGCACTAGTACCAAAATAAATTCTTTTGGTTGCAGGACAATGTTGTTTGCATTTACTTGAGAGTCAGGAGTAGAGGACCGAGTAGAGGCTCGGGACGCTCGAGGAGATCTCCCTTGGGGATTTGAGTCATTATTTATTTATTTATGTATTGGAATGTAAAGAATGCAATTTTGTTCACTGTTTTCTACTTTTTTATCATTAGCATGTCATGCATGCATCTTCTATATAATTTGGCGTTGGCCACTTTTATAAAATGAATATTATTTGTCTTCCGCTATTTGTCATTTATGTGTTACTGCTTCTGCTATAGTTTGTTATCTACACTGATATATTATTGTGAAACTCTGATTAGAGTTTATAGTATCCCTACTGACTATCCTTAGACCCTCGCTGCTAGTCAGTAGCCTCTGGCGTACGGGGAGACGCGCTTGAGGTCATGTGGTGGCCGGTCTGGCCACTGGTTCAGGGGTGACCTGGGTTAGGATGTTACAATAACAAACAAAAATTATCTATGTTTCATATTAATATAATTGAAATTTGATTCACCCCTATAAAATAAATGGGTTATAAAAGAATCTATTAGAAACTTGATTAACCCATGGAAAAGAAGTTGAATATATAATAATATATTCAAAACAATCCTATTCCACACAAATAAGGAGTATGGTATCAATGAAAAATATCGCTAGTGTATGATAATTAACAACATGGTTTTTTGATATTTATGAATATAAATTACCTTAACATGTCATTAAAAACATTCATGATGAAAATAATCATTAAACATTCATAAACATTCCATACCACTTGGAAACATTTGAATCATATTCCCCATGATGGAATATCATAAAATGAAACTTATAATATAATTATAATAAATATATTAATGATATATCTTGTAAAAGGATATGTATATACACCATATTAAATAAAATAGGTGTATTACATAAAAAACATCCCAAAAAAGTATAATTATGAAAAAATCCAATACCACATTGGAAACTTTGAATCTATATACCCCATGAAAGAGAGATCTTCAAAATAATTAGTAAAACCTAATAAATTTATGGACAATAATCATAAAATACATTCATGTTTAGTATATATACCATACGACAAAAATTAGTGGGGAATATAGAATAAGTCTCACATAAATAAAAGTGAGACTAGAAATCCTCTTACAACTATGGTAACATATGAATTGGAAACCCCAAAAACAATACTCATAAAATGATACATTTAAATAAAATTTATATAAAATAATTCATGATATAATACATATATATGGTCATTATATACACCACACAAAATAAATAAGTGGTGATTATGAGGTATGCCTCACAAAAGTATAAGTGAGTCAATAATCCCTTACCTTGAGTCTGATTCATCATGAGTGTCATATAACTTCTAGTACTTTACTAATAACCATTTCCATGTTTATAATTACTTTTAATACACTTATTACAATGTTTTAAACAACTACTTGAACAATTATGTTTACGTTTGGTGTTTTATCATATTTGGTTTATGTGTCAAAGATGACTTTGGTAGGTCAACTATGGACAATGAGGTCATTAATTAAATATATCCATAACAATAAACATGAAATAATTATCACATTTGTACATAAATTATACTTTTAGATATTAAATAAAATATTGTTATGAAAAATAAACCACGGTTATGATCATGGAGATGGTAGGTTGCACATACAAATGAGTAACGTTCCTATTTTTCAAGGATCATTATTGAAAGATGGAAAGTAACATTTTACTTTATAAAAATTACAATTATATCATAAATACCATATAATTTAATTATATATACTTATATATATATATATCATTCTCGGGGTGTGGTGATGAAAAAGGATGAATCACCACGCTTCGAGGAGGCGATAGTCCACATGTCCATAAACGATGTTATCACTTTTTCAGTGTGTGAAATTGAATGAAAAAATGATATAGTAAATTTATAGATATATAATAACTTTATTAATATCATAAATTTTTTATATATAATATTTCATTATTAAATCCATGCTTAAAACATTCCATGTAAAATAGTGAGTTTATCACATCACTTTGAGGAGACGGTAGTTCACAGATCCAGAAAAGATGTTATCGTATTCCTACAAAATAGAAAGCATGAAGGTAAGTTTTATATAATAATTATAGAAGTATAAATAAATTATAAATATCATACATATCATATAAATATAGTATGTACATCATAATTCCTAACCATGATATGTGGTAAGAAAAAATGAACGACATCATTTCGCAAGGCGATAGTTCATCACACACAAACGGTAATTTCATTACCCATTTGATGAATGTGCTTGTTGAAATGGTTTGAAACATTATCATGAAAAAATCTTAGTATATTTAGTATATTTATGTTATTATATAAGAATAATTTATTTTTTGGAGAAATAAATAAATAATAAGAGATGGTTGTAGAATGCTACCTCTTTTTCAGGTAACTCCTTTTGGTTTACACCAAAGGACATACATGGATTGATTTATGAAAAATTTAAGGAATGTAAGTTTATAGGGGTATTTTTTGAGATTATTTTTTAAGGTTTTTTATGATCCAATATATTTTAGAGGTTTGAGAAATGGGGAGGGTGAGTTTCTTTTTTATAGTGGAGGGGGAGTGACATTCTTGTAAATATAAAAAGGTAAACAATATCGGGAGGTATCCATTACATCATGTGCTTCAAAAATGAAAAATAATGAATTAAATAGGATTTATGGTAGAGAAAAACTCACACCACCAAAAAATAAAATCAACTTTATTTTTTTTATAATATTTTACTTTCTTTTTTTCATTTTGTTTTTTTCATTTCGATAGATACTTTTTTATCGTATGTAATAAATCCATTAAGACTAAATTAAGGTTAAAATTATTTGAAAATTTAGATACATTGATAAAAAAATATTAAATCTAATTTATAAAATAAAAATCTCACTTGTGTTGGAAATTATTTTTAACAGAAACGTGTATATCACGCAAAAACACTACTTTAACATTAATTACGCTGCTATTTATGGGTCAATAAGTTCATCATAAAATATTTATCGACTAATGAATGTAAAAAATTTGATATAAATTACCAATTAAAAATAACATTTATAAGATAAGTTTTTTAGTTATTTTAATTCATTTAGTAAAATATCATTTATTTTATCTAATTATTAACCAAATAATTTATGTGTTGGTGTTCCATAAGAATTTAATGTAATTATATCACATATAAAAATTAAATAAAAATTAATATCATAACAACAACTCATTTATATTAAAAAATAATATATATATCAAAACATGTGTATCTTCTTCCCTATTACAATGATTTATAAGTGTTAAAGCCATGGAAGGTTCCTTTTTTCCTTTTCCTTACTAAACATATTATATTGGTCACATTCAAAGAATATTATCCCAATAACTCGTTAAAATCGGGCCTAATGTTTTTTGGGTTGAGATATGTAAACAAAATTGGCGATGGACATGTTTTGGGTCATTTATATATGTTATATTCTATGATTAATCATTAAGTAAGCATATTTTTACCTAATCAATGTAAATAATTTTAATTACTTTCACAAAACATTTTAGTTATAAAAGATAAGTTGATATTACTACACTAAATAATTAATACTTATTCCAAATAAAAATTTTCATTTTTCAAAATCCAATTCATATAAGTGTCTAAAATAAATTTAAAACTAATTTTGCAGATGTTGTGAGATAGTTGGGTTTTAAGGAGAAAGTTTAAATTTTTTTTGTATCCAATTTCATTGTAAAATTGAATCCATTGAACTAAATTGGATTTATTGATTTAAAATTTAACTTATTACACTTTAAAAATAATTTAACTATATTAATAAATTTGGCAAAAATTCAGTTTTCAATTAAAATGTAGTGTTTTTTACTTTTCATAAAAAAGAATATTATCAAAAAAATACCAAAAAATAACCCTAATTAAATATTCAAATTATGTTTTCCAAAATGAATTTTACTTTTTAATATAAAAAAATTAAAATTTAAAAAATTATATTTAAAATAGTTTCACTATTAATTGGAGGTAAACCTGATTTTTTAGAAAAATACGGTTTTAAGCGTAAAACTAGATTTTATTCTTTTGTTATACCTATTAAATCTATTTGATGAATTTCAAAATATTTTATTAACTATTGTAAGAACAATATAGTATGTATTATTCACACCCTCCAATATAACATCCATGTGATAACTTCAATATTAAATAATAATATCGATATTATATTATTGTTCAGTAACACTCAGCATTTCGTGCAACACAAGTTATCAATGATTCTCAATGTTTTATTTAGTGTAAGATAAAAATTTTGTTGTTTATAATTAAATATAAATTATTCAATTATTTATACTCAATATATCAATGAATGTAAATAAATTTGAAAGAATAAATATTTCATAAAATGTTTGGATGTTACATTTTACGATAATAAAAACTACTATTTTTTATTTTTCATTTAATTAAGATTTTTAATAGACTTTTTTTCTTTCATATAGAGACACATAACACTTATTTTTAAATTAAAAAAAGTAATAATTTTATTTAAATAAAAAACATTGAAAATTTTATTCTAAATATAATTATTAGATTTTCAATATAATTTTTTTTAAAAAATTTTCACACTTTTTGTGAAAAAATATAAATATTAATTTTTATCAACAATATAAATTTTATTTATTAACAAGTTTTCAATATTTTAAATCAAAATCCGAAAATTATAAAATTTTGATGTACCATTTTTAAAAAAATATTTACCACAATTAAGGTAAATTAATGTAAATAGAGATTAACCAAGGGTAAACAAGTAAAAAAATTATAAAATATTATCTTAGAATAAGTGGTTTTGGTGGTTATAGACAAAACCATATCTTTTATACATCATTTTCTACTTTTTATTCATCATTCATTGACGAATATTTCCTATTTTGTATTTATTATATATACTAACAAAATATATATTCTCTTCACTTATAAATGGGGCCTTCTCCCTCCATTACTAATATTTTCCCTTATCTATTTTTTCATACAAAACTATATTAACCATTAAAACATTATGAAATAATTATTACATATATAATAATTTTTTATATGTTTCTGGAATAAATATCAGTCAACGTTTTTATTTTTCATACATCTCATTTGTGCGTATGTGCATATTACCGCAACCATGAAGAAATGTGTTTCATTTTACTTCACCACTTAACAAATCCGGTTAAAAATATTATTTCATAAACTAATATAGTATTTATAAAATTATTATTATTCATAAATGGTAAACTATTTCATATATTTCTCATTTTCTAAGAATAATGAAAGTGGCATTCATGTGTACCTTCACACAACCACCTCTATGAAGTGACGTTTTTCATTTTTCATCTAGTCTTTTCATCGTTATACAGATCTAATAAAATATAATTCACTATATTAATAGTATATAAATAGTATCAGTATACATTTATAATAACTATATGATAAAAAATCAATTTTTTAAACATACTAACCCATTCGTTGTATCGTGTTTTGTTTTGGTCGGTATAATAACCAATAAGAATAATGCTAGGAATTTATCTCTTGGATGAATATGGAAATATAATTACTTGATATATATGACAATAATAGGTATATAATATATATTTTTTAATGTTAGAATTAAAATATAACTAATTATTAAGATAACACATCTTCACACAGATTATGGGATTCTATTTGATTAATACCCACACCTCGGAAAATCAAGGAGGCCTAAGGTGATGGAGACCAAATGTGTCTTCCCTTATAATGATCATATAATCTTAGGGAAGTGACCCAGTACAAAAAAGAGTCTCATTTTGAGACAACTAAGAAACCAAAGTGTCGCGAACCAGCCCAGGTACCCTGACAACCTGATAATATAGCCAACCCTAACATATCTATAATGGTGTTCACGATCTCTATGGGTTGGTGACCATTAATTGATATCGTAAAAAATGTAAGTGGGAACCAATTTTCCAAAAAAAACATAGCAGAAGAAAGACATGAAAGTCAATATTCATATAAAATAAACTCTATTGGGAGTAATGTACCGGAATGCAACAATGAATAAAAATTCCAAAGTACTACAACCAAAGTACCAAGTAGGAAAAAATATCCCAAGGCCCCTAAGGACCCAACTCACCTTGAAAAACGTTTAATAGCTAGATCCTCCTCTAATAGATCATTTCCCATTCTAAAACCTATAATAATATATTTTACAAACACCTAAAGGAAAATGTAGGGTGTGATCCTATGCCCGGTAGGATATAACACAAGATTCCATAACAGATTCCAAATATAGATTATTCAAAGAAAATCATTCAATTTTTAAAATAAATATGTTTGGAAATTCACGGGATATTTAAACAAAACATTATAAGTAGTTTCCAAATGATGGAAAAGTACTTTTAATGCACATGATTTACTTTACAAGGATAGAATATTTCATAAAAAATGGATTGAAGAAAATAGTTACATAATATAGATTATTTAAATCCATAAAAGGAATGTAAATATGTTTTAAAACATTGAAATATATTTATATCTCATATATAAATAAACCACTGAGAAATATGGTCATCTTCCAAATTATATGACAGTATTAATCAGCTTTAGGATTCCACACTCTCTAAGTGATCATAGAAAAATTAGTCTACTAATGTCACCATGAAATTGTCTAGAGGTGACTCATCACCCTCTTATTAGGGATGTGACCCACCATAGGTATTGTTTATAACATTGTAATAGCGTAGAGTGTATCTAAATAACTCACCAACAACCTCATCCTTGCATTTGCTCTTACATGGTGGGAAATTTATTCTAAGACTACTTAAAATATAATAAATCCCATTATTCCATTTCAAAAATTCTATTTTATATCCATTTAAAACCAAAATGATTTTTATTAAAAAAACATGCCCTTTTCACAAGATAAAACCAATGGGTTTCGATCAAATCATTTTAAACCATTTTCCCATGATTGAAATCCATTAAAAACCAATTATATCTTCTTCAAAATTCATTTCCACAATTAAATTCATCACTTTAATTTAGAAAATTTCCACATAATCCCAAATTTAAATTCAATGATTTAAATCAGCCAATTTCCATAAACACACCCCAATTCAGTGGAATTTAAATTTCTAAATTTCAATTCTAAAACAATTTCAAATCTCTAGGTTTAGAGGAGTCATGATTTATTAATTAAATTGAAACCATGTTTGAGAAGTTGAATTTAAATCCAAAATTAAAATAAATTAATTAATTAAGGAATAATCAATTTTGAATTTTGGGACAAAACCTCCAAACTCTTCCCGAAACTCAAAACATGCAATACCAACCCTTAATAAGAACGATGTTATTTAAGACCAAAAAATTCAACCAATAACCAAGATCCAACACAACTAGGCATAGATCCAATAATTCTAACATGATCCCTTGAATACCCAAGAGAGGAGAAAGAGATAAACATAAATAACCTGATAGAGAGAACTTACTTAGGAATCACACAACAAGAGAAACAACAATTGAACACCAAAGTTACAGATTCAGGAAGGTTGGAAGGGTTCAATGTCACCTAAGGAGAGCCTTAGGTCAAAGTAAAATAACTAGAGGGTAGAAAAATAAATTATCTAGCCAAACATCATGTTCTAAAATCCAATTTTTAGTATTACACAACAAGTACTACCAATACACATCGTGAAATGCTTAAGTTGTTGTACCCATCAAAACATGAACCATTTTTTATTAAAACCTAGTGCTCCATGTTTAAAAACCAATCAATAATTCATTATGAGGTGTAATGAAAAATCACAATTTGTAACCATCACAGTGTGAAGCAGTTCATGACTTTCAAGTAGGACTATTACACGATGTGTTGTACTGTTACATGGTGTGTAATGCTCTGGAAGTCTACAAAAAATCATTGTTAAAGGTGATAGTCCTATAAAACTCCGACTTCACCATTATAGGTATCCTCCCAATTCAAACTCAACCCTTACCAACTCAATAAAAAAGAAAAACCATGACATGTTTTAAGGTGTACCTGTTAGAGCGGTAATGGGATGTTGCAACCTTCCAACCATAAGTACTTTCCATCCCCAAAAATCATATGAAGAAGCTTCCATTTAAAAAAGATTATTCCACTACTATTTAATCAGTTCCTCATGTTCCCGCATTTCATGATTATCAGAACCATTATGACATAGCACTTGAATCAAATGCGTTGTCTTACCATAAAGTAAATTGGACTCAGAATCAACTACCATATCTCGATTCTCGATCAAAGATAAATCAGGTTAAATCTCACGATAACTCCAACTCAAAATGTGAGATGGATCTGAGAGATACTTTCCCAGTTGTGATATGTGGAATATTTTATATATCAACATCAGTTGTGGTAGATGTGCAAAACGATAAGAAACATTCCCTACCAGCTCTATAACCTCAAAGATCCCACAAAATGAGGAGCAAGCTTCCCTTTCCTCCCAACTCATCGATGACCCAACTGGGATGAAACATTCAAAAACACCTAATCACAAAATGAAAACTCCAAAAGTCTATAGCATTGATCACTATAAGACTTATATCCTCTCTTTATTGTCAACATTATCTGAAAAATTAGCTAAATCATAGTTGTTGTCTCATGTACCAAGCTTATTCTAACTAAGGAAATTTCACCAACCTCAAACCAGAACAACGTAAATTTACATGGTCAGTGAAACAAGGCCTCAAAAGGAGTGATCCAAATTGCTGACCAGTAACTATTGTTATAAGAAAACTCAACCTGCCCCAAGTGATTATACCAAGCCACGTTGAAGTCAAGAACAGATGCATGAAGCATATCCCCAAGAATCTGTATAAGTCTCTCTGTCTGGACATCCGAATGTGGGTGGAAGGACATGATCAAATGAATCTAAGATAGCAATGCCTTCTGTAGGACTCTCAGAATGTTAGAAGTAAACCAATTACCCCTATTAGTGACTATAGTATATGGAACTCTGTGAACATTAAAAATCAATTTCACATACATATTTCCCAACTCATCAACTTTTGTTTTATCATGAATGGCTATAAAGACAGCCGACTTGGTCAATTTGTCGATCAAAACAAATATGCCAATATTCTTTCTCCAGATATAGGACAACACAACCAAAAAATATATATATATTTCATCCCACTTCTACGTATGGAAAGGAAGTGCATGATATAAACATGTAGGTTTCTAGTTCTCCGTCACAACATGGTGGCACTTATTACAATGAGAAACAAACTCAGCAATGTCATGCTTGATCCCCAGGCACCAAAACTACTACTTCACAACATATAAATTTTTTTGTGGTTCTTGGGAGTACTGCCCACTAGGAATTATGAAAATCGACCCATCACATCCTACCTTTTAATTAAAGGAACAACAGAGTGATTTTGAAATTGTAGAACACCCTCTTTGGAGAACAACAACTAGGAAACCATCTCCACAACATAAATAGAGTATTTAATTCTATAGAATTCATCATAAATCTATTGATATTGAAGAATCGTATCAAGAAGAGTGGATGATAACCAAATTTAGGCTAAAGAAACTTTATCCCCTTTCTCCTAAACAATGAAATGCAACTGTGCAAATAGAGACAAAAAATTTCACTCTTTTAAGATTATTTCACTACTTGGGTTGGATGTTTCTATATTAACACATCTATAATGACAATACATTTCTCTAGGGTATAGGATATTTCAAAGTCGAATAACTGTAGGTACTCCTCTCAAAACCTCTGGGGAATATTAAAATATATTTTACAGAATATATAATTCAACATTTTGGGGTCTAAAAACATGATAAACCTTTCGCCATAAAGGAAATGCCACTAACTCTTAAGAGTGTGAATTACAGCCACATGTTCAAGGTCATGGGTAGGTTAATTCTTCTCATGTATCCAAATATTAATAGATCTATTAGAAAATATGTGGTATCCCTGTATAAAAACACAACTCAAGCCTAAACATGATGCACTAAAAAATACCACATGACCTTACCTATTCTCTGAAAGAGTCAAAACCAGTGCAGTAGTTGAAATACATTTTATCACAACAAAAGGTTTCTGAAATTTATCATCAAAAATAATCATCAACTCCTTCTGAGTCAGATCATCCATCACATGGGAAAACTATGAGAAGACCTTCACAAACCTATGATAATATCCAGTTGATGCCAAAAAGCATCAAATCATGAAGAAATTATGTGGTTTCTCCAAAGTCATAACAGCCATTACCTTTTTAAGATCAATTAATATACCCTATACAAACACCACATGTCCCAAGAATTTCACTTGCCAAACATATAAATCACACTTTGAATTATTGGAATTGAATCAGTGAATTCTCATCAGAGTCATAACTATTTTTAGATAATGCACAAGTTCCTTCTCGGATTTTGAGTAATTAGGATTTCATCCACAAAATCTACAAAAAAATTTTCTGGATACTCATAGAAGATCTTGTTAATTAAATCCACAAAAGATGTAGGATTATTTTTCTGACCAAAGACATAACAAGGTACTTATAATAGTTGTACCTACTCCAACAGGTTATTTTATAAATTTCAGTTTCTTTTATCCTCAAATGTTAGCAACCAAACCAATGATCTATATTTTAAAACTAATTCAGACCTAGTATTTGATCAAATAGATCAACAATATACGGAAAAGGATACTTTTTCATTAATATGACTCAATTGAGTTTTTTATATTCAAAACAAAGGAGAAGTGATCAATCATCCTTATTTGAAAAGAGAACCCACACCACCCAATGTGACACTCTTGGAAATATAATTCCATTCTTGAAAATATAGTCCAATAGAGAATTTAGACTTTTCAGTTCCACTAGTGCCATGTGGTATAAGGGAATTGAAACTCCATGTGTACCAGGAAATTTGTCAATGGAGAATTCAGCTTCCCTTACCGATGGTAGAATAGATAAATATGATGTAAACATGTTCAGAGACTTGACAGTGATTGGAGGGAGATCATTGCTCAATTATTCCAACTCCAAATCAAAAGAAAACATTGATATCACTTTCCCCAACTCTGGATAAGACAACCTGGATCTGCAGGACCTAGGGTTCCAATATTCTTGAATGAAAAGAGATTCACCACTATGTTTTTTAAAGTAGACCTATCAAAGATAACAATAAATCTGGGATATATTTAACAATGATCCAATCCATCCGGAATATGATATTAATATATTTCATGTCAAAAACTAGATAAATATAAGAAATATCAACATCTAAAAATGAAAATACAGAAGTGGGACTATGAATACCCTACCTTCTCTTTATATTAAGGGGGTGTAGTAATATCCATTACACAATATAGTTTTCCCATATGAAGATTAAAAATATTTACAATATGGGTTGAAATAAATGAATGAGATGAATGATTATCAAATAGAGTAGTCACAAATTACTATGATATAGTAATGGTTCCTCTCAGAGTTGTGGGACCCGTGTCTGCTTCCTCTAGATACTATTCCAATATGTGAATAATATTTATTCCAGATGCATGTGGCTGGATCCCTTATGTATTATAAGAATTTTATTGCCCTACTATTGTAGGAGGATATGATGATCATGTTCCACTACATGGAGTAGAGAAATGGTGGATGTATCTCTGTAAGTCCCATGAATGTATGGAGGAGCTACAATTCATAGGTTTCTCAGTGAAAATCCCCTTAAAATTTCTTGTCTTTGCACACTAGTGGAAAATCATATTACTTCCTCTGAGTGTTGTAGGAGTTTTGGATTGACCCTAGCAGCAATAACTACCATGAGAATTATAACTCTTCATTTTTTCCATTTAAAGAACCAATGTTGTCACCAGGAGGAAAGGAAACTTCTGATAACCCTAACATTTCATCTAGGTCCATCTAAACCATTATCTCCATATCCATCATATCAACAAAAGTGGGAAAATTAATCAAGAAAATCATAGAATAAATATCTTATTGAAGTCCCAACTCAAATCTTCTAGCCATAATTCTCTCATTAGATTCAATGGAAAGAGAAAACTACACCAACTCAACACAATAATTTGAATAATCAGTTACAGTTCATTCAGTATGTTCAAGCTTAAAAATCTCCACAGACTTAGATAACACCACTGAATCGGTATAGAACTATTTAGTGAAAAGAAACATGAAGGATTTCCAATCTATGACCTCATGTTTCCCTTCCTTCACCATCATGTCCCACTATCTCCTACATGCTCTTTCCAGCGTGAAGGTGACACACTTTACCTTGATCATGTATGGTGTTTCAAAAAACTCAAAAAAAGTTCTATCTTTCATAACCATTCCTCACCATGTTGAGGACTAGTGGATCCTTAGAAAACTGATGGCTTCTGGTGTAGAAACTCTTGAGAATGATTTTGAAGAACATCTCCCTGAGGGTCCACAGCTAGTACCAGAATGGGGACTGGAGGTGGTGTATATCCTAGAGCTTGGATAATGTGCACAATCACCTAAACAAGATTTGTGTCTAATAGAGGATTCTCTAACTGTGCTTCAACAACAGCTTCCTCTTAGAACCAATTTTCACATCTTCTCAGAGGCATGATTATAAAAAAAACATCAGCAGACTACATTGAAGACATTTGATTCACACTCAAACTGAGAAACAATTGAAATTAGTCCCAATAGATGAAACAACCAGATTTGGATTCCACTCTATCTAAATCAGAATAGGGAAAATACCAGAACTAATTAGTAAGACATCCCTCCCTAACCACCCCTCATTACATAAGGTCATTGCGGGTAGAATCATTCAGGCACTAAATCATAACAACCTCATAAGTCCCAACATGATTTCAAGAATGAATACTGACTTCAATATAAAAGTACAACAGCCTCCCTCTGATACCACTTTGTCATGAACTAGCCTGGGTACCCTGGTTACCCAAAACCTAGATGGCCTTGAAATATCCTGAAGGGTCTTACCAATCCCCATGGGTTGGTGAATAGCACATGGCATCATACAACATGAAAGTGGGAACAAACTTTTCACAAATCATAGTGGAAGTAAGACAAGAAATTCAATATACATATAAATGAAACTCCAGTAGGAGTAATGTACCAGAATACAACAAGGAATAACATTCCCAATGTACTATAAAAAAAGTACCAAATAGAGAAAAACAACCCAAAGTCCCTAAGGACACAACTTACCATGACAATGATTTAGCTAGATTCTCCTCCAAGTTATCCTTTCCCTTTACTCGAACCTAGAATAAGAAATTCTACAAACACCCGAATGAAAAATTTGGTTGTGAGCCCAATCCTAGTAGGATACAAACAAAGATTCCATAACAGATTCCAAATATAGATTAACCAAAGAAAATATTTTAATTTTCCAATTAAATAGGTTGGGAAATTCAAGATCATATTTAAACAAAATATTCTTGGGTGTTCCAAAATGATGGAAAATTCGTTTTAAAGAACACACTTTACATTAGAATAGATTGAATATTTAAAAAACTATGGCTTAAATAAAATAGTTACATAAAACAGTTTATGTATATATAGAAAAGTCATGTAAATAAGTTTTACAACATTTCCGTACATTTATATCTCATATATGAATAAAAAAATGAGAAACATTGTCATCTTCCAAAAAGTACGATATTATGAACCATCTATGGGATTCATCACTCTATTATTCATCTCAGATAAATAATTATACTCATATCCCCCTAACATTGGCCAGAGATGACTCATCACCCACCGATCAGGTACATGACCAGCCATAGGTATGTTTTATAATGTTGTAATAACATATAGTGTATCCAAATAACTCACCAACTACCCAAGGCTTGCATGTTCTCTTAAATGAGGGGAAATTTATTTTAAGACTTCTTAAAATATAATAAATCCCATTATTATATTTCAAAAATTCCAATTTCATTCCATTTAAAACAAAAAAAATTAATAAAAAAACCTTCCCTTTTCATAATATAAAACAATTAGTTTTCTATTAAATCATTTTAAGCCATTTTAACATATTTAAAATCCATTCAAAACCAATTACATCTTCTTCATAGTTCATTTCGATAATTAAATTCAACAATTTAATTGAAAACATTTCCACCAAATCCACAATTTAAATTCACTAATTTAAATTGGACAATTACCATAAACACGACCCAATTCAATGGAATTAAGGGTTTTCCAAAATTTTGTGCCAAAACCATTTCAAATATACCAATTAACTGGAATAAAGTTTTATTAATTTAATTAAACTAATGTTTGACCAATTTAATTTAAATCAATAATTGAAATAAATAAATAAATTTAGGAATTATGAATTTTTAAATTTGAGATAGAACCACCAATCACATCCTGAAACTCAAAACTCACAATAGAACCCGTCAATGAGAATGAAAGTGTAGAAAACCACGAAACTCAACACGAAAGAAAGATACTAAACCATAAGGAATATATCCATCAATTCCAAGATGATTTATTGATGGACTGAGGGAGGAGAAAGAGAGAAACTTGGAGAATGAGAGAGAGAACTTACCCAGGAATCACACCGTAAGTGAAATGATGACCATAAAACAAAAAAAATGTCTTTAAGAAGGTTGGATGGCTTCAAAGTCACCTGGAGAGATGCTTAGGTCGAGGGAGAAAGAATTAGAGAGGAACTAAAAATAATTATCTAGGAACACTTCTGGTTTTAAAACCACACTCAGGGTATTACACGATGTGTAATACCATTACACAATGTGAAATGATTATGTTTTGTAACCGTAAAAATGGGAACCATTTTTCATTAAAACCCTTTACCCTGAGTTCAAAATCCAATTATTAATTCATCAATATAGGTAATGACAACTCGTAAAAAGTACACATCATAGTGTGAAGCAGTTCAAAACTTACATGCAAGACCGTTACACAATGTGTAGTGCTATTAAACAGTGTGTAATTAATTAGAAGACTACAAAAAAACATTGTTAAAGTTGTATTCCAAAAAAACCTTGGACTTCAACACTATAGGAATCCTCCCAATTCAAACTCAACCCTTTCCCACCCAATTAATATTAAACCCATGATAAGGTTTAATGTGTTCCTATTAGAGTATTAAATGGATGTTACACAAAGTGTATAAAGGTCTATTTTCCTCACACCAAGTATGCATAACATCCACACTATTTTTTTATTAAAGTATAATATCATCTATACTAATAAAAAATATACCAAATAAAATCATCCTGGCCTATGAAAGATCTATAATAAAAATAAGAATCCATCTCAACCTCATATATACTAATATTTTTGTGGTTGTATATAAGAATACCACCAAGAAGGGCCTTATCCTTTGCTATAAGAGACAATATAGAACAATAAAACACATTTAAATCCAAATTAATAGATCCTTTTCTATTCTTGACCAGGACACCACCTCTAATAATCCCTAGCTCACAAGACCCATCTATGTTGAGATTCATGCCACTATCAATCTTGTTCTAGTACACATAATGTATATATATTATGAGATAACCCTGAGTGGGTTTTGACTATATCATGTGGAATTTGACAATAGGTTACCTTTCACGCCACTTAATATACCACATATCATTAGAAACAAACTACCAAAATAAGATATTATAAATTTTTCCTCTAAGTGTCATAAATAAAACTATCATGGTATGAACATAAAAGATTATAATTTATCATGAACGATCAATTAAATTTCATTAATAAATTTGGAAATGATGAAATTCTATAAAAGGAATATGTTTTTACATCACCATTAAAAAACATGTGTTAATAATCAAAATTATAATATATGATAATGAAAATAAGTGATAACTTGAAAATAGATATGTAATAAATGATTATAAACAAAGAATAGAAAGTGACATAGTCATTAATAACGTTCATAATTGAGATATTAATATGGTTACGATTGTTATAAATGATGTTAAATCACTTTCACAGATTATTAGATTTAATGAACAGGTTTTTCTAAAATTATTTTACTTTATTCGAGTTATAATGATTAATACAAAACCCCATTATTGTTATATGGATTATATTATCCTATGATTATATTAAATTAAATTTCGAGAATAATTTCTATAGTTTTATAATTCATTCCCATGAACTCATTTTAGGTGTATTTTTACTTCAATTATTTTGATATCTATAAGAGTTTTTCATAACTCAGTTTTCATGTGTTATAATGACTATTCAAGAGCCACATTCATCTAAGTTGAATTATTTTATCTTAAAACATTAAAAAATTGTATTTCCACTTTCATTTTGTTGGATTTAAACTTTTTTATCATGAAATCGTTTTCAAAGGATTTTTACTTCAAATATTTTGATATTTATAAGGGTTTTTCATAACTAAATTTCCTTTATTTGAGTTAAACTATATATAATTGAACTCAATTCATATAAGATGAATTATTTTGTCCTATGACTAAAAAAAATTTATTTACTCATTAATTTATATTTATTTAAAATTCTTTGTCATGAAATCATTTCTGATGGACTTTACTTCTAATATGTTCATTCTCATAAGGATTCCTTCTCTTAATATTCATGTCATGAAATGTATTCCATATTATGCTCCAATTTTTCTATAAATTAGTGTAATTAATACTCTAATATATTCTCTTATTATTATTAAATATCATTTTATGTAATTTACAAGTTAATATTATGATCCCCCTCAATTATTATTTCTACATAAATATTACTATAGTTATAAAGGTTTTTTTTTTGACTGAGTTTCTTTATATTGGGTAAAAACCCATATTTTTTATCGATGCTCATTTACGATTTTTTTAAATCAATCTATGGTATATTTTATTTCCCAATTTCCACTAGGAAAATAATTTCTTTAATACAAAATCATATTCTTTGGTGGATTTCATTTTATTTAAAATATAACATTTTTAAGAAAAGATTGCATCCAATCGAATGGTCTATTTTATTTAATTTCTATATTTTTCCTTACAACTAATGTTCTTTATTAATGGGAAACCCTTATATATTTAATTTTCTATTCTCTTCATACTTCTCCATAAAAAAATTCAAAAATTATGTTATTCTAATTTTTACAATGTGGGTATTTAAAAGGTAATTTAAAAATATTTAAAAGAATTACCCTTTTAAATTAATATTTTTATCTTCTAATAAAAAGTACCCATAGAAAAAATGTAGTGTTTTTTCAATGATTTGTTAATTTTATTCCATTTAAATTATTTTTTTATAATGGGATTACCATTTAACCTCTTTTCAATTGACTTTCGTATGTGACATGTAATTTTTTCTTTTTTGCCTTAATGTTAATATTTCTTATAAAAACACATTTATGAATTCCCTTTCATTTCCTCTTTATGTTAAATATTATTTAATACCAGTTGAGTTCTGTTTTATGGGATTACTACTATAAAATCAAATAATTATTTCATTTTAGGGATTAAACATATAGTGTAACACAATCTAATTATTAATTCATTCTTACATAATATCATTCATATTATTATTCATAGTAAGGTTTTGTTCATATATGTCAACATACTTCAAATTAGTTATGTTACGCAAGATATATTCAATTATAAGACCATCCAAATTCATTATTTGGATCGATTATGATTTGGAAGTTATTTTTATTAACTGGATAAAGGATGGGAATATCATATATTTATTATTCCAAAATTAATTTTTGTTGTTTACTAATTCATGTTGGTTAATTTTTGTATTATTATTTAATTTTTCAAGTTATGAATTAATTAAAATTAATTAGTGATGGGTGGGACCTAAAATTATATATCCCATTGATTCTTCAGTAGGACTCATGAGGCAAATAATCCTTTGAATTTAGTGTAATCCTACCCAATTATTTTTATTTCTTGAAATAAGGCGTTAATAATATTATTTTTGATGAATAGTTTTATGCATTTCATCAATATGATTTTTTTTTATTTTTATCCATGTGAATTAATAGTTTTATTTTTGGAGATATATTAGAATCTCATGTGAATATTTGTATGATATTATTTTTTTGTCCTTTATTATATCAATATTATTCATTCCTTGTTTATTCAATGATATATCTCAATGTACACTTTTCTTTACTGAGAATTTAATCTCACGATATTAATGTTTCCACTTACCCGGGTCTATAAGATGAGTAATATAGGTGTCTTGTACAGATAATATTTTTATAGATGTTGAATACTTATTGTATAATATACAATTCTTAGTATAATGGGTAAAAAATCCATACAATGAGAAAGATATGGGTTTTATTATATGACATATTTTTGTGAAACCTTTAAAAATATAATCCTAAAAGGTTCTTGGTGAGTAAGTGACATGGTGTGTATTGTTGATTTTGTAATAATATATGTCTAAATTTGTGATTCCTTAGTTTATTTATATTCTAATTTTTAATGAATATGTTTATTTACATTTGATTTTGGGAGTGAAGGTTTGATGTGATACAATTTTTATAAATGAAAAGAATTATATAAAATTTGATATGAGGCAGAGTATATAAATAAGGAATATAGTTGACTTCCAGGAAATTCATGTTATTTTAGAAATATAATAATATATATTAAGTGTATACAAGAATAATGTATATATTTATTAGTACGTAATTTTGTAATTTTTTGGAGGAGCGATCAATTAAATTCATGGGGAATATTTTTTTATGAATTTTTGATTTCGAATAAGGCAAAAGATATCATTATTATTACTAGATATTGTCACTATAAAAACATAATGAAAACTCTTGGGAGAATACTATATACAATAAAACTGCATAAAATTGTGTGATAGTATATATTGTGTTACTTAATAGAAATCAAATCATTTTCTCGATATAAAAAATTGGATTCAATATCGGTAAAAGATACACCTTGGTGTAAAAACCCAGAAAAGTGTTATTGGGTATTAACTTAATATACTATTAGTTCATAAAAAAGACACCTAACTACATGCCTGGTTTGACACTACCAAGAGATATTCCATGGATGACTCATATAAACCTTATAAAAATTTATGAGGGAATGTAAATATAATGGACACCGAACATAATAGGATAGTGAACATGGATTACCATGACTATAGCATAGAGATTCATAATTTAGTTTTTCAAAATCATTTATAGACTTTTTTAAGAATTATTCATATTCTATTAGTAATTTATGTATTTTAAGCCATAAAAAATCATTGATTCAAGTAATTTTTATTACTCCAAAGAATTGGGATAATAATGGGTGAAATAAACATTGAGTTGATTTTACCAGTGTGAAACAAAATGTGATATTATTTAGAGTCAAAAACTTTTGACTATTACTAATTAGTTATCTTATGTTATGATTAACAACCTGAACCCTAACCAAATACCTGAATCACTAAAGAGAAAAATAATGGGTTTTCTTAAATTTTATAGGGATAAAGACCACAAAAGAAAAAAAGATTTATAGACACCCAAAATTTTCATACACATATATTATATCTAAATATATGAATATTATTTATATAACATAACAATATGTGACATAATTTTATAGTTATAGTATTTTTGGAAACATAGAATCATAAAAAACTGGTTCACAAAATATCTACCTCATCTCCCACTTATTTATTAATAAATAACACAAATCTTACACATATCATAATTAATACATCTCTTTATAACTAAGGGGAAGTAAACACCATAAAGGGTGATATATAATGCTCAGTATGGGTAAGGAAGAAATATATAAATTATCACTTGAGAGTAAAATAAACATAAGTGTGTGAGAATAGGATAATATCATTTTAAAATCATGCATTTCATATCATAATTCATAATCATGAGTCATTGACTAATTATTAGTTGTTAATATGGAATGAATTATAAATAAATTAATGAAAATGATCCATTAGAGCATAACATTATCATTGGACATTATTTTTTGGCATACAGAGAGTCATTGATAATTATTTACATAGTAGTCAAACCTCATTTTTAATACTATCATTGTTGAATGGTTTCACTTCGCAAACAATAATAGTAGTAAAGGTTCAATCCCAAGATTATAATAGTATAAAAATTCCATTATATAACTAGGTTCACTCCACATTCAAGTCAAGTTAATCTCATGAGATATCAATTTTAATCGAATTCAATGAATATAGATATTGGTATCTCCCATCACATAATGAAAATAATACATATGTGTTCCATAATATAATAAATAATTCATTATAGAAAAAATCATGAATCGATATGGGTTTTCTAATCATTTAATCAAAAATATCTCTTGGAAATGAAATGGGATTCATAAATATATCATAATTTCATCACAGTGTAACCAGAAGAAAAGAAATTAGTTTCATAAAAATTATGTCATTGTATTTATAAGACATCTTGATAAACAATAAGGATTGTATCCCTGGATTATATCTTCGATAAATTCTTACTAACGTCTAGGGTTTTTGCCTTTGATGAATAGAAATACCATTTGAAGTTTATTAAGAAATTCTTGAGAAAAATAACCTTTCTATTTTGAAATCACTTATTTTAAAAATCTATGAAATATAAAGGAAGAAAATTTATATAAGAATAAAAATTTTAACATTTAAGTTAATATTAAAATAAAAAATTATTCATTATAGTGGATAAATAATTTCATGGCATATAAGTTAATAAAAATATCTTCTATTCATTTGTAGGAAATGTCTCAAACTACCTCATTTGAAAATGAAAAAATATATTTCTTTCAAACCATATTGTAAAAAATTCAAAAATGTGTAAAAATAACATTTAAAATAATATAATAATAATAAAACCTTCTTTAAATAAATTTTATAAAACATGGATTTGGAGGGAAAATATTGTTGGAATAAATAGATAAATGAATTAAAATTGTCGTATAAATGTATATCTGATCTCTTGAGCATAAAGGGTAAAAAAATGAAAAAAAACATCTATTTAAAAAAAACTAAATTAGAATAAAAATGATTTTTTTAAAGGTATATCATAATTTTTTATCATTGGAAACATAATGATAAATAATCATGATAAAAAATCCTGATAAATAATGACATTGTAAAATAAATCCCTTGTCGTTTTTGTATTATTTCAATTATAATTACATGAATGAAAGAACTTTATATGTATATGTAAATCCCATAATTTTAATGATAAGTATCATAAAAAAATTTATGGTTATAATATAAAATTCAAAAATGAAAATAGTGATTTATAATTCATGTGTCCCACATAAATTGATTTGAGATAAAAATATTTAACCATAGGTCTAACTTCTTTTGTAGACATTATAATCTCCTCATATTAGAAATCAATCCATTAGATATCCTATAAAGGGAAATTTTTCTAGTCAATGGGAAATAACATAACATCGATATTTTGTTTAGGGAATTTTAGAAGAGAAATTGGTAAAGTTAGGTCGATCTAGAAAGATCAATGTGGTTTAAATAAGTGATGGATGAAGTCCCCATTTATAATTAAGGTGAGTTAGTTTTCGAATTTAACAAAATATTAAATTTTAATAAAATAATTCGAAAGTAAAATTTCTCAAAATGAACATGTGTTTGAATCTATGGTATGATAGGGTTGTAATCTCCCCATCCAATATAATTTATAAAGGTTTTGTAAGAATTTGATTTTTTTCCTTCATGTATGGATCAATTTAATTTTCCGTCGAACCCTTTATTTTAATACTCTTATGGAGTAAAATCATAAACTACAACTAAGGGTGGATCTTTTTTTCATTATAATTAAATATTTAGAGTGTATAATTTACAATCCAGTACAAGTACACTATGTGTATTTTAAAAAAAATGTGTATTGAATACAAGAAATGTAATGGCCTTGACAGACTGCTTCACAACATGTAAGGAACTTTCCCAAAAGGGAAATATTTAAAATTACATGATGTGTAAAACGTTTACAAACCAAGTAAATTTCAAGTGGACTTTTAAAGGGGAAGATTCCCTATTATATTTCTCACCCCTATTTTCTCATTTTATCTCTAACATACCACATCTCCTCCCATTATGAGATCCTCTACCCATCATGTTAGGTTTTTGGAAAAATCATTCGTTCAGACTCTGACTCGACTTCTAATCATCTCATTGGAAGTGAAACAGTGAGTTATATATTCATATTATGCCTTTAATCATTTTTATTCCTCTCAATATATTTATGTTGGTGTAGGATCGATTTACCTATTGTAAATTCATGTACTATTTTGAGGTTTTCCTCTTATTTGGATTAAATAAACGTATGATTTTTGGTAGGTACTCTAATAAATTCATATGAATGGTGTTAAAATAATTATCCCTTAAATTCATAATTATTTATTTTATGTATTATGTTCCACATGATGATTTAACTATGTATTTCTATTAAATAGAATCTGCATTAAATTAGTTATCTTATTTTAGAATATAATAAATATTTTTGATCCCCTTTAATTGTTTCCCCCCATTGAGGTGTGCCAATTAAATTTCCATTGTTATTATAAATGTCAAAATAAATAAAACACCTTTTATATAGTTTTGTAGATACACCTCATTATGTTTAATCTAATTAATTAAATATAGTTGATTGGTACAATAATGTCACATGTTTAAATAAAAAAATTTATTCCGTTATTAAATAGAAATTATATTTAACTATGAACTACCCATAGGCTCTTATTAAGGACCAATGCTTGCTTATGATATTTATAATGGAATTGAACACCTTTTTCAATTATGATATATGGGCATGGTGTTACTTATTAATTAATATAAATGGCCATGATGACCCTTATGGAATGAGATATATGGGCTTAGAGACCCTATATTTATGATACAACCATAGAGACCACATTCATATGAAAATGTATGATGGCCTGATTGATATGAATGGGAATGATGAACCTTAAAGATATGATTTGGGTGTGGAGACTATATTTATATGAAATGACATGATGACCCTTATGGATATTATTCGATCTTGGAGATCATATTGTTATAAAAATGGGTTTGACGTCCCCTTTTCTTGTGATATTGAGCACGACATCCCTTTCTCTTATGATATTTGGCATGGTGTTCCTTACTCTCATGATACCAGAAATTGTATCCCTTAACACTTGTGATTCTCATGCTACTACTTATAGATGCATGAGTAATGCCATAGTTCCATTCAAGTAGAAGTATACATATATGTGGTTATATATTTCACTACTTATATTGACCATATATATTTATACATTTGGATACTTGTTTATATATTATTCGGCATTGGCTGAAGAAGTTATTGTCATATTAGTATCCTTCTAGAACTAGAGATAACCCCTTTATAGTTTTTGGTGTTTCTTCCATATTACCTGAACACTAGTCATAGTATATGAACTAACTGGATATTTATAGACACCTTTGGTGGTGGCATTTTGAGTTTATCCCACACCATATTCAGGCATCCGATGGTACCCTAGAAGACTATGTGGATGTTGTTAGGGATAGAAGAAAGCACCAAACAGATGATACATGGCTGGATTATAGCATGGGAGTGGGAAGGAATATGACCGAACTATGGCTTGCGATGCTATTGGAAATAAACTTTTTGGTTTTCTTGTTCATTTCACACTTGTATTTTATTGCATGTCTGCTACCATGCCTTCCTATTTCCTTTTGTATGATACATGACATAACATTATTGTTTATATGATCAGGGATATTTTTGATGTTGTTTATTCATTACATATACATGATTTATCTTTCACTATTTGTTTTTTATTATGCTTCTATTATTATTCAACCATTTCTATATTGTGCTACTCCGATCACATGGGTATAGTCTTCATATTGTACCACATTTAAACCATACTGCTAGTCATAATCCTCTGGAATATGTGGAGGCACTCTTGAGGCCATTTGGCCCACAATCTTGGGGACCATTTAGTGGCATCTGGGTCCGGACATCACATGATTGGATGTCATTTTCAACCTTATAACTGTATTTATCCCACAGTTATCCAATACTAATTTTAACTATTGTTAGTAAATATTCAATATTAAGGGGTTTTAATTTTTACTTATAAGGTTCCAATTGTCCCATTAATAGAATATATAGGGAATTTTAAACCATATAATATCCACCTTGTCCTATTTTAAGATATTTATTATTTTGAAATAATTTAATAAAGTATTATTTTGATGAAATATAATTAGGGTAAATTTTGACACTGTTAAATTCATATGATTTAAAATGCATAAATAAAAAGTTTGAGTTTGAATCTAATATTTTAACACAATACAACAATGACATATTAACCCATAAATTTCATTGAAAACTATAAATTACTCATATTATATAACTTTTAATATTTTCAAAGTCAATTATTTTATTTTTCATTTAATTGAATATATATTTTTGTGAGAATATGGAATCATTTAATGTAATTTTATAATACCTAATAATTAATAAATAAATTACCATAATTACTATAATTTTATTATTCAAAAAAATAATATTATGTTTCATTGATAACTAGCTTTTTCTCTATGTACACACAAAAATTATATTTAATACTAATAGAGTAAAATTTTGTATCTTTATTTGATTTTAATAATATATAGTAATTTTTATAAAAAAGTGACCATTAATATAATACAATTCAAGAGTGAGGTGATGATTTTATAGTCTTAAGTCGATATCCACTAAGTAGTGAAAATGTTGGCCACATAACCACAAACGTGGATCCCCATATGCCAAAGGCTACTGACTAGTAGTGAGGGCCTAGGGTGTGCCCAGGGGGAGATTATACCCTCATGGATCTGAGTGTAACACATGGGTAGATAATAAATATAAGCAGTGAAATAGTAATAAATAACAAGTATAAGAATAATGATAAATATTCCAAGATAACGAACATGTATGAACAAAATCAATGTGAGATATAAAATGACAATCATGCCATTATTCTATTAAAAAGTGTAGTACATGAGATAAAAGGTAAAAATACATATACCACATGTTAAAAAAATACAAAAAAGACAAGAAATTAATCTCTAATATCATCATGAACACACTTATTCTCTCACACTCTATCCTAGTATCAAATATTAAATATCAAAAGTTGGTTGCTTCCCATTTCCTATACCTATAGAAATGATGTTTGTTAGGGTACCATAGGCATCCAAATCAAGGTGTGAGATATAATCAGTAGGTCTCCACCATCTTTGTATATATCCATCCATTCTATTCATACAAAATGAGTATTCTTCAGGTTCATAATAAATGAATATTGATAAATAAATAAATACATCAGATAGGGTTCCTTATAGGATACACAACTGACACAGCCTGCAACGGCCTAAAATACATACCCATGAACCGTATTCAACCATCACAAGTTTAACATGGGTATAATAAAATGTTTCATCAAAGATCATCAATCAATAATTCTTCAAAGCCATGCATTTTATTTTCACAGACACATCCTTATAATAACAGTAATGCATTCATTGATTTTGATGTAAAATAGATATGTAGCTTTTGAAAAATGTCAACCTGATCCTATAAAAGGTTTTTTTAATACGAAATTCCAAGTATCACTCTATGATCACAATAAATATTCATTATTGTAAGAGCCTATCCAAGTTTATACAAAAAGGAATCTTAGGTATCACCCTCAACATGGTATAAGAACAACCTTCTGAGACTATTTGTGGTATCTCATATATGAGATGTGGTATCACTCGTGGCATGGTATAACCATCTTCCCACAGATCCCATCCAAGGTGATCCCACTAGGAATCCAGTATCACTTATGGGTAATTATGTAATCCACATGTTGATCTCATCCAAGTAATTCTATAAAGAATCCATGTATCTCTTGAGGTGTATTTACAATCCATAAAAATTATTTATTATAAAGGATGATGATTATATACAAGGAGTCAATAAACTAGGACCATTGTATATCCCTTGGAATTATATAAAGATATGGTTTCTCTATCAATAAATCACACCACATAGTAAGGAATTTCATTCATAACACTTTTAACAAGTTGGATATTTCATTATGTTTAGGTAAATCAAGCTATGGTATATAGGATAAGGGCCTAACACATGGAAAATATTCACTTTTAGAACCTTTATCAACAAATTATATTTATTAAAAGGCTCGAACATAAAAAACATGATTGCTGAATTAAAAAAAATAAAAATAAGAGGATTCAAGACTTTAATGAGGGTCATACCAAAGGGGTGGCTCATATAAAGGTAAAATGCCCACATAAATTCAAGTGGGTTGTTAGGGTCCTGTTATATATGGTAATATCATGTAATTAATTTAATTAAAAATTATTGAGGTGTCACTAGAATTTTTTTCTTCTTGATCATCAGAACATAAAAAAATGAAACAACACTCTAAGGAAAAGAACTACACCACCTACCTTTGGTTTGTTATTAAATCCTCATCATCTGTTAGTATTTGAATTAAACTAGAACCAGATAAATTTTAAGAATATAAGAAATCAATGAAAATAGGGTATATGATCTATACCAATATAGAACATGAAAAGGAGAGACAAATAATGACATTGAGAAAGGGGATTTGAGAGCATATTTATAGAAATCCAATGAGGAAAACCATGGATGATTCCAAGATCAGATGGAGGAGCAGGAAAATCCTAGCATAGACATAGGAGAGAGCCTCATGTGGGAGGGGGTTTTCCGCTAGAGTAGAAAAGATATGGGGAATGGTTTTATAACAGTTTAAATGGAAAATGTTAACTTACTCTTAATTTGTGGGTCATAGAGTGTGGTTTCATTTTTGGCCAAATCATGCACCAACCATGCATCAGCTACATTCCAAGGAAACCCCTCACACGGGTTCGTCACAAGACATGACTAAATTTCAATAGATCATGTGAAATTACTCTATAATTTTTCTAGGAAAAACAACACTTCCATGTGGCCCCATACTATGAGCTAGAATTATCCACGTGGTTTAACAAAACTATGAGGCCTAGGATATATGGTTTCATCTAACTGTGTGGCCCAGATGTTTTCTCTAAAACATAGGGCTCTATACTATCAAAAGCCTCAAACACCCTTGTAAGTTCCATGACCACAATTTGAACACATATTTAGTATATAAAAAATAATTAAACTGAAAAATAAATGTTTCATTCCTCAATTAAAAGTCAGGATGTTACAAACTCCTCTCATTAAAAAACACCTCCCAGAGTTTTCCTTATGAGAGTGGTAAAACATCATCTAAGAAATGTTCGGGACATTGATAATGTACATCTACCCCTCCCCTAAGTATCATCTTGTACATGTTTGTACTACCATATCACCAACAATGAAGGAACTAACAAGTCATAGAGAGATTTTATACTCAAATCAATGATACATATCAGATTCTTACCAAAGGATGCATTGACATCAAATTCATTATCCTCAAGTTAAAATGGGTGATATAGGTCAAAATATTAATAGTTAAGATGTGATACATGGAATATATTATGCATGGGATGGTGCCTCTGAGGTAACTTTAACTGATAGACTACCAACCCGACTCTCGATGCGACTCAAAAGGCCTGATGTAATGATGTGGTAGCTTTCCATGAATTTGAATTCAAATATGACACAATATTGAAAAACTCACAGAAACTCCCAATGAACCACCAAAAAAATCAAATGGTCAGCAGTGATGATTAGTATATTACTTTTTCATCTATTGAGCTACAACTATACATTTTAGAATTGTCTTTACCTACTCTAAAGTATCTTGAATGATTCTAGGACCTAGTAGCATTTCATCACCCACCACTAACCAGCACAGAGGGGAACTACATAGCCTACCATATAGGTAATCATAAGGATATGACATAATATTTTCCTGAACCATTTTATTAAAATAAATATTAATAATATTTATATGTTATTTCCATGAACCACTAAAATAAAGGATTCATGCCTAGATAATTTCCTCCAACACTTATATCATCCTCTCAAACTAACTATTAGTCATTGACTGATACGTTTTTCTCAAGAGAACCTATGAGCCAAGAACGTTTTGAAACTCTTTCTAGAACCATGAGGTAAAATAACATCTCAGTCTGAAAAGATATAATGGGGAACACCGTAGTGGTGTAAAATATCCCAAATGTTAATCCTTCTGAGATCCTCAACTTAGAAGATCTCTCAGAAAAGTAATTAGGTCATGACCTTATCCACCATATCGATGATCACCCATACCACATCAATAACTCATGTGGATATTGACAGAATCATCACAATATTCATAGTGACGTCTCAAGAATGAAAAAATGATATAGAATTCTAATTTGACATTGGTTCTCAACCTTCACCTATGATCAGTTGGATCACCATGTGATAAAACCTATAATCTCCCTCTTCATACCTGGCCAACAATATTTACAATGAATGTCTTGGTATGTTTGGGAATTCCCAGGGTGAACTTCCCAAATAGAATAATGATATTACAACAAAAAATATTCCTATATTTATAAATATACCTCGATATGTCTGTAAAAGTGAAGGATCTCATCCTCTTCAATAACTCAACAAGGAGGTGGGTCCTCTCTGGATAAACATTCCCTCAAGAATAAGCCTTCAAAATCATAAATTTTTATTATCCTTATCCATTCAAGAATGATTGATATTACTAAAAAAGTGTTTAAAATAGGTTTTCCATGATATTAATAAAGGTCTCGGTGCGTATCATAAAATAGGGCCACCAAATGCCACTCACTAATAGCCTCCTTGATGGTCTATGTTTAGGTCTTCTGACTCAGGGTGTCAACCACAACATTTCCCTTTTCAGGTGTATAAGCATGCTCAAAGTCAAATGACTACAAGTATTCTACCCACTTATGTTTTCCAAGGATAAATTCACATAGTGTGGAGATATATTAAATACTTTCGTGGCTCTTATAATCAACAAACCACTCCCCCAATAGGTAATGCCTCAAAATAATAAATTATTAACCAAGGATGATAGATCTAGGTCATTCATAGGGTAATTATAATTGTGATGTCTCGGCTGGTAAGACTTGTATGCTACAATAGAATTACCCTATATTAGAACATCTCTTAAACCAATTCTTGAAGAATTAAAAAATATATATATTCGACACAACTCTGGAAAAATTAAGATCGACATAAGAGTTAACCTTCTTTGCAACTCTTAAAAGATTGCATCACATGCATATGACCAAAAAAATCACACATATTTTAGTCAATCCCATAATATTTTATATTACTTTTGATAAGTATAGAATGAAATTCATGTAATAGTTATCCATCCCAATGAAATGATAGTTGTAAAAGATATTTTTAGGATCCTCTTGGAAAATATGGATCTCACATTCTGCGGGTCAACAGATTCTCCTGACTATGACATGATATGACACATGAAGGTAACCATATCAATAAAAAAAGTGGAATTTGGTGATATTTGCATATGGATAGAGCTATGTCATTGTATTCATCATGATCTCAATAGTTTTTCCATGGTCATGTCATGTATGTGAATATACCAATTTTTCTTCCCCAAAACTACCACAAATGAATGTAGATGTGGGTTAAAATCATTATTCATTAGAGTAATGAAAATAGTCAATGTGTTATTGAGACATAAAAATGTAAGACGATACTCAAACAAGATGTATATACCCTAGAGTATTGTTTTTGTTATTTTGTATAGTCTCTCACAAAATGATGGCAGCCCAAACACAATTTAATCTTAGAGAAAATTTCCACCCCTCAAATATGGTCTAAGAGGTTTTTATGCAAGGTAGTGGATACCGATTCTTTTCCATAATATTTTTCCATCATTATCAATCCATGGAAATACTAAGGTTCATTTCCACCTTCTTGGGAAATAACATAGGTGAACCCCAAAGAGAATTAATGGGTCATATAAAACCCTTTTCTTATAAGTATTCCAATTGCGCCTTGAGTTTCTAGATATTTTTAGGTTATATGCTATATGGAGGAATGGAAACTAGTTCTAATCATAAAACTATCTCAATGGGGAACTCTACTTCTCTTATAAGAGGTAAACCAAATAAATCATCCAAAATATTTCATGGAGACGATCCACCATAAGAGGTAATTCCATACTCCATGTTACCTAATCACTCATAAAGTGACTAGCCAAAAAGGATTTTACTCCACCTATCCCATGATGTTGGGGTCTATCTTAACTCTCCTAGATATCCCGTTTTCACTTATGAATATAATCACTCCACTGAAGTTTTGTAAAAGATACCCTCTAGTAATAGAACTCTGCATGGGTGTGGTGTGGAACTAACCATTCCCTCTTGAGAATGGAATCGAATGAGGTCATCTAAAGGAAAATGAAATTCCTCACGAATTTGTACACACCTATTTCAAGGGGGAACTCCAAAATCTGGTCTATAACCTATGATCTAATAAGAAACAATACGATGAGGTTCATCATTCCATATATTTAATACATTTATATTCCTAGACCATAAATTGTTTCTATAAATAAAAAAGAGTAGAATGTGATATTATCAAATAAGGAAAATAATAAAGTAGGTGTTACTAGAATAGTACCGTGTACTATATAAGGCTAGACCCACTGCTAATTTGGTGTAAGATATACTACATATATGTGGCCAGATCCATGAACTTGAGATACAACCTAACCAACCTGGTAAGGTCTTATTTACAAGCACTAAACCACTAAAGTCTAACTAACTCAGCCACATCTACCTCCTTGGAATGATCAGTCTATAGTACACCATATCGTAGCCTAACACGGTTCTATTTATCATTTACATGAAAACACTATCAATATAGATCAATTTTCAATAAGAATAGGTTAAAAGTTTGACATAAACACGGATGGTGGCCCATCCGACCATATAATTGTCACTCGATTTGGGCCCATGTACAATATAGATTCTTAGGGCTCGTTCTACCACACTGGTGGAACACCACATAACTTTCATTGTGTATTTTATGTATGGAACATCCCTTATGAGAAACCTAAAATGAAAGTTCATGCTGCTAGAGAAACCATCTCGTATTAGAGAAATTGAACCACCCTGGATCACATTGCCAACTTCCCTCAGGTTCTACTTTATGATGAGGACCTGGTTCACTATCTCATAAATGGTGGCCTGTGGGTAAATATTCCCATGTGATAATATTTTTTATAAAGGTCCATCCTCAAACCATCTCATAATATTCACCTTGTCACTATTCTTTCTAAGCATGAAGAGATGAAGCAAATTAAAATGAGCTGAATAATTCATCATGGACACAGTACCCTAATTTTCCCAAACCAACCAGGGTCAACCCTCAACTGGTCACTCAAGCCGATCTATGGAATGGCCCGAAGGGCATTCCCAATCCCCATGGGCTGGAAACTAGTGTTGGGAATCCAACCTAAACTAGTGGGAATGATTTGGCCCATTAATTAAACCTAATCAAATAAATAAAAAATGAAAATAAATAAAAAACTAGTAGCATGAGGAAAAAAATTCACATACCTTTATGTGACTCTATTGGTCACCACCGACCTAAAACCAGAGTCTCCCTACGGTGACCGAAACCATTCAAGAATCTGTACTGGAAGCTAAAAACAAAGATAACTATAGTCGTGAGTAATAAAACATAGTAGTATTTCCCAATAACTTTCCTCAATTCACTTCCAACAAATAAAGAAACATTAATTTTTAGGATTGAACAACATTATATAATATATGAGTTTTCTCACACTTTCATTTCTATGGAATGTAACCGTCCATTTCCTTTTTCAATTTAAAATCAAGATTAATGTTTCCTAGAAAAAGATTCATTACATTTGTAAACATTTAAAAAAACTAAAATCGAAATTCCAGTTGTCAAACAAGAGGAAAATCATACACACACACAAAAAACACAATAAGGGAAATGGAAAAGTGGGGCATCAGGCCAGAAACCATTCTAGTCACCTCAAACGTCTGCCACATACAAATAAGTACTAATGAAAAAATGGATCGAACCTAGGAGCTCATAAAAAATCCAAAACATACTATACATGTGAGCCATCTTGAAGGCATGACTTCTCTCGATGATGTCATATCACCCTAATGCCCAACCATCAAACTACCCGACATGTCCAAGGGACCTAGTCCCATAGAAATAATAATAACAAAACTGCCATATGCTATAGACCACTGGCATGTGTGTAATCTAACCAAGTGCAGTAATCATTCATTGAAAATTCACTTACTATTCTTGGTTCCCATGAAAACATAAGTAATAAAAATAGGGTGAGTCGAAAAAGTTAATCAAGTAACCAACCACAATCCACAAACATCACACACTATATCACACACATCCATCCTACACAGAAAGACCACCCTCGAGTCTCCCCAAAGAATGTTTTTAGAATAATTTACATTGTTAAAGTGTCAAATGGTCCTTAACCAACCACTCAACAACATCCCATTTTTAGGAGAACCAACACACGCCACTCTAAATACTCAAAACAAACTTGGAAACCCCATTGAAAAACCCAAACCAACATTTTAAATCTAAAACACATTGTCAAAGGTCAAAGTTGCATTTCATCAAACAATTGATGTGAAAAATGTAATGAAGTAATCAATTTTAATACATCGCCAATGAAAAACAAATCCTATTTAATATAGATAATATTCGAACAATTCTATACCAATAATTAATATAAAAACTAGATGTGAAATGAAAGAAATAAATGATTCATAAATTTAATGGTTTATGCATATATATCCTACCTCAAGCAGACCAAACCAATGTTTACCATTTGGAACTTTCTAACTCACATAACCATCCACTCACATGCCCAAACATCCATGTATATTTATATATACCATTTACTCAATTCCTATACTTTCTCACCGTGAGGGAATATGCAGATAGAGGATATACTCATTTACATATCTATTCATACCTTTGAATATTCCCATGAGTCTTCCAAAGGCATTGGAATCACTACACATAATTTAAAAATCATTTAAAAAAATTATAAAACACCTCAAAGTAGCATAACAATATTTTACACCAAAAACACTCCCGATTTCATATAAAAACTCCACTTAAAAACCAAACTCACAAAAAAAAATCTTCCCAAACAGGTTCCACAACACAAACTCAATTTAAAAATCATTGACACAATTATTAAAACATTTAAAAAGAACATAAAATTTGATTGAATCATGATTATATCAATTTTTTCTATTTAATGTCCAATTTAAAACTTATTTCATATAAAACCACTTCAAAACTACTTTTTCTCTGTGATATAATTTAATAAACCATAAATAAAAGTTTATAATACAATTTTCAGTTAGTGACACATGGATTCACCAAAAAAACCAATTCAAAACCTTTTTTTATGATCAAATGCACCCCAAAAACATATCAAAATAGAGTCTACAACCCTTTTAATTTTTAATAAATTAGTATCACAATTTACAAAACCCCAATTAATAATGCAATATGGGTTTTCATCCAAGACACACCACATTTCAGATAAACATACCAATTTAAAAATAAAACGCATTATAAAAACGCATAAAAACTAATTTCTCACCAAGAAAACTAATTAATAAATTTAATAAATTAATTAAATAAGAAAAATAATTCATCAAAAAATAATTATACATGGAATCACCTTTGTGGAATGTCAAGAACCCCAATACCATGAGGCAAAACATCTACTGCATGAAGACCACATCACAAGAGACATAAAGCAAACATTATTTCAAGCAATCAAAACCAAAAACATCGAAACCAAAAATCCACATTAAACCCTAACCCAATAAACCCTAAAAGGAAGAAACGAACCAAATGAAGAAAAACACACATGTAGAGATGGTGTGGGAAGATAACTGAGTAGGATGTAGAGGTTCTAGAGGTGCTCCATGTCGGAAAACTAGCATAAAGGGACGGGCGGCTCGAGTCTGGGTAGTGTGAGGTAGCCCGACACTGGTGGTTTGGTGGGAAGCAGACTACACGGGTTCTGGTGGTGTGAGGAGAGGTGAGAACAACAAACTGAGTGGAGGTGGAGGGTGGTCCAGTAAGAAAGAAGAGAGAGGGATGAAGGAGCGTCATGGTTAAGGTTAGAAGGAGGAATCATTGTGCAAAACATAGGGGGATGTGGGGAGCCTGCATGATGGGGATGAGAGGATTGGAAGGGGACGGAAGAACAAAAATAGAAAAAATAAAAAAATTATAATGAAAATAGAATGAAAATAAATTGAAATTGAAAATAAAATAAAATCCATAAAAATGAAAACATAAGACATTCTAAAATAATAATAATAATAATAATAATGATAATTAGTTAATAATTCTATAATTATAACACTAATTTAACAACCATGACAAAATAAAAATATCAATGGAAATAACAATAATAATAATAATTCCAACAATATTATTATTGTTACTATTATCATTATTATTAAAAAAACTCTTAAAATATATTTTTTATTTTTTTGTCATTTTATTTTATGAAAACATTAATTTTTTACCTCATTGATAATTTAATGAACTGCGCACCGAGAGGGGAGCTTGTCGATTTAGCGAAGCGACACGGTTTCGACCAAGCTCTACTTGTGTGTCAAGCACTGTAAATCCAAACATTCATTTATCAGAAAAACAAAAAAAACTCTCATTGGGCCCGGAATGCACCTAGAAAAAACAATTAAGTTAGGTAAAATTATTAGATAAAGGTAAAAATTAATGTCATTACGGATTTGCGATGTCCGGGTGTGACAATTTTCCCCACCAAGACACTTTCAGCCCCTAGAAAGAACAAAAAGACCTGGTAAACCCAAGGTTCCAAGGAAGACTGCGAAGACAAGAAGGTATTTAATACAAAAAAAATAACCCGAAGACGGAGCATTAATAATTCCCTTGACCTGAACTCTAATGATCTCATAACCAAAATCAACAAGCAAAAATACCAACAACAACAAATTTACCTCTAAACACAACTACAACATTGAACACCCCGACCCCTAACATAGGTATCACCATGGATGCTCGAGGTCTCCAGGAACACTCATCAAGCGACCGACTACCCATGATAACCAATTAAAATGGTCTAGGTAGAGTAGAGATGAAGTAATGGGTTGCTCCACCAAGAGCACATAGAAAAAAGATATTTTCTCACAAGATCATACTATGTTGGTCTCCCCTCCATATTAGGTTTCTCTTAAAATATTTGTTCTCCAACCCAAAACGACTCAAAAACCCAGAAAACCTCTAACAATGGTGTAACCATACAAATTCTCTATTTTTGACCAAACCAACACAATAGGGGATTGATGCGAGACCTGGGGTGGGTCTCCCTACCATTTTAGGATTTTTGAAACACCACAACACCTACTGGATCAAACAAGAACACTGATTCAACGAACCTCCTTAGGGACTAAGAGGGAATCCCACAAATGAAGACCATAACAACAAGACAAGGCCTTTAGGCCCTTAACAACAAAGATGAAGACTTCAGAGAAAATATTTCAATTGATAAATTAATCCATCCACATCCTAACACAACAGACTTAAGTCAAACAAAACCCATCCCACACACGATGATTTTTTACTATGATCACGCTTCACCGTAGGACCTATGGTTAGGGCCCTGACGTCTGAAGCATCTATAGACTTTCATTTATAAGTTGACCATCTCTGACTGCAACCTCAAGCACTAGAAAAGCAACCTACATACATTTCCTTATGTCCCAAGTGACCACCCCTTTAACATATGAACAGAGAATTGTAGCGAACGACATAGACTATGCGACTGACCACACTAGAGAGAGGCGATTGAGTGGTCTGTGAGACATGAAACAAAAACTGATGGATGGACCATTTGAAGAATAGGTATCGTTAGTTCACACTCCCCATAAAATGAGGAACCATCACTTACCACAATATGAACAAGAACAAAAACTATTATGATTTTTAAACCGATCACTTAAAACCTCCTCTGGGGAGCATAAAACTGGTTCATTGAAAAATTCCGCACACCTCTACCAACATCTGTTGACTAACCGAGAACCTACGAGCTCCACCACTTTCCCTCGCATTTACTTCCTTTATAAAACCACATTATGAAGCTAGTCTTGAAGATCACTAAAGACATCATCATTCCCATTGCAAATAGAACAATCATTGTTTATTGGTCTAGTCCTACCCCTACAGACATAATTGAGACAAGTTACACCCACACATCATATGGAATCCCTCAAAAACTAGATACACTTCCAACATCCTGAAAGCACTCCACAATATTCAACCAACCACAAATCCTACAAACAACCATAAAAAATGAGCAAAACCAAACTCCATCACCTCACTAAGCATTTGGGTTGAGCTAAGAATTGAAAGATACCTTCTGGAAACCCATGAGATGTTTTTAGGGGAATAGCCCGATCAATAATAAACTGCCTTCAACAAATCCAAACACAACACAAGACAAACATCCACACCTCAAACAGAATTCCAATAATTTCAATTTAAAAAATCAACACATTCTTAAAGAAAACACCCACTTGAAAAACCAAGAAATACAGAAAAAAGCCTTAAAGCTCTTTTAAAACCATCATTTTCACTCCGGGATCAAAACCATTTTCCAATTACAAATTCATTTAAGCATAAAAACTCAAATTAGAGAAAACACACTTTTCATGAAATAAGAGGAATCCTTATAAATCAATCACTCACTACTCATATTTCATGATGCCTTGCAAATATAAATTTTCATGCCGCTTAGGCACCCATGCATATGATCCACCAACTATCCATTAATCACGTCCACATGCACACATGAGTACCCATATTAATACCAGTAGACCAAAACAAGGCTCTTCTGCTTTCAAAGGATAACATTTCCAATATTCCAAAAAATACATTATTCCAAAACTTTTTCAAAAATTCAATTCTAATTTTCCAAATTCTTTCCATTTCCAAATTAACTCACTTAGATTTAAAATAACCCAATACATTCTTTCAGAAATTAAATTTCAACAAATTAAATTCCAAATTCCAAAAACATGGTCCAAGAGAAGCTCACCCCAAAAATCATTCCAAACTCACACCAAGATAAAATAAGAGAAATCGTAAAGCCTGATTTCCTTTTAAAAACCCTTCATGCCAACCAAAAACTATACCAATACATCACCAACACTAAATCTCTTGTACGGTGAACTAGTGGTCATGCCTAACTCAGCTACATAGTTTAGCAGACCATTCCCTAGGAGGGCTCCAACCACTAAGAGTTTCGAACTGTACTATCAGGCATCACATGGGTCACTAATCCATGCTAGACCCCACGTAGTACCAATTTACAACTACATTCATCCTCCATCCACACAGACCATGTCCAAAAACATAAATATCTAACTGCCACTAGTTATGTGAGGATCAGAACGAGTAAGAGTTTGCGACACTCTTCCCAATTCTACCCCTAGAGTACTGACATTTCTATCCCGGATCTACCTAACATCCCATATAACAAGAACAAAACATGCTCTAATGAAGTTTTTCCATGAACCAACCTAGGTCAACCCTCAACCGGTCACCTGATCTGATCTGCAACATGGTCTGAAGGGCATTCCTGATCCCCACAAGCTGTCAACTAGTGATTGGTAACAAATCTACCTCAGTGGGAACAATTTTTCCTATGAATGAAAGAAAAGAAATTAAATAAGGACCGAAAATAAAATAAAAACTAGCATCAGAATGAAAAAATAATGTTTCACTTAACCTTACATGACCCTGTGGGTCACCACTGACCTAAAACCAGCATCACCCTACGGTGAACGTGACTAAGCAAGAAGCAGCACCAAAAGATAAAAAAAAGATAACTATAGGTGTGAGTATTAAAACTCACTATGCTAGCCTGATAAATATTCTCAATGAACTTATTTTAAATAAAGTAACCATAATTCATGGATTGAACTATATTATATAAAATATGAGTTTTCACATGCACATTCATTTATAAGGAAAGTAACTGTCCATTTCCCTTTTCAAATTAAAAATAAGTTTAATGTTTGAAGAAAAAAGATGCATTACATTTTTAAAACATTTTTGAAATGAATTTAAAATACAAATTTTAGTTATTAAATAAGAGGAAAACCAAATGAACACAGACAACTCACAATAAGGGCAATGGAAAAGTGGTTCCTGGGGCTAGGAACCTATTTAATCACCTCAAAAGTCTGCCACATACAAATAAGCACCAAAGAAAGAATGGGTCAATCCTAGAAGGTCGTAAACAATCCATAACGTACAATAGCTTTGACTCATTCTGAAGGCATGCCTACTCTCGATGATGCCATAACGCCCTAACGTCCGACTGTTTCCCTACCTGGCCCGGTCGATGGGCCCAATCCCATATCAATATTAATGGAAAAACATCTTTGTACTATAGGCCACTAGCCAGTGCGTAATTTAATCTAGTGCAACTTTCATACACAGAAAATGCACATACTATTATAGGTTCCCTTTTCAACATGCGTATTAAAATGGGAGTGAGTCGGCAATTTCAATCATGTAACCAAACACAATGCACAAACATCACACAAAACAACTCACACAACAAATGTATACAAAAAAATAACCCATGAGTCACCCTAAAAGAGTTTTTTCAATAATTTACTTTGTTAAAGTTCCAAAAGGGCCTTAATCAACCACTCAACATCAACCCATTTTCAGTAGAACTAACACACACAACTCTCAAAACCGGAATCAGACATGGAAACCCATTTAAGAAACCTAAAACACCATATTAATTATAAAACACATTTTCAAAGGCCAAAATGTCATTTCATTAAACAACTGATTTGAAAAATGTAATGAAGTCGTCTATTTCAATACCTCAACAGAGAAAAAAATTACCATTTTAGATGGAAATGTTTTCTAAAAATTCTATACCAATAATTAATGTAAAAACTAGATGTGAAAGGCATGAAATAAATGATTCTTAAATTTAAATGTTTATGCATAGAGATCATACCTCATGTAGACCAAACCAATGTTTAGCATTCAGTGATTTCACATAAACAAACCACTATAAAAAACAAATGAATAATAAATATAAATAAACACTTATTTCTCACTAAGAAAAATAATTAATAAATATGATAAATTAGTCATATAATAAAATTAATCCATCAAACAAAAAAATTACATGTAATAACCTTCCTGCAATTTTAAGAACCCTGAATCCTTGATGTGAAACTACAACCGCACCAAGACCGCATCACAAGAAACCTAAAGAAAACCCTATTTCAAGAAATTGAACCCAAAAACATCAAAACCAAACCAACTCCACATTAAAAACCAACCTGATAAAACCTAAAAGGAAGAAATAACCCAAACAAAGAAAAAAGCATCATCAACGAGGATGAGGGAAGCTAACCAAGAATGAAAGAGAGGTGATGTAGGTGCACCGTGATAGAAAACTGTTCAGAAGGGAGGGATGACCCGGGTTGGTTCGTAATACTACTATATGTGCATAAACCCTCTAGCAAGGTCCATTATCAAATTCTTCAAAAATAAGTAGTCATAGAATAATTTATAGATATTCCCTTAGACTAGACCCTAATGATGATCAACTTAAGAGATGACATCACCCCAACACTTAATAGTGTCATTGAGCATGTAGATGGAAATATTGACCCTCTAATATAGATTAATCTTCATATAATCTAATATGGATAAAATGAAATATATCCATGATTCAGAAGCCTAAGGATCGTGATCCCCTAATAAGGTGGGAGGATACTGCTATTGGAATTTTCACATCAACTCTACCATAGTAGATGAAGGTTGTGGATCTCCCTATATGGAAAGCATGAAGCACAAAAATATATCTCAAAATTGATAATCAGATACATGTGAAAGATCAAAAGAAGGTGCCTCAAGTGCCACTACAAGAGATAATACTTATGGACCAAGGCCCACAACCTCTAGAGAATGGTCTTAGGAACCCTCCAGAAACACGACTCAAGGATGTCATGGTTTCATAACTTTAAATTTTATAAAGACACATATTAGTTAATATTTAATAGTAGATAAATTTGGATAATGGTAAAGGATATGTACAAATGCTTCCATAATGAATCAAACCTATATTTTTGCACCTAATTCTAGGTCTATGTGATAAGAAAGATCACAATGGACCATAATATACAATGCATACTACCCACTTCTACGGTTGAGTCAAGTTATAGGCCTCATATCATTAAATACAGTTTTTTGTATATTGAGTGTTAATTAAAATGTGCACAGGAAAATACCATTTACTTTGAAATTCAAATCCCCATTTAGATGTAACAATTTTATTTTTATTTTTATACTTATTTATGTACATTCTTGTTCATATGTAGAAATACATAATTTTCAAATTCGATGGGACTCCATTACCAATTTATAAAGTCTCATACTCTTTATAAATTATAATTGGTTCATCATTTAACTAAGTCCTGACCTTTACTACTAATACGTGGATTTAACCTTTAGTATAAAATTATTTGATTAGATTAATCACCATTCACAATTTATATAATTACATAATTCATAAATTATAATTGGAATTCATGTAATCAAATAAAAAAATGTTTCATTCCATAGAACCAATGGTTCATGGATAAAACATTAAATAATTAGTTAATTAAGGTTTCATCATTAATATATGTGGGAAATAACAATTTATATTGTTGTTTCTCTTTAATTAATCCACATATTTTGTCTCTATATAAACCATTAGAACACTACCATTTATATAACAATCTTGGGACTAAATATATTCTGCATGCAATGTGTATAGTAATATAAATATAGAATGAAATCATTCATGAAATGTGAGTCCCTATGTGCCTAATATGATGCATGAGAATATACTGTATTTCTAAACTAGTACAAGTAAAAACGAAATTCACAATAACAATACTATCAACAAAAACATTATGATATATGTGAATCACCCAATGCTAAAATTTATTCAACTATAGTAGGAACAACCCAAAACATCAATATCCCATCCTAGGTAATTTATGTTTCCCATATACATGTGATAGTTACTTCCATTAATAGGCTCATTACTAAATTCTGATATATCCTAATATCTTTTATAATGACCAAACAGTAACACAAAGGGGAAAATAACTGATGATTCCACTTTGTGGCATCCCTACCTAGTATCCACTTTGATATACCTCAATATGGTTGGCCAAAAAACCTCAAGCACACCGCACCATATTAAATAATAATCCAACTAGCATAAGGGAACTAGGGTTTGATTGAGGGGATACTATGACCTCATGGATTGGAGTGTAACATATTAGTAGATAAAAATTTAAGCAGTGAAAACCGTAATAAATAACAAGAAAGAGAAAAATTATAATTCATCCAATATAACTAATAGGTGATAACTAAATAAATATCATATATAAATTGATAATCATGCCATGATGATATAAGAAAATATAGTACATGAGGTAGAAGGTGGAAATATTCATATACCACATGTTAAACAAAATACATAAAAGGCCACAAACTGTCTCCACTAACTTCATGCGCAAAGGCTCGGTCTTCTACTCCCATACCCCATCCAAACAACAAATATCAAACATCAAAACTAGGTCACTTACCATTTCTATACCTATAGAGATGAAGTCTATTCAGGTATAATAGGAATGCTGGATGGGGTGTGAGATATACTTAGTAGGCCACAACCAACGGTGTCTAGAACTCTCTATTCTATGCTTAATAAATTATTATTATAAAGGTTCATAATAAATGAAAAGTGATAAATAAATAAATATATTGGACCATGTTTCTTATGGATCACCTGAAAGATACTACCTACTTCGGCCTATGATGTATATCTCTTAACCATTGTCAATCTATACGAGTGTAACATGGGTATAATAAAATGTGTCTTAAAATATAAAGTATCAAGAATAGACCAAACCCAAGCATGTTATTTGGATTTGCAGAACGTCCTTGGGATAAAAATGATTCATTATTAGCTTAATTATTTAAAATAGAACCTTTCCATTTGATACATTGAAGCCTAATCCCACCCATGTCAAACTATAATAGGAAACCCAAGTATTTCTCTATGATCACTATAAATACTCAATAACATAAGAGTCCATACATTTCAATTTAAAAAGCAATCCTAGGTAGTGCCCTCTTCATGGATTAAGCATGATCCTCTAAGACCATCCCTATTATCTCACATAGATAACTGAGTATTTCTCCAGGCATGGTATGACCATATTTCCAACAATACCATTCAAGGCGACTCCCCTAGGGAAACGACATCACTCATAGGTAGTTATGAAATCCAATAAGTGAGCCCATCCAAGGCATTCTATAAATAATACAAGTATTACTCATAACCTATTTACTATCTCAAAAAAAATTATTATAAATCATGATAATCCCTTCCATGGAGTCCTTGAATTGGGATTCCCATATCCTCCTCAGACTGACATATAGATACGGTGTCTCTATCAAAAAGTCGCACCATTTAGCAAGGCACTGCATTCATAAATCTTTTATAAAGTTGGATATATCATTTCATTCACGAAATACATGATATAGAATATTTTACAAGGGCCTAACCTGTGGAAAATAAAATCTTTTAGCTTTGTTTACAACCCATTATATTTATTATAAGTCCAAACCACAAACACCTCGATTAGTGGTTCAATACAATTCCAAATATTAAGTCTTAAAGTTATGTGTCCCTCTGGAGTACACTGGAATTCCTTGAATGGTTTAACCAAACTATGAAGCTTGGTTTGTATGGTTCAATTAACTAGGGGGACTATCTATTTCCCTTAAAAGTTAGGGATCTAGGTTCCAAACAAGCCACGTACACCCACATAACCAATGTGACCTCATTAGGCACTGATTTAGACAAATAAAAATAATTAAAATTAAAACTAATAGTTTGGTACCTCATAAAATAATAAATAATTTACAAAAAGGGTTTAATTCCAGACTTCAATTAATAATTTTAACAAAAAAAAAATAAGGCATTATCACTTATTTTTAACCTAGATTAACCTAATTTAGCATTTATATTGGTGAAAAATTTTACCATGGTTACTATTTATGCTGATCAAAAATAAAATGGGATTATTTATCAAATTTCAATTTCCTCATTAAAAATATTGTATCCCATTTAGTAAATTAAATACATATAATTGGTAGAATTTAATTTAATGTTAAGTGTGTAAAACAGAATTAGAACTTCTTTTTTAAAAATACATTTTGAATCATAAAACCTGCTTTATTTTTCTCCAAATCATAGAAAAATATTAAATGAATGTCAAAAAAATCTATTAATTTATAATATATCCATTTAATTAAGAACTTTCACAAATAGTGAATAATTTAATTTTTTAATACCAATACACAATGGATGCTCCCAAATAGTTTTTGAGAAAAAAAATTACATATAAATATGTTTTTACACTAAATTTAATCATAAAATTGATTCCAATGAATATAATTGGATTATTTAAAATATAAGATATCTAATTTTACTTTGAAATAACTTTAAAATAAAATGGAACATTTTACCTTCATGAAACAATAATATAGTTTTCAATAAAAAATAAATATTTTCCACTATTCACTGGAAATAAATATTTTCATAAAAATACAAAATATTAACCCAAAGATAATTTTGAAATCATTATTTAAAAATATCAAAGAGTTTTATGTAATTAAATTTTTCATAGCTTCAAAAATTAAATATATATCCTTTCATCATCATAAATAATTTGTTTTGAAGGAAATCTATTTTCAACCATAATATAACTTTACAAAAAAATGATTTCTTATTTATTAAGAATTAATCAAAAAAATTATATTGAATATGATGTTTTTTATATCTCATAATTTCTTTAATATTATTCATTCCCACCAATTTAATGGCTAGGTTTAAGTGTCACATAAATATTTTTAAATAATATATTATGTTTTGTTTAAACTCAATGTTGCATGTAACACATGTTATCGAAGAAATAAAATGAAATAAGGGGAAATGTTTTCTAAAATCTCAGTTTGTTGCATTATCGCTTATTTAATAAATCTCAACCTCACAATTTTTAAATTTTATTATTTATTCAATTTTTTAATATTTGAAATGTTCTTTTTTGAAAACCCACATCGAGAAAAGGGTTAATAAAACATCCCAAAAAATGGATAAATGGAAGAATGAAGTTTACAAAAATAAACTAGGTTTCCAAATAGGATAAAAATATATGGAATTGAAAACATGGAAAAGTTATAGAAAACTAATTCCAAAAAACTAATATAGAGTGATATATAACATGATCTGAAAGGAGTTGACAGCCACAAAACCATGATTCATTGAGGGATTAAAATACAATCAATTCATCAAAATTGAATGTTATAGGATTGAATTTTTTCAGTAATAAAATTTTCCTATATTTGAGGAATTTTTTTTATAATCTAGACTAATAATATAAGGAAACATAATTACTTGAAAACTATAAATTCATAATTTAATAAATTTCCACCACAATCTAATCTATTTCTCTAAGAAATGATTGTTTGTGATGAATTTCATTATGCCTGTAGCACTAAAATCATCTTCTAACATCTCAAATAATTATATCAAGATATTACTATTCTATTTTGGCATTAACCAAAACCTACAGGGGTAATCATAACAAAATTTGAAAAATAAATAAACCACCAAATGAATAAAAAAAACATTCATATCAAAAAAATTTATTACCTCAAAAACGTCAACATTAAGGGATATTATAATTTTGAATTCTAAATCAAATCCTTTAGCATACAACTTCAATTAAATAGTATCTTACCAAAAAAACTTTTATATTAAATCACTTGTTAAAACAATGTGTTATATATACCTAAAAACAATGAAACTAGTCCCAAATATCATTAATCGCCATGAAAAATTACTATATAATCTTGTAATGTTGTGAAATTCCCCAAAATATCAAGAATAAAAATTATATAATAACCTAGAAGATAATATTTAAATATACAATAATATTTTTATAAATATCACCATTTTAATGAATCACTTTTCAACAATCAAATTTATCAATATTACATTATTAGTAGTATATAAATAACAAAGAATAAAATTATATATAAACCGAAAATGGTACTTAAACATAAATATAGTATCAAAATCCCATCACATAAAACAATAAATAATGTGAGTTGATGCCTTTGAACATACGATCAACCTCAAACAAGTAAACCAATAACGGAATCCAAATATTTAATCTAATCTCACAGGATAACATATATTCTTCCAAAATTAACAAAATCATTATTCCTTAAATATGTTCAAAACTATTTAATATTTTCCATAAATCTAAAAAAGTAATAAACATCATAAAAAATGACCCAAATCACTTTTTATCAAACCACAAAAAAGAATTCAATGTTACCAATACTATCAAGGTTAATATTCTCTTTATCAAAACTAAAAATTAAAAAAACATTATACTCATAATAAGGTCTATCATTCCCTTAATAATATGTTCAACAAAAGCATATCCATACCACTAAATAAATTTTCTTGGTTATTAGTATCATTCAAGATATTTTTTTCAAATCCTTAAATAAAAACTACTTTGAAATAATCTTTATAAGTTTCATGATTTTATTACCATAATATCACTATTATAACACTTACACAACATATTTATTGAATCCAAATTCATAAAAACTTCAATCATTCCACTTCCTTCTTAAATCATTAACTGTTATTAATCACCTTAATCCCAAATAATTATTTTCTACAATATGAAATATGTATCATTTCTTATGATACATAAACATAAATTCAAGCATCTTTATTTATTTTAAGATAAGTAACAATGTTCAAACATCTCTTTCCTTTCATACTTTATTTGTACTCTCTTTATCGTCATTGGTAAAACCATAACTCATACAACCTTAATGATTCTCTTCTATAGATTTCCCCATATAATTTCTCATTTCAAAATTCCTACACATTAAACATTTTAAGCATTCAACAATAAAGGATTCCTTAGGGGGAACATTATTCTCATCCATTTTTGTAACCAAACTTTTCATTGTTCCTCACCTTTTACATGCTTTGTGATGATATTTCTCAAACTCAAAAAAATAAGCTCGTTCCTCTATAACATTAATTTGGGTGTTTATTCCCACATTGTGGACATGTGGGATGATAAATCTTATTTTTTATACGGTATTTAGGAAACTCCACTTATCTATTATTATGTCTATCAGGAAAATGACACATTCTAAGATTTTTAGTCATATAAAAAGTTATCTGATTTGGAATAATCACAGGGTTTGTTATTTCATATCTTATTTTAATTGGTTACTCATGAGGAAACTCATTCCATTTAAGGGACCATTCAACAATAAGTGAATTCCTTTAGGTTCAAGTCATTAAATAAAACCAAATTTTTTTGATCAATGATAATCATAGTGGGAAACCACATTATCATGAAAAGTCATTTAAATGATGTCTAAACTGTTACACATTCTTCTATGACACCTAACTTTTAACCTAGGTCATTCATGATCATTATCAAAACATCAGGATTGTATCCTATTTTTGACGATCTGTTTTGTTACAGAGTCCAAATATAGACTAAGGGGAATACATCGAGTAATGAAGAGGGAAGATTCATCAAATATTGAAAAGGCATTAAGGCGCACAAGTATTTCTCTACGCCAACCTTGGGCGGGCAAGTCACTTGAGCGCCAGATATGAGGCGTGCAAGTCACTTGCGCACCATAAGTGAAATTTCTCCCAAACATCAGGTGGCCTATAAATACCCCCTGTAGGACCCCCCTTTGATGGACGAAAAATCCAAAACTCAGATTCAAGCTCTGGTCACCCAAGTCTTTGTATGAATTCTTCCGAACACTTGTAAGGTAATTCTTTACCAATAATAGAAGCTCTAAAGGGAAATAATAAGGCCTTAGTATTATAACTCATCAATACTTGCACGCCTAAGTGTCCAGCCCTTAAGGGTAATGAAGACACTTGGGTTCCTCCTTTACATCTCAAGGAAACTTGTGCGCCACCCTTCTAATAGTCTCTAGGGATGATACTAATGGCTTCAATTCAATGTCGCCCAAGTATCACATTATGGATTATTCACCACCCGAGTTGACTCATGTTGTGCAATCATACTTGCGTGACCAAGACATGCTCACTAGAACAAAACTTCAATGGCTTCATCCTAGTCACTTCCATTCCTCAAATATATCTTTCCTCTTCAAAGACAGCCTTCAAAACCCTCTTCAAATCCATTTAGGGCATGGTACCTCTACTGGCTTCTTTATCTGATAGGAATTCTATGGAACACCTCTCAAAACCTTGCGATTTACATAACTTTATGTCATTAAGCTTAGAGATTTCCTTCATTCAAATACATCCTTAAATATTAGGAGGTCTTTAATCTAGGCATCCTCCTTAGGAGTAAGCCCCACGTTCACTGTTCATGGCATCCTACTTAGGAGTAAGCCCCCATGTTGTATAATCTTGGCATCCTCTTTCTCAGGATTATGTCCCAATTATAATTTCCTTTAACTTTGGGAATCCTATTTAAGGGTAAACCCCATTCTTAATTTCTATTGATTTGGGCTTCCTTTTTGGAAATGAAACCCAATCATATGTTCCTCTTAATTTGGGCCTCCTTATCAGGAGTAAGTCCTGAGTTAAAATTTCTAATCTCCATAAAGTACAAAAACCTTTATGGACCCTTCTCTAGGGCTTCCTTCATAAACTAAGTCTTAATCATCATTTAATTGGGATTTCATACATATATACGCCCCACATCATTTCTTATGACCTCATCTTTCATGGAACAATTGTCAGATTTACAGATACCACTTGTTTCTCACACCGAGTATGTCTCACGTGAGCTTAGAGTGTAAAAGTAATCACAGAATCTCTTTTTGGGCCATTAACCATGCATAAGCCCCATATTTCATCCCCGGACTACGTGGACTTTGATCTCTACCTTTAAAGTAGAGTACGTCAAAATCTTTTTTAAGGTCCAAGACCATCTTTCAGTAATTCTTTTTCCATCCCATATGACATTAAACTACATCCTTCCTATTGAACTATGTGGGTTCTAATTCCTTTATTTTTATCAAGGATACGTAGGTATCCCATCTGCGGGTACAATCTCAACTCTGAAATAATCCCTGTCTTTCTGAAAAACAATAAACTTCAAGTTCCCCAGTAAGTGGCTTGAAAACCAGTATGGTTCTTATATTTTCAAAGATATTTCTATATAATGTGTTGAAGGATACCATTGACTAAGAATCTCAAATAAATACGGATGATTATCTATTGATGAATAACCTCAAATAAATATAAAATATTCTCTAAATCCCTTACTTATCAATCATTTATTTCCAAATATAAAGTAAAACCCAATTTCATACTTGGTGAATTAATAAGGATTTGTGAACATAACTTAAATTTATAAGAGAGTCCCAGTGTAGGTAATAATTCGTCTAAAAAATCTGTGATGAGCCCGACCTCCCGTACTATCAACCAATGCAAATTTTTAAGCCTTACCGGTCGACCAATAATGAGCTCCTACCTTTGGAATATAGATCCAAATGGATATAGAATCATTGGATGTTTCCGGTTCTATGAATAACCCCGTTAGAAACTGATTTGAAATTTTACACCTTAAACAAACAAGGTTATCCCCATTTCCAGAAGAAACAAAAAATAGCGAACTCGACATGAATCCTTAACCAAGTTAAAATGATGTTTTACTTATTTTTTTAGGCACCTATTAAAACTCAATATGAGGGCCAACAAATTAGTCAATAACATAAGCACTCGTCCAAAATATGTAGTCTGGCCAGACTTATCTTGATTATGTCTACTATATAAAACATGCACTCTTTTCCAAGATCTCTCTACAATACAGAATGGCTTCTAAGTTCACACCTGTGAATGCTTCGGCCACTACTCCTACTGGATCCTCATCCGCTCTGAGGACGACATAACCTACTCTGCATCTTCAATGTCCGGTTTCAAATGCATTGGTGAGGGAATACTGTCAACACGGTACCATCCCAAATCTGGAGGCCGCTCGACAAGCCCTCCAAGTTAACAACTCACCCTGGTTGTCCAGACAGTGACGACCAGTGAACAAGAAGTAGGTGGAGCTAAGCATCATCTCCAACTATTTTGGGTCATTATCCCCGGAACCCAACAACCAGTCTCTCCCATATTACAGGGAGGTGAATGAAGAGGTCACTCAAGGCCTGAGTTCAAGAAGACAGGAGTCCTTCCCAATGACTCCCATCAAAAATCACCGCCATACTCATGTGGTAGTGCACTCTCAACATGATGAGGGTATAATTTCTAGGGGTTCGGCTCAGGTCCCTCAGACCCGAGCACGCAAGACGAACTGTTAGAGGTGAAATTCGGCCAACATGGAGCATGTTCTTACCTCAGACCCCTCCAGAGAAGTCCATAAACCTAACTTGATGGTGAGAAAGGATTGGGCACACACATCTGTCCGTTCTAATCCCACTGTCTAGTAGACTCATCTGGCAGCAACCCACCAATCCCACTAGGCAATTCTGATGGAGTACTATAGGTAGGAATATACACCTATTTATAAACACAAATTTTGTCAACAGTCTCATATTCTAGTATTGAAGGAAACACATAAACCATACTTGACAGAGAATACACAATAGGCACATACACCTGCTAATGTTCATCAATTCTTCCAACAGTCTCGTTTGGTAGCACCTAGAGAAGTCAGTCGGAAAGCTCTGATGACAAATTTGGAGCAGACTCAACACTCTGCCCCTATGCATAAGTACTGTCAATATCCATGATAGGAAAAGGAGGATAGGAGCAGGCACATACACCTACTCCAGACACTGAATGGATATATATTCCCATTCTGGGAGCTGAGGTCACCAAGAACATTTTGACAATGGTGAAAGAGCAGAAGAAAATCCCTACCCAATTCTTAGATACCTGTCATAATATTATAACAACTTCAGTGACAACGACATCATTGGGAAATAAACATCAATCTATCCTTATCAGTGGAGGGACTCATCCACATGTCACACTTGAGAAGATAAACACCTATGTTCCAGTCCAGAAGGGTCATGGGGCATACTCCCCCATGTCATACAGACTATCAAGTCGGGCACATACACCCGATTAAAATGGAGATAATCAACCTAACATGACCATTTCATCTAAGCAGGCACATACACCTGCTCATAATAACCACTTTCATCAACATGTTGTTTCCAATGTGAGTAAGAAGGAATCCAAGAAAAAGACCAATCTAGCACAGTTGAAAAATCAAGTCAATCTGAAATAAGGCATTGCTCAATGCTGGAGTTGTTGAATCTCTTAGAAAATGATTTGTTACAGCTCAAGATTCATCTCTCTGATTTAAAATTTCTGGAAGTTACAACAATAATTCCGAAGGAGTCCATCAATCAATTCCTTATTAAGGCTTGCTTTATGAATTTTCGGCCAATCTAGATGTATCATCTTCAGATGAGAGTCATGAGAAGCCTCTGCATGGCTAGAAGACCAAGGATCAAGAGGTTTCATCTTTTGTTGTAACCCACCATGGTGATCCTCCCCACGATGATGAATTTATCTGTAAAAGTACACTCTGCAGTAGTAATTCACATTTCCTAGAAAATTCTTCAACGGGCAATGTTGTAATGAGAAAGCCCCCTTATCTTGAGGAACTTGAAAATGTGAAGCCATTCATGTCTGATGCCTTATCGCTAGCACATGAAATACTTTCTCAACCAGAAGATAGCCATGGGTAAATTTTATTCTACGAACCATCCCTGGGTAATTCATCTTCTAGCATGACAAATGATTCTCTACCAATCTTGTTGAATCTGATGAAGCAATAAATAAGCACCAGCTTTTGTCCAATTAGGTAGAATAATCTTCATCAAATGGAAAAGAGTAAGTGATGAATATGATAAAACAATTGGCGAAAGGTGAAATACTAGTCATTTTTTGGCCTTTGGCTGACTCTCAGTATGATATTCCAAAAACGTTGACAGAAGATTGTATTCATGATATTTGTCTCAACATATGGAAAACTATTTTTCACTTAAAAGAGAAAATATTATCTTACGATGAATATCAAAATCATGTCACGATAATTGTAAGGTTGCAACACCAAATTGACTAGGCATCTCTCTCAGTTTCCCGACAACCAAGTGTTGAAAAGAAGAATAGAGACCTTCAACATTCATGCCTTGGCATGTTAAAAAGGTTTCTACTGTTAATTACCAATGCCCCATCTGGTATTTATATCAGGGGATGGGGTGTTCATGGAGCATTGCATTTTACTGTGCTCTCCAACCAACAAAGCCAGCCAAAAGTGGTCTCATGCAATGTTATTTACCATGGCTGGCCACATCCAACTGGTTTTGTGTGTAATTATATTCTTTCTCAATAACAGGCCTCAACTAGTTCTTCCCAAAGTCAGGCATATAAAGAAAAAGTTGTAGAATTATGCTTGCGTAAAACCAATGAGAATATTGAATAGGCTTCTCAATTAGAGCAGTCACATCATCAAGTGATTGAAGTGTCAGAAATAATCCAACAGTCATCTGATCCAGGTGATTTGATTGGATGTAGGATGATGCATCTGACCAATTTCCGGACTAAAGTCTGCAAAATCAGGAGAGCTTTTAAGAAATTTTCGAATATAGCAGCTCAAGAGCCACCTCATCTTTCCAAAATGGGGAATCTTTTAACTCAGCCCTTGGGATCAACAGACAGGATTCGAGGAGTTGAGTAGGAAAAATTGGAATAGACCTAGTCCAATAGACTGAGGACTTTTTCAAATTCTCAATCACTTCCTCAGCGAAAGTCAGTCTTCTATCGATTAGGGAAGTAGCAACAAGAGAAACGATGAGAAGAATTATCAGGAGATTCCCTCAAAATTACGGGTCATCAAAAATTTCCTGAGGGATCAAAAAAACAAAAGGAAATCTCTCATAAATGACATGGAAGAAGAAAGTATCGTAGAAGCACTGACCGAAGGGTTCCAATGCGTTATGCATCGATAAATGTCATCAATGTCATTGTCACTGATCCCCCAAAATTTGAGGCTCACTTAGGGGAATCAGATGAACACCCTTCAGTAGAAGATACATCTTTAGATATTGAACATCTTGATGAGGAAGTCTACTCTATTCAAGATAATCTTAAAACTTGGGAAATGTAATTTGATGGTGCTTCCAGAAGTCCAACAGGGAAGAAAATGGTAGATCCTAAATTCAACAAAGTTAGGATAGGAATTGTACTTATTTTTCCAGATAAGGAAGTGTTACCCTATTCCTTCTTATTGTTGGAAGGTGGTACAAATAATGAAGCTGAATATCATGCATTCATCGCAGGATAGGATATGGCTTTTCAGGCATAGTTGAATCACTTAAAGGTTAAAGGTGATTCAGACTTGGTAATCAAATATGTCAATGGGGACTGTGCCATCATAAAAGAGGAGTTAATCCATTTGTACAATTATGTAAGAGAGTTAATGGAGGAAATTCCTTCGGAACCTAAATTTTTTTATGTCCCAAGATCACGAAATGCTCAAGATGATGCACTGGATAATGTAGTCACAACTCTGGAAAATCCAAATCAGGATGAAAAAATCCTCAGTATTTCCCAATGTCGTAAAATTTCTCTTTATGTTCAAATCATAGTAGAGGAAATCAATGAAATTAGTCCCATTTATATACCATATGGACATTATACCGGATGGATGACAACTATCAGGGAATACCTTCAAAATGGAACACTCCCACCTGATAGTGCTGGGAAGGAACAAGTCTGGCGATGTGTGGTCAATTTTACACTTTATGATAGCCCATATCACCTAGAAAAAATTCTCTACAAGTGATGTTTTGATGGAATTCTCAACAGATGTATTGATGGTGAAGAGACGATGGCTTTCATGAAAGAAGTACATGTAGGATTCTATGGTGCCCACCAGTCTGGACATAGATTATCTAATCAAATTAGAAGACTTGAATACTTATGGACCTCAATGATACAAGATTGTGTTGATTTCACTAAGAAGGGTAATTCTTTCCAAGTATATGCCAATTTCATTCATCAACCCACAGAGATTCACCATACAGCTAAGAACTCATCTCCATTTTCCACATGGGGAATGGATGTAGTAGGACCTTACCCTTCGGCTACATCCAAGTAGATTAATTATATTCTTACGGCAACTGAATTATTTTCCAAATGGGCAGAGGAAATACCTCCCAAATAAGTTAGTTCTAAATTCATTGTTAGCTTCATCAAATCTAACATCATTACTAGATTTGGTCTCCCTCATACCATATTGACGGACAATGGCACCAACTTCTGTTCATTCGAGGTAAAGAAGTTGTATCAAGAATACAACATTAATCCAACCATTCATCTCAGTATCATGAAGCAGCCAATGGCCAAATAGAATCCTTCAATAAGTCTCTTTCAAACACACTGCAAAATATGGTGGATAAAGATAAGAAATAATTGTCTGATAAACTTTTTCTTGCTTTATGGGCTTATCGGACCACCACCCACACTACTACACGGTCAAATCCATAATCATTGGTATATGGAATAGAAGTAGTCTTTCCCATTGAGGTTAAATTACCTTCACTCAGAGTATCCATTTGAGACCATTAATCTACATAAGAATAATCTCAAAAGTGATTGGATAAATTTGAACGATTAGATGAAAATAGATTGTGAACCCTACACCACTTGGAAGTCTATTATATTCGAATAGCATGGGGTTTCAACAAAAAAGTTCATATTCATTCATTCATTCATGTAGAATTGTTATTGGTTCTTAGAACTCCAATGATACTAGGAAAGAATCCTTCAAATCTTTAGTCAACGTGGGAAGGACCTTACTCAATACATAAGGTTTACTCCAATGGAGCTTATTCTTTAATATCAACTGATGGAGAACTCATCACGACTCCAACCAATTCTATATTTATGAAGAAGTATTTTTTGTAACACAAATACTTATTTAGTTCTAACTGCAAGACTTTAAACTGCATGGTCCCTCCATTTTCCAACATGATGTTAAATCGTGTCCAGTTCCTTATATGTCCTACATGATATTAAACTGTGCATCGTTAGAGTTTTCATTACCTCTTGTTTCTCACATCGAGTATGACTCATGTGAGCATTGAGTAAACTTCAACCATAATACCCTCTTTGGGCCGCTAAACATGTGGAAGTCCCAACACCATTTTTAGGTCGTTGTCCTCAAGTACAACTCAATCACTAATTCATTTTCAATTTAACTACGCGGACTTTGATCCTTGCCTTCTGGGCTGGGTATGTAGGCAACCTCCAGAGGTTCAAAACAAAAACCAATATCTTCACAATGGTTCACCATCATCCTTGATATATGATGTTAAACTATATATTCCCCCATTGTCCTCACTACAATACATTAAACTGCATAGCAATACGTCTTAGCTACATGACACTGAACTATGCAAAACCGGTCCATGAATATGACCCTAAACTATTAGTACTTTTTTCTTGTATGAAAATAAACTACCACAGTCTTTGACACACTTACCTGAGAGGGGATGATTATTAACATTTATCTCCAATCATTTTATATTCCAAAGACTACGTGCATATATTGAAATTCCCTAACCTGTGATCTCATATCCAACCATCATTGTACTAAAGTCCCCATTCGCCCTTCACATGTATGAACCAAATCTGTACAGAGGGTATTTCAAGAACTAAATATGGCTTGATTCCCATCCTTATGGGATACCTACGAATGTTCGAGTATCCCTCGAATCCAACCCGAAGTATTTGGGCCTAACCCCAAATTCTACTTTCTGTCCCTTGGCTGAAAATTCCCCCTGTGAAAACATGAATGTGGTATAAAAACCCTAGTCTTCATTCACATCAGGTTTATATAACACACAATGTGTATTCCTCATTATAGTATGGGCTCTACGACCCTAAACTAAGATCTCCTACACTCTCGTCCCACGTGAAGTTAAACTGTACTTCAAGAACTACATATGACTTGATTGCCATCCTTATGGGATTCGTAGTGGAGTCCAATATCTCAATTCTGTACCCAACCACAGCATGATTATGGTTATCATTGGTCTGTGTATCTCCTTCATGCATTAGAAAATGCCCATTTGGATGTGTCATAATCCTATCCTTAAATACTTACAGATCTCCATAACCATTTTATTGACTTCTGGTCACAAAATGTCTGATACCTGGGAATTATTTTGCCTGAATATGTAGCATGTGCCCCTAGGTGGCCTTGCATAAGTAGTCTACATAACGGATTTGATAAGAAAAAGATACTATTATTTGATTATACAACCAATACCCTTAAATGGACTTATATAATTCAACCCCCTAACGGGTTTTTCAAATAGTGGTAACTTCATTCTTGGAAGAAAAACCTCTTTTGTCCTTATTTGTCTTAACGAAAATATGTAGGGATATGCAAAAAATAGCCATCTTTAACATATTTTTCACATACTCTTTTTCATAATCTAATAGTATTTAAGTCTATGGTTTATATTTCCCTTCACTACATTTGGGTCAGACCTTCACATGATTGACATTCATCCAATTCGTTGACAATCTTGATTGGTAATATCCTCTCAATATTCACATACCACTCTCCATACAGTAGATTCTATGCTTTGGAAAATTTGAATCTCCATAAACTTCCACTATCTTTTTAGCAATATAAAAGTAAAATTTCTTAGTGTTATTTGGTCTGGCTATGCAGCATGTGCCCCTATGTGTCCTTGCATAAGTAGTCTACATAACGAACCTGTCAGCCAAAAGATGCAATTATTTAACTATGCATCCAATTCCCTTAAGTTTCCCATCATAATTCAACCCCCTAACTGCTTTTTCAAATAGTGGTAACTTCACTCTTAAAAAATAAATCCTCTAATTCCTTTATTCCCTTTTTCATATCATCACTTAGATTCAAAATTTCTTAAGTCACAGTTTACATGTTTTCCCCCATACTTGAATGTGGTAATATGTTTTCAAAAAAATTATCATGGAATTGAGTCAATTATAATCTATTCGGTCAAAGATATTCGACCATAAACATTAACATTTTTATGTCCTACAAACATGACGTAATACTCGGACAAAAAACAGGCTACACATTAAATTGGGAACTCGTAAAAGGAAATCTGAACAAAAGTCGATTCCCAACTCGCTAAATGTACATATTATATGATTTATGAAATATTGAGCAAAAAAAGATGAAAAGTTTGTGGGGTTGTTTTTATCACCCTAGAAAAAATCAATCTATGCTTACTAGCCCCATTGGATTAGATAAAATTAATTAAATCAAGTAGAAAGAGAATTTAGGCACAAATGATTGAAGATGAATGTGTTTTTCATTGACGCACATGATTTAGAAGTGCATCCACATATTGGAGTCTCTTTTATTTTTTAACAATTTCAAGAGTCTTTCAACATATCTTTTCATTTTATTTACAACATTCCAAGCTTCACCAGCAGCCACTTCGAATTCATTCATTCAACTGGATACAATAAGAGATATAGTGATACCAGCTCCTCTTGGAACAATGGTAAAAGAATGTTCTTGAGTGTGTTTTGAGAAAATTTTCTGCTGATCAAACAGTGACTCTGTTTCTGTCCAAGAGACATGGAATATGGATACATGGATTTGAAAATGGATCTTTGGAAGTAGAGAGCCATTTGGAGAGAGTACACTTTTAGATATTGTTCTAACATCTTGATAGTCTTCTCTCCAACAAACAGCATCAGAAAAAAAATCAGCCCATGGGTTTTCCATTTTCATATCTACAACGAAATGTAATGGGGGAAAATTTGAATGTTCACACCATTTTTGTTGATCTTAATGAACAACATAACCGAAATAGAGGGGTAATAGTGCAGCTACATCTCGGGCATATAGCTCTTTTCATCTGGAATGTTGACTCCTTGCAAATGACTGTGGCCATATAAAGGAAAGTAAATACTTTGTGGGAAATTGACATGATATTTCTTCAAGTACTTGGCCAAATCTGGGAGAGTGCTGTTGAAATAGCATTGTAATAATGGCCATCAATGTTCATCATGTCATAAATCCGCATGCTACCCAACTCATCATTTGATCAAATCTTCCTTGGAGCCATTGAATCTGCACAAAGATAGAATAATTAACTTTTAAGTTAGTTAGTTTTTCATAATATTTGTGAATAAATAAAAAAATGGCTAAATAGTTAAGGCGCACAAGTCTAATCTTGGCGCGCAAGTCTAAGCCGGTCGCGCAAGTTGTACTACGCTAATACTAGTGTGCAAGTAAAAAACAGACTAAGGAAGTGAGATGCAATGAATAGAAGCCCAGACGAGCGAAAATCCAAGACATTCACGCGACGAGAGCTCACTTTCATGACAAGAAAAAGAAGCATTTGAAAGTTGGATGCTTTGCATGAAGTGTCGCCTATATTTATAGACGATCTAGAAACTTGTTTGCCGTAACCTGTGTGCCTCAAACCTGCGTGCCTTTGGACCCTGGTTTCTCCTTTACTTCATAGTTAAACCCTCTTTCATTTTTTTCAGATCCAACTATGATAGGGGACATTTTTTGACGCTCTATTCCATCACATAGTCCAAATATTGACTAAGGGGAATACCTCGAGCAAAGAAGTGGGAAGATTCATCAAATATTGCAAAGGCATTAAGGCACAAGTATACCTACATGCCAGCCATGGGTGCACAAGTCACTTGCGCGCCAGATATGTTGTCGAATGTCACTTGAACGCCCTAAGTGAAATTTCGCCCAAACCTCAGGTGGCCTATAAATACCCCTGTGGGCCCCCCATATGAGGGACGAAAAATCCAAAACTCAGATTCAATCTCTGGTCACCGAAGTCTCTGTCTGAAGTATTCTGAATACTTCTAAGGTAATTATTTACCAATAAATGAAGCTCTAGAGAGAAATAATAAGGCCTAAGTATTAGAACTCAACAATACTTACGCGCCTAAGTGTCCGACCCTTAAGGTAAATGAAGACACATGTGCACATCCTTTACCTCTCAAGGAAACTTGCACGCCACCTTTCTGAAAGTCTCTAGGGATAATACTAAGGGCTTCAATTCAAAGTCTCCCAAGTATTACTTTATAGATTCTTCATCGCCCATGTTGACTCATGTCGCGCATGCATACATGCATGACCAAGACTTGTGCGCCATAAAAAACATATGTTCCTTCATCCTAGTCATTTCCTTTCCACAAATCCTCCTTTCCTCTTCAAATACAGCTTTCAAAACCCTCTTCAAATCCATTTACGACTTGGTTCATCTGTTGGCTTCGTTATCTAAAAGTAAATATGTTGAACACCTCTCAAAACCTCATGATTTACATAACATTATGTCATTAAGGTTAGATATCTCCTTCATTCAACCTCATCCTTAAAGTTGAGAAGGTCTTTAATCTGGGAATCCTCCTTATGAGTATGCCCCAAGTTCCCTGTTCATGGCATCCTCCTTAGGAGTAATCCCCAAGTCTTTTAATCTGGGCATCCTCCTTCTCAGGATTAAGTCCCAATCATAATTTCCCTTAACATTGGGCATCCTCCTTAGTATTAAGCACTAGTATTAATTTCTTTTGATATGGGATTCCTTTTCAGGAATGAAACCCAATCATAAGTTCCTCTTAATATGGGCCTCCTTCTCAGGAGTAAGTCCCGAGTTAAAATTCAAAATCTCTATAAAGTAAAAATACCTTTCTTGAGCCTACTCTTGAGCTTCTTTCCTGAACTGAGTCCTAATCGTCATTTACTTGGGCCTTCATATATATGTAATCCCCACATCATTTCTTATGACTACATCTTTCATGGCACAATCGTCAAATTTTTTTATACCTCTTGTTTCCCACACTGAGTATGACTCACGTGAGCATAGAGTGTAAAAGTAATCATGAAATCTCTTTCTGGGCCAATAACCATGCATAAGCCCCATATTTCTTCCCCGAACTTCATGGACTTTGATCCCTGCTGTTAAAGTAGAGTATGTAGGAATCCTTTTTAAGTTCCAAGACCATCATTCTATAATTCCTTTTCCGTACCATATGACGTTAAACTACATCCTTCATATCGAACTATGTGGGTTCAGATTCCTTTATTTTTAACAAGGATATGTAGGTATCCCATCTACAGGTATGATCCCAACTCTGATATAATCTATGCCTTTCTGAATTACAATAAAATTCATGTGCCCCACTGAGTGGATTGAAAACCAGTATGGTTATCATAATGACCAGGAGATTTATATATAATGTTTTTAAGGATGCCATTGACTAAGAATCTCTAATATATACGAATGTTTCTCTATCGATGAAGAACCTAAAATACATATAAAATATTCTCTAAAACTCATACATATCAATCATAGATTGCCAATTCTAAAGGAAAACCCATTTTTATACATGGTGAATTAATAAGGATTCATGAACATAACATAAATCTATAAGAGAGTCTCGGAGTAGGTAATAATTCCCCTCAAAATGGTGTGATGAGCATGACCACCAGTCCTCTCAACCAATGAAAATTCTTAAGCCTCATCGGTCCACAACTAATGGGCACCTACATTTGGAAAGTAGGTCCAAATTGTTATAGAATCATTGGATTTTTCTGCTTCTATGAATAAACCCATTAAAAACTGATTAGAAAGTTTGAACCTTAAAATAACAAGGTCATCCCCATTTTAAGAAGAAACACCTATGCATTGAATTATAGCTACGGTTCTTAGTAACATTTTCTCATCATATTTTCAAAAGGTTAGCTAATACTTTCTATAATACAGACTTTAGTGACCCATGCATTTCAAATGTAGATATTACATGTAAACAGATGGATATTATTTACATAACATAAAAATCCATTCTATAATCATTTATGTCCAGTCTCTTTGGAAACATGGAATAATAAACAACTAGTTCTTAAAATATCTACATTTTCACCCTCTTATTTCTTCATAACTAGAACTCATCTTAGACATATCATAATTAATAATTTTTTTTTCAGAAGATGGATAATAGAAACATAATAAAGAATTAGCTCAGATGCTCAGTATTAGTAAACAAATAATATTTCAATAATCACTTGATAATAACATGAAAATAATGGTATGCGAACATGATCATAACAGATGAAAATCATACATTGTATATCATAAATCATAATCATGGCTGATGGAATAAATATCCACATTTCCTTAGACATTAATAAATATGGAATTAAATAACATCATCCATGAGATCATAACATTAGCATAAGACATAATTTTTTGGTTGTAGATATCATGTTGTCTTCTTGTAAGACGTTAAAATATTCATTTAAATATTTCCAGAGCTAGGCATTGAGATGTCATGTGATTCCGAGGCCCAGTAGTCCCAGAATTAATTTATAAAAATATTAAATATATTTTATTTTTTGTAAATAATGATTGTTAAAGAAGATATAATAACCCTTAAATGGATTCTGAAATTATAAATCTGAGACCATTTTTGATTCTACAACATGTTTTTAACCCTAGAGTTACATAAATTGGGTTAGTGTGGGGCTTTCAGGATCCTCACTCGTTAGTTGTACATTCAGGGAAATAATTAATTAATTAATTAATTAATTGTTTCATTTTTATTTAGTGATATATTAAATATGAATTTCAATAGGTTTGATTCTATAGGGTTACTAAAATAAAGCCTATGAGAATTTAAGAGCTATCCCTTCCCCATTCATTGCTGAATCTCATCGAAGGATGATGAAACACCATATCAAATTAGATCTATATGCGTCACATTAAAATGCTTCCCTCGATCATTAGAGAATTAATTATTCATTAATGAATTATCCATAATAGAAAAATTACTCATTGTTTAGTGTTTTTCACCCTTTGAGTTAATGTTTTGAGCATATACATCATTGTTCTTGGGCCTACACCAATTATAGATTGAGCATGTGCATATGTACCTCTTTTTAAATTGAATTATTCAATGTTTTTAGACCCATTATAACCATTATTAATATTTTTCCAAGAACACTTTTCCAGTTATGTTTAAAACATTTATTCAGGTTATTTTTTTCCAAATCATCTCACGTTCGTCCCCGGTAGGACCCCATGGTCTCAGTTTGACATTTTAGTGTGCTACCAAACCCAATCAGACCCTCAGAACAACGACATATTGATTATCAAATCAAAGATTGATGAATTATGGAAAACTCAAGAATTATTATGGAGAGAGGATGATATTTTTTTATTTTTGTAGATTATGAAATTGGATGTGGAAGGTGCGGTGGCATGCAGTGCATATGGGGTGAGCGAAAAATTCCCAACAAACAAGCAGTTGAAATTTTTCAAAAAATGATAGTTAGAGACCTTAACTCTTGGATAGACCCTAAATGTTTTTCCATAGATAGAGAAAAAATAGAATCTTTAAGAATAGATATTATGCAGGAATCACGGATCTATCTTTCTGGGAAAAACCTGACTACATGTCGCGTACAAGGAAAAACACACAACATGTATCCCCCTCAGTAGCAGCTACTAGGGTTTTAGAAAAATTGTGAATGATATGATGTATAGACCTCTTATAAACCATGTATCCCTTCCCTGATTTATAAAATCCTGTGATGGATCACACGAGTGGGAATCTATGTGGATGTACACAACCAAGTAAAGAGTTGTGCACCCATACAAAGGCACGAGGCTCGGTACACAGACACGATGAGCTTCACATGACTCAGTCCCTGGGTAGCATGAACATGTTGTGTAGTGCACCTGCATGGTGTGTACTATTATACACTCGAGAACCATGTGCTGGATAAGGACACGACCAATAACTGGAGAAAGACCACACGTTGTGTGATTCCCCTCACACACCATGTACCCCATGAACTCTTTTGCGGAAACATTATGTTTTTATATATCTTTCATTTGAATGTGGATATTTGACTATGAGTACCCTATGCCTGGTTCCTTTACAAATAGAATTCTATGATACCCTCATATGTGGATTTGGAGTTACTATGTGAAATTTTCTGGGAAAGCCTCTTGTTTGGGTGATGCCTAATGATGGTAGTGATCATGCAGGATCACCAGAGACTTCTTCTGGGTGGAACCCCCCTATTAGATAGGGAGTGCGGCCTTGAAGACTAGTGTATCCTCCCCACCCCATAATCGTAGTTGTGTGTCCTCTATATATACCTTTCAAGTGCAACCCCCCTAATGGATTAGAGTGTGGGTCCTCAATGACCTATAGTGGACCCACGCCCCTATGGTACCAGAGCATGAGTCCTCAAATTCTGAGTGTAACCCCTTATAAAAAATTACATGGGTCCTCAATGACCAAAGTAAAACCCCATTATAATAATATAGAATGTGACCTTAACCTATAAAGTGTAACCCTCCATCATCACAAGCATTGGTCTTCAACCTTGTCGAGTAGAACTCTTATCAGCATAGGGCGCATGTCCTCATTACACTAGAGTGGAACCACATATCGGTATTTGAGTAGGTCCTCTATGGATAATTTCAGAGTAAAACCCCCCGACTTAGTAGGTTGAGGGTCCTCTCTAGCGAGTTTGCGGCCCCTTGGCTATTTGGAACCTTGAGAAAGCGTGGTTGGACTTTGATGGTTACTCATGGGAAGACGTGTGAGATAATGGGCATCATTGATAGGAGTTTAAAATTGTTGGATACTCTTATTCTTTAGCTAAGTTGTGAGATGGAGATCCCCTTACTCTCCCATTTGGGATTATTCTAACTAATTAGATATATATATATATATATATCCTTCTGTATCCACACCTTGGATTTGGTTTCTCTCCTTTTCCACATAGTTTATATTTCTATATTATCATGGTTGGATGAGTCTAATATCGTTTTATTTATATAGAATACTTGATATGTAGTTAATATACACATCAAGTTTTCCCATGTGTTTTGACGATCTTACATTCACTCTTGGTTGGGTTGATCTACTCTCTTTTATTGTATCTTGCATATACTATCTTTCTTTCCTATTGTATCACTTACTACTCCCCCTTCAGCTTTCAGGATGTCATACATGGAATTTATGTACTCATACTTTCATGGGATTTTCCTTCATGTGTCATGTCTTTTGCAGATGATAGATAAGTTGGTAGTGACAATAGAGAACCTTAGCGATATTGGTTTCTTTGGACAACATATGTTGGACGCAACATAAGATTCAAGAGTTGGGCTCTATTAGATGTTTACTTTTCTAGTTTATTTAGATTTGGTCATATTTCATGGTGGGCATGTATCATTCCCCATTTCTTTTTAGTTTACATTATCATAGTTTATCCACATAAAATCACTAGCCTATTGATTTCTCAATATGTTAGGAAATATGTAGTCATAAAAGATGGATTAGAAATCCATCCAAACCATATGTTGTATCCTATCATCGTAGTTTAAAACATCCCACCAGTTCTTAGTAACTAAAAAAAGAATATACATCTTGAGATTGAATATCCACTTTGGATGAGTCTCAATGTTCTTGATGATAAAAAAACAGTCTCAATCCATAACTCAGCATCTTGTAGAACACCATCCCCCAAAATAGTGGGTTTATGTTGCCACTGAAACACATGGGTCAACTCTTCCATAGACGTGGTAGGATGTGGGGTTCCCTGAACAGTCTGTATAAATAACATGAAACCCTCAAAAGATTTTGAATTAGAACCCCCATCAATAATAATAGGTGGTTCCTTAGGTGGAACTACTAGAGGTTCTTCTGGTGGATTAGGTCCTACCACCTTCAGATCATGGTTTTCACCACCCTCCTAGCATTTGACTATAGGTCATCATGGGAGAATGTCTCTAAAAATTCCATGCACTTGCCTCCCAAAATAATTGGTAACAACAAGATGACAAATATAAACATGGTATGCATATAAGTATTCATATAACAAATTTATACCCATATTATATCTTCTAAATCAAATATTTGGTAATAAAAATGATAATAAGTAACACTAAAGACGCTGCCTACATCCCAAAAATATGGTTGGATCTAGGTCAAGATCAATATTTTACATCATGTTTCCCAATATATATAGGTTCCGAGAATTGTGGAATCACAGGATGGTTGTGTACCCAACTTTGAACATTTCCATAATCGTTGATTAAATTGGGATCAATACAATGATGAATGATAGTATCCCCAGAATTGAATTAAAGATAAAAGAAAGAGTAGAGAACCTGGAACCCAGAAGAGTGGATCGACACATTTTTTTTATAATTAATTTAATTTAATTAAATAATTACCTCTATGTTGATTATTTATTCCTCGATGTTTTCAACCATAGTTATGAGGTGCACTTTTATTGTGATGTAGAATCCAAACATAGGATTACTCTTGTTGTAATCCACACATGCTCCATGTATCTCTGGACATCGCTGAAAGAGTATATGGGTTCTACCATGGAAGATCCTTGTGCTTGTGATGTCCACCATCAATATCCTTGAAAATTGATTCTAAAGTGTTCTCCGTGGTCTAATGGAGGAGGATCTCTGTCGTTCTTGAGAGCATTATAGGATAGGGAATATTTCTATATAATTGAGATATTTTATCCAAGGATGTTGTGCACACAATGATTGTTTAGGTGGGGGAATGATCCCATGGATAATTTAAATAATAATAACATAATGGAAAATTTAATTAAATAGGTAATAATAAAAAATTAGCACAATTTTCATTTCATAATTTATTTTTCCATGTGAAATCTCATGTCAAATAATAATAGCAATTATATTATTTTCATGACATGTGATAAACATGCACGTTATTTTTAAATATTATTTAACCAAATAATATTTGATATTATTTCTTGGTGTACCCATAAATTGGTTTACCAATCCTATTATATATAAATAGGGCCTTGAATAATAACTATTTTTTTATTACATAAATATACCCACATTATTCACAAATAAATAAATAGTTTACCCTCAATATATTCTCTTTAATTACTAGAAAAATAAATAAATGTGACCGGGCATGGTTGAATAATTATTTAACCACAACTAGGAATAGTATTTATTCAACATGATAAATAAATAAATTATTTAACTGAGATACTGGAGACATTTAGTGTGTGACCCACTATGCCTATTTCTCATTAGTATTAGGTGGGTTTTCTTAAAGTAGAAGATTACTATCTAGCAATGAGTCAAGGAACCCATGAGAAATAATTTTTTGTTGTAATGAAATGTCACCTAACACATACTCTTAGCATGTAATATAATTCACTTGTTCGGATATCTCCAGTCAAGCGGGTTGCATGAATGTTCCATCGACCTGGGTGCCTAATTTTTCATTATTTGACTTCCTGGAAATTAACATGCCTAGAGAACACCATGGAAATGGATTTAGTTAGGCTATATAATTTCTATCAAAGTGCCTGAGATATTTACTTTAGTAGAAGTTAAAAATCATTTCTCGCATTATTCCTTAATGTAATTTTACTCATGATGCACCCAACATATCCAACCTCACCGTAAACATTGGCCATCACGGTTTTCATCAATACATCTAAGTGAATGAGTAATAATATCCATTAATAATAGTCTTAAATTATAAGGACCGATACACATGTCCATATATAGAAACATCCAATGACACTTATGAATGTGGATTTCTTACTGGTAGGTCTTGTTCTCATAATATCCTCTAAGATATTACATAGGGAACACACCATGAGAAGGTTCTTAAAATATTGATTTGTCCCCACCCTAGATAGCCTATATCATTTTTTCCCACCAAATGATATCATATGGCCATAGAACATATATTGAATAATAGTGTGAAGGAACATGCGGGTCCTCATCATTGTAGGGATCCTCTATGACTTTTTAGTGAAACAGCTTTTCTTATGAAAGTATCACATACAATGTCATACAGAAGAACATTCAAGATGTGATAAATAGTTTATTAATATTAATCCAATTAATACATGTTTATCATAAAGTAAAAAAGAATTTTGTTTCTAGGTAATGAACTCCAATAGACTCCCACTTGCACTAGATCGTCTTGCTAAAATACTTCAGTCTGTTAGCTCCTATATTATATTCATGCATCTGTTGAGATAGTCCTTTAGTCAAGGTGTCTTCGAAGTTCTATTCTGTGGAAACTATTCTCACTATAAATTCACCCCTTTGATAAAAATAACTCAAGTGGTGATACTTTTGGAGTGTGTTCTTTGTCTGTTGATGTGACCTTGACTCTTTTTAAAGAGCCGCCACTAGAGTATTATAATAATACAATATAATGAGATCTTTACTACTATGCACAACATCATTCTCTTGGATAATGTTTTAAATCCATAAGGATTTCTTGGTTGCGTTGTAAGTTGTTATATATTCAAACACTATTGTTGAATCAATGAAAACTGGATTCTTTGAGCTCTTCCCACTCATAGATCCTTCATTGAGATAGAAAACATATCCTGATTGTGACTTAATATCATTTTGATCTAAATGAAAACTAGCATTAGCATACCCTCTAATGACAAGCTCCCCATCTCCTCCATACACTAGGAACATATCCTTTGTTCTTCTCAAATACTTAAGGATAGTATTAAGTGTATTCCAATTATGTTCTCCTAAATCTTCTTTATATCTACCTATAATGATTAGTTCATAGGAAACATCATGTTTGATACATAAAATAGCATACCTAATAGAGTCTATCGTTGAAGAGTGTCAAATCTCAATCATCCTATCTTTCTCATGTTGTGTCTGGGGACACATTATTTTTTGAAACATGTATACCATGTGACATTGGAACCAATCCCATCTTGGATTGTTCCATACTAAATATTATTAGTATCTTGTCAATGTATGTACTTTGACATAGTCCAATTAGCCTCTTGGATCTATCATGAATGATATTGATCCCCATATTGTATGCTACTAAACATATTTTAATCATGGAGAAGAACTTATTCAACTAGTCTTTGACTGACTACAAGACTATTATTTCATTTAAAATAATAAATATGTCATCAATATACACTACTAGGATAATGAAAGAATTACCATTAAACCGATTATAACATAAGGCTCACATTCATTATTAATGAAACCAAATTCTCGTATTTCTTCATAGAATTGATTGTTCCAGGACCTGGATTCTTACATTAATCAATAAAAGGATCTCTGCAACTTTCATACCATTTTTGAATCACCTGGTCTCACAAAACCTTTTGTCTGTTTCATATATACATCTTCCAAAATGTTCCTATTAAGGAATACAATTTGGACATCCATCTTCCAAATCTCACAGTCATGGAAAGAATCTACATAAAGTATGATATTTATTGATTTAAACATGAAAATGGTTAATATGTTTCATCACAGTCAATTATTTAATGATTTTTAAAACTATTATCCACTAGCCTTGTTTTATAGGTACTAACTTGGCCTTCCATGTCAAATTTCCTCATGAATTCCTATTTACACCCAACAGGATTTACATCAATTGGTACATTGACCAGAACCCAGACTTGGTTCTAATACATGGAATTCATTATATAATTCATATCTTATGGCCATCTTGTAGCTTCTGAGATCTCTAATTCTTCGTCATAGGAGAGAGGTTCATCATTATCCAACAATAATGAGTCACCATATTTAGTGACATGGAAATCATATCTCTCGGGTTCCCTTACCTCTATTGTACTCATACACAGTGCATTTGTTTCAGGAACTACCTCTTCTATGGGGACCTATGAAACTCATTCTTGTACCTACTATTTTGTATCTTGAGCATCAACTTCATCAAAGTCATTATTTCTCCCACTATCTTGTTTGGGGATCTTCCCCCTCTTAAGAAAGATGACTTGTCTGGAAAAAATCACTTTCTAGTAAGAGGGGTTCTATAAGTAGTATCCATTTGTTTCTTTTATATAACCTATAAATATAAAACTTACGGCCCGAGTTGCTATATTTTTTCTTGATAAATTCTTACCAAACACCTCGCATCCCCATACATGTGTATGCGACAAAGTGGGTTTCTTTCCACACCATAACATAAAGGGAATCCCATTTTTTCCTTTTTTGGTTCTTGGTTTAATGTATTTATAACGGTTTACAATGAATATCCCAAAAATGATAATTAATGATATACATGACTCATCATTGAAATTACAATTTCCAACAAGGTATAGTTCCTCATTATACTAACACCGTTCCACTGTGGTGTATAAGATAGAGTGAGTTGAGATTGAATCCCAGATTTACCTAATGGTTGATGAGCTATTGGTTAAGATATTCTCCACCATTATCTGATTGAAGATTAATTATATCCTTACCAAAATGATTCTCTAATTCATTCTTGAACTCCTTGAATTTCTCAAGGGACTCATACTTATACCTCATTAAGTAGACATAGCCATATATACTCACGGAATAAGAAAAGGTAATGATTTATGAATACCCAAATCTATTTTCTACTGGAAATGGTCCATAGATATCTATGTTTACAAATCCTAGAAGCTCTGTGGGCCTTTCACCCTGTCCACCAAATATTTGTTTGGTCTTTTTTCCTTGTAAACTACTGTATCATATATCAAGTGGTTTAGCTCGGAGGAGTCTAAATAACAATCTTGATTGTTTTTTGTCAGTCACTTCCCATTTACATGACTATGGTGATGATGCCATGACTGTGTGTTATATGGGAAATTTGAACTAGATTTGTCGTTAATTTCCAACAAATTGTTCTACTGATTTAACACATATAGACAATTATTTACATGTGTCATACCATAACATATGTCTTATTTAAAAAATTTACAACATTTATTTCTGAACATGAAAATAAATCCATCTGTTTCTAAACTGGATACCAAAATTATGTTCCTGGTAACACTGGGTATATAATAATAGCCATGAAACACAAAAATCATTTTTGTATTCAATGTGAGGTGGTAGTCTCCAATTCCAAGAGTATCCATCCTTGCACCATTGGCAGCTCACATAATTACATCTCCTATAAATTATTTTTGGAATCTACCTGGTTCCTGTATTGGAATATAGATGTAATACCCACAAGCTGTCTTTAATACCCATTGTGTATAAATTGAATTATTTCACTCATTAACAAACACATCATTGGACTCTCCTTTCCTCTGGGTTTTTTTCCTCATCCAGTGGCCTGACAAGTGACATGCAAAGCATACAACCTCCTTTTCCTTTCCCTACCTTGGGATCTTCTTCTTCATGGTCAGATGGTGCTCGGAGGCTTTAGATTGTTTATAAATCATAGCCCTCTTTTCCTTTCCCTTCCACTTCCTATTAGCTTTTTGGATTGCAGGGTTTTCAGGCCCCGTGTTCTTATCCACTTGGAGAATCAGGTTAAGAATCTCTAATAGAATATTCTTATTATTTATCATTTTATAATTTAAAATAAAAATAGAGATATTATTAGGAAGCGATGATACTATGATATAAATATGCAACTCACCTATAAATTTAATCACTGAGATGTCCAGACTCACAATGTATCCAATAATCATTACTACATGTTGTCAAGATGGCGTAGACTTTCTAAGAATAGTAGTAAACAAAGAATTGAAGATATCATACCTATCTGATCGTTCCTTATCATGATAGAGATCCTAAAGTTGAGACATCATGCTATACACATCCATTTCCTCATGTTTCTTCAAGAGAACAATGGTCAAGGATGATATGATAAGGAACTGGACATCTTTAGTGTCATTCAGATGATTATAATACATAAATAGTTTCATTATCACCCACTTCATTTCTAGGTGCAACTAATAAAGGAACTTATAGCACAAAAATCACCCTTTTATGGCAAAGGATAACCTGAAGGCGCTTTTTCCACTCTTGTAAATTAATGTCGATGAGAAGGTCTTCTTTTTCTAGTATGGATCACAATTATATTCTTATTGTCATTTTGATTTTGGTTTCAATATATTAATATGAATAGTGTTTTAGTACATTATCAAGATAACTATATAAAAATAAATAAATTAATATCTATTAGTCCTCCACTATTTTTTGTAAACCCAATAACCCTCACCATTGACTTTGGAATATCATGTTGTTTGGAAATTATAGAAGAAAGGATCCATATTTCCCTTTTCATTTCTCCAACTAGGGTTGGTTAAGCAACTTTAAATGTTTTAGGTAGGAATTCAAAATTTGAACTACATTAACATACAGCTCCTTGACCTATTGAGCGGACTCCTCGGTCCTAAAATCCTTAATTTCGGATTTACTCAACCTTTTCCTCTTAGTTACACCAAGTCCTACTAGGTTAGTCATCCCTTGAGTTAATCTACATTAATTCAACCCAAAACCTAAAATTATATTTCCCCATTAATTAAAATCTCCCCAACTAGGTTTGGTAAAACACATTGAACTATTGTTTGATTCTAATAAATGTAATGGAAGGCTATAATAACATAATATTTAATTGAGGGATTTTATCCATTATTCATAAATTGTCACATGTTATATTATCACATGATTTTTAATATTAAGTTGGATGTACATAAGTGATTAACCATATATAGATAATATTTACACATAAGACATTTAATTTTAGTTCCATACTGTAGGATTATTAGTTCATTAATTTTGTGATCATGTCAAATATCCATAATCAGTAATCATAAAAATGAAAGAAATAAATAAAGGGTATCATCTTGAGATTTACAATTTTTTTAGTTTATCTAGTGGTTGGTAAACTAACCCTGAACTAAGGAAGAAACACCTTGAACCATTTAAGTTTTGTATTTTCTGCTTTCCAACTCTCTTCTATTGTATCTCCTTGGATTGGTTTTGCCTCAACTCCTGACATGAATCTCCTCCACTGGATTGGGAGATCCGTCGATTACAAATGCTTTTAACTCACACATAGTTTAGGGGTAAAAGGGGGTTTAAGATAAAATATGTTCAAATTGATTAATCAATATAATTAATTAATCGGTCCTTTTTATATCTTAATCCTTTTTCTGAATTTCCTTGAGATTATCATCCATAACCTTGTACATAACTTGTACCTTGGAGGAAACCTAGTGAATACTTATCCAAAACTACCAAGAATTTATTTATACTTGTTTAGAAATTATTTATTGTGACATGTAGCATGCATGCGGAATTATAATAGTTATACAACTCATACATGACGTATAGATCTTTGGACATTATGCAGATTTTAATTAAACATTTATATATATATATATATCAAAAACCTATAACATGTTGGATCATATATTTAGACCCACATGAAGGTACATGTCTCAAGATTTTACATAATATAACAATAAATTTTTAAATATTCAATATCTAGAAAAATTACATATCATGTGGATATGACTACATGGAGTCTAACCTCCTCACTATTCATTCGAAGTACACACCGGGGGAAATGGAATTTGAGGTGTACTACATAATTCATCAGAGTACACAGTGTGTCTAATGGGATACACACCATGAATACTCCACAATACACTTTCACCAGCTCAACAATCCATGTATGGAATACATGACTCGACCCTGACCCAAAGGGACGACATGCCATGTCAAGTGGCCCACATGACGTGTAGTCTAGCTGATCTTGCACCATTATAGCCCGGTTAAATTTTTTTTTAATAATTAAATACCCTACATTTCATTAATACACACACCTTGAGTAATTGTTGAATTACTTTGGGCGTGATGAACAAAACTACACGGTGTCTAATCCGGATTACACAGTGTTTGTGGAAGATTACATGGCGGGTAATTCCAAATACATGGTGTGTACTATCATGTAACCTATATAGAATCTTTGGTGCCTCCTGAAGAAATCATTGATTCAATTTAAATCCAAAAATTATTCATTTATATTGTATCTATGAGAAACAAAAGAGGAAGAATATATCTCAAAATTCAGATTACATGAACTATTTAACATGAATTGGTAAAATAAATTATTAAATCATAAATCATTAAAAAATTATTTTAATAATTGTAAACAATAATATGATTTCTCTGATACCACTTATAGGTACTGGGTGAAGTGGTAGCGTGGGATGGTCATGCACCTAAATTTGCAAATTTTCATAATCGATGATTAATCTGGGATCAAAATGATGATGAATGCCTGTATCCATAGAATTGAATCAAAAATAATGAAAAATAGAGAACCCAAAACTGAGAAGAGAGGATCAACATATTTTGTTTATATTGTATTAAATTAAATTAAATAATTACCTCTAAGGTGATTTGTTATCCATTGAAGAATTTGACCCTAGATCTGAGGTGTGCCATCATAGTGATATAGAAACCAAGGATATGATTCCTCTAGCGGTGATCCACACATGCTCCACATATCTCTAAATGATTCCAAAGGAATCTTTGGGTTCTAGAGTGGAAGATCTCTCCACTTGTGATGTCCACTTCTGATCACCTTGAGAATTACTTCCAATGTGTTCTCCTTGATCCAGTGGAGGAGGATATCTCTTGTTCTTGAGATCGTTCTAAGAGAGGGAAGAGTTCTCTTGGCTCAAGAGATTTTATCCAAGTATGTTTTTCACATGATGATTGGTTCGATGGTGGAATGACCCATTGGCTAATTTAGGGAATACTAACCTAATGGGGAATTTAATTCACCAGGTAATAATAAAGAATTAGCACAAGTGTCATTACTTAATTTGTCATTAAAAGTAAAACCCCATGTCAAATAATAATAACAATGCTATTATTTCCATGATATGTGATTAACATTTAAATTATATTTATATATTATTCAACCAAAAATAATTTAATATTATTTATCAGTGGATCCATAATATGGTATGCCAATACTCATCAGTATTTAACAGGCCTTGATTAATGATTATTTATTTATTAAATAAATATAACCTTATTTTCACTGATAAACAAATATTCTATATGGAATATATTCCCACGAATAACTAGAGATGAAATAAAGGCAATCATTAATACATGAATAATTATTTAACAACAACTAGGAATAATATATATTCAACTTTTAAATAAATATATTATTTAACTGAGATACTGACTACCCTTAGTGTGTGACCCTATAGGTCTCTTTCTCATTTTTATTAGTAGGGTTTTCCTAAAGTCCAAGATTACTATCAAGCAATGGGTCAAGTCAACCAAGATAAAAATTTGATGTCTCTTGACATGTTACCTCATATGAATGCTTACCGTGTAATATAATCTGTTTCTTATTACCTCCAATCAAGCAGGTTGCATGCATGTGACATCAACCAAGGTGCTGGATTTCTCATTCTTTGACTTCCCAAAACATAACTTTCCTAGAGATAACCACGGACATGGATTTATTTTGGCTATATTATTTCCCTAAAATGGACTAAGATATATACTTTTGTAGAAGTGACAAATCCTTTCTTATATTATTCATTAATGTTTTATTACTCATGATGCACCCAACATATCCTACCTCGCCGAGAACATCTGTCATCTTGGTTTTAGTCAATACATGCGTCTATAGACCCATTAATAATCATGTGTCTAAGTGAGTGAGACATAACACCCATTAATAATAATAATTATGTCCAAGTACCAATACATGCATCTATATATAGAAACATCCAATGAAACTTATGAATGTGTATTTTCTACTAGCAGGCCTCATTCTCATAATATCATCCTGGATATTTCCAAGAGTGCACGCCATGAGAATGCATCTAAAAGTTTCATGAGTCCCCACCCCTAATAGCTTATATCATTTAATTCCATTCAAATGATATCATCCGAACATAGAACATATATTCAAGAATAGTGTCATGGAACTTCCAAGTTCTCATCATAGAAAGGATCGGTTGTGGCCTTTTAGTGCGACAACTATTCATAGGACATCACACATATTCTATCATGCATAAGAAAAATCATGATATGATAAAGAGTTTATTAATATTCATCCTATGAATACAGCTTTATCATAAAGTACAAAGTTGTTGGTATAACGCATGTAAATAATGATTCATGATCCCTAATTTATTTTCAAATTAAGAAAATGATAAAATACAATTCCTAAATTATATAAATAAAAACAACACATATCATGTGCATCACATAATGGTGTAATCAAATCAATTGTAATAAGCATAATCAAGAACATAATATCTCATCCCATGAAATTTGTATTTTTACTATACGTCGGTTAGCTACTCCCAAGAACAACTCATTACTAAATTATGACACATTTACTAAAGTAGTGGGTGACCTACACCCAACTATATGTTATTTTTATAGAGTCGTTTCATATATATATATGAAGATATGCATGATGTACACTTACTATTATAGTGTATACTTTTCTATGTCTACTATGTACATGGAAATGTCCATATATTAATCATTATATCAAAAGATTATAAAAGATCCTATGAAATAATTAGAACCTCAAGATACTATGAAATTAATATTAAATATATTTCTTATGGTCTAGATACATTATAATGATTGAACATAGTAGATTTCAAACCTTCAAGTGCCAAGTGCTCATAATTATTCAGACTTCTTCTCATGAATTTCACACTTGGTGTTCCATTGTAGTTGAGATCATTAGGATAGACCCACTAAAAGAAACACCACATGTTTTTGGGTTTCCTTGGTTTTTCATATCTATAAACATGAGTATTGGTCTCCAAATTAGATATCATTACCAGTGTGTTCCATTTTATCGTGTACTTTGATGCATGGAAAAATCCCTGATAATGAAATTATGGAAAGCTATCTTGTGTTGGGTATGCCATTGGTGTTATGGAGTTGGTTTAATGATCCAGATAGGTTTTTTCACTTTCTGGTTGATGAAGTAATATTTCTTAGGCCTGGTTGATTAGGATAATATTACCTTCATAAATCCTTGCACAGGGTATTTGGATGGTAAATCTGTCTAGATAAATCAAAAAATATGAAGCAAGAGAGGGTTATGAAACATGTGTGTGTCCTTCTTTATGTGATATCAGAAGACAAAGAGATTATATTACACAGAGTATGTTTGTAGAATTGGATTTCATTGCTATGGAGACTCCTTATCTCTTATGTGGTCTTGATGGGTTGCTAGATTCGTCTATTTGTCTATAAATATTATTCACTGCTATCGATATAAGGTCCTAGAGGGTCACACACAATAGCATATAAAAAATATGCTATGTTCTTGTGAATACGTATGTCAGACATGGTGGGACCCACCATGGGGTCTGGCGGTTGTCCAAGTATTTATGATCACCAATAAATAAAAAAAATTCATTATTCAATTAAATAATAATTGTTCTGAATCTATTTATTAAAATTATTTAATAGCATATATGTAAATATAAAGAGTAATATTATTCAAATGATTTTTATTTTAATATTCTCTGTTTGTTTAATATTTTCATGAATTATGATCTGAGTTTAATTGTTCAGTTTTATCACATAATATATTTATTATATATTATAGGTATGTGATAAAATATAAATAATATTTATGATGTTGTTTAGATTTACATATTTATTTATTTAGTGTATGTTTAATATACTGGGGTTGGGGAACCCGTCCAGGTATTTTGAGCATCCACTATAAATAGTTAGAGAGGGGCTCTTGCATTATGACAATAAACAACAAGTAAATCAGAGCCTCCCTCTCATCACTTACTTTCTAGATAGTGAAAATATTGATCCAAGTGATAGAATCAAGATCATCTCCTTGCATCAAATTAATATCGATGTGGTGATCGTCGGGATGTTGAATGCATCGTCTGAACACTATGGTAGCACTCGAAATTCAACGATCGTTGTTCTTGTGTATTTTTGAATCATATGTCGATGATATATAGGGTTTATGATTTATATCCTTTGATAAGTGATATTCATAGACAAATAGATGTGGAGCACAGATCCATATTAGAAAAGGTATGTTTTCACATTAGATTTAATACACTATTTAATTCATGCGAGATTATTGTTCCTCTACTTGGACTCAGATCACTAGTGATGACAAGTTTCTTCATACCGAACAACATTCTATATAGGTGATCTCATCCTAAGGTCCCCCCACCATGGATCCAAATCCGACACCATCTAGATTCCCCACCCACATTTAAGGTTACCTCCACCGGTACCTCTTCCCAGATTACCAATTGAGCCCACACAACATCCCCTCTGGTGGAATCTCTTGTTGTCATCATAATTTCGGTGCCTGAAAGGCCCTCTTTCATGACTCTATTAGGCCATATCTTTTCTGTCTTAGGCCCGAATGGTTTTTCCTAATCTAGAATAGGTCTATGAGAACCCTATTAGACAATAACTTCCCTCTACGGGCTTTTCACTTCCTGAAACGGGTCTTTCCAGGTTTAGCGTGACCTGTATTGGGTCTAAGTGGGGTTTTATGACCTAGGTTAATCAATTCGTTTAATTAATTAATTTAATTTTATAAATAAATTAAATAAATTTAAATATTTATTTTGGATTAAAAATTAATATTTTAATATCTGATAAAATCTATTTTATCTAGGTAATAAATTGAATTAAATAATTAATATAATTTTTGTTATTAAAATTATATTTATTACGTAACTGAATAAAATTAAATTATTTGAATTTATTTAATTAATTAAATTAAAATAAAATACCCTCATACATAAATCAATGAAATTTAATTTTATCATGAATTTATATTACATACTGACTTGTCTTGATCAATTAACTGAATTGCATATTTCTGTTATTTATTTAGTCATTTATTTAATTGTGTGTGATGATCGTAATTAAATAACATGGTCTATGCGTCGTCAGTTTTTCATCAATATGTATAGGGGTTTGCACATCTAAATGATTTTTATGTATTTCACCCATATTCTCCCTCATCTGCATGTGATTAACTTTGTATTTTGATAAAAATGATGTATGACGTCGAACCCACCTAGACGATGTGGTACACGAGATTAGACGTGGACCCATCCAAGTGGAGGTGATACTTTAATTGAAATGTGAACAAACTGGATCGGGATGAGCTGAATCATGAGGAAATTTATGAATTATTTATGAATATCCAAGTTCATGGTTGATCCATTTTGTAAAAATGGATCAACCTATATTATATTTTCAATACTAGTTGGGTAGTTTATTTCTTTTCTCATTTATCTTATATTATAAGCATTAATAAAGAAGCGATAAATATTTTTTCAATTAATAAATAGTTGTGATTGAAACAACATAGAATTTTAAAGATTAATAGTAATGGATTACATTCATTGAGAAAAACATAAAATTATAAAATAAATATTAAGTCGTAGAATGATTTCGGTCATTGGAATTTTTACACAACTAGGTGTGCAGGGTGCTTAGTCAACTATAGTTGAGGGTGTCTCCTACCACTAGGGAGTTTTTATAAGAATGATGAGTTGAATTAACTAATTTTTTTTGTAAATATGTAGTAATATCTAGCTTATAATAACTTAATATTCTTGTATTGAGTAAATAATTTGTTTTGATTTTAGATGTAGGGACTTTACTCAACATATCAATGAACTGCATGTTAATGTGGTTGGCCTTTCAAATACTTACCTTGATCTATCTGAGTAGTGGTATAGACATAGACTAAAGACTATGAGAATAATTTAAAGGAATATTTTCACTTGAATACTCAAGAGATCTATTATTGTGATTAGAGTATCAATGGTTCCTAGAATTCAATAAAATAGTGTGAGACTTTTTATTATTTAATTAAACAATAATATATAAATTGGGAATTGAGATAAAAGTAAAATATACTATATTATAGTTTTTTATATAAAATGTTAAGAGGTACCAAAAAATACATTATGATAGACATTGGACAACAAAAATTTCCAAGCCTGCACAAATTTCCATGTTTAGTACAGGCTCTTGCACAAAATAATACAATATCGAAAATTAAAGGTGTTTGTGACCCCAATACCTATTAATCCACCTCAGTATGTGAGGGTGTAAAAATATTTATAAGATACTTGAGTATGAATCATATGATGGTTATGTCATAATGTTATCACCAATGTCTAATTTGAGTTGTAGATACTACATCAGAACACAGATGATGTTACAAATGGTAACATCTACATGAAGATTTAGAGGATAAAGAGAAGAAAGATATGATTTTTTTATAATTACACTGGCTATGTATAATAATAATATGGATCAATGTGGCATCCATCCTTTTTATAACATAAACAATCATTACATTACACAAAACTGAGGATCTTTAAGGTTTAGTGTCTTGGAAACCAGGAATATAATAAATGAAAACAACATAAAACATTCTTCTTAATCACTTGAACGGATTCTCCTTAAGTTCATCCTAGGTTCATTACTGCATCTCATAACCTGGGGACATACATCAAAAGAAAGGGTGAGCAGAAGGCCCAGTAAGGGAAACACGAGAAATATTTCACATGTGATCTTGAGATACTTCAATAAGGTCATGAAAAGAACTTTAAGGCATGAGAAAGAAATCAGGAGGCATATCATAATAAAAAAAAAGTTTTTCATAACTTGAAGATGTGGCTAAAATATTTAATATTAACAATAATTTCTATTTCACCATGGTCCATCCCCAAGGTGTCATTAAAAATTACTAAGGTTATTCACCAAGGCGTCGTTAAAAATAGTCATCTCTAGAGATTAAGTATCTACCCAATGCATTGGAGCGCTATCAGGGAAAACCCATGACATGTCATTATTATCATTTGTGCCACATATATCATCATCAATCATTTCATGAACAACCCATATAGAAAAAAAGGAATTGGTTTCATTTCATAATCATAACGTTTAAAAACTGATTTAAAGATATGATCTTTACGTCACTTTAAACCCACAGAAAGGGAGAGGGGGTCTCAAGTATGTAAATCCCAAAATTTAAAATAGAAAAACTTGTTATATTTGTGAATACACCTATATAAGATAGATCTTTTAGTATTAACTTAATAAAAAAAATAACATTAGAAAAAGAGAGAGACATTTTGAGACGGAAATTCTGCAGCATAACGGCTATGATTCCGGGTTTTAGAAATCATTGTAAAAAGAGGGTACATGAGTAAAAAAAATCATAAATGACCCATAAAACAGTGGAGGGACCAAATATGAAGGATATATGAACATGGTAATGAAATTTTAAGGGCATACCATCTGAAATGAAAAACATGGAAGGTATACAAAAATTAGATTTCTCTTATGAAAATTCGGCAGCCTAACAGCATCACTTAAACTTCAACAAAAATGAATTGAAAAGACCAAATAGGTTCTCTAATCATATGAACATAAGAGTTCAGTATGATAGATATAGAGATCAAAACCCAACATAATAGAAAGGAACTTGGTAGAATTGACATTAAAGTAGAACTTTGAAAAAGAGAAGGGTGAAAGAATCCCTTAAAAATTCGGTAGCCTAACGGTGCCACTTAAACATTCTTAAAACGAATTGATGAGAGAAAGAGGGGGTATATAATCATATGAACTTGAAAATGGCAGTAATATAAATATATACGAACATTCTCGAACATAAGAACATTGAGAATAAAAGGAATGACATAAAAGAGATTACTTGAAAAGAAAGAGAGAGGTCTGATCCCTTAAATTAAACGTAACTCTTAAAACTCAATGGATGGGACCTTGAGAGGCCTGAGGGCACCTTGGGAGGACTCCTTGGGAGGTTAGGAGACCTGAACCTAGTTGAGGATGGTTTTGGAGTCGAATGGATGAGAGTAGGGGTTGGTATTTATAGGGAATGTGAGGGGACAATGCATTAATGGCCAAGGGACACCTCAATGGTGGTTTTGGCAAAACCATGCGCTTGCTCATGGTACTTGCCCATGGTATTGGCCAATTGGGACACCTCACACAATAATTTATCCCCTTTAGTCGACCATACCTTAAAATATCTCATGACATCATCATGACATAGTTATGATGTCATTTAACATACTGAAACCCTAAAACTACATTTTTACTGTTCACTGAAAATTCATCTTTCTCAGAAAAATCCCAAAAAATTACCATAACATAATATCAGTGCTCTGAGTTCAGAAATAAAGTCCATTTTATAAAAATGATTTTCTAAATATTTTTAATTTAATTTTTAATTAAAAAACACTCTTCCCTTGAAAAAACTAATACTTGATTAATAATTTCTAAAACTGTTATTTTACCATTTTATTGAATCACATTACTTAATCAAGGAGTCTAAATTATATTAAAACTTTCTTTAAGTGATATTACTAATCCATTTGGTCACATTACTACTACTAAGCGTAAAATCACTATTCATAATTTACTATTCATCAAAAATTATGTTGATCTTATTAGACTCCAAATTCCTTATTGAACACTTTTGCTTAAGACCATTTTTTCAAAATCATTCCACATCATTAATTATTTAAGGATTACATAAATATTTTAAAATATCCTTTTTCCAAAATTCATCAATAAAATACATCCTAAAATTATCCGGACATTTGAAATTTCACAAACATCAATAAAGGAAGAAATATCAATTTATTCATCCCAAAGGATTACACAAAGAAGCTACGGTCTCGTCACATAGCCCCTTATAACACCAGCATATGACCTAAGTGTAAGGTGTGTTATGGTGAGAGAATCTGAGTGAGACTCAAATAACATTGGCCTAGTAGTAATCTCCACTAACATGATCTTCTCCCGCAGGCGTTTCCGTTCAAGCTAGACACGTTGGAGTTCGTCTTGGGATAGGTAAAAAGAGAAGCCCAAAGATGCCACCTCCTTCCCAAGCTCTGATAAGTGGGCTTCATAAGGTTCGAGTCTACTGGATTAAGCCATCGACTCCTCTTTCTTCATTAACCATTAACATCTCTATTAAATCATTATGTGTAAGTTAATATACTATTAAAAAGATTTGGGTCGTTACATTCATCCCCCATTAAGAAATTTTGTCCCCGAAATTTTATACTTGAGGCCGAGACGAAAAGGTGAGGGTACTTTTGCTTCATTGTTTCCCCAGGCTCCCAAGTCGCTTCTTCATATTTTTGATTCCTCCAAAACGCTTTCACAAGGTGGGTAGTCTTGTTTCATAGAACATTGTATCTATGGTCTAAGATCTCCACTGGATGCTCCTCATAAGACAGTTCATGTTCCAGTTGTACCACCTCTGGGTTCAGTACATGCGAAGGGTCGGGTATGTACTTTCTCAAGAGAGATACATGGAAGAAATCGTGAACTTGATCTAGTTTCGGTGGAAGTGCTAGTCGATAGGCCACTACTCCTATGAGATCAAGGATTTCATGGGGTCCAATGTACCTAGGGCTGAGCTTCCCTTTCTTCCCAAACCGTATGACTCTCTTCCATGTAGAAATTCGAAGGAAGACTTTGTCGCCAAAAACACACTCCAAGTCCGTTCGACGGTTGTCAGCATAGCTCTTCTGCCGACTCGGAGAAGCCTTTATGTTTTGTTGGATGGCATGAACTTGTTCTGTCATCTCTTGCACAAGATCAGGCCCACGAAGCTTTCTCTCACCAGTTTCATCCCAACAAGTAGGAGTTATACATCTCTTTCCATACATAGCTTCATAGGGTGACATCTGAATACTCGAATGGAAACTATTGTTATAGGAGAACGCAAATAATGGGAGGTGTTGATCCCATCCACCTTTAAATTCCATTGAGTATAATCTCAGCATGTCTTCGAGTGTCTGAAAAGTCCTTTCAGATTGGCCATCAGTTTGAGGATGATAGGTCGTACTAAAATTCAATTCAGTATTCAGAGCATGTTGAAGACTTATCCAGTATTTTGATGCGAATCTTGGATCACGATCAGACACGTTGGATAGTGGTACCCCATGCGGCCTTACCACTTCCTTTACGTTTATCTTAGCATGTTGATCCAGAGAGAAATCTTCCCGAATAGAGATAAAATGGGTGGTATTGGTGAGATGTTCCACAATAACCAATATCGCATTGTTTCCTTTGGATGTTTTCGGGAGACCACTTACAAAGTACATAGTGATATTATCCCAATTCAATACTGGTATGGGTAGCGGTTGTAATACCCCCTTAGGAAGTTGCCGTTATGCATTTACTTGTTGACACACCAGGCACATTGTAGTGTAATTAGCAATCTCCATCTTCATGTTATCCCACCAACAATGATCACGAAGGTCTCTATACATTTTAGTGCTTCCCGGATGTATAGAGAAAGTAGAGCTATGAACTTCATCCATCAGTTCTTTATTTATCTCTCGAATATATGGAACACATAGTCTTCTATTAAATTTCAATACACCTCCTTGATCAATATTGAAATCAGGGAACTTCCCATCCTTTACAGCCTCAAACTTTTCCTATAGAAAAGGATCTTCTTTTTGAACCTTCTTGATCTTCTCTAGTAATGAAGGTTGAGAAATCATTTGGGACAAGGTTAATGATATCCCTTCCCTTAAAATTCCCATGTCCAGTTTTACTAGATCATTAATCAAGGGATCTCCTAGGATCCTCATTGTTTCGAGAACAATAGGATCTTTCCCTCTTAACACATCCGCGGATTTGTTTTCCCTTCCAGGGTGAAATGAATTGAAAAATCATAGTATTTAATAATCTCCAACCATCTCCTTTGTCTCATGTTCAATTCTTTCTGTGTGAAAATATACTTTAAACTTTGGTGGTCGGTGTATATATCACATCTCTCCCCATAAAGATAGTGCCTCCATATCTTTAGAGAAAAAACAACTTCCGCTAGCTCTAGATCATGCCTAGGATAATTCTTCTCATGAATCTTCAACTATCGAGATGTATAAGAAATTACCTTGTCATTTTTCATGAGGACGCACCCATTCCATTTTAGAGATTCATCTCTAAAAATAATGAATTCTTCTCTGATGGAGGGTAGAGTTGACACAGGTGCAGTAACCAATCTCTTCTTCAGCTCTTGGTAACATTCCTCGCATTCCTTTGTCAAGATGAACTTAACCCCTTTTTGAGTCAACATGGTTAGTGGATTAGAAAGCCGTGAAAATTTTTTCACAAACCTCCTATAATATCCCGCTAAACCACAGAATCTATGAATCTCAGTTACTATTGTGGGTTGAGGCCACTCCTCCACAACCATTGTCTTTGCAGGGTCAACCGAGATTCATTCATTGGTTACGATGTGCCCCAAGAAAGCCACTTGTTGTAACCAAAACTCACACTTGATGAACTTTCCAAAGAGCCTCTCCTTCTGCAGAGTTTTCAAAATAACCCTCAGATGATCTTCATGCTCCTCACGACTTTTTGAATATATCAAAATATCGTAAAATAAAAACTACCAAAAAGTAATCAAGGTAGTCATTAAAGACTATATTCATAAAATTCATGAAAATAGCAGGAGCATTAGTCAAGCTGAAGGTAATAACAGTAAACTCATAATGCCCATATCTTGATCGGAAGGCAATCTTTGGTATATCTTCCTTCTTCACCCTCAGTTGATGATAACCAGATCGAAGGTCAATCTTGGAGAAGATTTGAGCCCCATGAAGTTGGTCAAATAAATCATCAATTCTTGGAAGAGGGTACTTGTTCTTCACTATGATTCCGTTCAGTTCTCTATAATCAGTGCATAGCCACATTGATCCATCCATTTTTTTACAAAGAGAACTGGTGCTCCCCAAGGAGACACAATTGGTTGGATGAACCCCTTCTCCAACAAGTCTTGGAGTTGTTTCTTTAACTCTTCTAGCGCCACATTTTCCATTATATATGGGGTCTTTGATATCGGTTGAGACCCAAGTATGAGTTCAATAGAGAACTCTACCTCTCTTTCTGGGGGAGGTCCAGGTAACTCCTCAAGAAATACATCCATGTATTCCTGAACAATCAGAACATCTTTTATTTGTACAGACCCATTTCCTTCTTCATCATCACTGATTAACTCCATAAAGAAAGCTATAGGAGGTGCTTCTAAATAGGGATCCATTCGGGATATCTCTCCTTGGAAGATAATTGTTGGTCGTTCATTAATGACAACTGATATTTCCTTACTTTTTCATTTGATCTTAGCATTATACATTGAGAGCCAGTCCATCCCTAATATAACGTCAAATTCCCACATGGGAATGACTAATAGATTTTCCATAAGATTGTGCTCACTGAAGTAAACACTAGAGTCTCTAAACACTGTTGATGCATGGATAATCCCACTTGGAGTCTTGACTGAAAATTCTACCTCAATCAGTTCAAGGATTGATTCTATATTCTTTGAGAACATGGAGGAAATAATGGAATGCGTAGAACTAGAATCAAACAAATTACTTGGTAGTTTTGAGAGGACAACAAGAGTACCTACTACCATGTCATTCGGAACTTCAACTTCAGTTGTTGTGATTTCAAAAGCACGACCTTTCTCCCTTGGCCTTTGCTGAGGTTGATGGTGATTCCCCTCCACTACCCTCGGATTTGGACAGTGATTTGAAAAGTGCCCAAGCTGTCCACAATTGAATCAATGGACTTTGGGTAGGGCCAGAACCATCATTCCTCTGTCTTCAGTGTTGGGGAGTTGAGTCTTCACCTCACTACGACAATTCCGAGCTACACGGCCTCCTCTTCCACACATGTAGCACTTTCCACTTCTGATCAAGCAGTGCCCCAGATGCTTCTTCCCACATTTATTGCATGGGGTAAGTTTCATTTCCTTTCCACCTCTTCCCTGATCAAATTTCTTCCCTAAAATGGGATCCAATGATCTCTTCTTGTCATTTGATTTATGAGACCATTGTGTCTCACCAAACTCTAACTCAACTTTCATTTCACTCCGCAGGATCTCCTCATAACTATCGTTGTCCCGGTTGGCTATATTCTTCCACAGATGAGGTCTTAGTCCACCAAAAAATCTATCAACCTTCCCACTTGGATCCATGACAAAGCTAGAGGTATATCATGAATGTCGCGTGAAGTTCATCTCATAGCTTCTGAAAGATTTGTTCTCCTTCTGCTTCAGCTCGAGAAACTCTTTCTCCATTCTCATTCTCATGGAACGAGGGAAATACATATTAAAGAATATTCCCCGGAACTCTTCCCACTCCATAACTTCCATCTCTCCTCTAGGCTTCGTGTTTTTGACTAGTGACCACCACTGATCAGCTTCTCCCTCTTGGTGGTAAACACCAAGGGTGACTTTTTCTTGTTCCGAAAAATGTAGTACAGAAAAGATCTTTTCAATGGAGCTTATCCATTTCTCTGTAACCAATCAGTCAGTAGATCCACTAAATGTTGGTGGTAGTTGATGCATGAAGGACTTAACATAATATTGTTCCTTTTGTGGTGAGATCAGCCTCTCAACATGATTTATGTTATTACTCATAACATGAGTCAGTTGGTTCATCATTCGCATGAATGTTTCCATTCCGGCTTCCATCGGAGGGCCGTCGGCAAATTGTGCGTTGCGGTCACTATCTTCATGGTTCCTCCTATTTCCTGCCATTTTTAAAAAGGATAAAACCTTAGTGAGAAACTTATTTCATTAATGAATCTTTTAACGAAGACTTCATGATTATACAATTACATTTCTCTATAATTCCTTTATAATGATTCATAAAAAGCTTGTGATTAACCAAACATATCCACCAGGAGTATTGTAACTAAGAGTGCCACAAGACCCGTTATCATGCACTCGTTCCCGTTCAAGTCTAGCTCAAAGCTGTGTTTTCAGGTTTTACTCCTATGTACATTGTGCCAGAACTGCCTCTACATGCTCGTATCTAGAAAGGGATGTATTTCTTTGATAAACCACTTACTCAATACTTACCAAAATACCAGGAGGTTTTCCTATATTTAAACTTTCATATAGAATTCTTCCTAATGTTGTATATCCTAATTTCCACAAATAGCTAAACCATCCTTTGATACCAACAGTGGCATCCAGCCTTTTTATAACATAATCCTTCATTACATTACACAAAACTGAGGATCTTTAAGGTTTGGTGTCTTGGAAACCGGGAACATAATACATGAAAACAACATAAAACATTCTTCTTAAACACTTGAAATGCTTCTCCTTATGTTCATCCTAGGTTCATTACTGCATCTCATAACCTGGGGACATTCATCAAATGAAAGGGTGAGCAGAAAGCCTAGTAAGGTAAACAAGAGAAACATTTTACATGTGAACTTGAGATACTTCAATAAGGTCATGAAAAGAAATTTAAGGCATGAGAAAGAAATCAGGAGGCATATCATAATAAAAAAAAATTATAACATGAATATGTGGCTAAAAAATTTAATATTTACAATCATTTATGTTTCACCAAGGTCAATCCCCAAGGTTTCATTAAAAATTACCAAGGTTATTCACAAGGGCGTCGTTAAAAATAGTCATCTCTAGAGATTAAGTCTTTACCCAATGCATTGGAGAGCTATCAGGGTGCACCCTTGACATGAATTTATTATCATGTGAGCCACATATATCATAATCAATCATTTCATAAACAATCCATATAGAAAAATGGAATGGGTTTCATTTCATAATCATAACGTTTAAAAACTACTTTAAAGACATGATCTTTACGTCACTTTAGACCCACAGAAAGGGAGAGAGGGTCTCATGTATGTAAATCCCAGAATATAAAATAGAACAGGTAGGTATATATCTGAATACCCCTATAGAAGATAGAGCTTTGAGTATTCACTTGATAATATAAAATAACTTTAGAAAAAGAGAGATACATTTTCAGACGAAAATTCTGCAGCATAATGGCTATGTTTTGGGGTTTTAGAAAACATCGAAAAGAGAAGGGAAATGGGTCAAAAAATATTAAATGACCCATTAAAAAGTACAGGGACCTGATATTAAGGATATATGAATATGTTAATGAAATTTTAAGGACATACCATTTGAAATGAAAAACATGGAAGGAAGACAAAAATTAGATTTCTCTTAAGAAAATTCGACAGCCTAACGACGTCACTTAAACTTCAACAAAAATGAATTGACAAGATCAAATAGGTTCTCTCATCATATGAACATAAGAGTTAAGTATGATAGATATATATCATACCCCAACATAATAGAAAGTAACTTGAAAGACTTGACATGAAAGTAGAACTTTTAAAAATAGAGGGGTGAAATAATCCCTTAAAAATTAGGCAGCCTAATGGCGCCACTTAAACATTCTTAAAACGAATTAATGAAAGAAAGAGGGGGTATCTAATCATATGAACATGAAAAGGGAAGTAATATGAATATATAAGAACATCCTCCAACATAAGAACATGAATAATAAAAGGAATGACATAAAAGAGATTATTTGAAAAGAAAGAGAGAGGTCGGAACCTTAAACGTAACTCTTAAAACTCAATGGTTGGGACCTTGAGAGGCTTGAGGGAACCTTGGGAGGACTCCTCGGGAGGTAAGGATACCAGAACTTCATTGAGGATGGATTTGGAGACGAATGGATGAGATGAGTGCATGGTATTTATAGGGAAAGTGAGGAGACAAGGCATTAATGGCCAAGGGACACCTCATTGGTGATTTTGAAAAAACCATGGGCTTGCCCATGGTACTTTCACATGGTATTATCCACTTGGGAAACCTCACACAATAATTAATCCCCTCTAGTCGACCATCCCTTAAAATATCTCATGACATCATCATGACACAGTTATGATGTCATTTAACATACCGAATCCCTAAAACTGCATTTTTAGTATTCAATGAAAATTCATCTTTCTCAGAAAAATCCCAAAAAATGAACATAACATAATTTCGATGCTCTGAGTTCAAAAATAAATTCCATTTTTTAAAAATAAATTTCTAAATATTTTTAATTTAATTTTTAATTAAAAAACACTATTCACCCGAAAAACTAATACTTGATTAATAATTTATGAAACCGTTATTTAACCATTTTATTGAATCACATTACTTAATCAAGGTGTCTAAATTATATTAAAACTTTCTTTAGGTGAGATTAATAATCCATTTAGTCACATTACTAATCCTAAGCGTAAAATCACTATTCATAATTTACTATTCATCATAAATTAAGTTTATCTTATTAGACTCAAAATTCCTTACTGAACACTTATGCAGAAGACCATTTTTTTAAAATCATTACAAATAATTATTTATTTAAGGTTTACATAAATATTTTAAAATATCCTTTTTCCAAAATTCATCAATAAAATACATCCTAAAATTATACGGACATTTGAAATTTCAAAAACATCACTAAAGGATGAAATCCCAATTTATTAATCCCAAAGGATTACACAAAGAAGCTACGGTCTCGTCACATCTCCCCTTATAACACCATCATATTACCTAAGTGTAAGGTGCGCTATGGTGAGACAATCTGAGGGAGGATCAGATAACATTTCCCTAGTAGTAATCTCTATTAACTTGAACTTCTTCTGCAGGCATATCTGTTCAAGTTGACATGCTGGAGTTCGGCTTGGGCATGGTCCAAAGCAAAGCCAAAAGATGCCACCTAGATCCCAAGCTCTGATAAGTGGGCTTCATAAGTTTTGAGTCTGTTGGATGAAGCCATCAACCCCTCTTTCTTCATTAACCATTAACTTCTCTATTAAATCGTTAAGAGTAAGTTAATATACTTTTCAAAAAGTTTGGGTCATTATAATAAAAATCCATTCATATTTTCACCCATATTCTCCATCGGGACCAGCCTGTGCTTGCATAGGAAGCCTAGCCAGATGACCATGAAAAGGTGGAGAGCTACTGTCATGACGCAGATGCTGGGGAGAGGAAGATCCTTATAGATAGTCTAGTTGAATTCCCTAAGACCTTCGGGTCATGTAATCTCCTAAGACTACGTGTCTTATAATCTCTCAGCCAATAACCCTTTTAAGGGTTCCCCCTCATCCCTTAAAAGGGGTATTATCAAAATCAATAAAAATAAAGGCCTTCGGGCCATTCGAGCTTATAATGAACAAGGTTAATGAAAAAAGGAAAATGTCAATGGAAAAAGTGATGTCGAAAAAATCTTCTCTAATAAAATAATATGTCAATAAAATATGTGTATAAGAATACAATAACCAAATAAGTAACAGAACATTACATAAAGTAAGATATATTCTCCAAGAAGATGAGAAATGGTGGTTCCTAAGTCAGCAGTGAGAAACACGCAACTTCAAATTTCTATGTGAATAATTATAGTATAAAATTTATAGATTATTACTAAAAAATTTATCTCATGTTTCCTCTGGACACATAGATACTTTATTCTGGTTTAGGAATGAATGATTCTTATGGTTTTTCATAATCAACCAAAAGTTCATTGATATATAAATTATAGGAAAAACATGATGAATAAATAATGTAAGACCAACATACCCATTTATATAAAATAATTCATTACCATGTCAAACTAAAAGGTACATAATGAATATACCCATTATGGTATTTATACTTGGTCTAGATACACAACATAGCTATTATCAATGTCCATACTTATTTAGTTTGGACAAAGAAACCTTTAGAAATAAAGGTATGCCAAAATATTTTCGAATTAGTTCATCTTGGTAGTGTGATCTGTTATAAGGGTAAGCTAGTGGTATGTATAATTCATTAGATTCATTTATGTTTTAATTATAGAATTAAAATGTGAATTATGATATATGCATGGTCATAAGATATGAATTTTTTAGATGGGATGTTGAAGAATATCTAGACCATGCATTCATTGATCAGTATAATGTAGCATGGAGTAATTCTTAAAAGAACATTACCTTATCCACATAACGATAATTATGTTTATAAGGGGAAAAATTATAGGTCTTGCATGTTAACATTAATCAATAAAATGTATTTGGATAAATTCCTAAACAAGCATTAGAGTTATGATGTAAATATAAGGAGCATCAATGTTGATATGTATTATAGAAACTTCTTTTATATTTTAAGATGTTCACTTTAAATAATGGTCATATCCCATAACCATATGAAAAATATAATGAAAATGGATATAATATGAGTTATATAATGATCTAAATCCAATATGTCATAAGAAAATGTGTTTAAATGAAATAAGTTTGTTAGTATTTAAACAAACATGAATCAAGCTAAACCTAATGGGAATCTAAAGTAATTATCCTAATGTTTTCTAATAATATTAGAAAAAACATAATATATAAAATAGATAGTCATGTTATTGTCTATATTTCTATCAAAGGGTTGTCATTTCGATTTCAAATAGTTGGAGAAATATTGACTTGGATTTTAGTCAATTCTAGAGATGCGTAAATAGTTGGCTTTGGAAAAAGTTCAACAAGAGGTTTGGAAGAGTTATGTTCTTGAGACACATACTCTGTAGTAAGTATAAAACAATAATAATTGTTTAATATTCACTGCGGTCACTCATATGTTATTCATTGAAAAAATAATTCCAAGAAGAAAACATTATATGGAAATTAGCTCAGCCTGAAAAGATCAATTAGAATTTAATAATGGATTACAAGTATTAAAGTACATGGAGGTATATTATTTTGAAGACTATGGTGGGTATTCCAGTGATACAATAGATGGATGGTACAATTATGTTACAAATAAGGATACATTGTTTATATCAAGTATTTATTCTTAAATCTATAATAATTTTACTTTTTGTAAATAATGTCTATGTTCATATTGTTTAACATTCAAGGTTAATACCACCAATCATGGAAGGTGTATATATGATACATCCATAATGGGATGGTGACACCATAGAATACCAAAAAAGGGCTCAATTTACTAAAATGTAGAACATGACTAAAATTAATCATCGAGATATTGGAAAATTCATTTGGAATGAATCATTTCCATATGTATACTAGATGTTAGTGGGAGTTCCATTGTCTTCACGTAATGTATGCTTGGAATTATATGGAAGAAAACTATTGGGAATATGGTTAGTTAAAACCAAAATGAGTGAATTTCACTGGCTATTGACTTAATGTATCAACCTAAGTTCTTGAGAATAGGTTCTACTGAGGTAGTTATAATAGTTATATAGACCTTGTAAATAGTACATATATTGAAAATGTATTGAAAAATACAAGTTAGAATAATTTGAGAGATTTTTTTTTCTAGTGTCACGTGGAATATATCACTCTAAGAAGTCATCAACAGGAATGCAAGTGGATTAAAGAGGTTATTTGAAATATATACGCTTCTGTGATGGATCAATCACGTATTCCGTGATATGTAAAAGATTTTATATTCCCATGATATACATTTTAGTTGTAAAATATTAGTTGTATCTAGGATAAATGAAAGGAAAGTAGTCAGAACTATCCAATATTATAAGAGAGAGTATAGAGGATATCTAACTGGTATGTGAGGATTAAGGGATAATAGTTTTAACGGGATGCAAACTAGTATTCCTTAGATCAATGTGACCTAATGTCACTTTTAAACAAAATGTGGTGAGTGAGATAAGATCATACAAGCTAGTGGTATGCATTCCAAAAAAATATTGTGTATATTGTAGCATCTGTGGATGTTAAGAAGAAATGTATTATAAGCTATTATTTATTCTAGTTAACGGAATAACACATATTAAGTAATGTTTTATCATCTTGATAGTTCTTTTAATAATACTATCCAAGATTTCAAGTTATGAAAATAGGAAAGAGAGATATACTCAAGGATAAAAACACTTTAGATTATTCACTCAAATAGGTGAGGTTTCACATAGCAGAATATCAACACTAGAGAGACATGGATGACCCACGAAGTAATGTTGTGGCTCTGTAAAAACATGATCTTAATCATGCAAGAGCTGACCAGGATAGTTAACAAGTTGGATCTAGTGGAACTAGGAGTGTTGTAATAGTAGGTTCCCTAGACACAACTATACATTACTTTAAGATTTCCATTTCATATATAGAGGAATATATGCATGATTTACATTTACCATTATAGTGTAGACTTTTATGCATCCACTATTTACATGGTAATGTCCATAGATTAATTTGAATATAAAAAGATTATATTACATCCCATGATATAATGAGAACCTCAATACGTTATGAAATTAATCATAAATATATTTCCTACGGTCTAGATACATCATATTGGATAAATGTAGTAGATTTAAAACTATCAGGTGCTGGGGGATCATAATAATTGAGGCTTATTCTCATGAAGATTGAACTTGGTGATCTCTTGTTTTTGAGATCATGAGGACAGACCCACTAATAAGAACACCACATGATTTGTGTTCCATTTGTTGTTCTTATCTACAAACATGTGTATTTTTTTCTTTATATGAGATCATTACTAATTTCTTCCATTTGATCACATAATTTGATGTAATGAAAACCCATGATAATGATATTGTAGTGAGGTAGATTGTGTAGGGTGATTCATTGAGGGTATGAAATTGGTTGAATGATCAAGATAGTATTTCTAAATTTCATGTTGAGGAAGTTGTAAATCACAGTTCTTGTTGGTCAGGATGGTAGTACATTCATAAATCCTTGTACAGGGTACTCAAAAGGTAAATCTGTCTTGATAGATCAATAATTAATAAATCTTGAAAGGGCGAAGACACAAGTGTGCATCTTTCTTTATACGATATCAAAAGAAAAAAAAATGTTACACAGTGCATTTTTATAGGACTTTTTACGGTTGTTAGGAATAATCCTTATTTCTTTTGGGGTCTTGATTGGTTACTAGACTTCAATAATGGTATGAAAAAATTAATCACTACTACTGATATAAGGTCCTAGTGGGTCTCACACAATAGTTTATCCAAGAATCATTCCTATTCTAGTGAATATGTATATTGGACATGGTGGCCCCCACCATGTGTTTTGAGGTTTTTCCAAGTATTGAAGATCACTGAAAAATAAATAAATTCATTATTATTAAAGTAAAGAATAATGGGGTTGAATTTATTTATTAAAATTATTTACAAGGGTTTATGTAAAAATGGGGAGTGTTTTTTTTAATGAACATTATTTTAATATTCCATGTACATTTAATATTAGTGGGAATTATAAGTTGAATTCAATTGCTTAGTTTTATCAAATAAAATGATTATGATATGTTACAAGTATGTGATAAAATAAAAAAAATATTTATAACACATTTTAGTTCATCATAATTATTTATTTAGTGGAAATTGAATATATGGGGGTCAGGGAACCCTTCCAGGTATTTTTATCATCCACTGCAAAAGGGGGAGAGAGGATATTGAATGATGATTATTCACTACATGTTTTTTAGAGATACTCTCTTTTATCCATCTTTCTGAAGAAATAATCTCTCAATCCAAGTGATCGGATTGATATCATATTCTTTCAATGAAGAAACATCAATATGGTAATCCTCAAGACATCAATGGAATCATCAGATCACTATTCTAGCACCCAAAATTTAATGATCAATATTGTTGTAGTTTTTTGAACCAGGTATGGATGATCAGTATGGATTATTCTTCAGATCCTTCATGCAAAAATCACCATGGACAATTAGATGTCGAGTACTGATTCAGATCAGAAAAGGTAATTTTTTAGATTATATTTTTTCCTCTGTTTAATTCACGCAATATCCTTGTATGTATATTAGGGATCATACCACCAATGATGAAAAGATTCATCATCCCGACAATGAAAAAATTTAAATCCCCAATCCACCGGCTTCAGTTTCACAACATGGTACCTTCGTCATTCTTAATCGTTAGTATAATATTCCCAAAATATAAGACAAAAGAAAAAAAATATCATATATGAATTTTTTAACATCTTGACCTGAGAGCCACTAAATTGTCCCCTCATCCAGTTGGTCACATAGCCCTAAGAAGCCTCCCCATATGCCACAGGCAGTCGACTATCAGTTAGGGTCTAAGGTGGTACAATGGAGAAACTATACCCTCATAATCATAGTGTAATAAATTAATATAATAACATCAATCAATAGGAGAAACATATCAGAAAACAGAAAAATCATTAAAAACAACTATTAAATAAGAGTAGTAGAAAAAATCAAAGGTAAATATCATATACAAAATTATGAGGATGTCATGACTCTATACAAAAAATGAAAGAAAATACATGGTAACATGCATCCAGTATAATACATGTACCAAAAGTGAAAATCGACCCAAATAATTTTATCTTGATTGAATCCCAATCTATATATTGGTATTTTTATCCAATACAACTAAACATAATAAATCAAGCATCATAACATGGGTGATTTCCCAGGTCTCTACCTGCATCCATAAAGTCATTATAGAAACCCAATGATAGTCCAAACATGGTGTGAGATAACACTCGTTCAGCTACCAATAATGGTGTCTGTAACAAGTATAGTCTATGTATATAATTCGAGAAGAGTATAATATATAAAATTAATATAAATGAATAAGTATAATTGATATTGTATATTCTACAAACTATAACAAAGAACCCATAATAATGGATATCTGTAAAGCTAGAAAAAAACATCCATTGCAGCCTATACCGAGTAATATAGTGTCAAACCCAATAGTTGGATCCACATAGTATTAATGTCCAAGGCATCCAATATAATATGGATACCTTGTGAAGAAATGTACATAGAATACAATATAATTCTGAAACAGTGGAGTAGAAATTTATATGGCATTCAATGTAGTTCTAAACCCATGGATTAGAAATGTCCATGTAATTTGATATAATTCTGGATACATAGAGTATAAATTTCCATGGAATATATAATAATCCATGGTTCCATACCGATCCATCCAACATTAACATGATCTCATAAGGATATAAATGGTCATTTATTGACTATTATATTTATCATTTAACCCATTTCATAATCTATTATATAATCATAACAAGTTATGAGTTCATCCAACTCATACAACATTTTCCATTTAAACCATTTATCCATTTTTATAACATGTAAACATATGGAAAATATGGAATAATCCCTCTCTTAATATCCCATTTAATTAAATACATCTTTAACTAAGATGGAAATATCACACACACACCCAACGGGATGGTATATAATGGGCTTGATACATAATCACACCTCATGGGTGGTTCGAGATGAGGTTTACAACCGCCAACCATCACATGGTGCTATGTGGGTAACCTATCAAGGTTTTAGTATATCAATTAGGGAATTCAATCAATTTCAGGTGTAACACCCCGAGCTTCCACGATACGCTTCTCATTCAATAATGAAATAGCTTGCATTGAACGCAACTTCGAGTTCTAAAACACCGCGACTAATCAAAGTAGCCGTTATGAATAGTAATAACCACTTTTTAAAATTATAGAAATTTTATATGTCAAAATGGACTTCATTTTTGTATTCGTAATATCGAAATTAGCCTATGTTGAATTTTTGGTATTTTTCTGAGAACTTCTAAAATTTTATAAATAGTGAAAAATACTTAAAACAACTTTTTTAATCAAAATAATTTATAGTGATAAATTATAATATTTGATGGTTTTAAAGTATAATTAGAATATATTTTTACCATTTTATCCAATGGTGGTCATTAGAATTAATTTAACATTGAAATTGGACATAAACAATTGCCAATCTTTTGATATAAATTGTTTCTTAAAAACACGCTATTTGTTGTGACAGCGGGAATTAATTATAAAATTAATTAATGCAACTAATATGTTTGGAATTTTGTAAAATAGACATCATTTTTCAATTCGGAATATCAATTATATCTTAGGGTGAAATTTTGGCCTTATTCTGAAAAACTTCAATTTTTGATGAATAGTGAAACCACTAAGTGGTTGTTAAATAACTGATTTTTCGTTTAAATGAAATATTACCACTTCTGTGATTTGATTTTCAAAAATCCGACATACATGGTTGTCATAAAGAAGTAAAATGTGGTTCAATGGGATAAAAATAATTTTTTGGTGAATAGTAACTTATTAAGTTCTTAATCGCGATTAGTGGTAATTAGGGTAGTTTAAGGTATAAATAATACTTTAATAATATTAAATGACCTAGACACATGTCCCAACCTCATTGGTTGTGTCATGGCCGACCAAGACAAGCCATGGCCTAACTTGGGGACCCCATGGATCCACTTTTGTTGGGAAATAACATAAATTACTTTTTATTTAATGTTAAAGTGAAAATGACACTAACATAAAGTGTTTTACTAAAACAATTTTTAAGTAGGGTTACACAAGTCCACATTTTGATTATAAATAGTCATTGGAAAGATAAAAAGATTTCCTATATCATAGTATTTTTTTTATAATTTTTAGACATTAAATAAATTTAATTATTTATGACATAATAATGATGCAGCGATGACATCATTATTTGACGATTTAAATAAAATGAAAAGATAATATAAAATCTATGAACTACACATAGCCAAAACCAATTGGATGAGTGGATTTCTATGCCTTATCACCTTATCCACGAATTCTATCAATGTGGGACCTTTTAAAACCGAAACACATTTTCAAATAATGTAATGTTCCTTTACTTTCCAAAAGTGCCCCTCCTCTCCTCTTATAAAAGGCCCCCACCTCTACCTCATTTCACACACTCTTCAAGCCATTGGCTCGGCCAACCCCTGCCCATTTGCTCTCTCCACATCCCTCTCCTCATCCTAGAGGATTCCCTTTGGGCAGAATCCTTTCAAAGGAAGCCTTTAGGCTCAACTCAAAAGGAGTTACACTTTTTAAGGTAATTCATTCTCTCATGTTCTTTTGTTTTATTTTGCTTCTCCAACCCCCTAAACTCTTTTTATTTACTTCTTTTGTAACAACACCAGTATCTTAAATATACTAGGATGTTGTTATATGATTTATTTGAGCTACACTTCCACACAACTACATCAAATGGTTAAAGAACATAAGGTTTCCGTGGATGGCGAAATTCTGCCTCCCGAAACGATGATTGTTCATCACTCATTTAACACCTTCAAAGGTGGCCATTATGATGTCACTATTTTTATATATGATATATAATATGTTTATGTTTTCCTTAAGCTTCTGTTTTTTCATTTTGGGCATACCTTTATGGTTTCCATTATGGGTAAAACACGATATCTTCATTTTAGGAAGCGCGGACTACCGCCCCGTGAAAGTGATTTGATTCGTTAATACCATATGTGGGATGTGTGAAGGATAAAGTTAATGATATTATATATGTTATTATACTGGAATTATAATATACTCTCATATCATTATGATTCCATTCCAGAAAATATGAAATAGAAATGGAAGTAGCGTTCATGCGTACGTACGGCTTACCGTCTCCATGAACGGTGCATTTCATTTCTTACCTCTAAATGTGATGTAATATTATAAATGAATGTATGTACTGGATATATATGACATATATGATATCTACATCATGAATACCATTCTGGATATAATGAAACTTTGACCAAATTAACAACATGTAAGTGTAAGAAGCCTATTTTTGACTTAAGAACCAAATACCGACAAAATGAACATTATTAACTTAAATAATTACATAATGTTCATATCATTGTAATAAGTGATATAATAAGGATAATGAAGTTGAAAATGGTTCTTAATAAGGTATATATTAACTCTAGTTTATTATTCAGGAGGTTAAAGAACGGTTGAGTCAAGTCAGACACGAGGTAAGGGAACTTCTTAACCCAACTTCCATTCTTTGGGTTAATCTCCTACTTTCAAATTATGTCATGATATTATTATGTCCTATATTGTATTTGTACTTTCTTTATGTGTACATATAGTGAATACACATAACAGATCTATTTCATTTTAAAAATGATCTTTTTAAGGACTTCGTCTTAATCTCCTTTCATTGAGGCATACTTTGTTTTATACACGAATTTATTTTATATTGTGTATAAACCCCTTTGACTTTTACGTTTATTCAAAATAAATCTTTTTTATACAAAGCGTTTTGCTAAACGACAAAAGGGAATGTTTTTCTTTCCGTACTTATGCGGCGAAAAAGACTTCTCCACTGCCATGACCATTATTTGAGTTTCGGCTTCCTCTTCAAGCCATACCTTTTTTAATGAAAAATAAATACAATGTTTTAACTTTATTTTATTTTGGTATTGAAAATGGTTTTGAAAGCGTTTTTATCAATGTGTTGTATTGATATCTTGTGATTGAAATGTGGAAATGTTATGTTTCCTTTATGCATGTTTTATGTGATACGATTATGTTATGGTTTATGATATGTTTAAACCTATTCATATGAGGAATGTATTGGACTTAATAAGTGACGGGTGGAGCCCGCTATAGCTCCTCGATGCATCGGTAGGTCTCATGAGACAACTAGACGTGGAATTGGCCGAGGCCCTTTCCCATTTTGAGTTATGGTTTTGGCCGAGGCCTTAATCATTTTAGATGTCTTGGCCGAGGCCTTGACAAAGTGTTTCAGAATGTCTGGCATTATACATTTCCTCATTATGAAAGTGGTTATTGTTATTGCATGTGATTATTCGACCAGTAGAATATCCATGTGAAGAAGTGAATGGCATTATCTCATTTTACTTTTGCCATATTATGTTGAAGTTCATGTTTAAAAGGCTTTTGTTTTATTTATACATTGCCTTAATTGTTAATGATTATTTATGAAAGCTTCCGCATTATTGTTATCCTTACTGAGCATCTGAGCTCACCCCTTTCAATGTTTTAATATTTTCCAGGATGTGAAGAAGTATTTTATGAATGACCTGCAGGGATAGTCAGAAGAGGATATGAGTGTGGACTATGGAGACTTTGTTATTGTAGTTTTTCACTCTATGATGTAATGTAACGTTTACGAATGTATCTAGTGTTTCCAAGGCTACTAAACTAATCGGTCTTTCGAGACTTGATCTTTTGGGATCATGCCAATGTTACGAAGTAATGCACCGGCTCTGGGTAGCTGGGGTCGGGGCGTTACAGTTGGTATCAAAGGCAGTTTAGTACTAACCTTGGAAGCTAGATTTAGATAAACTCTGATTAGAGCACGTAGACCTAAGATGAACTCTGAGGATTAGTATAAAAGAACTTCCTAGAATTTTGGTATTATAGAGATGTTATGACTTTTCCGAGCAATACATCCCTGTCTGGATACGAGCAGGTAGAGGCGGCTCTGGCACAGATGTACCTAGGGGTAAAACCCGAAAACACCGCTTTGAGCTAGACTCGAACGGGAACTGGTGCACGAAAACGGGCCTTGCTGCACTCTTGGTTACGACACTCCCGGGGGATATGCTTAGGATAATTCTCATTTTACTTACAAACCACTATGAAGGGTTATGAGTACATACTTCCTCAAAGAAAACATTTCTTTTTATGATTATGGATTATATCCATAAATAGTTCAATTTATGTAAAGTGTTTTACAAGTATGGAATTATGTATTTTGATTCATAAACTAACCTAGTTTATGCCATTGTATAGAAATGGCGCCCAGTAGAAGGAATGTGAACTCCAGCGGTACGTATGATCCAAAGAGTAAGAAGGATAGTATCTTTCACGGTATTAAGCCAACATTTCGAAGGGAAATAGTCTCCCATGTGTTCTCAACATATGAAGAAATAGTATCATGTGTTAATAGGATAAGTAAAGAATTCTCTGAGTCCTATGGCTTTGAAGCGAAGCAAGAGATGAAAGGGATGGAAGAGAGAATGATGGATAAAGGGATGAGGGGAAAGAAGAATTTTCCAATATGTGGTAATTGTGGGAAGAAACATCATGGAACTTGCCTAAAGGGAATGGGAGTTTGTTATAAGTGTAGAGAAAAAGGACACAAAGTGCGTGACTGCAAGGGTAAGAAAATGGTTTCAAATGTACAATGCTTCTTCTGCAAGGATTGGGGACACTACGCAAACCAATGTCCAAATCATCAGAGCATGCCCCAAATGATGTTATTGGATAATAATCAAGTTATGATACTACCACAGATGAGGAGTAATGATTAGAGTTCTTATGTTGTTATTAAAGATTTTTTTTAATTTGAGTGTTGTATCAATGATGTACTGGTTATAATAATTATGGAGTATATAAGGATTGTACTGCAGTACTATTTCATCAAGGACTTGAGATTGTGTGGAACCAAGAAAAGTGACTCCACAGTAGGTTAAATTTTTGGAAAATATATGGTTGAGAGAAAGATAAACCATAATATGGTTTTGATACTGAGATTGTGATTTTGGAATAAGACGTGATTGATTTGGATAAATTATATTGGATATACTTAACTTCCTTGAAACTGATTGATGTTTTGTATACATTTTTGGATAGAAGGAGTATATCTAGTATTCTATAAGGAATAAGGGATCATGGTAATTCAGTATGTTTAAAAAGAATACATGATGAAGGTGCTCACATGTTGTTACGTGGGATAAAGGATCTTCATTATGTTTACCTTCCTTATAAAATTTGGACTGTGAGTTGGACAGATGTATTTTGGATAACTATTAAGGTTGGAATGGATTAAGTTGAACCATGGATAGTATTGTTTAAGGTTAAAAAATTTATGAAGATTATTTTTGGAATATTATGATACTATAGTTTTAGGAAAAGGACAACCTGCAGGGTGGGGCATAACCCGTCGCGTCGGACAAAGCTGCAGGAATCGAACCCACAATCATAGTGCGACAGGCCTTTATTTCCTACCACTAGCCTACAGGAAGTCCCCGGTTATTACAAAATAATTTTACTAATCTAAATGGTATGTGTTAACATTTGGAACCTTATACAATTAGGATAAGTATAATATTTTTGAGTTCTATTATCTTTTGAGTGAAAGATGAGTTGAAGGTTGAAACTCTAATGTCAAACACATATATATATATATACCTATCTCTTATTCAATGAATAAATTAATTCTTAAACTTTAGTAAAGGGATATTAAAACAAAAAAAATGTGTTATCCTAATAACTTATGTTTTGTTGAACTGATGATATTTTAAATCAACATAGATTGAAGGCTTTGAGGCCCTCAATTTGACAGTTGATTGTGATTGATGACCTCAATCAATCCCTACAAATATTTACGTTTTTCCTCAAATTATATGTCTCTAATTGCCACCAATGTTCTCCTTATCGAGATCATGATTTGGTGGTGACTTTCTTATTTCCATTTCCCTCTTATTAAGACTAAATTCTATTAACCTTATTTCCGATGTGGGTTTTCCACAAAGGTATTTTCTATTTTCAACCTTTTATTTTCCAAGAAAAATTTCAAATTGCGAGGACGCAATTTATTGAAGGAGGGGAGAATGTAACACCCCGAGCTTCCACGATACGCTTCTCATTCAATAATGAAATAGCTTGCATTGAACGCAACTTCGAGTTCTAAAACACCGCGACTAATCAAAGTAGCCGTTATGAATAGTAATAACCACTTTTTAAAATTATAGAAATTTTATATGTCAAAATGGACTTCATTTTTGTATTCGTAATATCGAAATTAGCCTATGTTGAATTTTTGGTATTTTTCTGAGAACTTCTAAAATTTTATAAATAGTGAAAAATACTTAAAACAACTTTTTTAATCAAAATAATTTATAGTGATAAATTATAATATTTGATGGTTTTAAAGTATAATTAGAATATATTTTTACCATTTTATCCAATGGTGGTCATTAGAATTAATTTAACATTGAAATTGGACATAAACAATTGCCAATCTTTTGATATAAATTGTTTCTTAAAAACACGCTATTTGTTGTGACAGCGGGAATTAATTATAAAATTAATTAATGCAACTAATATGTTTGGAATTTTGTAAAATAGACATCATTTTTCAATTCGGAATATCAATTATATCTTAGGGTGAAATTTTGGCCTTATTCTGAAAAACTTCAATTTTTGATGAATAGTGAAACCACTAAGTGGTTGTTAAATAACTGATTTTTCGTTTAAATGAAATATTACCACTTCTGTGATTTGATTTTCAAAAATCCGACATACATGGTTGTCATAAAGAAGTAAAATGTGGTTCAATGGGATAAAAATAATTTTTTGGTGAATAGTAACTTATTAAGTTCTTAATCGCGATTAGTGGTAATTAGGGTAGTTTAAGGTATAAATAATACTTTAATAATATTAAATGACCTAGACACATGTCCCAACCTCATTGGTTGTGTCATGGCCGACCAAGACAAGCCATGGCCTAACTTGGGGACCCCATGGATCCACTTTTGTTGGGAAATAACATAAATTACTTTTTATTTAATGTTAAAGTGAAAATGACACTAACATAAAGTGTTTTACTAAAACAATTTTTAAGTAGGGTTACACAAGTCCACATTTTGATTATAAATAGTCATTGGAAAGATAAAAAGATTTCCTATATCATAGTATTTTTTTATAATTTTTAGACATTAAATAAATTTAATTATTTATGACATAATAATGATGCAGCGATGACATCATTATTTGACGATTTAAATAAAATGAAAAGATAATATAAAATCTATGAACTACACATAGCCAAAACCAATTGGATGAGTGGATTTCTATGCCTTATCACCTTATCCACGAATTCTATCAATGTGGGACCTTTTAAAACCGAAACACATTTTCAAATAATGTAATGTTCCTTTACTTTCCAAAAGTGCCCCTCCTCTCCTCTTATAAAAGGCCCCCACCTCTACCTCATTTCACACACTCTTCAAGCCATTGGCTCGGCCAACCCCTGCCCATTTGCTCTCTCAACATCCCTCTCCTCATCCTAGAGGATTCCCTTTGGGCAGAATCCTTTCAAAGGAAGCCTTTAGGCTCAACTCAAAAGGAGTTACACTTTTTAAGGTAATTCATTCTCTCATGTTCTTTTGTTTTATTTTGCTTCTCCAACCCCCTAAACTCTTTTTATTTACTTCTTTTGTAACAACACCAGTATCTTAAATATACTAGGATGTTGTTATAAGATTTATTTGAGCTACACTTCCACACAACTACATCAAATGGTTAAAGAACATAAGGTTTCCGTGGATGGCGAAATTCTGCCTCCCGAAACGATGATTGTTCAACACTCATTTAACACCTTCAAAGGTGGCCATTATGATGTCACTATTTTTATATATGATATATAATATGTTTATGTTTTCCTTAAGCTTCTGTTTTTTCATTTTGGGCATACCTTTATGGTTTCCATTATGGGTAAAACACGATATCTTCATTTTAGGAAGCGCGGACTACCGCCCCCTGAAAGTGATTTGATTCGTTAATACCATATGTGGGATGTGTGAAGGATAAAGTTAATGATATTATATATGTTATTATACTGGAATTATAATATACTCTCATATCATTATGATTCCATTCCAGAAAATATGAAATAGAAATGGAAGTAGCGTTCATGCGTACGTACGGCTTACTGTCTCCATGAACGGTGCATTTCATTTCTTACCTCTAAATGTGATGTAATATTATAAATGAATGTATGTACTGGATATATATGACATATATGATATCTAAATCATGAATACCATTCTGGATATAATGAAACTTTGACCAAATTAACAACATGTAAGTGTAAGAAGCCTATTTTTGACTTAAGAACCAAATACCGACAAAATGAACATTATTAACTTAAATAATTACATAATGTTCATATCATTGTAATAAGTGATATAATAAGGATAATGAAGTTGAAAATGGTTATTAATAAGGTATATATTAACTCTAGTTTATTATTCAGGAGGTTAAAGAACGGTTGAGTCAAGTCAGACACGAGGTAAGGGAACTTCTTAACCCAACTTCCATTCTTTGGGTTAATCTCCTACTTTCAAATTATGTCATGATATTATTATGTCCTATATTGTATTTGTACTTTCTTTATGTGTACATATAGTGAATACACATAACAGATCTATTTCATTTTAAAAATGATCTTTTTAAGGAATTCGTCTTAATCTCCTTTCATTGAGGCATACTTTGTTTTATACACGAATTTATTTTATATTGTGTATAAACCCCTTTGACTTTTACGTTTATTCAAAATAAATCTTTTTTATACAAAGCGTTTTGCTAAACGACAAAAGGGAATGTTTTTCTTTCCGTACTTATGCGGCGAAAAAGACTTCTCCACTGCCATGACCATTATTTGAGTTTCGGCTTCCTCTTCAAGCCATACCTTTTTTAATGAAAAATAAATACAATGTTTTAACTTTATTTTATTTTGGTATTGAAAATGGTTTTGAAAGCGTTTTTATCAATGTGTTGTATTGATATCTTGTGATTGAAATGTGGAAATGTTATGTTTCCTTTATGCATGTTTTATGTGATACGATTATGTTATGGTTTATGATATGTTTAAACCTATTCATATGAGGAATGTATTGGACTTAATAAGTGACGGGTGGAGCCCGCTATAGCTCCTCGATGCATCGGTAGGTCTCATGAGACAACTAGACGTGGAATTGGCCGAGGCCCTTTCCCATTTTGAGTTATGGTTTTGGCCGAGGCCTTAATCATTTTAGATGTCTTGGCCGAGGCCTTGACAAAGTGTTTTAGAATGTCTGGCATTATACATTTCCTCATTATGAAAGTGGTTATTGTTATTGCATGTGATTATTCGACCAGTAGAATATCCATGTGAAGAAGTGAATGGCATTATCTCATTTTACTTTTGCCATATTATGTTGAAGTTCATGTTTAAAAGGATTTTGTTTTATTTATACATTGCCTTAATTGTTAATGATTATTTATGAAAGATTCCGCATTATTGTTATCCTTACTGAGCATCTGAGCTCACCCCTTTCAATGTTTTAATATTTTCCAGGATGTGAAGAAGTATTTTATGAATGACCTGCAGGGATAGTCAGAAGAGGATATGAGTGTGGACTATGGAGACTTTGTTATTGTAGTTTTTCACTCTATGATGTAATGTAACGTTTACGAATGTATCTAGTGTTTCCAAGGCTACTAAACTAATCGGTCTTTCGAGACTTGATCTTTTGGGATCATGCCAATGTTACGAAGTAATGCACCGGCTCTGGGTAGCTGGGGTCGGGGCGTTACATCAGGAGACACATCAGATGGTTTGGTGTGGAAAAAACTAACCATTAGTTATAAAACAACTAGAAATTAGAGGGAAAGTTATTGACCACCTATTTTAATCTTTTGGTAAAATACTTTTCCAGTATCAACACCTAACTCAACTCAGATTAGAAGAAAAGGATCTAATAGATGAATACACTAGAAATAAGGAACACTCTCTTGTACCAAAATAGCACCATTGAGAGAAATGAAGATGATGAAAGGTGAAAGTGTAATAGAGAAATCACCTGTGTAGATCCAATGATACAAATGACTATTGAACTTGAAATTAAATGGATGAATTGGATCAAAGCCTAAGGGATGTCTTGAAATTCTCAACCAAAAGAAGAATGGATGACACTGTATAAAAAAATAGAAAAGAGGAGGAGAGTTTAATTATTTAATCATTAACAGAAAACGGTGATTTCTCCTCAAAATACTAGTTTTCAGGGTTCAGACACCTGGTTGGACAATTCATGCACTAACTATGTTCCCATCACTATCCAAAGAGATACCTCACATAGTTCATGTGCACAGTTTGTGAAAAAAAATCTGAAAATTGTATTTTTTTTCTCTGGTAAAAATTATAGAGATTTTTTATGGGAATTAAGCCTGGGTTTCATTGTTTCATCAAACCATGCGTCCCACATATACTCCCTATAACACCTTATATAGTTAGTAGTAACCATGTGGCCTAGGCTGCATGGTATCTAGTGACCATGTCGCCCTCCAACTTCTTCCAAAAATTGATCTTTCATGCGTTGAACAAGACTAAACCCCCCTCCCTCTGAAACTCTTGTGACCTCACTAAGTGGTCACATTATTCCAAAACCATGAAATCTAACTTAAATTCAAAAGATTTATACTTCAAGGAAATCCCTGAGATATTATATTCATGAAAAAAATCTCATTGAGTATATGCATGTTTCCACTTAGATGATTATCAAATGTGGGGATGGTATTGATAAAATATTTATTAATAGAGTATGTTATCTTTGAAGTTGATAGTGTACTAAGTTTACTTAGATCTTTTATCCACATAGATGTTGGTCATTCTTGGGATGGTGTGTTGTTTTCCACGTGGTAATTTTTTTGTAAGGTTTTTATTTTCCTCCAATGGTTACCTTTTTTAGGACGAGAATTATTGATGTGGGGAATATGTGGTGATTTAAACATTTATCAAACAATACATATCCCAATTTTGTTTTTTTACATCTCGAGATCATCCATTGGGTAAAATAATAAATATACCCAAGTACACACCCTCATAGAAATCTTTTAGGGTATCTTTCATCTAACGATGTAGTCTTTAACCATGGGTGGAGTTTTTATTGAATTTTGATAATTTAATGTTTTGTGGTATATTTTATATTTATTTTAAAATAAATAAATATCGTATGATATTGATGGATGTAATAAAATACTATTTTTGATGCTTGAACATTGGTGATGTTTCTACAATGTGATTCGATATAAATCAGTGGGTCTGCATTGAAATGAAAGAATTGAAGAACCTTAAAAATTTATGTAATAATGATATTAAAATATTTTCAATATGTATGGTGAATGTTTGAAGAGATTCTTATATCTCCTTAACATGATCTCGGATGGGAAAACTGAGACAATGGTTGAGGCCAAATTGTGAAAAAATTCCTAGAAATGATATAATTTATGTTTACAACAAGTCATGAAATGGTTCACAATATCTAGTGTATTACATGTAATAGATTAGAGAAATTTATTTTATTGTATTTATTATTGTAACCTAGTGATGTGAATATTTATCTCCCCCTTTGGTAAATCATAATGGTTAGTATAGTGGACCTTTGATTGGAGAGGAGCCATCATAGACAGTTATTAGTGAGAGATCGTTAAAAATATGAGGTTCTGAGGTTTAATATGACCGACATCGCCAATGAAATAATTGATTTGATTACGAATTGATGAATTAAATCATGATTCCAATTATGTATTGAAGTATCATTGATTCTTTTTTATTATGGGATTTTGTAATTGTTTATTTGGAGAGAACGCTATGCATACTCCCGCACTAAAAAACCATGATCAATGGTTATAAATTTCTATTAAATTAAGTATTTGACATCCAAAGTTATTTCAAGGTTATAGAGATTTTAATTTCAAATAGAAAAATAACAATGATTAATTATGATGAATTCAGAATGTGGAATTAAAAATAGAAACTAGGACCTAAATATTATTCAAATGGGTCAAATAATACATCCAAAAAATGATTTAAAAAATAATAAATACAAATTGAACCAAAATAAATAAAAAATAATAAATTTATGAAAACATGTGGTTAAATGTGATTCATTCCCTTGAGGTCCTATATGTATTGAAAAAACACCATCCCACACACATGCAATCTATTGTGCTCCAACAAAATGGAACAAGTAAAAAAACAGGAAATAAAAAAATAAAAAAGAAATTATAATAAAATTATATTTTCTTGAATAAATTAAGAGAAAATATAATGTATAATATCTCGATAGGGTAACTCTTCAGTGCTCCTAATCTCTTTATGATGTTGGAAAACCTCTTGATATGATGGTTCACACTTCTTTGGGAGATTCAATATCAAGGGAATGATAACACCTGTTCTTTAAAAAGGTACACTTTCAACCCTCCACCATTATCAGAGTATAATGAGTATCTTATAAGGACGAAAATTTGATAATGATCACATAGGATGTAGTGATCAGAATAGTGAGCTATGGTTTCACCAAAAAAGAGTCTAAAACCAGGAGTGTGGAGCGAGTGGGACCAAATGAAGAACCTTAGGGGGTGACGCTATTGGGGGTCATCAATACCCTTGAAAGCCAAGAATGCCATCCCAAAAACCCATATAACTAGATAATTCCATATATACATTCCGAATATAAATTGAATGGTGTAATAAAATTAGAAAAACTATTCAGTGAGAGAGTAAATAAAATAACAATGTAAAGGAAATAAAACCGATTTTGTAAATTTACAATGTTAAAACCTATATAAAAAGTTTTAAATGAATATTGGTTCCACCTATGTATTGGTAAACATGTATGTGTAGCAACCACATAAGGGTAATCACATAAGGATACACCTTGGGTAAGGGTAACTATGTAATGGTCAATTGGCCTTGCGTAAATGTAAAACCCCCATTGTAAGTGAGAACCTCAAACCATGTAAAGGTAAAGAGTCTCTCACATAAGGGTAAATTCACCTTAAAAAATCCCAAATAAGGGTAATCCAAAACAACCTGTATAAGGATAACACCTTATGATCTAGAATAAATAATTGAGCATAATAATAAAAAAATTCATGCATTTGTAAAAAAAAATCATTAAAATTAAAAATTAAAATTAAAAATGTAAAAACATAAATTCATAAATAGCCACAAATTTTCTTTGAAATTAGTGATATTAATTCACCTATTATCATTTAATGGGAACCAAATTTATTCTAAATAATAATTCCTAAATTTTGATAAAACTATAGTTTTACTCAAACTATCAACTGGGTTATTGTTGTTATGTATCTTTGTGGAATATATAGTTCTAGATTCACTTATTTCCCTTAAATAATTTAACCTAATGTATATGTGTTTGGACTTTATATGACAGAATAATTTTTTTTACAAAGTTTTTAAAGAACCCAACTATTGTATATTCAATTGATAGGTAACATTATTAAATTGGCATAAGATACAAGTGAATTCACCGTAAAGAAACTAATATTTTTCTAGTATTATAAAACTAGATAAATATTTTATTATGTAATTACATTTGAAAACATAAATTACAATATAGTGAAAGAAAATATTATGAATCCTTGAACTCATTTAAATACTACTTCTTTATATCCTGGGGAAATTTAAAAAAATAATGGATGATCACAAATTCATTATGAGGGTTACATATAGAAGAATTTATCATGAATAAATAAGGAATAATCTATATAGAAAGGTTAATAAATGAAAATCATTCTCTTTAATCAATAACATGAGTAAAAATAATAATATTTCTAGAGTAAATGATAATCAAATAATTCCATATAAATAATCACAAGATCTTGAAGCTAATCCATGGATAATATCAATTTAGTAATATTATCGATAATAATAATTAAATTGTAAATGAAGAAAATAAATAATATTAGACATTATGTTACATTATGATATCTATACTATCAAAATCTTTCTTCCAGATATTTTGAAATTATGGGTAGTTATACACTTGAAACCCCAATTAATGCTAGCTTATTGATTTTTCTATACATACTCACTGATGCATCAAGTGAACATTTAATTTTTTTTTCCCCACCCATCATTACATGTCCAAATAATTCCTTATATATCAAATTATTGATTTAATTCATGAACAATATGCATTATCAATAAATTCCCTTATTGAATAAAAATTATATAATATCAATATTTCTATTTTAATCAGATAAAATTAAAATTAAAAAAACATATGTAGAAATGAAATTAGTTTTTGGTGAAAATAATATCCATGATAAAGTATGCGGATATTAATGTGAAATATAATTTCCATTAGAAATAATAACAATAAAGTGATTTTCTCAAGGGAATCCTAACAACCAAAAAATTAATCAAGAGATGATAGGTCACCATCAGTATATTAGGAATATAAGATTTCAATTAAAATAATGTAATTTTGAAGAATAATGGTAATGGAAATGAAATATTAAAATAATATTTCATAAAAGAGTTGTCTTTATAAATTAAATAAAAAGTAATATAAGATGATAAATTTTGTAAAATGTTTACAATGGCGAGGATTCCTGTTATCATCATATGGTTAAAAACATTCCTTTTAAATGTTTTTGTGAAAACATTTAAGAATGTACCTTTTGAAAAATAGTAGAAATATTCTTTTTAAACTCTTACAAAATTTATTGAAAAATTAAAATTTTATTAGTTACTAATTTGAATAAATAATGGATTTTTTTAAAATAATTTTGAAAAACATGGACCACTACTACCAATTGGCCCTTTATCAGTGATAAAAACCAATATTAACAGTGCTAGAAAAGCGCTGTAAATGGAGGCTAAGATAAAGTGGGGGTTCCCTTTATCTGTGCTCTGAAAAGCACTGATAAATGGGAACCCCCCCCCCCTTATCTTCGTTGGAATTTACATCACTTTTCTAGCGCTGATGAAGGGCTATATTATCAGCACTCAGGATAGCGTTGATAAAGGGCCATATTATTTGCGATTAGGATAGCGCTGATAAAGGCTCCTTCAGCTACACCTACATGAACCAGCACCTGCACAAACCAGTACCTGCACCTGTACAAACCAGCACCCATACCTGAACAAACCAGCACCCCAAACAATAATTTGACAAACAATCCTATATTCATTTACTTAACATAATGAATATAAAAAACAAACTACTATATACATTTCAAACAATGTTTTACATGGTTAGAATTGAAATTATCCAACAATAGTTATAAACATTAATAGTTCATCCTTTGATATCTGTGATCCTCTCAAAAATTGTTTTCCATGGTATTTATTGCCGAACAAAGCATTTGAACTCAAGAACAAGAATTCACATATATAAGAAAACAAATATTATGTTATTAATACAATAATGAAATAAATTAAAACATTAATATGAAAAATACATTAATATAAAAATTTGAAACTGAAATATGGAAATGAAAAACTCAAATGTTTTCATTATGATAACAACGAAAGGGAATAATGTAAAATCAATATGTTTTTGGATGATTTATCTCATTTAATAAATACTGATTCTTTATCTAATGAAAATATTTACCAGTAACACCATGCATTGGATTGAGGTGCGGTCAATTCGTACACATCACAAATGAATCATGGATCATTTTCCTAAATTATCAAAACAATCCGAATGCATTTTCTCGGTATTTCATATGTCAGTAGTGTTGTTTTCAAAAATTAATGTCAATTTGAAACTGTTATCAGACACTTTTAGCCATACTGGTCACACCGTGTGTCGGATTGAGGTAATTTCGATTCGTACATGTCACAAATGAATCATGGATCATTTTTATAATGTATCAAAACAATCAGAACAAGTTTTCTTGGTATTCCCTATGTCAGTAGTGATGTTTTCCAAAATTAATGTCAATTTGAAACTGTAATCAGATTCTTTTTTCCATAATGGTCACACCGTGCATCAGATTGAGGTGCAGTTGATTCGTTCACCTCAAAAATGACTCATGTATCGTTTTCCTAAAGTATTAAAACAATCTGAATGTGTTTTCCCATATTTCTGTATGTCAGTAGTGTTGTTTTCTAAAGTTAATGTCAATTTGAAATTGGTATCAGACAATTTTAGCCACGCCGGTGACACCGTGCGTTGGATTGAGGTGCGGGCGATTCATACACATCAAAAATAAATCATGGATCATTGTCCTAAAGTATCAGAACAATCCAAATGCATTTTTTTCAGTATTCCATATGTCAATAGTGTTGTTTTCTAAAATTAATGTCAATTTCAAACTATTATCAGACACTTTTATCTATACCAGTCACACCGTGCATTGGATTGAGGTGTGGTCGATTCTTACACGTCAAAAATGAATCATGGATCTTTTTCCTAAAGTATCAAAATAATCCAAACATGTTTGCTCGGTATTCTGTATTTCAGTAGTGTTGTTTTCTAAAATTAATGTCAATTTGAAACTGTTATCAGACACTTTTAGCCATACCTGTCACACCATGCGTCGGATTGAGGTTTGGTTGATTCCTACACCTCAAAAATGACTCATGGATCGTTTTCCTAAAGTATCAAAACAATTAGAACACGTTTTCTGGGTCTTCTATATGTCAACAGTGTTGTTTTTTAAAGATAATGTCAATTTGAAACTGTTATCAGACACTTTTAGTCATACCGGTCACACCGTGAGTCGGATTGAGCTATGGTAGATTAATACACCTCACAAATGACTCGTGGATCGTTTTCCTAAAGTATCAAAAAAATCCAAACTCATTTTCTCAGTTTTTCGTATGTCAGTAGTGTTGTTTTCTAAAGTTGATGTCAATTTCAAACTATTATCAGACACTTCTAGCTATACCGGTCACATCGTGCGTCAGATTGAGGTGCGGTCAATTCGTAATGGTCAAAAATGAATCATGGATATTTTTCCTAATGTATCAAAACAGTTATAATGTGTTTTCTCGGTATTCCTTATGTCATTAGTGTTGTTTTCTAAAATTAATGTCAATTAGAATCTGTTATCAGAAACTTTTAGCCATACCGGTCACATCCTGCGTCTGATTGAGGTGTGGTCGATTCTTACACCTCAAAAATGACTCATGGATAGTTTTACTAAAGAATATAAACAATCCGAATATGTTTACTCATTTTTTCATATGTCAGTAGAGTTTTTTTGTAATGTTAATGTCAATTTGAAACTGTTATCAGACACTTTTAGCCATACTGATCACATCGTGCATCAGATTGATGTGAGGTCAATTCATGCACCTCAAAAAGGAATCATGGATCATTTTCCAAAAGTATGAAAACAATCCGAATGCGTTCTTGGTATTCCATATCTTAGTTGTTTTGTTTTCTAAAATTAATGTCAATTTGAAACTGTTATCAGACACTTTTATCCATTCCGGTCACATCATGCATCAGATTGAGGTGAGGTTGATTCGTACACCTCATAAATGACACATGGATCATTGTCCTAAAGTATCAAAACCTTCCGAACGGATTTTCTTAGTTTTCCGTATGTCATTTGTGTTGTTTTATAATGTTTGTGTCAATTTGAAACTTTTATCAGACAATTTTAGCCATACCGGTCACACCGTGTGTCAGATTGAGGTATGGTTGATTCGTACACCTCACATATGACTCATGGATCATTGTCCTAAATTATCAAAACAATCCGAATGCGTTTTCTCAGTTTTCCGTATGTCAGTAGTGTTGTTCTCTAATGTCAATTTCATTTTGAAACTATTATCAGACACTTTTAGACAATGAGTTGTGCTTTACTAGAAAGAAAATTCATATCTAAAACCATTATTCATAACCTAAGGATATAAAACAAAATAAAGTGTGATCATATATGCTCAGTAAGTGTAAACAAGGGAGATATCAATGATCATATATGGATAACATTAGTAGGAATTCACCTTCATCCTATTTGTGTACAATCTTCCATCAAGTACGTTGCTCATTCATTTCTAAACACATCTATATCATCTTATGATTATGAGTTTTTTCGACAGACATGGTAGTACTAAAAAATATAAATACACAAAGTATTAATAAATATTTTAAATGAACTCGTAATTATATTCCAAAATATCTCGTCAGGGATGCTAGTTTATTGGTGAAATATGATCTCTTTCATAAATTTTTCAAACACAATAACCACAGTCCTTTCCATTTGTTTGTTTTGGAAAATGTAGAAATATTGACAACAATAAGTAATTTGTTTTGATATGTGTTTGGATAGTGAAATGTTATCATATATACCCGAATACGTTTCTAGTTGTAGATCTTTTAGGCTTGCTCGTCCTTATGCCCCGGATTCATTCCATGCATTAGATGACATTGATGCACTGCCCTATCATAACAGAATCCTCATTAAAAGATAACATAAATTATATAACTGGATTTTTAGTTTTAAAATGTTGGATATAGTGTATTGAAAATTAACAAACACCGTCATGTGTGGTCGGATTGTTGGATATCCATGGGTTGAATCCAGAAAATAAATCTTTGGAGTATCCAAATTGACTGAAATCAGCATCCAATGCTCCCTAAAAATACTAAAAAGAATAAGTAAAGAAATAAATGAAGATATAGTTGATATGATTAAATTTTAGAGTTTTAACCCTACATCATTTGTATTAAAAAGAGTCTGTCATCCATAATTTTTTTTCAAATGATTTGAGCATGGATGCAATTATTGCAGCCTCTTTATTAGAATCTATTTCTTCTTTTGAAGAGTTTTTGTGAGGACTAACGAGTCCAAATTTTTGTTCATGGGGAAATCCCTTCAAATTTGTTTCATATATACTCCTAAGAAAAATATAAAATGTATTTATTCATTATTATCAGAGTATATCAGCTTTTGTAAAATAAAATCATGAAAACATACCTCATGTATACATTAACAACTAAGTCTCTTAGCCATTCATACTTGAAGATTTCATTTTTATTTTCAGCACAAATGAAATCTGATGTTTCTTCTCGATACATATTTTTTTCAAAAACAACTTTGTGAGCATTTTTTTTCTATCAACTTTGTATCCACATGAGCCTGAAATGATATTAACTTTTGATATAGAACGGACAGGGTGATGGTGCTCTCAGTAGACTGTTTCATTCGGTTGGTTGATCCATCAGATAGTTTTGAGCTGATATTTCATTTCCCCCCTTCTCTTTTTCGTTCTTAATAACATTCAGCTGTTCAAAACTTTTTTCATTAAATGTTACTGTTCCAGCTTGAAAAATAACTTGGGAATGGATACCTCCTTGTCGACATGTTTTTTTTACAAGAACTGACGACCATGCGATGAATGTTCCAACAGCTTGTTCAACTGTATGAATGTCATCATCCTCATTTGGAACAGGTAGCTCGGCACTCGGTTCATTAGCTACATTAATTGACACTGTGAAATGATTTGTTGGAAGCTGTCTATTTTGTAGCATGTCATTCTGCGTATTGAACACCATAGCCCTCGTTACAAGGTGAAATGTGGGAGTTGCTAGATATAAATCACAGTCATTTTCAACCTGTATAATATTAGTATAGGAAAGGTATCAGTGTCTATGTGAATCAAATTTCACAGAAACAATTATTAAAACACTGATTACCTCATCTAAGTCATGTTTTTTAAGGGAATGGCTTGCCTCAAAGCCGGTGGGGGTGGGGAAAGATCGTCATGCATGGGTTGTTGTTGAGTTGTTTCTTCTCTTTTCCTCTCCCTCATTAATGGTTCTATCATCTTTCTCTGGTATTGTAATTCTTCTTGAAAAATATCTAATTTTTTTTGTAGCTTTTCCATTTTTCCATTTTCATCGTCCGCTTGTTTTTGTTTTTGAAAATATGTTCGGGGTGTCAGCCCAAAACCCGCACCTCTGACGCGGCCATACTGGTCTGGTTGCTTTATGGCAGTAGAAAGTATATTTTCATCTGGTGCGGGTGTTTTTGATTCCTATGACTATGTCAGATTGAAAATATAGAAAAATAAGTAGACATTATAATTTAATAGAGATTTAAAACAAATCAAATGTATATTATGTCATACATAAACATGTTTCCAACAGTTCTTGTGTGTTTTCATCTATCAGTATACCCTCATTATTTACACGAGCCTCCTTCCATAGCACATGGCGTGGGATAGATTTGGGTTTCTATTTCGATTCATCAATATGCATATAAATAGAGAAACCTAGTTATGGTGTTGTTTCTTGTCACATATAAGTAGTATGGTTGATTTAAAAGACATACCAATTTTTGCTCAAGTGAAGCATACCCCAACCTTGCTTTATGGTAAGGGTACACTAGTTTTGCTGCGTGTTTTATATTTTCAGCACTCAGTTGCTGTTTCATTAATAAAAAACTTTCAATCAACATTAAGAATACAAGCAATTTCAAACAACGCATTACCCCACACAATGTACCTGAAATTTTTCTCCCCACGGTGGTTGATAAACGCATCCCATGCTCCTTGGGATATCAATTGTGCATAAATAGAAGGTGGGTGCGTCTTGACTTTCCCTTCAGCATCTTTAAGATGATATTTCATTAAAAATGTGCAGAAACCTCTATGAATCCTTCCTGCAACTTTTAAGACGTAATCCTTATGCGAGGAATCTACTTTAAATGCAATCTGCAATGGATGATGAAGAGTAAGTCAATGTTTTTGTATTTTATTTTAATAAATTAAAAAAAAGATGCCATAATGTTACCATAATCACATCCCACATTAGTGTATTACGACCGGTGATAACATGGTACCATGAACGAACATCAATCGGCACACGTTTCCTAATTACGATTCCAATGTAGCTACTAATGATAGCTTTGTTGGGGTAAACATGTTGGCCTCACTTATTCCATCCCACATCAAATTTTATGCCTTTTTGTTTTGACTTAAGGATTTTGGATAACAGTGTCAAACTACAACGCTCTTGTTTTTTTTGCACATTTAGGGATTCATTTCCTACCATTTCCTCAAAAGTATCATCAATATCTTTCTCTAGAGCACTAGCATCAGCACTGGGTCCATCAGAAACAGGTTGAGAAACTTGTTGCTACTCTGCACTGGGACTAGCAGCAGCTGGTTGAAAAACCTTTTGTTGCTCTACACTGGGACCACCAGCAGGTGGTTGAGAGAACTTTTGTGCCTCAGGATTAGGTGCATCAGTAGGTGCAGAAGTCATTATCTGCATAATTGGTTTAACATTTAATTTATATTACAAAAAAGTAGTAGCGGACAGATAATAACATAACGTAACCCAATGTATATTACAATAAACAAATAACCCGATTATTGTACTCTTTTTTTTTTCAAGGATGAAGATATTTTGCTCCTCTATCGACTGTGTAAATCCTTTCATTGTGGTCTCCTCTGACATAAAAAACGCCTCCTACATTTGGACCACTATGAAATTATTGTGAAGTCCCTATAAAAGGGTCATCCTCCAATGAACTTTCATCTGACCCTTCAGTTTTTTTGGTTGATAATAGAACAATTGATCAATTTCGGTTTGCGGGGATTGGAACATAAAATACTTGTACTTCTTGTGATGCCATTATGAATGGTTCTTCTTTCTCCCCTTCCTTACTGAAATCAACTATCGTGAATCCTAATTCATCTATTTTATCAACACTCCTGTTATCAACCCACTTGCATTGAAAAATTGGCACTTTGAATTTCATATAATCCAACTCCCATATACGTTGGATGATGCCAATGTATGAGATATTCACATAAATTGGATTTTTGTCCTTAGCACTGGAAACATGCATCGCCTCATCCACAAGTGTAACCCCACTATTCGGCATCGTACTATCTTCATCATGTACATTAGTATAGAATTTATAACCATTAACTGCATAAGCATTATAAGATAATACATACACACTTGCTCCTCCGGCTAGCCAACGAAGTCATTCTGAAATTGATTCTGGATTTTCATCTAACTGCTTCAAAATATGGTCCTGAAAACATCCTATAAACTGTCAATTATGTGTATCTGATATCCATTTTTCATCCCTAGATAGATTAGAACGCTTAATAATTTCTATGTGGGTTTGAACATATGGGTCAACGTCAAAACTTTTATAAAAACGTAATAGTGAGCCTGCTCCCGATTTGTAATATTGATTGTAACAACCTCTCTTCCAGAAATTCATTCACCCTCAAGTTGCTCAGTGTGACGATATTTTGGTAGGACAACGTTTTCCACAAGAGACAGGTATTCAGTATAAAATTCAACGGCTTCCTCAATAATATATTGCTCTGCAATACAACCCTCTGGCCGACTTCGACTTTCTACATACCCGTTCAAAATCATCATATACCGTTCAATGGGGTACATCCATCTATACTGTATATGACCACATTGTCAAATCTATCTCACTAAATGAACCTTCAAATGAACCATCATATCAAAAAATTTTGGCGGGAAGAACAGTTCCAATTCACATAATATGATGGAAATTTATCTTTCCATAGTTGGTAATTTCACCGGGTCTATAACTTTTTGGCATATAGATTTTAAGAGGAAACATAGTTTCATTAATGTATGGCATACTTTCATTGAAAAAATGCAACGTAAAGCTATAGGAATTAGATATTTCATCAAAACATGGCAATCATGTGATTTCAGCCCCTTTTATTTTAAATCGTTCATTTACACAATATTCTTGATATTTGATGAATACACCTCTGGAACCTTTACGTCATACAAGATGTTGCAAAACTTATATCTCTCCTACATGGAAAGAGTGTATGCAGCCGGAGGAATAAATGTTCATTTTTCACCCTTCACTGGTGCCAACTCTACTAATATTCTTATCTCAAACATGTCCAATCTAGCCTTAATTCCATCCTTCGTTTTGCTGGTTGTATTTAGAAACGTGCCGATGACACTGTCACATAATATTTTTTTCAATATGTATAACCATGGTGGTAAGTTATAATTTACCAACATAACCGGCCATGTACTGTGACTGCTGCTTTGAAAACCAAAAGGATTCACCCCATTTGTAGATAATGCCAAACAAAGGTTTCTCGGATCATTTCCAAATTCAGGATACTCTTGATCAATTCTCTTCCACTGAGGATAGTCTACCGGGTGATGTAGTTTCCCATATTTAATTCATGTATCTGCATTCCATGTCAATTGTTATGCAGTCTACTCACTTTAATATAGGCGCCTAAACCTTGGAATGATTGGAAAGTACCAAACAAATTTTGTAGGACTAGAATCATCTTTCTTTTATCGAGAAGCACCACACTTTGGGAATTCATTAAGTGAATTGTTATCCGTTCTAAACAATATACAGTCATTCGGGCAGGCGTGTATTCTTTCAGAGATCATATCCATCGATCATAGCATTCGTTTGGCATCATATTTTCCGCTTGGGTGTTCATTATCTTCTTAGAGCATGTCATTCAGAAGAGAAAGTAGTTCCGTAAAACTGGCATCACTCCACCTATTTCCTACATTCAAATTATATAGCTTTAGTATGGATGACAATGCTGTATATTTAGTGCAACCAGCATACAATGTCATTTTTGCACAACTCTCTAACTTCTCAAACAATTTTGGGCAATCACAAAGTTCATCTTCAACTGTCCTTGTCATTTCCTCAATACAATCTTCATCATCATTCACATCTGCAATCACACCCTCCATATGATCATCTTCATTGTTCATTCTTGTAATCATATCAGATCTTCCAGAAAATTCCGTGTTATCTGATACACTAGCTACATTCTTTTTTTTCCTATGTTTATTCAAACATGTATAACTTTGATCTATTCTGTGACAAATTATGTGTTCTTCCAACTCCCCTGGACTAATTTTTCTTGAATAAAAATAGCGTAAACCTGGATATAGGATTTTAGAAGGGTCACATGCATGATCTACTGCAAACTTGATAGACTCTTTCACGCCAACTTCTTACTCTTTTGTCAATCGAGTGACATTCATCCATTCTTTATTCATATTCATCATCATTATGGGTTCAATCTCAGACTTGCCTAATATTATGTTTTAATTAATAAAGTAACATTGTTTGAGTTTTATAAATAAAATCTTGGTACAAATTCCTCTACTGTGAAATAGAGGAACCTACCCCAAAACATGTGAAAGTACATGAACTCTATCTATATACGGGGGATTGTGCCCTGTTTTTTGTATATATCCATGGAGTACCTAAAACCTATACAGGGAGGACACTTCACCGAAACATGGGAGAGTACTATACTCCATATTTTCTCCAAACATCTCACTTTTCACTTTTCAACTCTCATGCAGAGTGTAGATAATTAAAATATCCAAACCACATCGTGTGCAATTTCTAATGAATGAGGGAATCATAATATTGTGATCTACATGAGAAGATATTTATAATGGGCTACTCATACATGAAATATTATCATCTATGTAAAAAATTAATAATAATAATGAAATTAACATAGAACAAAATTTTTTCAATGGATACACAATGTGTAGGGATCTCATTGAAGGTTGGTTGTATACTACCATTTCTAAACTCATGTGAAATCCATATACATGGTGTGTCTAGTAGGGTGAACATCGTCTATGGATAAGATACCTGATTTAATTTGACATATATCAAATTAATTCCAAGTTAGTGTTATAAATACTTCATGAAGCCTTTGAAAATACATGACATATAGAACAACTTGAGCTAAAGGCGTGTACTTTAGATACAAACCAAACAATCACAATTTTAGATTTTACAAAGCCTCCCTTATTCAATTTTTTTGTTAATTCAAGGGTTATCACAGAAGTTTTATCATCTTGGTGAATTCATTCATAATTATAGATAATTTAAATTACCAATTTTTATATACAAATGTTCAACAAGAACCAACCAACATGCAATTCATTTTGTGTGAAAATAAGGACCACCAACAGCCATGATTTTCAGTGGGGCGTTTAGCCTGAACATTTCACATTATAACCATCAATATCAAATAGTAATAACATGAAAACAAGAGTAAATCAATGAGTAACAGGAGAAAACTCACCGTGAAGGTGTCGTTACGCACACGGTAGAGATGCATTCATTGCAGAGGATAAGCGCACAATAGAGGAGATTTCCAATTGAAAAGAAAACATAAAATAGGGGAAACTCATGAGAATAAAATAATCTAAAACTGAGTACACCATTTACCTCACCTACAAACCTCGAGAACCCACTAAAACCGAAATCAACCCACACCATGGTTAAACACACCTTAAGATAACAAGAAATTATAGAACCCACCATTGATCGAACGAGTTCAATAGACTTTTTGAAATTTAAAAGATAAACATACAATGGGTATGCCATGACCAATAGGCCCTCTTTACTTTGTATATTCCCCATGTTTATTATTGATAGAATATCCCAAATGAGTAAGCCCTGATCAATCCTCTGTTTTCACACCTTTCACGACACATATATCTTAATCACATAACTTTAAACTTTATGGTACAATCTTTTCAACACAACACGTGGTATCTAGTGAGTAGTATCATATCCCTATTCAATCTCAATGACCCTACCCATACATCTCGACAATAATTAGGGGGAAGGCACATATTTCCAATGGGACACCCCTGGTACTCTTTTCCAATTTAACATCACAACATGCCAAAAATCACCACACGATCACCAGATACCCAACATTATTCCAAAACCATAGGAATATACCCATGCTTCATTACCCTAAACCCATCCATCTTGGATAAATAGTGATGGTCACATTAAAACCATTATATAAATCAATAAGGTTAGGAATCCAAATGATCATGTCCCTCAACCCAGTCATAACACCAAAATTCAAGAATAGAGTGTGCTTCCCATATACAAATCCAAGGCATAACCATTCCTTAGCTACAAAACTATATCTATTTTATACTATGAATGATTTTTTAACCTCAGATAAATCTCTATGAAGGTCATGATATTCTTCTGAAGGTGCTGAATCTCTTAGATACAGACTGAGCACTATATGTCTAGATAAGACTTTACCCAAAAAAATAACTTAATATTCATCCAAGTGAGTATCATCTCATTATGGTTATTCATCACCATAATTAATCATCAACATGCTAATAACAGAAAAAGAATTATCATTAAGACCACCATTTTATTGAGAGGTACCACCTCAAGACCAATTCCCTACATCGAATCCTCATCCGTAAGAGGTTCATCATCAAAATCAAACTATAAAAAACAATCTTATGTTTTTAATAGTATAATCCTAAAATTGAATAAATATTATCTATAGTTAATGATTTTATATACTCCTACACTGACCGGCAGTAGCGGCTGTAGCAGAGGCGGCAGAGGGAGCGGCGGTCAAGGCGGCGGTGGTAGTGGCAGTCACGGCGGTGGAGACAGTGGCGGTCACGGCGAAGGAGAAAAACTGGTGGCGCGGAGGAGCAAAACCCAACGGCAGCGACAACGGAGGAGGAGGAAGAGGAGGAGTAGGACGAAGAGGAGGATTAAGACGAGAACATAGTGCGAACGACGAGTAGAAGTTGCGGCGGAAGGGGGTCCTGGTTCAGCTTCCGTGAATGCTTTACTATGTGCGAGAGAGGAGGGCCTGTTAGGGTTATTAAATAGAAACTGTTGGAACCTTTATTAGTGCTCATTAAAAGTGATGATAAAGGTATGTTTTATCAGCATTAAAATAAAATCCCTGATAAAACATATATTTATCAGTGCTGAAAAAGCACTCATAAATATATGTTCTATCAGCTCTTTTATTTTAGCACTGATAAATATTATAATTTAATATTAATTAACAATAAAATTTTTTATCAGCGCTAAAAAATGCGCTGATAAAGGGTATACCTTTATCAGTGCCTATTTTAGCGCTGATAATGTTTACATTTATAAGTTCTTATAAATAGTGCTGATAAATGCATAGCCCTTTATCGACGCTTTCTATTTAGCACTGATAAAGGGTAGTGCTTCTATTGCCCTGTTTTGTGGTAGTGGACATGGATGAAAAATATATCGGATTTATAGAGAAATATTTTTTTTTTACTTTTAACCATTTATTTTCTTTATTCATGTAAAAAATAGACTAACTATTTTCATAATACATGGTAAATCCTTAAATATCCAACAGATAGGAAAATTAATAAATCTTATGCAGGATATAAGATAATATTCCTTCAAAAAAAATTAAATCTTAAAAGAATGTGAGATTAAGAAATAGATTCATACCTCTTCTGTAACTTTAAATTTTTACATTTATAAACAATATACTTTTATTGAATAATTAATCATAATTAATAAATACCTATTCTAGTTATATATATATAATCATAATTATATATCACATATAGAAGTGATTAGGTTCACAATAACAAATATAACTCAATTGAGTGTTAATAGTGAATAAATAACTTACAAACACCATACTGTTGAAGTGAGGATTATTCAATGAATTTATTATATATTTAAAATTTAAATACAACTATAAAATTTGTAAATAAAACTTAAAATAATCAAAATACATTACACATAATCATAGAATATCAAATATTATAAAGAATAAATATAACCCAAGGAAAACAATTGAGCTATGAAATTCATGACCACATGGGAACATTCAATTCAAATAAAATTTGATGAAAATAAATGAATTTAAACTTAAAATGAAATTAATTATTAAGGAATCATGACATTACATATTAAATTGGATGTATATGAACCATATAAAATAAATTTGGTGCATAAAATTAAAATATTCCTCAATGAAGGGATATTTAGAATAAATCAATTACCACACATTTCCCTTTAGTTGATCAACATTTAAACCACATTATAATAGTTTTAAACATGTTATTAATTTATAAAAACTATATTCATATTAATAATACTTTATATGATCTTCCTATAACATATTATCACTCGTTTGTCCACAATATTTCATTAATACTATTGTTTTGATTGTTAACTGCTTCATTTTCTTGTGTAATTGTTTCCATGGAAGTTCTAGTTATTATTATTATCATATAGAAAAATAATATCCATAAATATATTAATGTTATAAATAACACATTTATTCATTAGATACCTTTTTTTAAAAATTCTTGAATGTAGTATGTGTAAAATTAATCATGTTACTTTGTGGAGATGGTAGGCCATACGTAGGAACGAGCGATGATATCATTCCTTTAATAGATGAATGGATAAATAATTTGATGATATATTAATTTCCAAGAATTAATATAATGACATATGTAATTTATATATTCATTATTCTCATAATTGTGACTATCTCTATCATTCAGTTATGGAAAACAAATTGCATTAGTTCGCGAGGTGGTAGTACGCCATCCACTTGGGTGATGGATTTGTTTCTCATTTGATGGATTAGGATATATATAAATTTTATAACATCAAAATAATGACATATTATAATATGGGTTACATTGGTTTTATTATTTATAAATTTTTATATAAAAAATTAAAGGTGGAAAAATAAGAAGTAATAAGAAGGATCTTAATTAAGACGGCTACCTTCTCTTAGAAAACCCTCCTTTAGATATAAATGTAAGGACCCTATGGTTGGTATTTCCGAAATACAGATATCTATTCAATATGGTCAATTTTTTTGAGAGAAATATTGTAATATTTTGGTCGCGATAAATTGTATAAGATGTGTGAATAGGTGAGTGTAGGGTGTTTACTTTTATAATTAAGGAGTGACATATAAATACCCAAAACTATTCAATAATGGGATGTCACTCTTATTCCAAGTTCCACAAATATTAATAAAATAAGGGAATTTAAGTTAATTTAAAGTCCATAATACCTACAATTAAAATAATAACATGTTTTAAACTTGTTATTCCCTTATCATCTATGTTTAAATATATTAACTATTTTAGTTTTCACTATAGTAATTATTTTTTTAATTTTAATTGGAAATTTATCCTATAAGACTAAAAATAAATGGGAATCATTAGATAATTTGGGCCAAATAATTATAAATATTAAATAAATTTTATCAAATTCAATTCCCATATGTTACATAATTTAAATTAAACATAATCCCAGAAATCGTGTTAAGAAATGTTTTTAAAGAAATTCATTTTTCAAACATAAGATGGTCATACATTAACTATATGACTATGTATAATCATTTTATGAATTTAAATTAATATATTTATATATATAATATATAAATTGAACTTAAATATTTACTTATTAATTTTTAATTTAATTATTTAAAATGGAGAAAAATTATACAATAAAAAACATTTTTCAGATAAATGTATTTTTTATCCTAAAAATAAACATATAAAAAATTGAGTATAAAGATGATTAAAATGTAATTAATTATTTTAAATAAAACTAAATAATTATTTTTTTACTTTTATAACAAATTCTAATCATAAATGGACTTTCAAATTTTTCAATTTACTAAAAAGAAATGATAGTTTTAAAAAAAGTTGTATTTTCACTATTTAACGTAAAATCACTCTTTTCAGAAAAATAAAAACAAATTCACCCAAAACTATTTTTGATATGATGATATAAAACAATATATTATTTTTATAAAATATAATTTCTAAAATTAGAATAGATTCACTATAATTAACCATCATAAAAATAGAAATAAACCCATTTTTGAAGAAAATGTATTTTAAAGCATAAAATGATTTTATTGTGAATTATGTACTTATTTATAAATAAATTATATAAAACCATTACACATCTTTTCATAATGTGACTAAAAATTTTCATTTCCACCAAATTAATATCTAGGTTATAATAGTTACATCAAATAATAATATTTTAATATTATATCATGGTTTTCTTAAAACTAGGTGTTATATGTCATATACACTATCTAGTAAAATTTATTTATTTTAAAATTTTATGGTGTTACAATATTCCCATATTCAATAAATATTTTCCCAACAATTTGAAGTTTTTCTTGTAAATCAAGGGATTGATATTTAAAAAATCATTTGTGAAAAAACCCACAACGTAAAGAGAAGATGAAAATTCCTCACACAAAGATGGAAAGGGTAATATGATGTTTATCTAGAATAATACAAAACTAGGATTACAAGTAAGATAACAATGATGGTAAGTGAAAATATGGACGTAGAGTAGGAAAATAACACCCAAGTAATAAATGATAGGTATAGATAACATGTTCTTGAGAAAGATAGTCATCATAAAACCATGTAGCTGTAATTGGTTAAAAGACTATTGAATCATCAGATATAAAGATAATAGGATAACATTATTTTCAAGATCATTTTCCTAAATTTGAGGGATTATTTTACTATATAGACTATGAACCTAGGGAAATATACATGCTTGATATATTTCTATTTCATAAGTATAATTCTATCCTTTGGATGTGTGTGGATAAATTTACACTTCACAACTTACACTATGGAATGAATATCCAGTATCAATTTTTTATGTCTAAATCACTAAAATTTACTTTTAATTGATCAAAAGAGAAATAAACGAGTGAAAATTCATACCTTATACTTATAAATATTTACCAAAACCAAATTTTTTAAAACAATTTATCCAATATAATACATTAATCTCTAAATAACAATATTAACATCCAAAGTTAAACATAATATTTATCTATGAAATTGTTTATGTAAATACAATTTTATATTATGTAAAACATCGCTTAAGCTCAGGATAAGATTTTTACCCTTGGGTTGTGGGTTCATGCCTCATGGCCCTGCTAGATGTGATGGGTTGTCACAAAGTGTGCGGGATATAATTTTTCTAAAACAATATTAATAAAATTTCAATAATATCCACAAAAAATATTATGAACATCATGAAAAATAACAAAAATCAGTTTTTAACAACAATGGTTTTATATATGAATTATTTTTTCCATGAAATCAAATAATCGTAATTGATTATTATTACCTTTACATAAATAATCATATTATCTATAAAGTTTATCAATACAATTAAACTTATAAAAAGATCAATCTTCCTCAAATAATACATCATATTGAATCTTATGGTTACATATGCCTCAATATAATGGAACATCCCCAAAATTTCAATAATCACCTAAAAATACCATCACAAAAAACCTCAAAAGGGGTGTATAAAACTTTGATCTAATGATCAACCATAAAATCATAAATCCATGATGGTATTCATAATAATTTATGTAATATTATATGAAGACATATATGCTTCCAAAAAAGTTTTAACACAGTCCTTAGATGTTTAATGATTCTTATAACAAAAATACCATTGATATAAATATATCATCAATAGAATTCTTGAATCTAAATACATAAATAATTAAACCATTTTACTTCAAAATAGGTTCATCCTACATCTAGGATTTAACCTTTAAAAGTGTTTATTGACATGGATAATGTTCAGGATCCTCATATTTAAGAAAATAAACTATAAATGGATTTCTAGGATAATATATATTTATCTCCCCTAAACTCATACCATTTATATGGATTTTTTTATTCCCTTCTTCTCCACACATAAAATATTTTACTATTATTTTGAGACATTCTCATATGTGTCACTTTTAAACATTTATATCATGAAGTAAATCAAGCATTATTTTCATTATGGTCTCCACCGCTCAAGCTCATATCAGATTCTATCATTCCATTCATTTATATGTTTGAGTGTTGGTTAATGTTCAAGTTAGTAATCATATATTTTAATTTCTGATTAGTAACAATAATTATATCTTTCAATCTAGTAATTATCAATTTTTTTTCTCATAATCACCACATTTTCCATCATATTTAATGTTAACATGATTCATTCATGTTTTCCTCATTGAATAAATCTAATATTAATCATAGTGTAAAAACCATATAATAATGTATTGGATGTATAAATAATGAAACTTTATTTTAGTCTATGACACTATGTTATTCATTATCATCATATATTCAAATCCTTCATGAAGTTTCATTATGAAAAATTCAATTAACCCAAAAATATCCCCCCTGAGTGTATCAAACCAAGTGTATATCTAGGCCTGTTTTAAATCACTAGGTAATGATCTATTATAATCCCAATATTACCTTCTCTTATGTATTACCCCTAAGTACAACTCTGTTAGAGCCATGTCCACTTACAGTATCTAGATTGGGATATATATCTAGGAAAACCACCTAATATATACCTTACTAAAACTATAGGATGTTATCCTATACTTATACTTATATTAAAAGTTATACATAGGGTTATATCCTATAATCTAGGTTTTTGTAAATCTTGATCCCTATGTGTCTACTAAACATTCTCTAATACCAACACAAACGATCTCGATTCTAGTAGCCCAAGTCCATTGGTTATATTATAACATTTTCATAATATACAGGGGAATTCATCCTAAAGGACTAAGTAGATTATTAGTGTTTGTAAAATAGATCCATTCATGAGTGTTTAATTACATTAGATAACATAAATTAAAATATAATGAAGTTAAATATTATTCATCCTTCAAATAATTTATGGATTCTATATTAATTCCCTATGGAAAGTAAATTTAATAAAGGGTGGTCTTAGATACTCAGTATGAGTTATATATAGTGTAACATATTAGGAATAAATAATAAATAATCAATATGGAATTGTAGAAAACTGAAAATTCACTCCATTTTATCAATAAAATTATCATAAAGAATAATATGGCATGAGTAAATGATAATTAAATAATGCCATATAAATAATCACCTGATCTTGAAGCTAATCCATGGATAATATCAATGCAGTAATCTCAGGGATAATAGTTACTAAATTCTCAATGGATGGAATGATTAATATTAGACATCATGGTCGCGTATATCATTATATCTATACCATTAATACATTTCACCAAGAAGTTTAAAACTATATAAAGGTATACCCCCAAAACCCAATTTAGGTTATCTTATTGATTTGTCTCTTGAGACCTAGCGATGCATCGAGGGGAAATATAATTCCAACCCCCACCTGTCACTGTATTTCCAAATAATTCCACATATATTAAATGATCAATTTAATTAAAGAAAAATTTTCCTTTTCAATAAATGTATTTATTGATTTATGAATATAGAATATCAATATTTCCCAAGTTAATAAAATAAATTTCAAAGTAAAACACCATATACAAAAATTATATATGGTTTAAAAATATTCTTATCCACGATAAATACTATAGATATTTAAGGAAAATTTAATGTGTAAGGAAACTTTATCCTGATAAATATAGTGTCTCAATGGAATGTTAATATCCAAAAAATTAATCAAGATATGAGTGGTTACTATTGGTTTATCAAGAATATAGGTTTGAAATTTAAATCACATCCTTTGGAATAATAAAGGTAAGAAAAGTGAAATATTAAAATAATATATCCTAAAAATCATTATAAAACCATTAAAAATTTGAATTTGAATAAGATTCTAAATTTCATAAAATGGTTATTGTAGTTGGGATATTTTTTATCATTGTATATGTTTAAAAAATCCTTTTGACATTTATGTAAATCCAGTCGAACACATCCATTTTGGAAAATATTATTAATACTCCTTTAAAACCATTTTCAAGATTCAAGGATAAAATAAAATTTTCTTAATAAATCATTTTATTAAACATAAGAACTTTTTAAAACAATTTTTAAAAAATGAACATGGATGAAAAATATATTTGATTTAATGAAAAAAGTTTTTTTTAAACAATTCTTCTCTTGAGTTGATATTTGTAATAAAATATGGAAACTTTATAAATATATAGGCGATAAAAATGATTGGATCTAATGAATGATAAATTAAAATATTCCTTCAATGAAAATAAAATCAATCCCAAAATAATGTGATATTGTAAAATAGATTATTAACTCTTTGGTAACCTTAAAATTATAACCCCATGAGAATATAGGTTGAATTAACACATTTAAAATCATGAATAAATAGTTATTCATGTTAAAAATATCAAATTGTATTATATACTCCACATAAAAGTGATTGGGTTCATAAAAACAAATATTCTTGAATGGAGTGTACTTTGAGATGATATCCCTTACAAAGATCATACCATTGAAATGGGGATTAAACAATGAATTTATTATGTTTATCAAATTTAAATCCAAATAATATCAATTGTAAATAAAAAAATAGTAAATAATCATTACACAAATAAGCTTATAATATCACAGACAATTATGAAGTAATATAACCTAATGAAAAGAAATTGAAATATTAAATTCCATAATTAATGGTAAATTTAAATGTGAATAACCCTGGAAAAAATAAAATGAATTAAAACATAAAATATCATTATTTATGAAGGATTCATGATATTAAAAATAAAAGTTTCAGTATGTAATACATATAAAATAAATTTGGTGTATATCTTAAAAATATTCTTTAATGAAGGGAAATTGAGATGAAATCCCTTGACACATATTTCCCTTTACATGACCTTGAATTAAATTATTATATAACGGTTTTAAATATTCCATTAATTTTTATCAAAACCATATTAATATTAATAGAATCATACATGATATTCATATAACTCCTTAGAAACCATTTAAAAAAAACATAAATATTACCACAATTTCGGGTGTTAACTGCATCATTTTCCCAGGAATTTTTTTTCATATAATTACAGTTATTGTGAATATAAATACATCAATCATATCCACAATGATAATAATGTAATAAATATCATTTTTATTCATTATATATCTTTTAATAATCATTATAAAAAAAATCATTGAAAATGAATCACATCACTTAATAGAGAAGGTATGTTATACGTACGCACAAGCGATGATATCATTCCCTTAATGCGTGAAATGGTAAGGAATTTATAATATACTAATTCTAAATAATTAAAATATTTTCATAAATATCATATATATTTATCATTTCCATCATTATGACTATAAATGTGATTCGGTGATGGAAAACAAACTACATCTGTTCGCAAGAGGGTATTCTACCATACACATGAGCGATAGATTTATTTAATAATTTTTAAGAGAATTATATGGATAATGATTATGAAATAAAAATAATTATAACTAAGAATATGGTGTATAATGTTGTAATTATTTTTTAATTTCTTAATCCATACGTAAATTTCTACCAAAACACACAGATTGTTCATAGAATATAAAACATATCTATGTAACCACTTTAGGGACTTCTATTTAGGTTTCCCTATATTTACCATTAAATATATTAGAGTGAAAATATAAAAGGCTATGACATTAAAAGTGAAAATAAAATAGTATATTAGGCTGATAATAATGTTGGCTTAAGGTATTTTTGATATATATTCTATCAAAATTGTAGAAATACGAGCTTGAGTAAAATATGGTATAATGTGTTGACTAAAAGAAACATTAAAATGATTTATGTTCTCAAGTCTGTATATATATTGTAATTTGAATATATTTCAATTTAGGGACAAGTATAAGTGTTTATTAGGTTTTTCCCTTAAAAACTCCATGATAAATATATACTTTTCTTGTCCAAAATCGTTTATCAAAATGATAGTTTTGAATGGAGAATTAATATAATTAATGAGCTTAATGTTATTTCACATTAACAACATATCTTCTATATAAATTATTAGGTAATTCATGTAGCATTTAACAAATTTAATGTAAACAAATGAATCATGATAGATCCTATTAAACTAGTTATATAACATAAAATAGTCAAATTTCTTATATCATGGACAAGATACCTATTTTAAAACATGAAATTATTTTTAGAAAAGATAGGCTTGGTTAATACTGAACTCCTTTTGATAACTATTATAAGGACTCATTTATAATTACTCTTTATGTTCTCTATGATAGAAGGCAGTTTTCAAATCTAATTTTTTTATGTGAATGTCATTAAATGACGCAAAAGAAAGAATTAGATGAATAGATGATTGTTTAACAAAAATCACTAAAGTATCTAAATAACTAATACCCACTCTTTGAAGGTAACCCATTGACACTAATGTATCCTTGAATTTTATTTATTTTCATTGCTGTTATCTTCCTTTCTCATGTAAATACATTTACACCCAATGACCATAGCGTTGGGAGGCCTATCAAAAATTGACCATGTATGGTTTCTATTCAAGAATTTCATTTCATTATTCATGGTAGAGATCCATTATTTAGAATCTATTTTATACAAGTATTTATTATAGGTTTATTTATTAACATCACTGAGATCCGGGGAAACATGAAAGGAAAAAATGATTCAATATCATATTAGATGAACAGAGGATGGGGTCTAATGACCCTCCCATATATATCTTGAGTAAAATTTTAATCCCTATTAGTATTAATATTATCTGAATATGAATGTAAATATCAAATTGAGTCATTTTGGATTTCACTTATGGGTCTAGTGGATGAGGCTTAATACTTGCCTCAAACTCAGTTGAGGGATGAGGATAATTTGTCTCATTAAGGGAAGTATCATCACTATCTTGAGTGAAATATTAGAATTTTTGGTATCTAAATTAGTTAATGAAAACATACCCACTAGTTATCAAACATTACTATCATAAAGTGTCAAACCATAACTTATATACCTTGAAAAAATTAGGGTATCCCACAAAAATACACATAAGATCTCTTGGATCCAACTTATCATTTTTAATGTGGTTTCAGTAATTATATCCAAGGAATATTTTGTGGTTATAGAAATATGGTTTATCATGAAATAGTTCATATTTGGGTTTAAACTAGTTAGCAGTTGAATGTAATCTTATAATAATGTACACTCATAATGGAAATTTCTATACAAAAGGGTTCAAGTTGGCTCGAGAATGCAAGAATTCATTGGACTCAGTCAATAATTGTTCAATTAATGCACATAGAATCCCATTATATTTATAGTTTCCATAATAGTATGGGGTCTTGTTATACCCCCAGATTAACGAAATAAGAAAAAATAGTAAATAAGTACCCCAAAATATTTTTTTTCTCTTGAATTTATTCCACAATATAACATGGTTTTAAATAAATTGTTTCCATGTTTTAATGGATTTGAAAACATTATATATTCTTTTGAGTATATAGATGTGAACTTTTATAGAGTATTAATCCATAAAGGTAACAAAATAGGAATCTATCCACCATGAAATTAATTTTTGTAAGGTCCTCATAAATGAGACTGGATCTGCTCCAATGCTTGACTAGACATAAAAGAAGACCTACCAAACTAACACTCTTATGATTTCCGAAGATGAAATCATCAAACAATAGAATATTTATTGGGGTAACAGTTTCTAATATCCCTTATATACTCAATTTCTATAGGTCATTGGAGCTAAAATTATGCAATCTCTTATTTCATAACCATGTGTTATCATAATTATTCACACAAACTACCAAACCACCTTTAAAGGGTCTTATCATTCAACACATAAACAAAATTAATTTAAGATAATTTTTTTATATTTTTAGATCCCTTGGATGTCATAAGGTATCCTAATCCAGACATAAAGACATACCTGTTTTAGTATAGAATACCAAGGGAAATCATGTTTCTGTGAAGGTCAGGGACCCAACTAACATCTATGAGGGAGATGATAGAATTGTAGTCTAATTATATAAGACTAGAACCTATTCCTTAAACCATAAAATTCTTATTATTCCATAATATTACATCTCCCTCTACTCTATCAATTAACTCAAGGAAATATTCTATATAAGGACACATGTGGAAGGTGTATCCTGAATCTAGAACCCACTCATCAGTGATTTCATGTCAAGATACATTTAAAACCTCAACAGTATCATAAACAAAATAAACTAAAATGGATTATTCAATCGATTCTTCTGAATTAGGATTTTTTTTTTCTAGGTTTTCTACACTCATGTCTTAAGTGCTTGCGATGGAAATAGTTATAACATGCAACTTTTTTATCCTTATACATTTACCATGGTTTTGGGTTGTTATTTTCCTTATCATTATCTATACCTTTTTCCTTATTATTACCCTTATGTTGTGTTATCCCTCTCCACTCTTAGCCACACCATTCATTTTGGCATTAGAATAAAACTCAATTGAAAAAAGTGTAGTTTTAACTTCTTCAATGGAATGATTTTCACGACCATACATCAAAGTTTCTTCTATGGTCTTGTAAGAAATATCAAGGGATATAAAAATGGTAATGGATTGTTTTTAATCCTTCATAATAACTTATATATTGTAAAAATTATGCAACATATATTAAAACTTATAATGACAAGTACTTTTATGTATTAAATTCCATTTATGGTTGATTTAAATTCTTTATTCAGTAATTTGGTTATAGAATAAACATACACTACATTGTTAATATTCTTTCAAATTTATGATAAATCTAATTGGAACTCATTAAATAAGGGATTATCATAACCAATGTGATCATAACCTGTCAATCCCATTTATCATAGCCTGCAAGGGAGATATTGAAAAGTACCTAACTTCTCATACCTAAATATGATAGAATTATTAGTAAAATATTCCTTACATAACATAATATTTCAGTCTAGAATCATTTAGGTCTTGATAATTTGGAAACTCCTAAATATAGAAAAATGGTCCATAAGTGAGCTACCTCGTCTACCAATAAGTTCATCATAACTAGAATACTTCTTGGACATATCATATATAATAAAATTCTACATATCCTATAGAAAAGAAACATAAGAAATTGTTAGTTCAAATGCTCAGTAATGGTAAATAATGGAGATATCAATATGACATGATAATATGGGTATGAGAACATGATAATAACAAAATAAAACCATACCATTTATATTATAAACCATAATCATGTGTCGGGGAATAAATATTGGCATTTTATAATAGACGAGTCGTAATGAAATCAAATAACATGAGTAATGATAGCATAACATTATCAAAAGAAATAGATTTATAAAAAATAAATAAAAATAGAAAATATTATATTATTGATACCCACCAAGACATTAATAATATGATAGTCTTCAGATAACAAATCATGTACCAAATTTGGGCTTGAGATAACGTCCTTTTTACCATCTTTTAGGCTTAGGATATCTTCTCGTGTACTCCCTTTTGGGATTCAGACAACCTTCCATGTATCCTTTTATCTCATATAACAAAAATCTTTACCCAATGTACTAGAGGGAGATATAGTTCTCATTATTATTTGTTATTATGTAATCACCATCCTTTGTTATAATGTAACCACCATCACATAATGAAAATCATACATGTCTAGTCCACAAGATCCTAAAACACCTATCATTTAAAAACCCATGAAAACAAATATGTTTCATAGTAATTATATAATTCCATAAACCGAGGAATAAAATGGGTTTCATATAAATTTCATCATATTATAACTCATCAAAAAAGTAGTGGGTTTCATAATCATTTTATCATGTATAGCCCCTAAAAAAGAAGTAGGTCTCGTACTGATTTCATCATGGTATAACACATGGAAAAAATGGGTTACATGAACATGTTTTCATCATAAACATAAATCATTTAGAGAAAGAATAAGAATTTATCCTTGGTTCATCTCCCCAATAAGTCATATGTAACACCAAAGGATGTCATATTAGTTGGAAAATGATTTTGAAAACACACTTGGAACATTTCTATAGGAAAATAAATTTTCATTAAAAATCCATTTTTCTTTAATCAGAAAACATTATAGAAATAATTTTCTTTGAAAATAATATTTTGAACTTAAAAATTAATCTTTAAAAACAATTATTTGTTCATTATGGTTTAAAATACCACTCATTATATACATGTTCAAATATGATTCATTTCATATTTTCTGTAAAAAACATGCATTGTTTGGAAAATGAAATGCAGATTCCATTCAAAAAAATTAAAAAAAAATAAAACAAGGGTAATATTTTATTTAATAAATAATTTTTATAATGTTAAAAACATTTTTTAAATCATTTTTGTTTTGGAATAAAAATGGGTTTTCAACTTAATAGTTAAATAAAGAATATTTTTCTAAATACATTCATTTGAAAACTTGAGTAAGTAAAGAGTTAAAAATGAAGGGAAAATGTGTATTCTAAAATAATAACTATAATGATTTAAAATAAATGAATTTCATAAGATATTTATATTATTATTTCATAATTTGAATATTATTCATGAACAATCTTGAAAAACGATGAGATTGTGAAATAAAACCCTTACCATTTAGGTAACATTGTATCATAATCCCCATGAAAGAATAAAATTAAATGAATATAAGAATATCATGGGAATAAATAAATTCATGATGTTACATGTAAAAGGGTTTTTATAAGTACCTTATAAAATAATATATGTGCATAACATAACATCTGTCTCAGAGAGGGAAATTGTGACAAAATCCCTTACCACTTTGGTATCTATTAATTCTTAAACCCCCTAAAAGAGAGACCCTGAAGTTGATATGTAAATCCAATTAATATTTAGGATAATTCTCATAAAAGAAATTCTTGGTTGGTATAAATGTTATAGTTATGAAATATGTAGTGTATATGTGATGTGTCTAACAGAAGTAAAAATTGAGATGGAAATCCCATACCTTAAGTCTAGACTACTTTCATACATGTTCGAAAGTGCTGTATGAAAAATATAATTTTACTGTAAATATATTATAAAATCATAATTACATATATCATATTATATATTATTTACATAAAACTATTTATTTCTCTCTGATTAACAATTATTTATTAAAATTACATTTTGGATAATAACCAATTTTTTTCATGTATATTTCAATTTTTTGTTTTTGGTCCTCCTATAATGATCATTGTTTCATAATATCCAAACTTGTAACCATGATATAAATATCTAATATATTTATTATATATTTAATTATATTAATATATAAAGTTTAGAGATAAAAAATAAAATACATCATTCATGGAGACAATAGGTCGTACGTACACATGAACTTTGTTTCCATTTTTTCAACGGATTGAATGAAATAAAATTAAATATTATATTACCATTATAGAATAATTTTTATTTCTTATATATTTCATATATGTTTATTTAAGCATATCCTTATTACCTTCCATGTAAAGCATATGTGAAGAATGAATTGCATCGCTTCGCGAGTCGGTCTTCCATATTCAGAGACGACATTATCGTATTCCCATGAAATGGTATGTTAGAAGTAATATTTGATATCATGATTCAATAAGCATAATAATATCATAAATATCATATATAAACAATAAATCCATCATTATATCCATATTAGAGTGATTTTTATGTAAAAAACATCATTGGTTAGTAAGGTGATAGTCCTTCGTACACACGAATGGTGCTTTCATGACAAATTTGATAGAATAGGAGAAAGATTTAGGTTATTACATTGACATAATAACATATAATTGTATTAAATATATTTTTTATCATATAATTATGCATTAATATTAATTTAGGGAGGTGGAGGATGAAATAAAATAAAACGCTCAATTAGGGATGTTACCTCTTCTTTAGAAATCATCTTTTGGTATGAACGAGAAGGTTTCATAGGTTGAATTTCTAACCAGAATAATAATTCTAGGATAATAGTAGGAAAGTAATAAAGTTATTTTGTTGTTTCTTGACTATAATAATTGGTTTTTGAAGTGTCAATAGGAGATGAGATCGGGTGACCTTTTATAAGTGAGGTGAGTGTCACACTTGTAATATTTGAAAAAATAATGTGTACCCACATTTTTCACATTATGCAAAGATAAAAATGGGAAATCATAAATCCTATAATACATAAGATCTCAATATGGACATAAAATTGGTTCTAGACATGTTTTGGATCATTTTAACCCTTATCTTTTTATTTTAGCCCCTGGTAAATCCATTTTTACCTTAACCGTAGTAAATAATTTTTACTATTTTCACTATTCATTAGGGAAAACAATTACGTTGATCTAATTATATAATATAAAATATTCTTATTGTAACGTCCCGGTTCCAGGTGCCGCCTAGAGGTGCCCCGTATATGGTTGGTCACATGGCCTCAAGAGCATTTTCTAAAATTCCAGAGGTAGCCAACTAGTAGCGAGGGCCTTTGGTGTGATAGTGGGGAAACTATGCCCTCATTGTCAGAGTAACACATCGGATGTAAACATATAGCAATAGAGGATGTAGTGTAATACCAAACAATACTAAACTGTGGAAGACAATAGATATAAATAAATGAATCCCATATATAAATGATACATGAAACATATGTCTTGGAAAGAAACCAAAGAAGTCACAATGCTGGAATATAGTAAAGATCCCAAGTACAAAAGAAAAAAAACAAATCCATAGAATTGCAAGCCCCTTCTTCGTCCCATTCTCTCCAGCTCCAAGAAGTCTAGTACATGACGTAGAATTGTGCTTTCCCATATCTAGAATTACAACAATATAATCTTCTTGGCACCAAAAGCATGTCCCAAACAGTGTGTGAGATTAATCCCAATAGGCAACCACCCAATGATCGGTTCCTAACAGTAAGTGAATATATATGGCAGGCTATAATGAAAATGAAGTAGTAAACAATGAAGTACTCAATAGTGAAAAATCCTACAGTTTAAAATGCATTCAATTATCAGATATCCAGTAAGCAGCTAATCATAAATAGTGGACCCTCTAAAAGTACTCACAGTGTAACCCCTCTGATCCAACCCAAACAACTCAAAAAACCCTCATGGAAGTACACACATCCTAACCCCTCACGTTTACAATATAAGGAAATATATACCAAAGACTCTCCAAGTAATCAATCGTCATTAATTCCCCCTATAATAATGTGTGTTCAAATACTCTATGAGAAAGCACTCACCATTAATTCCCCCTATAGAATTTTAGCAGTAATATACAGACAATCTAAGGAATCAATCAACATAAATTCCTCATGTGGCCTCATAACATAACAATAGAACCTTTAATGGAGCACTCTACGTCAATCCCCTTACGGTCTCACAGCGTAATAATTCATACAGACAATCTGGGAAAGCACTCAATGTCAATTTTCCCTATGGTATCTCTACACCAGGTTCCTACAGCCCCGTGTAACGAAATCGTGCACAAATGATAATCAACTGCCAAAGTAAGCCTCAAAAACTACATGGATAAACAACTACAGCAAATCATAGCATGTCAGATAATAAAATATCACTCCATCCTATCAGCACAAAGAATAGAAAGAAACTAGCCTAATAAGATAAGCAAGACCAAACTATCGTAAACAAGAAAACATGGGGAAAACATGCATATCCTGGAAATGTTAATCCTATTTACAACAAATAACCACTATCCAAACAAACATGGAACAGTAGGCAAATAACAGGGTTCAATCTGTAAACACACAATACCTTGAACAAGGGTATTCAGTCCATTTTCACAAATAACTCAATGAATAACTACAGAAAGGCACAAACCACCATCCTCAGCCTCGCATGATTGATATACCCCAACATTGGCCCTTGGATCAAACTAGAACATGGTAGATCTAGAAAAACGTCTAAAAAGTTCAACCAAGGATAATTCACGAGAGAAGAAAATTTAGCAAACGAGGTTCAAGAATAAGAGAGAACACACCGATGAGATTCTAATGCAACCGATGAAGTTCGATTCAGTGAAATAATGCTCAATCTGGGGTTCAAGGAATTATCGGCATCGTACGGACACTCTCGGTTGAAGAAGGTGAAGAAGAAGACACTTCTACCAAATAGACGCCACCCTAGCCAATTTAATGAAAAAAAATTACACGGTGTGTACTTTCCTGAACTGGCCCCCGCATTAGGCGGTCTCTAGGTCACCACACTTGGATGTGTGCATGGATTCTACGAAGCCCACACCCGGCTACCCGCGGTAACTGAGTAAAAGGCGTGTACTGGTAAGGTACATGACATGTACTTAAGAAATTTCCAAAAATCCAATTTTACTCAAAATCACCAGAAAAAGGAAAACATACCTAAAAAAAGACCCGGGTTCTTACAAACTTCATACTTAATGAAATTCATCCCAGAATTTCCCTATAAAGGTGGCGTAGAAGAAGACAACTCAAAAAGCTCTGGACACTATGATCGTACATCAGACTCCCTCTCCCAGGTCTTGTCTTGTACTCGCCTGTGATGCTATAGCACTCGTACCAGAGGAATAGAACAGCCACAAAGAAGATTTTTACATTGATCAGAATCCTAGATAGGATGCTCATAGAATAAGAAATCCACTTCTAACTCAACCTCTATGGGTTGAAAAGCATGGGACAGGTCTGAGAAGTAACGTTGAAGCTGAGAAATGTGGAAGACATAGTGCATATCCCGGTACCTCTGAGATAACTGCAACTAATAATAAACCGACCCAACTCTATCCAACACCCAAAATGGCCAGACGTTCCTTTTTGGAAGCTTACCCTACCTCATATTCCTCCTATTTCACAACCTTGGTGTGACACGCAGGAAAACCTGATCTCCGACCTCGAACCCCAAATGCCGTCTCCATCGATCATCATAAGACTTCTGTCGAAACTGTGTAGTATCCATCCTCTTCTGAATCAACTCTATCTACCCTATGGTCTCCTGGAAAAGATGAGGTCCTAGAATAGCTGCCTCTCCTACCTTCATCCAGCATAAGGGTGAACGGAATGTCCTACTGTACAAAGCCTTATAAGGTGTCATCTGAATAGTTACTTGAAAACTAATATTGTAGGAAAACGCCACAAGAGGTATGTGATTCTCCCATTAACCTCCAAAATCTAGGATGCATGCTCGAAGCATGTCCTCAATCACTTGAATCATATGCTTGGACTGGACATATATCTAGGGATGGTAAGCTGTACTCAGAAGTACCTGTGTACCCAAAGCCCTTTGAAGCCTTTTCCAGACCCTAGAAGTAAAACATGCTTCTTTTTCTGAAACAATGGAGTGTGGAACCACTTGTAGATGTACAATCACTCAGATGTACAACCTTCCCAACTCATCAAATGTTAAATTCTCCATAATTAGTAAAAAGTGAGCAACCTTTTTGAGTCTATCAGTGACAACCAAAACTACATCATTCCATCCAGGTGCCCTCGGTAAATCTGTCACTAAGTTCATCGCGACATCATTCCATTTCCACTCGGGAAGGGGTAACTGCTGAAAAATCCATGTTGTTCACTAATTCTCTACCTTCACCTACTAATAGGTGGAACAAATCATGAAGAAAACACCAATATCTCTCTTCATACCTATACACCAATACTGACGGTGCAGATCACAATACATCTTGGTGAAACTAGGATGAACTTCCCAAACTAAGGAATATAAATCCCACATTATCTCCTCATGTATGTCTAATGACACCCACACACGCCCCTAAAAATGCAAGATCTCATCATTGCCTATGGTCCATCCATAAATGGGGTTCACTCCCATCACACTTTCCCATAGGAATAGGCCTTCAAAGTCTGATAGCTGCCTCATTCTCACTTGATCAGGTAGAGTATAGGTAGCAGCTATAGAAGAAAGAGATGTCTTCCCCAATCTGTCCGGAACCACTAAATGCATCTTAGAGAACAAAGACATTAGCTTCCACTCACTGTTGGCCTCCAAAAATGCCTATATCTGAGTCCTCCTACTCAACACAACTTCCACTACGTTGCCTTTCCCATGTGTGTAGGAAAGCTCAAAGTCAAAAGACTAAAGGTACTAAACCTAACTTCACTTTCTCAAATTCAGGTCACGTTGAGTGAAGATATACTTGAGACTTGTGTGGTTAGTGAAAACCATAAAATTCTCTCCCAACAGGTAGTGTCTCCAACAACATAAAGCATGAACAACTACAGTCATCTCGAGATCTTTCCTCAGTTAGTTCTTCTCATGTGGCCTCCACTATCGATACTTGTACGCAAGGACTCCTTCCCCATTCATAAGAAATGCTCCAAGCCTGATACCTGATGCATCATAGTAAAGAATATAGCTCTTTCCTGGCTCTATAAATACTAATATAGGTGCTGAAGTCAACCTCCCTTTCATCTTCTGAAAGGATAACTCACAAGAATCTGAACACAAGTACTTCACACCCTTCATAGTCAACATCGTTAGTGGCGCTGCAATGCATGAAATGTATTTTACGAAAAGTCTATAGTAACCAGACAGCCCTAGAAAACTTCAAACATCAAAAAAATTCATTGGATTCTCCTAGGAAACTACTAATCTCGCTTTCTCTTGGTCTACTAATACTCATGTCTCAGAGATTACATGAGCCAAGAAGTGAATATGGTCCGTAAAAAAGTGTCATTTTGAGATCTTAGCATATAATTGATTCTCTCTTTGTGCACTCAAGACGATCTCAATATGTGTGACATGGTCATTCCGAGTGTGACAGTACACCAACATACCATCCATGAATTCTACCATGAAAGAATCCAAGTATGGATGGAACACTCAGTTCATCATATCCATGAAGACTACAAGCACATTCGTGAGACTGAACGGCATAACCACATACTCGTATAGACCATACCTGATCTGGAAGGCTATAATAGGTATATCATATGGTCTAAAGTGCAACTGATGGTAACCAGATCTCCAGTCACTCTTTGAGAACACCTGGACTCCTCAAAGCTGATCAAAGAGATCATCAATCCTCAGTAAGGAATAGTGGTTCTTGATTTTCAATTGGTTCATCTTCTGATAATCCACGCAGAGTCTGAGGGCACCATCTACTATCTATGAAAACAGGACAGGCAATCCCCAAGGAGAAGTATTGGGTCAGATGAACCCCTTTGCCTGCAAATCCTCCAACTGCTTCTCGATCTCTTGTAACTCTTGTGTATCCATCCTATTAGGAGGAATAGAAAATAGTGTTTCTCCTGGAACAAGCTCAATAGAAAACTCCACCTATCACTGAAGTCGCAATCCTAAAAATTCATCTAGAAATACAACCCTGAAATGATCTACCAATGGAAGAAAGTCCATATGTGAAGTCCCTGGTCATCCAGATATAGACTAGCAATCTAGGTTGTGACTCCTCCCAATCAATGATGCTCGGGTCCTGCTCTACTCACATGAACATCCCATTCTACCTTATAAAGAAATGATCTACCCTATGGTGATGTGAGACTCACCCTATGATGATATCAATCGACAACTTCCTAGAAGGGAACTAACCAGTCCATTCTGGGAATGACATCATAGCCTATCATCCCTAGGATATAAAGGTCCCATCAGAAGGGACACCCACCAACCTCTAGTGGGTACTCTTTTCACTGTCATACACTAACTTTTCTTGTATCCAATGGACTTTCAAGCATCAAAAACTCAGAAAAATAAAGGATACAGAACCCAAGGCTCTCCACAATAGCAACAGATATAAAGATATAGGAAGCCCTTGAATTGAAAGGAGCATAAGCTAAAACTGAGTCAACTAGGATCGTTCCTCTAACTGTATAAGGTCTAGGATCTTATTCCTACTGAGTCAAATCCAATGAAAAAGTATAACCTATATCACGACCATATGACCCTCTCTGACCCCTCTGAGCTAATCCACCCTACTACCGCTGAATGTCTGGCGACTGATTACCACAACCACAACCTCCACCTTGGCCTAAACGACCGTAAGAACTCCAGTTCCTAGACTGGTGAGAAACTAGTGGTTTTTCTCCTGAATGAGGAGTCATCGAAGGACCCCCGTCACCAGCTGCTGGTGAGAAGATCTAACAAACGAGCTGAAGATGTCCCATCGTTTCGCAAGATCAGCAATCAACTGGATCTCTTGGGTAATGTGGCCTCATATTCCTAACCTTCCCACACTGGTAGCATAAATCCTAGATACCTGAAGGTGCATCCCGACTACTCAGATCTCCATGTGTAGACTCCCTATAGAGCTTTCTATTATCAGCTGGAGAGGCACTAACTCTGGATGTGGAACCTCCCTATCTCACGGCTCTAGAATCCATCAAATTAAGTTTTGTGATCAACACCTAGTTGACAATAAAAGTGATGGAAGTCAACCAGAAGATGTTCACCTGAGTTGGAATTTCCTTCCTGATACCATCCTCAAACATCCTTACTAGGAACAACTCATCATCCCCTTGAAAGGGTGTAAATTGCTGCAGCTCAGTGATGAAATAAAATAATCCATAATAGAAATATTACCTTGCTCCATACTCATGAACTCTCAAGCATGATCATATCTCAAAGTCTTCAGGTAGAATTAGTAATAGACGTCACATTGGAACTCATCCCATGAAATAACCTACTGGTTTCTTCCTGTGAGATCACATTGCACCATCTCTTGGAAAAGTCCTGAAGAATGTACATAGAGAGATTCACTCACCTCTCTAATGGTGTCTCTAGACGCTCAAATATCGTTAGCATGGCTTCTAAACATGTCTCTATATCTTGAGGTCCTCCTTCCCCTGTAAAGGTGGTAGGATGCTGCTATTTGAAAACCCACATCAACTCTACCATCTATAGGGAAGGATGTGGTACTCCCTAGAAGGTATTCATAAACCTCATAAATCCCTCTCAGAACTGTATGTCAGTACCTGTGTCTAAAATGATGTTCATTTCCAAGACTGGAACAATTTTAGGATCTACTGTTAGTCCCTGATCAACCATATATAGTGTTTTATCACTGCCCTATAACTAGTAGAAAACTAGAGGACTTCTCGGTGGCATGACTCTGCAAGGTCAAGTGAACACCTAAGATCAAGATTAATAGGGACTGAAACATAGAAGTGTAAGAAGGAAATAAGAGAAATAATTCATTAATGTTCTTCAGAATATGGATACATGGCATGTATATTGATTACAAGGAGTGATCCCTTAATCCTTGATGTTGGTGTGTACTTCTTCTAACTCAGGTCGTGTAACACCCCATACACACGACGCTTTGTCCTATCACATGGAATGTAATTTAATCCTCCTCCCCTACCCGAGTTCTTCTACATGGATAAGCCACATGGTTCTCCTAAAACAAGACTACACAAAATGTTAGTGTCCGAAATGACGTGTACTAGATGAACTTCACTGACCTATGTTGTTAGTTACATGATCGGTTAAACGAATCACTCTACACAGAGTGCTTTAGATAGACACGTCATGTTCTAGAAATATTTCACTTCCCCATGGTTTTCATTACATTACTGGATACAATGGTCACACTAAATGGTGTTTTCAATCTTGACAAGGCAGGTATAACCTATGTTTTTATCCAACTGTGTCGTTAGTTACACGGGTGGACACATGGTCTACACGAAACGACGTGTACATATGGCACACAACATGTTCTAAATGATTTCCCAACCGCTTTTTTCTGTCCAGGAAGTCAGTAAAATGGTTAGAGAAGAAATGGAATGTACATACAGTACATGACATGTAATTAGGAAAAACAGTTCTTTCAAAAACTGAAGAACACACGACCTGTGTTTCTAATATTACATGCAGTGTATTTTGGGTTGTTTTGTGCAGTAATCTGCTAAAACTACTCTGGAACTCATAAAGCACTGAAATGAACATTAAAGTTTCAAATGAAAATCTGTAAGTGCCCATACACCCCATGAATCAATGATTTGAATCTTATACATGTCATATATAAACATAGTAGAGCAATGATCCACCAAATTCCTATCCATGAGTGCCCATAACACCTCAAGAACCAAAGTTTGGCGTTCATTCAAACTAAGTATTTACACAATTCAATACCATATCAAATATCATGTATTTTATAAAGGCATCTATCATAATAGAATGCATATATAGCACATCATCTATCACAACAACATGAAATCGCTAGTGCAACCTAAATGGAATGGCAAGAATGTATGACATGTGATCTCTAGCAAGTGCCTACCAATTGCCTGAGATGGCATACCCTCCTCTCATTGGGTTGCACCAAAAATTGAACCTTAATAATATCAATGATAACATTAAAAAACATGTGAATCACCCAATGGTGAAATCAAATCAACTGTAAAATTAGAAAACCAAAAAAAATTGCAATAATAAGGTAGATTGGATTTTCCTTATAGACTGGTTAGCTACTCTCGGGCACAAATTATTACCAAGTACATATTTTATTCCTATCCATGGATATAGTCTCCAAATAGTAAGTCAAAAGAAAATAATTCCTCTAATACCACTTCATAATGTGTCGGTTCAGGGCACCGCCCAGAGGTGCCCCGTACTCAGTTGATCACCTTTCCTCAAGAGCATTTCCCCAAATGATAAAGGATGCTGACTAGGAGTGAGGGCCATGGTTGTGATAGTGGGGAAAATATTCCCTCATTGGCAGAGTAACATAGAATATGTAAGCATATATCAATAGTGGAAGCAATGTAATACCATACAATTGTAAACAGTGGAAGACTGTAGATATAAATAACTGGAGCACATATATAAATGCTGCGTGATACATATGTCTAGGAAAGAAGCCAATAAAGTCACAATGATGGAATATAGTGAAGAACCAAAGTACAAAAGAAAAACCAGAATCATATCCTCAGCATCAAAAGCCTCACATTGGTCCCGTGCTCTCCAGCTCCAAGCAGTCAAGTACCTGAAGTAGAAGGGTGCTTTCCCTTATCTAGACCTGCAATAATATAATCTGTTTGGGCCCAAAAGAATGTCCCAAACTGGGTGTCAAGTGAATCCTAGTAGGAAACCACCCAAAGATTTGTGCCTAATAGTCAATGAATATATATGGCAGTATTTAATCAAAAGGAAGCAGTAAGCAATGAAGTAATCAAAAGTAAACAATACTATAGTTTCAAATGCATTCAATTATCAGATATCAAGTAGCTAATCATAAATCGGGAACCCTCTGGAAAGTACTCATAGTCTAACCCTTCTGGTCCAACCAAAACAACATAAGAAACCCTCTTAGAAGTACATAGATCCAAACCCCTCTGGTTCACAATACAAGGAAAGATATACCAAATACTCTCTGAGGAAGCACTCATCGTCAATTCCCCCTCTAGTCATGTGAGTTCAAAGACTCTATGAGAAAACAGTCTCCCTCAATTACCACTATAGTCATTTAGTGGTAAACTACATACACTTTGAAGAATCACTCAATGTCAATTCCTACTATGGTCATGTAACGTAACTCTAAACACTATGATGGAGCACTGAACGTCAATCCCCTCTATGGTCCCGTAGCATGATAATTATAACAGAAACAATAGGAAAGTCATCAATATCAATTTACCCTATGGTCTTACTACACCAGGTTCGTGCAGCCCCGTGTAAAGCAATCATTCACAAATGATAATTAGCAGCCAACGTAAACCTCAAGAACTACTTGGCTAAACAACTACACCATATCATATCATGTTAGATAATATAATATCAGTCCATCCTATCAACACTAGGAATGGAAAGCAAACATCCTAACAGGATAAGGATGACCAAATGGTCATAAAAAATAAAATACAGGTAAAACATCCATAGCATGGAAAATTTAACCATATTCATAATAAATAATCTCTATACAATCAAACATGGCATAGCAGGAAAGTAAATTGGATAAATCAATAAACATTCAAAACCGTGAACAAGGGTATTGGGAACTTTGGCACATATAACTCAAAGACTATCTATGGAAAGGAAAAAACCACATAACTCAGCATTTCATAATCAATATACCCCAGCGTTGGCCCTTGGATCGACCATGAATGCGGTAGATCTACAAAAAACGACTAAAAGTTTCAGTAGAGGATAACTCACGAGAGAAGAGAAATCAGGAAACGAGGTTCAAGAAGAAGAGAGAACTAACCGATGAAATTCCAACACAACTGAAGATGTTTGATTCAATGAACGGATGCTTGATCAGGGGCTCGGAGAAGGATCAGCATTGAATGGACACTCTCGGTTGATGAAGGTGAAAAAGTATAAACTTCTTCCAAATGTACGCGACCCCAGTCCATTTAATGAAAATAAAATAAAATACACAGCATGTACTTTATAAGTACACAATGTATACATGCATTAATAGGCCCCCGCATGACGCGGTCTCCAGGTCACCACACACGGCCGTGTGCATGGCCGCTAAATGGGCACCACCTGACTACCTATGTTAACTGAGTACACGACGTTTATTCTTAATGTACATGTCGTGTACTTATAAAATTTCCATAAACTCCTCTTTTCCTCAAAAACAACAGAAAAAGGAAAACATACCTGACATGAAGATCTTGGTTCATACACTTATTCCCTATATGGATTCCATTTTTCAAAATATTATTCACATAATTTGCAATATTTAATATAAAATTAATCCTATAGACCGAATGAAAAAATGGTTCTTCAAAGTGAAAATGGTCAAAAGCTTAAAATGATTTTATATCAAAATTAAATATGAAATTTATTTCAATTACATAAATTGAATTAATATATATATATTAACTAAATTTAATTTTTAAACCATATTAAAAAAATTAGATGTTTTTAAATATTTAAAAGAAATGAAAAATATTAATAGAAACCTATATTTTTCACTATTCATTGAAAACTTTATCATCTCATATAATTATAATAAATTAACCATAAGATAAATTTGACATGATTTTTTAGAAAATGAATTTCATTTTTTCAAATAAATTTTATAAAATTAACAAAAATTAATTTTATAATAAAATCACAAAATGCGACAAAATTTCTTTTTAAAAGAATAAAATACAATTTTTAAGCATGAAATTAGATTTAGTCTTATATATTTTTTATAAAACACATACGATTAAAGTTAAAAAAATGAATATATAATATATAAATTTAATTAAAATCATTCAATTAATGTGATCTATTTAATTTATTGAGGTAAAACATGTATGGGGGCATAAAAATAGTTTTTTTAGAAAATGATTTCTTTAAATTTCAAATTCATTTTATTTTCTTTTATAATCAATTGGAAGAAAAATAATCCATTTTATATACATGTGTAAGCCATATATTCTTATAATTTATTTAATCTTATTCATACCCTGCATTCTAACTTTCAGGGGGTAACTATTATATAAAATAATAATATTTCAATAGCATGTCACATTTCATTTAAACTTGGTGTTGCATGTAATGTTTACTAAAATCAGTGTTGTGTGTAACAAAATATAAAATCATAATTATATGTAGAAAAAAATATAAAAAATATTAAATTTTATAAAAATATATATATATTTCCCAAAATATCACGGTGTTGGAATCAACCCCCGTATAAAAATTACCTCAAAATTCATCAGTTTGGTGCCAAAAAAATGTGGATACTTCTACCTAATTACATTATAAAGTCCCATGTTGCATCCAAAATTTTCTAGATTCTCCAAAAAAACATTGAATAGTTTATTTCTCTTATTTTGTAGAACATTCCCTATTGGATCCAGAATCTTGATTGGTTGCTCTTCAGAACAAAGATCATGCTCCATCGGTATAACCTTTATGTTTATTACATTTGATATATCAGTTATGTAATTACTTATTATAGATACATGGAATACATCATGAGCCTAAAATAATTTTTGTGTTAGTTTCAATATGTAATCTTTAATCATTATATGATCAGTAATTTCATAGGGACTAATATACCCAGTGCTTAGTTTTCCCATTTTATTCCATGTAGAAATTCAAAAAAAACCTAATCTCCCCAACTTCAAAAAATATATCATGTCATCGATTATGAGTGTAATATTTCTATCTAATTTTTGTTTACAATATGTTTTTTTATTGGATCTAACCTTCTCTACCATTTCATCAGCTAGCTCAGTTCCCAATAGCTTTCTTTATGAAACTTCATTCAAGTAAATTGGAGTTCAACACTTCATTCCATAAAGGGATTCATAAGTATTAATATGAATGCTTGAGTTAATTATATTTTTGAAATAAAATTCATCTAGAGTAAGGTGTTGATCTCAACCACCTTTAAAATCCATAGAAAAAGATCTTAACACATCCACTAGGGTTTGAATTGTTCTCCAAAACTGACCATCTATATGAGGATGATACTTGGTGATAAAACACAATTCTATATCAAGATATTTTTTAAGACTTCAAAAAAACATTATGGTAGAATTTAGATCTTGATGAAATAAAATTTAATGTGGTACTCCATGATATAACACCACTTAATGTATATTCTGAAAATTGGATTTAGAGAGAAATCCTCTCTAATAGCAAAGATGTGTGCTTACTTATTAAGGTGGTCGACTACAACCCATAATTACCTCAACATAAAAGATATGATAAAACCTAAAGGTTACTAGTACATTTACAAAGTTTAAAGTCATTCCTCCTCAAATAACGTTTTCACTAAAACTTATACAAAAACAAAGGGTTGTATTTCCAAAAATGTATCTTAAAACAACCTTAATCTTGATAAATTCCCGTCACATAAGACCTAAAAGGGTTTTAAATGACTCGATACATTATTATTTACCGTAATCTCATAAACTGATGATGGTATCCATATATCATATGTTAATATTACATGGATTCATATAAAATTAAAAAATCATGTTCACCCTTTATTCCTTATATAAGCCTTTATTTTATACAAAAACAACTTCATTGGAATCTAGGATTCATCCATTAACAAATTCAATATAAAATTTCATTTCAATATTCTATAATCCTTATAGAGGGTGATAATCCCATGAAATTACACTAAAGGATGAACAATAAAATTTTTATAGGGATCCTTCATACAAAATAACACTTTAAATTCCTAAATAATGACTTAAGGATATATGTGCTATAATTATCATGATTCACAAGATCCATTACGATTTTATAAGTTTTCACTTTTTCCTTAATCTTTAATTGATATGGATTGTCATCCACATTAGTCCTCATATTGGTATATTTATTTTCATAATTTTCAAAATAATAACACTTGAAACACTAGGTCGTGGGTGTTTCATTCTATTGATATATCTCTTCCCATTCATTTTATTTACTGGAATATTCACCTAACTTCTACATTATTTTTCTCCATGGTCTGGCTTACCACACTTGTAATTCCCTATTCTTCCTTTTAGGAATTCATCTGAGTGATTATTCCCATATTGTTGCCATATAGGATAATGAAATTACATTCTCCCATTTGATTTACTTCAGTTCTCATGAGACACAATCTTTCTTTTTTATCAAAAACATGGGATTGCTTATAATATTAAATTTCAAATTCTACCTTAAGTTGACATCAAATGACTTTTTCATAGCTATTAAAGTATCTTATACCCAATAAATTTCTATGACTAGGTATTTATCCACCAAATAATCAATAAATTTTTATGTCTAGAAAATTTATTAAACTACAATCATACCATGTATGTCTTATAAAATTAGCTTCATAGGCACCAATAGATTCACCATCCTTCTCTTTGATCTAGTAAAATTACTTCTCCATCATTGTTAATAGAATATGAAGGGAGTACTTAATAAAAAATATCCTCTTAAACTCATTCCATTCCATGGAATCAATTACCTCATTTTAACTTGTATTATTAATTAGGTTCCTCCATTGTTAAACTTCACATTCCAAATATTAGATAGTCAAAATAACGTTTTCATTCTTTTGAAAAATGGAGAAAGGAAAATATCTTATTAGTGGTACTGATCCATTACTTAGTGACTAGTGGATGAGTGGGCCCACTAAAAGAGGGATTATTTTTCCTCATGAAGGACTCAGTAAAACATTTCTCCATCCTTTTCTAATTTGCATGTTCATCATGATTCATAGCATGAGAATGATATGTCACCACATCAATGAGGTTTTTCATTCAAGATCCAATATCATTTGGTTCCTCAAGAGGAAAATCATTGAATTTTAAATTTCATTTCGCATTAACACAATTACATTATTTTCTATCCATTTACTAAATCCAAAAAGAATAGTGCAATAAATACTAATCATAGTAGAAAACCACAAACCCATAAAAATCATTTATAGTATGTCTTAATTGTGACACCCTCTTTTCAATGCATGATAACTTATGCTTAACCTAGTTAATTAATAATCATTATTAAAATCATTCATGATGGTTCGTAAATACTACATGAATTTCCAAAACATGTCACTAGATATTGAAAAACTAGGTGTGTAGCATGGTTTGTTTTTGTGCACCAGGTAACGATTGAGTCTAGCTAAATTTTCCCTTTTCAGAGTTACTACCACTAGGTACCTCATTGATAGAGCCACATCCAGTTATAATTTAAAGACCCTGACCCCAGCAGCCTATATCTAGTGCCTTATTTTATTACGTTTTCATATAAACAAGGAATTTTTATCTCGAATGAACGAATTGTTTAGTAGCAGTGTAATACCAGATACAAACATAATAGTTTCATTACAACTTTAAATAAAGTACAACATGTTAACTATATTGAAAACACCAATAAACTTCTAGATTATCTTCTCATGTCATTGATAATATTCATCATCACATCCTGGGAAAAAAACTAATGAAAGGGGTGAGAACTGATTCTCAGTAAGGGTAAGTAATATAGCGGGAAATAAATATGAACCATGGTGAATAACTCCAAGTACACCTTCCATTAAAAATATACTTGAGTATAAAATGGAAGGAATTAAAAAATGTTATTTACATAATAAAATAGAACAATGGATATTATATTAGTCAAATAATCCCAAGGACAAATAATTACTAGCTTAATACTGATGGAATTCATAATTTCATACATCATTATCATACCATCAAGGCCTAGACAAAGACACTATACATAATGGGTAAAACCCCATATAGTTTATCTAATGAGACCCAGAAATGCATTAAGGGGATATTGAAAGGCCCACCCAACACTTACTAAGTCCAATTTACTCCTTATATGAATGGGGATAAAAATAATCAATATATACATTCATATTGAAACTAACATATAAAATGAAAATAATTTTCCCCAATAAGTTAATATAAACACTAACCATTCAGAGTAATAAGGGGAATGATATCAATATAGATCATACATATTAAAACTAATAATAAACCATTAAATAAAATATAGTATATGATATCATAAAATATTAATCCCAATGAATCATAAGAATCTAAAATTATCAAGAAATATATGGAAACACTCTTATAAAATCATTAATAAATACTTGGGTGAAATACTCTTTTACGTTACAAAGAAGAGTACTTTTAGAAAAATATTTTTATAAAACCATAAGTGAACTAATATAATTTTTTCATAATAAAATTAGTGATTTTAGGAAAATAATTGTGGCTTAAATCAAATTATGGAGTGCACTTGACATTAGGTAATAATTTTAGAAGTTCCCTTGAATTGGGTATGTTTATTAGTATGAATTTGAGAAAGATCATTTTAAAACATGTGAAACCACATAAAATAAAGATGAATTATGATTTTTATATATATATATATATTATTCAAACATAATTTAGGATGAGTTCATAATAATAATTAAAAAAATATTGGGTTAAAGAGGGAAGAAAAATTACCAGAAAGGAATTGGAGGTTCAGGTAGAAAACCCTTACCTTCTGTCTGAATGTGTTCTGAACATGACTTTAACTTCCTGTATAATCAACATAAATCCATTAATTATGTAATTAATAACCATATTTACATTTAATTTATTTATTATAATTTTTTATGTTTATTTATGACCTTTTTTATGCTTTATAAGATACAATTTTATTACTCAGGAGCATTTTTTCCTTGTTTTTCCTGATCGGTATACTTGTATATGAGTAAGGAAGTTCTAATGGAATGAGTATAAATCTAAAAATTTTAATTTATATGATATTAATGAAAATATATAAGTATAAATAGTTATTTATATCATTTTTTATATTTTATTAGGATGGATCATTAGATAAGACATTTAGTGAAAACCGTTTACATTATTACAACAATTATTGATCATAGAGAACTCATTTTGTTTTATCATTTAGAATTAGGTAAATATGTTAATTCTTGAAAATAATAAAGTTTTTAATACATATATTTTATTTTATTTTAAACATAAAAATAGTTTCATTATCATAATTTAAGGAAAAATTGAAGAAATTTTTTTTTGTATATGAAGTTTGTAAATCAACACCTCTTGGACGAAGATTTTGTTTTCAAACTAAAAGATAGAGAGACAGAGAGTGAATTGATTTTGAGTAAGGATATTACAATAAAATGGTATCATTCCAATACATATATGATAGTAGAGTTATAATGATTATTTGGGCATAGGAGGTGAGGAGGGGATAAGAAAAGTAAATAAATTGAATTGAAATGAAAAGAAAAGGGAAGAAGATTTATCTCTTGAATAATCCTACTTCAGAACCACCTTATGGGAAGGGATTCTCGTCTTTTGGTAGGGAAAAGAGCTCCTGGTTTGAGGGGGATACTATGGAATATAATTTGGGTAACAATTTGACATGATTTTTTGCTTAGAGGTGTGGGAATAAGGAGTGGTGAGGGGTGGTCTTTATAGTGGTGAAGAGAGGTCATTTCTCATTATTTTATTTTTTATTTTTTTTTATTTTTCTCAAGATAAGAAACAATGTTGATTATTATTACTAAATATATTAATAATTGCATGGTATTTTGAACCAAGGTTACATACATCATCCATGACATGGGGAATACTGTATTTTTCTTATATTGTATTTATACTATAAATTGTCGAATTTTACTTTTCACTAAAAATTCAAGTATTTCAGAAACATATGAAAAACACACCATACCAATTTTTTTATGTTTATAATTACAAAATAAAATCCATTTTATGAAAAGAATTTCTAAATATGATATATTTAATTATTAAATGAAATAATTATTTACTCCAAAAATACAGTTTTAAATATATAACTGATTTTATAACATGTTGAAAAATTAACTAAGGTCTAATTATAATATCTTAAAATCATAAGACAAAAAAATATTGATTTAAGAATAAATTTTCTGAAAATTAATTTTCTTTTAAATCATTTTATAAATTATAATATTGTAATTAAATATTTATGACTTACAAAAATTCCAACACATAAATATTAATTTTTAAAATATTTGTTTACTTACACTATGATATAATTATATCATAATTTCATTTATAGGATAGAAAAATTTTATTTATAATTTCATTGATGATGTTACTATTCTATTGTTTGGTTCACTATTCATAAGGGTCACATTACTATTCCTCAGGGCATGTTGTTATTTTATCATTATAGGTTCCTTAACTTCAAGAAATGACTCTTATTTCATTAATTATTCATTTATGATGTTTTTATTGTTTAATATAAGTGATTTTATATGATATATATTATATGAAATAAACAGAGGAAAATAAATTTCAATGATAGAGTTTTGTGTCATTACATTCTCCCCTACTACAAAAACTTCATCTTCTAAAATCCTATATTGTCACCCCATAATGAGATTTGGGTAGTTCTTCATCATGATATCATAAGGATCACACATATCCTATTCAATTTTATGTTTTTTACAAAGTAACTTTACTATATGATTCATCTGATTCCTCAAAACCTGTTCTTTGGTTTCTAGAATCCGAATAAGCTCTTCACAGTAAGATATGTCAGGTTCTAATTCCATTCCTTCAAAAGTGAGTACATTTTTTGGGTACAGCATTTACTTTTCTTATTAAGAGATGTGGAACAAATTTTGTACCTTTGAATGTCTATGAGGCATTTCCAAAAGATAACCCACTGCTCTGATTCACCCCATATTTTTAAAAGGACCAGCACACATAGGGATCAATTTCCCTTTCCTACCAAATCTTATAACAACCATCCATGGTAATACTTTCATGAAAATGTGATCACAAACATGAAATTCTGAATCCTTTCTTTAACTATCAGCATAGTTATTTTTCCTGATTTGAGCTACTTTGATAAGGGTTTCAATATACTTTACCTTCACTATTGTTTCCTCTACAAGATCTAGGCCTATAAGCTTCCTTTCACAAACTTCATCCAAACAAGTTGGTGTAGGACATCTCATTCCATACAATGCTTCAGATAGTGCCATTTGAATACTTGAATTGAAACTATAATTGTATAAAACTCTAATAAAGGTAAATATTGATCCCACATACATTGAACGTTAACTGAGAATGATCTCAACATGTAATCTAATGTTTGAATCATCCATTCTGACTGCCCATCAGTTTGATGGTGATAAGAAGTACTCAAATGAAACTCAGTATCCAATTCTTTCAGGATACATTTCTAGATTTTTTTATTTAAATCATGGATCAAGATCAAACACAATTGAGAGAGGTTCTCAATGATGTCTTTAAACATTTGTAATATAGAGTGCTCTAAGGTTCTCTAGTGGAAAATACTCCCTTATAGGTAGGAAATGTGCAGATTTGGTAAGTAGATCAACAATCACCCATATTGAATCATTCATTCTTGGGGTTTTTTATAATCCAATGAAAAAATCCATGGTGATATCATCTTATTTCCATATATAAATATGTATAAGTTTCATTACTCATCTAGGATATTGTGTTTTAGCATTCAATTGATGACAGACTAATCTTATTGATACAAAATCAATAATTTCCCTCTTCATGTTATCCCACAAAAAATGTTTTTTTCAAATATTTTACATCTTAGTACATCTAGGTTGTATAGATAAATTAAAACTATAGGATTAATAAAATTACTGATTTTTTAGCTTGGGTATAGAGGGAACACAAAGCCTCTTCCCAGATTTCATAATTCCATCCTCATGCATGAAGTCCTCCAACATCCAATCATTCAAAACATTTTTTTTCGTTTCATGATTTTCATTATCAGAGTGAAAAATTTTAATCGTTTCCAATACCGATGTTTGGGAAAATATTTGAAAAAGTAATGATGTTTCACCTTCCTTGATTACTCTCATATCCATATTTTCTAGATCCATGTACATCGGATCTTTATCAATCCTCATTTTCTTCATAAATCCCTGATTCTTCCAACTCAAGGCATTTTCTACCTTATTCACTTTCCCATGGGTGGTAGTGTGTTTAGAAATCATATTCCATAAGCTATGCGAGCCAACTCCTTGGCCTCAGGTTGTTTTATTTCTAGGAGAATATATATTTAAAACTCTTTTGATCTGTGTATACCTCCCATCATTATTCATAGAGATAGTGTCTCCATTTCTTCAATACAAAATTACAGCTTATAACTCAATATCATGATTTGGATAGTTTTATTTTGGAGTTTTTAACTGCCTTGATGCATAAGAAATAACTCTTTCATTTGAAAAAGGACAAAACCATTTTCTTTCTTTGATGAGTCACTATAAATAAAAAACCCACCAATTCTTGATTGTAGATTCAGGATCATATCATTTACTAATTTCCTCTTTTATTCTTCAAAACATTATTCACATTATTTTTCCATATGAATATAACACCATTACAAGTAATCTTGGTTAATGTGTAAGCTAATAGGGAAAAGTTCTGAATGAAACAAAGATAATAATCTACTAAATCATAAAAACTATATTCCTCATTTTTGATAATTGGTGTATTCCATTCTTGAACTACCTTTTTCTTTGTAGGATCAGCTATGATTCCATCCTTAGAGACAATATGGATAATAAAATAAACTATTTAAATCCAAAATTCACACTTTATAAACTTCCCATATAACTCATTTTTTCTAAGAGTCTTCAGAACAATGTACAAGTGATTATAATGATCTTCATAGATTTTGCATTATAACAAGATATCATCAATAAATACCACAAAAATATCCTCCTAATATTCCTTATGAACTCTATACAACATATCCTTATAATAGAGTGTGCATTAGTAAATATAAATGGCATTACTATAAACTCGTAATCATCATACCAGATTCGAAATTTTTCCTTTGAAATATCGTCCTTCCTCACTCGAAACTAATGATATCCATATCAAATTTCAATATTAAAAAAAATTTAGGCTCCATGAACTTGATCAAATATATCATCAATGCATGGAAGATGATACTAATTCTTTATCATAAAAGCATTGATTTCCCTATAGTCATTACACAGCTTCATGGACCCATCTTTCTTCTTGACAAAGAGAACATGGGCTCCCCATGGATAAACACTAGGGTGGATAAATCATTTATCACTCAATTCATCAAGTTTTTTTATCAGTTCTACTAATTCCACTTTGGTCATTCTATAAGTAATATTTTATATAGGTCTTGAACCAAGAATTAAATCAACAGTGAACTCAACTTCCCACTCTAGAAGATATTCTGGTAAATCCAATGGAAATAAATCAATGTATTCTTGTAAAATAAGTTAATCCTCAATTTGATGATTTATTTTCTTATCCACAGGTATTGGGTTCTCTTCCTCACAAAGAATTGAATTCAATAGTGGGACTAAGAGTGGATCTAGATGGGAATCAGATGGTGATGCTTCTTCTCTAAAGATAAGGGATTCTAAACCTTCCTCACAAATCATAATTTCCTTCTTGAAATATATTTTCTCATCATATTTTGAAAGTCATTATATACTAAGGATTATGTCAAATTATACCATAGGTAAGAAGATAAAATCATCATATAAAACACATTAATATGATATAATGGGAACTTCCCAACACATCTTTTTTGAAAAGAGATTTCTTATAGGGGTTTTGACTGACAAATCCATTTTTAAGGAGAATTGGAAATATCTATTTTTTTATAGAATCTAGGAAGATATAAAGGAACGATATGATAAATAATCAAATAAGGCCTTAGTTAAATTTGAAGAGATTATTAATATACATGGAACAACATCATTATGGACATTAACCTCCACTGTTGTAACCACATAAGAATATCCTTACTCCCTTGGAATTCTTTGGGGAATGTTTCCATAGAGATTAATATAATCATTTGAATACTATTGCATATCTTTGAAATTGTATCAGTGAACATTGGTAGCTTCTTTCATTCCCTTGAAATCGTCGGATTGGTGGAATTTTCTTACTCAGTTGTAATAAAAACCAATACCCCTTAGTTAAGTACCATGGTTTTTCTTCCCACAATTATCACATGATGGAAAATAAATTCTTCCCTTCTTCCCCTTTTCCTTATTTCTTTTTACATATTGTTCATAATCCATTTTGTTCTCTTGAATTCCTTTAAATTCATTAGACATAGAGAAATCTTTTAAGGTACCAGATTTATTTGGATCGACCCTTTGAGTGTTTTCAAAGACCAAGGATCTCATAGAAGGATCAGAGAAGTCTATAAATGTATAGGTGATAAAATATAGAATCATGGGACTTTCACGACATGAAATTGGGATTCAAATCATTTAATATTTATTAGTTTGAAAAATAAATAAAATGAAGAGCTGAATGTTTTTTCAGTAAAAACTATCATTGAGGTATTACAAGATGTGAAATGGGATTTCATTCCCTGTAATCCCTCATTTTCTTGGGTTATCAAAAGTTATGTCTTCATCATCCCTCTCTCTTGACTCTAGGAAACCTTGTGAACCTCACTTCATGATTTTAGAGATTCCTTTGATGGGAATCGATCTTAGGATTTTATATTCAATATGTTGCAATCCAACATTGATCTGAGGTTTGATATACCACTATTATTGTGGTTTATCTGTTTATTTTTCCTCTCATTTATCTTTTCCATGTGACGGAACTTTCTCTCCATGTTCCTAATAGAGTTTCATTAGTTGCTGGTTGCTGAAATTGTGAGGCAACATCCTCAGGCGAATGTTGTTGTTACGGTAGAGGTGATTAGGATCCATTGTGTGGATCAATTCTCATGAAAATAATGTTGAAGAACTTTTGAGCTAGGGCATCCTCTGATTCTATAATTATTTCCATGATATTTTAGAGTTAGCATGATTTATCCCATTTGATCTTAATAAAATTTTCTTAATTAAATACTTGAACCAGATTAATGAATTGGTATAAATTTCATAGAGGTGTTTTTACTTTTTACCATGAAAATTGTTCGCCTCTTAATTTTCTGGATAGTGTGATATATATCCCATTCATGGTTTAGGATGTTTTTTTATCGAAATTTTTAGACTATAAATATGGAATTAATTGGATAATTATTTTAAGAGGCTTGTTTAATAAATCATGTTGTTGTATAATTTTATGTTAATCAAATAGATGTAGATATGCATGTTTAATTGAATTAGTTAATGAACCTAAACCATGTTGATTCGTGTTGATAAAATAAATAAATTCAAGTCAAATTAATGTTATAATTAATTTAGTGATAGATTTTGATAGCTTGTTGTTTTGGTTGACCATATTTAGAACCTATAAATAATGAATTAGTTAATTCAAGATGGAATAAGAACTGGTTGTGTGATAAAGTTGATGCCTTTTTAGGGCTTGAATTTACCGCTTCATTATAATGGCCATGTGCCATATTTTTTGGAGTTGTGAGATATCATTGTGTGTGAAGTATTAATGCCTTGATTTGGGGATGAGAAACCATTGTTATATCTATTTCTACAACTTGTGATGTTCTTTGGATATGAAACTTGTGGTGTATAGGGAAGGGAGGCCCTAATGTGACGTGATCCTTGGATAGATGATCATAGAGGGTGGTTGTGGTATGTGGAGTTGGGAGGCCCAGTTTTTATGACATCATTAGATGCTATGAGGGGAGAGATGCATCGTTTTATAAATGTGGTGTTGGGGAGGACACGATAGATGATGAAATGGGTTGAAGTAGGGCTTACTCATTGATATGAAAGTTGAATGCTTGTTTAATCTATTTTTTGTTTATTGACATTACTTTATCGTCTTCTTGAGGAAGATGTTTTTTCAAACTCACCTTCCAAGGGAGGTAAAGACATGTTGTGTATTCCACGTGCCTTCGATGTTTATCTTCTCATGGTTGGATGGGTCAACACTCCTGTTATAGGTGGAAAAGATTCGACAGGTAGTTCATCTAATCACCACATTGATCCCCTTGTGTTTGGTAGCATAGAATTTTTTCTATCAAACCTGAGGATATATAAAATGGTAATTTTATTAAATACATTAATATATTATGTTTATCCCATGGTTTTGAATCTTACGTGGATACAATTTTGAGGATATAATTATGATATAATAGGTACTCGATTTGGTTATGCCCAGAGGGCATGGATCTTTTTTGTCATGCTAATGAAATGAAATGTGGAAAGGTTAATGGTTAATTAATGGTTAACTAATTAATTAACATAAATTTCAACTAATAAAAGATGATAATGTAACTTAATGTAGCAATTTCAATGGTTGTGTGCTTATAGGATATCTAGTCTTAGAAGTATAATATTGTAGTCTGAGAGACTTTATCAACAATTGAGTATATGATTTGGTTATGCCAATAGTGTGGTTTTGAGATATATCATATCATATAATTTTTTTTTCTATACACTGCACCACCATGTTGGTTAGGGAGACTAAAACCCTAGGTATTATGATCCCTAGGGGGTGTTTTCCCCAATATATTGGTGGGAGGATGAATGACCAACTACCCCCTTTGGCCCTGCTCACTTATCATTGTAGTTACTTGTACTGGTATGCACAACAGTTAGTTTTCCTCATATATGTGTTTAGAGGGATGTAATGGATTTTGGTTATTTTAAAGACCTATATTCTGGATATTGTTTCCCAAGGGTTAATATTGGTACAATGTGTATAGGATGTGATGGCTTGAGGATACATACTCAATGTATGGGATATAATATCTTGAGGTATAATACCCAATGTATGATACACATTATGCATGTTGTTTTCACTCTTGTAAATACCTAGTTACATTGCTTATGTGGATGTGGTGGTGTGATTCATGAGGTGCATGTTGTGGTGCTTCCCCTAGATGTCATCGGGCTTGCCTTTTGGAGAGGGATGCTCAGGATGTACGATGTTGGATCAGAGAGGAAAACTAGTGGGGAAGTGTTAGTAGGGTACCCTTGATATTATTTATTATATTATATTCTCTTGTATTCAATACATGGAGAGTGTATCCATGGTGAGTTTGGGAACGTAGTATACCTATTAAGGTGAAAAGATAGTTTCAATTGTTTTTTCACCATGCTTTGGAATGCATTCGTTACCTTTTTTACAATAGGCACTAGGGAGGATCCTTTTAAGTATATTGTTATACCCACCCTACATATATATAAACTACTTATAGCTCAATCGGATCAGGTTGGAGATTAGGTTGGTTACTACTAGATTGTGGGTTGTAAGAGGTGTTTGGGATTCATGGTAATTGTCATCTTTACTTCCTTTTTGTACTTTCAGTTTTTCCTTTCAGTTGTAGTAGTAATTGCATGACATTACATTTTTTTACTTGTGAAATTTTATATTACAGTCTAATCTTGTGTTGTTTGGTGTCTATCTTATTTATCTCTTTGGAATGTGTTTCTCTTAGAGGGTAATGCCTCCCATTTATGTGTTTACCGTACACTTGGTGATAGTCTCCAACCTGGGGCCTTCTTGAGGCGGGAATCAGGGGTCACAATCTCTCTTATCCCATTGTCATACCATAAGGGGTACACTTTTTGTGTAGGGTTTCATAACAAAGTGGAATTAGAGGCAGGTTGAGGGATATGATAGGGTATGGTGTTAGGAAAAGGTTAGGTTTCAAGTGTTTGTAGGGAGACAGTGTCATCTATGTTTAGCAAGAACTGTAAAAATAAGAGACCGGCTAAGACACGAGTATTTAGGTCCCCCTGTGATCTTATGCATGGACCATTAAGATTACAATGGCTACTAAATGAGGTGATATTGGTTTACGGGAAGAGGCATAAGAAAGGATCATGCATCACTCTTATTTTCACCTTTGATTGAATGGGTAGAAATTGGTATAGGTTAACCTTAAATGAAAAAATGAAAACAATTAATTATAATTAATTTATAAAATATTCTGGGTTAAGGAGATTAAATTGTTTGTTATTTTGTAGGTATGGATCCAGGTCGACATCTTTTTTAGGTTCACATAGAAGATATTCAGTAGGCTGCGCTAGCAGATCATCGAAAAGTAGAGGATGAAGATGATAACACTTAGAGGAGGACACTCAGAGAGTTTTAGGGCTACAGTCTGCATAGGTATAAGATGGATTTATTTCATATGCAGTCACATAAGAAAAGTTTGTAGAGGTGTAGATGACCTTTAGTTCAATCCATGCTCAGATGGAGCATTGCGTATCATTGGCTATGACAATGTTGCGTGGGGAATTGAGGTAGTGGTGGTTCTTTTTCCCCGAATATTGTGAGGAGTCAGCAGTCTCATGGGATGATTTTCAAGAAACATTCATATATGAGTTTCTTTCTTCGACCATGATGGCTTCCAATCATTGGGAGCTACATACCCTTCAGTATGGGAGCTCCAGTGTGTGATAGTTCAGAATCCCTTTTAGTAACCTTCTGCAGTGTGCTTCAGACCTACTTTCAGATTATAAGGTTCGGTCAAAATAATTTGAGGAGTCTTTGCATCCAGATATCTAGTTCTAGGTCATTATATTTTTCTATAAGACGTATCTTGAGGTGTTGGATAGAGAAGAGATCATTGAGAGGACATTAGACAGAACTGAATTATCACGAGAGGGGAGTCATCAGGATTCCTCATGATGAAGAGATGTGTTTTTGGTTCCCATTTATCAAGACAAAATAGCTTATGATCATCTAGGGGGGTAGTTCCAAGACCTCAATGTCTCATTTATTTGGGGGTAATGTCTCTAAGTCCAATTCTAAGGGATCATATTCTTGTTTTTCTTGTCAAGGACAAGGTCATCAATGTTGAGAGTACCTGAAATATTAGACCAGTCAGTGTGTTCTAGTTGTTTTTCATCATGTTATTACATAGAGGCAGTTCTATCCTAGGAACAAGAATCATGTTTCACAAATTTTGGATCTGCTAAGAGGATATGGGGTAGACAGAGGTTATATAACAACCCTTCTTTTTATTACACAATTAAACATAATTTATTACATAAACATCACTTGATTCAACATATAAGATTGAGAGATCTAGTGTCTTTGGGGATTAATATCATTACATAACAACATAAAACATAAAATAAATCATAGTTATTGAAAACATCCTTTATATGACCACTACATTCCATCATACTTAGCATTGCATGGGATGACCTGAGACATGCATAGGAAAAGGGTGAGATATAAAGCCCAGTAAGGGAAGAATCATGTAATTACATGAAAAGTACAATATATGTTAGACAATAGGAATATTAATTGAGAATAAAATAATTAGAAACATAAATTCACGATAAATCATGATAATCATAACATGGAAATCTGGCAACAACACCTAACATGGAATTAGCATGAGCCAAGGCTCACTGCACATGGAGAATGATTAAATCCTGATTGCACATAAATCATGAGTAAACCCTCATTACACTTGAATTAGAATGAGTAAATACCCATTGCACAGGAATTATCATCATATTATACTTTACCCAATACATGGGAGCGATATAAGGGCACACCCTTCTTGAAAATTTCATTTCATGCACAAGTGTGACACATGGATCATAAAACAATGAATCATTCAACATAATCATTTATTCCATGATAAATGAATGTGGAATACATACATGAAACACTTTAAACAATAATTAAATGTCCATAAAGGTGAATACCCTTGATAGAGAAATGGTCATGTTATTCACTACACAATGACTCTGGCTTGAAAAATGCTGTGCAATTTCAGCAACATAAGGGCGTGACATACGAACTCATAAAAATAGTTGATGAGAGAGAAAGGGGTGTCTCATCATATTTAAATGAAATTGATAGTAAGGGGTTCAAATAGATACATGTCCCAAAAAATTTAATGGAATTTAGATTCATGTTACCAAATAATTGCTTGAATGTAAATGAGGTGAGAGAAATTCCTTTCAGAATTTCTACACAACAACCGGTGTACATGGGAGGCATTTAATGAGATATAAAGGGGAATCCCAACATTAAAACATAAATAAAGAAGTATGAGGGAGGTGAGAAACCATACCCCCACATTTATAATTGAAATTAAAAGGTCATATCTATTTAATGAATATTGGAAAAAAATGGGAAAGGAAGAAAAACCCTTACATGGAAGTGTGCTTCCAAAGGCATGAGAGAGGCTTGAGAGAGGCTTCCTGGGAGATTGGGGAACCTTAAGAGGACTCTAGATATAGGAGGCTAGAGGTTATACCAACTAAAAAGTCTTTGAGTGGGGATTAAGTGGAAGCTTGCGTGGGTTTATATAGGAAAGGAGAGGGAATTCATTATTATTTAGGTTTGGGACCCCTCACATTAAACTAATCCAAACCACAAACCATCCCATGGTTTTTTCCCATGGTTTTTAGAAAAGGGAAGTGTAAAACAGTATTTTTTAAGGCAAAATTCTTAACTTATTAAAAAATGGGGTTGCTTATGTGGATTTGAGTCACACTCCCAAGGAAAACAATTTAAAAATACAAAATGATTAATAAGTCCTGAAGGGTCCACTAATGCTTTGTAAAATATATAAAAAAAACCCAAAATCACATTATAACAATGGTAAAACGTATATTGTCTGAATAGAATGTTTATATTATTTTATTACATCACTATTGGGTCATTATGATGTCATAAACAAATTTATATTTAAACGATATATAATTTTTTCCCAAAACATTGACTGTCTTAGAAAATAATGAAAAATTCACCGTTGGAGAATCTAGATGTTCTGATTCTAGAAATAATATTCATTTTATCTAAATAATTATTTAAATATGTTAATTTTCACTTTTAAAATAATATCCAAATTTTATCGAAAATTCATTGGTTTTGACAAAAATGTCTTTCAAACCTTAATAAAAATTACAATTTCGTTCATAAAAATATACAACTGTTTAAATTAAATAAAAAATAATTTAATAAAAATAATATTATTTTTTTAAAATATTATTTAATTAAAAAATCCATTAATTCATCAAAATAAATTTTTTTAGTTGAACATTATCCTAAAATAATATTTGTGTTTTAAAAACTATTTACAAGCTAACAATATTAAAATGAACGTATATTCATTATTATATAAAAAATAATGTACATAACCATAGTTCTACGGTCTTGTAACATAACCCCTTATAACACCCACATAAGACGAAAGAGTAAGGTGTGCAATGGTGATGGACTTTTGGGGTGTCTCGGATAACATCGCTCGGGTGGTAATCTCTATCAACTTCCAGTTTTCCCGTAAGCGCTTCCGCTCTAGATTAAAGTGTTCAAGATCGGCATGATCTTGGTCAAGAGAGAACCTCAAAGACGCAACCTCCTTTCTAAGCTTTGACAAATGGGCTTCATATGGGGCACCTCTAATGGATGAGGTCATAGCTTTCTTTGTCTAAGTAAATTGGATTTGTTAAAGACCTATATTTATATTAATCATGTGATCACTTTTCAATGGCTATATTAGCAACGGTCCCAATTCATAACAGTATTTTAAACTCAAAAAACATAAAACCAAATATGTTCACAATTTATATAATCATTTTACATAAAAATATATTTAATTAGATCAAGAGGGTTTCCCATTAATGAAAGTTTGTGTCATTACAATCTTCCCCACTTAAGAAATTTCACCCTCAAAATTTCCTTTTCCCATACTAAAACATATATGTGTAACTATGCTTCATCATTTCCTCTAATTCCCACATCGCTTCTTCAAACATTCGGTTTCACCACAACACCTTGATGAGGGGCATTGCCTTATTTCGTATAAATTTTTCTCTACGATCTACGATCTTCACTAGTTGTTTCTCATAAGAAAACATAATTTTAACTGTACAACATCTAAAAAGAGTACATGTGAAGGGTCCGATATGTACTTCTTTAAGAAGGATACATAAAAGACATCCTGTACTTTGGCCATGGTAGGTGGAACTGCTAGTCGATAGGCCACATCCCCAACACGATCAAGAATCTCGTAGGGGATGATGTACCTTGGACTAAACTTCAATTTCATTACAAACCTCATGAACTTCTTCCATGGAGATATGCATAGATATACCATGTCTCCAACTTTAAACTCAATGTCTTATCGGCGTTTATCTGCATAACTCTTATGTGGACTGTAAGCTGCCTTGATATGCTGCTGAATGGTTTTCACCTTCTCCACCATTTCTTCGACCATTTCTAGTCCAACCAGCTTACGCTCACCGACCTCATCCCAAAACGCCCACTTTTTTCACCTTTTCCCATAAAGGGCTTCATAAGGTGCCATTTGGATACTCGAGTGGAAATTGTTATTATAGTTGAACTCAACCAAAGTAATATGGTGATCCCATCCTCCTATAAGTCTATTGACCACACACTCAACATGTCCTCAAGTGTTTGGATTATCCACTCGGATTGGCCATCAGTTTGAGGTTGATAGGCCGTATTGAAGTTTAGTTCAATATTTAGAGCATGTTGAAGAATCCTCCAAAACATAAGGTTGAATCTTGGATCTCGATCAGACAAAATAGATATTGGTACTCCATGAAGCCTTACCACTTCCCTAATATATATTTGTGCCAGTTGATCTAGTGAGAAGTCCTCCCGAATAGAAATGAAGTGTGCAACCTTTATAATATGATCCACAACAACCCAAATTTCATTGTTGTCTTTGGATGTCTTTAGAAGTCCAGTGACAAAGTCCATGGTGATGTTCTCCAATTTCCATTCTAGCATGGGAAATGGTTGCATCATCCCCTTAGACTTATGCTTATCTTCCATCACTTGCAAACACACTAGGCACATTGATGTATATTCAGTGATCTACTTCTTGATATTATCCCACCAATAATTCTCTCTAATATCTCGATACATCATTGTGTTTCCTAGGTTAATAGATAAATTTGAACTATGTGCATCATCCAAAAGTTCCCTCTTCAACTACGGACTTGATGGAGCACATAGTCTTTTCCCAAATCTCACAATTACTTCTTCATTAACATTAATCTATGAGGATTTCCCTTTTCAAGTAGCTTCCACTTTTTCCTGAATTCCCACATCATCCTTTTGAGAATCCTTTAAACATTCAAAAACTGACAGTTGAGAAATCACATGTGAAATGATTAATGATGATCCCTTATTTATGATTCTCATGTCCATCTTCATAAAATCTATGACGATTGGTTCCTTTTCAATTGTCATCAATGATAGAATCGCTATGTCCTTTCTACGTAGGGAATCTTCCACCTTGTTCGATTTGCCAGGGTGGTAATGGATTGAGCAGTCATAGTATTTGATCAGCTCTCACCATCTTCACTGGCTCATGTTCAAATCTTTCTGTGTGAATATATACTTGAGGCTTTTTGGTCCGTATATATTTTACAAATCTCCCCAAAGAGATAATGCCGCTAAATTTTCAAAGCGAAGATCACTACATCCAACTTGAGGTCATGTGTTGGATAGTTCTGTTCATGAATATTCAATTTCCTTGAAGCATAAGCAATTACTTTTTCATTTTGAATCAACACACATCTCAGGCCCTTCATTGAAGCATCACTGAATACCACAAAAAGTTCTCCACTTAAGGGTAAAGCGAGCACGAGCACAGTGATAAGCCTCCTTTTCAGCTCCTTAAATCCTTCTTCGCATTCATCACTCCAAGAAAACATTATTCCTTTCTCAGTTATCATGGTAAGAGGGTTGGAGGACCATGATAAATTTCTTACAAATAATCGATAATATCCAGGTAACCCCTTGAAGATACGGATATCTTTTACCGATGTTGGCCATTTTTTCATAATTCAATTGCATCTATTTTGGAGGGATCCATAGATATCCCATTTCTTGTGATGATATTTCCCATGAATGAGACCTCCTTCAACCAGACCTCACACTTGACGTAATTTTCATAGATCTTCTCCTTCTGCAAGGTCTCTAGTACAGTTCTAATATTCTCCTCATGATCCACCTAGTTTTTGAATTATATCATAATATCATTTATAAATACTACCATAAATTTGTTGAGGTAGTCTTTAAAGACTCTATTCAACAAGTCCATGAATATTTCTGGAGAATTATTGAGTCCAAAAGGCATTAATTGAATTCATAGTGCCTGTATCTTGTACGAAAAGTAATCTTGGGGATATCATCCTTTTTCACCCTTACATGATAATATCCCGACCGCAAATCCACATTGGAGATGTATTGTGCTCCACAAAGCTGATCGAACAAGTCATCAACTCATGGGAGATGATACTTGTTATTTATCATGATTTTGTTGAGCTCATAATAATTGATGTGAAGGCGCATTGACCCATCCTTCTTCTTGACAAAAAGTACTGGTGCACCCCATGGTGAATCACTTGGGTGTATAAACCCTTTATCCAGATTCTCTTGTAGTTATTTTTTAGCTCTTAAATCTGCATAATAGCAATTATATATGGAGTCTTGGATATTGGAAATTCCATAGTTATAAGATAAATTGAGAATTCAACATCTCTTCTAAGAGGAAGACCGGGAAATTCCTCAGGAAACATTTCAGCGAATTCCCTCACAATAGGCATGTCTTCTAGGATAGTTGTCTGCTTAGTCTGAATCATCTGATCCCGATACGCATGCTCATATGGTAGTAATATCCATGCTGGATATGATGGAGATACAACGATTTATCTTACTCTTTGTACTTGTAAAGAATCGGGGGTTGATTCTCCACATGGAGAGAGATTTCCCTCTCACAACAATTTATGTTGACTTTATATAATGAAAGAAGATCCATGCCATGAATTTCAACAAATTACACCATAGGGAGTATAATGAGGTTCACCGGGAAGTTCAATCCACAGATTATGACAGGGGTGGCGTTATATTTAAGGGATGCAATGATTTCCCCATTTTTCGTACTCACCAACTTCTTTTCTTCCATTATTTGTGTTGGTGATGGGATTGTTCTACTAAACATTTGAGGTATAAAATGATGTGAAGAACCTGAATCAAAAAGTATGTTCTCTATTCATGAATGAATAACTAGAATATCTATCACCACTTCATTTTCGAGGTTCACTTCGGCAGTAGTGATGAAAAAACTCGCCCTTGTTGCCTTGGATGTTGTTGGTTGCCTCCGAAAACCTTTGGCTCTGGGAACTGATTTAAAAGATTCCATGTTTCATTGCAGTTGTAGAAATGAACCACACATTAAGGTTTGAACAGATCATTCCTCTTCCATGTCGCAGCCATGGGTCATTCTTCCAGACAGTTAATTTTCTTGTGCCCTACTCTTCCACACCTAATGAATTTTCTCATCCCCTTCAGGCAATTTTTGGGGTTCTTCTTTCTGCACCTTTGGAATGTGGGGTGTTGGATCTTTTTAGCATCGTTGAATTTATTCATCAGACTTCCTGCATTGAATTCCACATTACGCTTCTTATCCCCACAATACCCCTGAGATTATGCGATCTTCATTTAGACCTTGAGGGCACTTTGGAAAATTTCTTCATAGCTGTCGAAGTCATTGATCATCCGAACTTTCCGCAGTCTAGGTTTAAACCCCCCAAAGAAGCGATCAATCGTGCATTTATGGGTAACAAAAAAATCCCAAAATGTATCGTGCAAGCATTGTGAAGTTTTCCCCATACGCTCCAATAGATTCATCGTCTTTTTTCTTGAGGGCAAGGAAGTCCCTTTCATTCTTAAGCAGGAGGGTGCATAGAAAATATTTATCAGAAAAAATCTTCTAGAAATCATTCTATTCCAACGCCTCAATATCCTCTTCAGGCTTCATATTTTTTATCAACATTCACCATTTATCTGCTTCACCCTCCATACAATAACCATCCAAGAGAACCTTTTTATGTTCATAACATTGAAGGATGGAGAAGATATTTTCAATGGAGTTAATCCATTATTCAGCGACCGAGGGATCAAAAGATCCATTAAAAGTAAGAGGCCATGGTCTGATTAAGCTCTCAATAGTGACTTGTTATTTGGGGGGGGGGGTTGAAAATTCCTATTGACCTATATTTATATTCAAATATTAATTTATCTAAGAGAGAACCATGATAATGTTCACGATTCCCGCTCCCAATGAATTTGGAACTCAATAGTACAGTCATCACAATGATCATCACATCGGTTGTTAGCCCGAGTCCTCCTATTACCGGAATTTGGATGGAATAAAAGGAAAGTTAGGGGTAACACATAAATGGAGATCCAAAGACAAAACTGATGAATTATAAATAACTTTTATTTCTTTAACATATGAATCTATTTTCTTCAATCTATGATATCCATGATCTACATTCTAAAATATTTTCTTAGGGAATTTTTTTTGTCCCTTAAAAATGGTTCATACTAAGTTTGTGAGTTTAACAAAGCATATCCCATGGGAGTGTCATAACCAAGAGTGCATCAAGGAATGTTGTTGTTCACCAGTTCCTATTTGAGTCTAGCTAAAGCAGTGTTTCTGGGTTTTACCCCTAGGATACATCTGTACCAGAGCCGCCTCTACCTGCTCGTATCAAGACAGGGATGTATTTTCCTGATAAACAACTTACTCAATACTCACCAAAACTTTCGGATGATTTTATTATACTTAGTCTTGTCTCAACGGCTTCATAGGTTTTTCTAATCCATATCCAAAAAATAACTAAAACTATCCTATGATACCAACTATGACAACCCTACTTTTTATTAAACAATCAATCATAATTTAGTATATAAACTCCACTTGATAAAACATATAATATTGATAGGTCTAGTATATTTGGGGCTTAGGAACATTACATAACAACATAAAACATAAAATACAACATCTTTATTGACTACTATCTTTACATGACCACTACATTCCCTCGTACTTAGCATTTCATGGGATAACCTGAGGACATGCATAAGAAAAGGGTTACCTATAAAGCCGAGTAAGGGAATAATCATGGAATAACATGAGAATTACAATAAATTTTAGACAATATGCATATCAATAGATCACAAGTTAAGCATAAACATAAAGTCATGATAAAGCATGATAATCATAACATGGAAATGTGGCAACAACACTTAACATGGAATTAGCATGAGCCAAGGCTCATTGAATATGGAGCATGCGTAAACCCTCATTTCACATGAAGCATGAGTAAACCCTTGTTGAACATGAATTACCAAGAGTAAAAACCCATTTCAAATGATGTATCAGGATACTATACTTTACCCAATGCATTGGAGCGTTATAAGGGTGCACCCTTCTTAAACATTTCATTTCATGTATAAGAGTGCCACATGGATAATAAAACATTGAATCATTCAACATAATCATTTCTTCCACAACAAATTAATGTGGAATAAATACATAAAACTCTTTAAACAAAAAGTAAATATACATAAAGGTGAATACCCTTGATAGAGAAATGGTCATTGTATTCACTACACAATGACTTTGTCTTGGAAAAACATGGTGCAATTTCGACAGCATAACGGTGTGACATAAGAAGTCTTAAAAATTATTGATGAGAGAGAAAGGGGAGTATCATCATATTTACATGACACAGACAGTATGGGGGATCATATAGTTACATGTCCCAACAAATTTAATGGAATTTAGATTCAGGATACAAAATAATTCCTTGAATGTAAAAGAGTAGAGAGAAATTCCTTTCGGAATTTCGGCATAGTAATAGGTGTACATGGGAGGCATTTAATGAGAAAGAAAGGGGTATCCCATCATTCAAACATAAATAGGGAAGCATGGGGGAGGTGAGAAACCATACCCCAACATTTATAATTGAAATTAATAGGGTATAACAATTTAAAGAATAATGGAAAAAAATTGGAAAGGAAGAAAAAACCTTACTTGGAAGTGTGATTCCAAAGGCTTGAGAGAGGCTTGAGAGAGGTTTCTTGGGAGATTGGGGCACCATGGGAGGATTCTAGAGAGGGGATGGTAGAGTTTGGACGAACTCCAAAGGCTTTGAGTGAGGAGGAATTGGAAGCTTGTGTGGGTTTATATTGGAAAGGTGAGGTAATTCATTATTATTTAGGTTTGGGACAACTCACATTAAACTAATCCAAACCATAAACCATTCCATCATTTTTCCCATGGATTTAGGAAAAATGAAGTGCAAAACAATATTTTATAAGGCTAAATTCTGATCATCTTAAAATAATGGGGTTGCTTATGTGGAGGTGAGTCACACTCCCAAGGAAAACAATTTATAAAGACAAAATGATTAATAAGTCTTAAAGGGTCCACTAAAGCTTTCCAAAATAAATCAAACAAATCCAAGTTCAAATTATTTTAATGTTAAAATATATATTTTCGGAACATAAATTTTATATTATTTTATTACATCACTATTGGGTCATTATGATGTCATAAAACACATTATATATTTGAACGGTATTTAATTTTTACCCAAAAATTTGACTATCTCAAAAAATTAAAAAAATCACCATTGGATAATTTCGAAGTCCTGATTCTAGAAATAATATTAATTTTATCTAAATAATTTTCTAAATATTTTAATTTTCACTTTGAAAATAAAAACCCACATTTATAAAAAATTCATGGGTTTTGACAAAAAGGGCTTTCAAACTTTATAAAAATTACAATTGCATTCATAAAATTATACGATCATTTATTTTTAATAAAAATTAATTTAATAAAAATTATAATATTTTATTAAAATATTATTTAATTCAAAAATCCATAAATTCTTCAAAATATATTTCTTTATAGAACATTAACTAAAAATACTATTTGTGATTTAAAAACTATTTACAAGGTAACAGTAATAAAATGAAAGTATATTAATTATTACAAACAAAAATAATGTACATAACCATAGTGATAAGGTCTTGTTATATAACCCTTTATAACACCCGAATAAGACCGAAGAGTAAGGTGTGAAATGGTGAGAGACTTTTGGGGTGGCTCGGATAACATCGCTCAGGTGATAGTCTCTATCAACTTCCACTTTTCCTGTAGGCAATTTCGATCAAGATTAACGTGTTCATGCTCGGATTGAGCTTGGTCAAGAGCGAATCCCAAATATGCAACCTCCTTTTAGAGCTCTCACAAATGGGCTTCGTATGGGTCATGTCTACTAGATGAGCCATCGCTTCCTTTGTTTGAGTAAATTGGATTTTTTAAAGCCCTATATTTATACTAATCCTGTGATCACTGTTCAATGGCTATGTTAGAAATGGTCACAATTATTAACAGTATTTTAAAATCCAAAAACATAAAACCAAAGATGTTGACATTTTATATAGAAATTTCACATACAGAGACATTTAATTGGATCAAGATCGAGTTCTATTAATGAATGTTTGGGTCATTATAGGAAAGCCTTGGGACACTCCCCTTTCTCAGAGAGAAGAGTGTGTCCATAGAGGTGGTCATTAGCATGGTCATAGAGGTTATGGAGAAAATCATTGTCAGCTTCATGATTTAGCGTTTCTAGCACCAAGTTATCCAAACATCATTTGAGGTAGTATTTTATTGTTTTCTACTTGGTTGAAGGACTTTTTTTTATTCAGGAGTGACACACTCATTCATATCACCTACCCTTTTCAATGCTTTGGGACTTAAAATTGAGAATCTTTTGGTGCCCTTGGCATTAACTACACCAGTCAGAGGTTGCGTTGAGTTGTATGAAGTATGTAGAGACTGTGATCTATTGAAGGTGCAGAACCACTCTTGGGGGGTTTTCTATATTTACATATATATTCATATGATGTCATCCTCAGCATGAATTGGTTTTATATTGTGTATCCTATCATGGATTTCATCGAGAGGTAGGTTATGTTATTCATTGAAAATAGAGATCTAACAGTGTTTTTTGGAGATAGATACCCACATATGGGTTAGAGATGTGTTTCATACTTTTCATCCTTGATGGATGAGCTGAGGCTGAGTTCATCCGAAGTTCAGCAATTGTCATTTCCTAGGGTATTTGAAGAATACCCCGATGTTTTTATTGTATAGGTTATAGTGTTTCCCCCTCGAAGAGAGATCGAGTTTGGGATTAAACTACAACCAAAAGTGTCTCCTATCTCGATGTATCCATGTAAGATGGAACCTTCTATGTTGTGAGATCTATGTAAAGATCTCGATGGTCTGTTGTAGAGCAGTTTTGTTTAGCCAAGTGTTTCATCATGGGGTGAACTAGTTTTGTTAGTGAAGAATTATGATGGCGGTTTTTGGTTGTGCATCGATTATCATCACTTTAACCATGTTAATGTGAAGAACTGCTATCATATTCCACAGATTGATGCTTTATTTGATCAACTGAATGTTTCAAGTCGGTTTTCAAAGATCAATTTGTGGTCAAGATATCATTAGATGCAAGTGAAAGATAAGGATATTCAAAAGACTTATATTTGTTGTCATCATAGTCATTATCAGTTTGTTGTAATGTCATTCGATGTGATGAATGTTCCATATGACAACCATGCTTTTTATTACAACTTATACATGATTTATTACATAAAACTTCACTTTATACAACAAAGAAGATCGAGAGGTTTAGTGTCTTTGGGGCTTAGGATCATTACATAAAAACATTAAACATGAAATACAACATCTTTATTGAAAACATCCTTTACATGACCACTACATTCCTTCGTACATAGCATTTCATGGGATAACCTGAGTACATGCATAAGAAAAGGGTGAGCTATAAAGCCCAGTAAGGGAGTACACAATGAATAACATGAGGGGTACAATACATGTTAGGCAATATGAACATCAATAGAGCATAAGAGTAACATGAACATAAAGGCATGATAAATCATGATAATCATAACATGGAAATGTGACAACAACACTTAACATTGAATTAGAATGAGCCAAGGCTCATTGCACATGGATCATGAGTAATCCCTCATTGCACTTGAAGCACGAGTAAACCCTCGTTTCACTTGAATTAGCATGAGTAAACACTCATTTCACATGACGTATCATGATACTATACTTTACCCATTGCATTGGAGTGCTATCAGGGCGCACCCTTCTTAAACATTTCATTTCATGCATAAGTGTGCCACATGGATCATAAAACATGGATTCATAACACATAATTACTTATTCCACGATAAAGGAATGTGGAATTCATACATGAAACATTACAATAAATAAGTAAATGTGCATAAAGGTGAATACCCTTGATGGAGAAATGGGCATGGTATTCACTACACAATGACATTGGCTTAGAAAATCGGTGTGATTTCGACAGCGTAATGGCATGGCATAAGAATTCATAAAAAATAGTTGATGAGAGAGAAAGTGGTTTCTTATCATTTTTAAATGTAATGGACTATAAGGAGTTCATATAGATACATGTCCCAACAATTGAAAAGGAATTTAGATTCATGTTGAAAAAGTATTTCTTGAATGTCAAAGAAGAGAGAGAAGTTCCTTTCGGAATTTCGACATAGTAACGGGTGTACATGGGAGGCATTTAATGAGAGAGAAAGGGGTCTCCCATCATTAAAAAAATAAGAGGGAAGTATGGGGGAGGTGTGAAACCATACCCCAACATTAAAAATTGAAATTAAAAGGGAAATACAACTTAAATAAAATTGAAAAAAATGAGAAAGGAAGAAAAAACCCTTACTTGGAAGTGTGCTTCCAAAGGATAGAGAGAGGCTTGGGAGAGGCTTCTTGGGAGCTTGGGGCACCTTGAGAGGATTCTAGAGAGAGTAGGGCAGAGGTTGGACGAACTCCAAGGGCTTTGAGTGAGGAGGAAGTGGGAGCTTGGGTGGGTTTATATGGGAAAGGTGATAGAATTCTTTATTATTTAGGTTTGGGACCCCATATATTAAAATAATCTAAACCACAAACCATCCCATGGTATTTGCCCATTGTTTCTGAAAAAAGAAATAGGAAAACAATATTTTACAAGGCCAAGGTCCGAATTTAATAAAATATTAGGGTTGCTTATGTGGAGGTGAGTCACACATCCATGGAAATTAATTTAAAAAGGCAAAGTGTTGAATAAGTCTTGAGGGATCCATTAATGATTTGAAAAGTAAGTAAAACAAATCCAGAACCTCATTATTTTAATGATAAAACATATATTGGCATAACATAAGGATTATGGTATTTTATTACATCACCATTGGGTCATTATGATGTCATAAAACACATTATATATTTAAATGCTATTTAATTTTTACCCAAAAATTTGACTGTCTCAGAAAATTATGAAAAATTCACCGTTGGATAATTTAGACATCCTGATTACAAAAATAATATTTATTGTATCTAAATAATTTTCTAAATATGTTTATTTTCACTTTTAAAATAAAAACCAACATATATAAAAAATTCACGGGTTTTGACAGAAATGGCTTTCAAACCTTAATAATAATTTTAATTGCATTCATAAAATTATAAGATCATTTATATTTAATAAAAATTAATTTAATATTAATAATAATATTTTATTAAAAAATTATTTAATTAAAAAACCCTTTAATTTAATAAAATATAATTCTTAATTAAATAATAACTAAAAACACCATTTGCACTTTAAAAACTACTTACAAAGTATCAAAAATGACTAGAAATTATATTCATTATTATATACAAAAATAATGCACATGAACATAGTACTACTTATTTGTTAGATAACCCCTTAAAATAGCCACATAAGACCTATGGGTAAGGTGTGCGATGGTGACAGACTATTGGGGCGTCTCGGAAAACATCGCTCGAGTGGTAATCTCTATCAACTTCCACTTTTCCCGTAGACGATCACGTTCGAGCTTGAAATAATGAAGCTCAGCTTGGGCTTGGTCAAGGGTGAATTCGAAAGACGCCACATCTTTTTTGAGCTCTGACAAATGGGCTTCATATGGGGAAATTCTACTAGATGAGGCCATCACTTCCTTTGTCTGAGTAAAATTGGGTTCGTTAAAGCCATATATTTATACTACTCATGTGATCACTATTCAACGGCTATAGAAGTAACGGTCAAAAATCTTAACATAAAACCAAAGAATTTGACATTATATAAAAACATTTTTCATAAAGAGACATTTAACTGGATCAAGAGGGATTTTCATTAATGAAACTTTGGGTCGTTATAAAATTCCCCCCTTAAGAAATTTTTCCCTCGAAATTTTCCTTTTCCCACACTAAAACAAATTTGGGTAACTCAGCTTCATCATATTCTCTGACTCCCAAGTCGCTTCTTCAAACTTGTTGTTTCTCCACAACACCTTGACAAGTGGCATTGTATTATTTCGTATAAATTTTTCTCTACGATCTAAGATCTTCACGGGTTGATCCTCATAAGAAAGATCGTCTTCTAATTATACCAACTCAGAAGAGAGTACATGTGAAGGGTCCGGTATGTACTTCCTTAAGAGGGATACATGGAAGACATCATGCACCTTGGCCATAGTAGGTGGAAGTGCTAGTCGATAGGCCACAGCTCCAACACAATCAAGAATCTCGAAGGGGCCGATGTACCTTGGACATAACTTCCCTTTCTTTCCAAATCTCATGACCTTATTCCACGGAGATATGCGTTAAAACACCATGTCTCTGACTTTGAACTCAAGGTCTCGTCGACGATAATCTACATAACTCTTCTATCGACTTTGGGATGCCTTGATATGATGCTGAATGGTTTTCACCTTCTCCACCATTTCTTATACCATTTCTGGTCCAAGTAGATTACGTTCACCAACCACATCCCAACATGACGGTGTTCTACACCTTTTCCCATACCGGGCTTCATATGGCGCCATTTGGATGATCAAGTGGAAACTATTATTATACGAGAACTCAACTAGAGGACGATGTTGATCCCATCCTCCTTTAATGTACATTGAGAATGCTCTCAACATATCCTCAAGTGTTTGGATAGTCTGCTCGGATTGGCCATCAGTTTGATGATGATAGGCCGTACTGAAGTTCAGTTCAGTATTCAGAGCATGATGTAGACTCTTCCAAAATTTAGAGGTGAATCTTGGATCTCGGTCAGACACAATAGATAGTCGTACTCCATGAAACTGTACCACATCCCTGATATATATCTGTGATAGTTGATCTAAAGATAAATCCTCTCTAATAGCAATGATGTGTGCAGTCTTTGTAAGACGATCCACAACAACCCAGATTGCATTGTTGCCTTTGGATGTCCTTGGAAGTCCGGTGACAAAGTCCATGATGGTGTTCTCCCATTTCCATTCTGGTATGGGCAATGGTTGCATCATCCCCTTAGACTTCTGCCTCTCTGCCTTCACTTGCTGACACACCAGGCACTTTGATGTATATTAAGCGATCTCCTACTTCATATTATCCCACCAAAAGTTTTCTCGGAGATCTCGATACATCTTTGTGCTCCCTGGGTGAATAGAGAAATTTGAACTATGTGAATCATCCAAAAGTTCCTTCTTCAGCTCCGGACTTGATGGAACACATATTATTATCCCAAACCACACAATTCCTTCTTCCATAACATTAAACTCTGAAGATTCCCCCTTTTTGATAGCTTTCACTTTTTCTTGAATTCCCACATCATACGTTTGAGCATCCTTTAACCTTTCCAAAAGATATGGTTGAGGAATCATTTGTAAAAGGATTGATGATTATCCCTTCTTTATGATTCCCACGTCCATCTTCATCAAGTATAAGAAGATTAGATCCTTATCAATTATCATCATTGATAGAATCGCTGGATCCATTATACTTAGGGAATCCTCCACCTTGTTCGCTTTCCCAGGGTGGTAATGTATTGAACAGTCATAATCCTTGATGAGCTTTATCCATATTCTCTAGTTCATATTTATCTCTTTCTGTGTTAATATATATTCAAGACTCTTGTGGTCAGTATATATCTCACATTTCGCTCCATAGAGATAATGCCGCCAGATTTTCAACGCAAAGGTCACCGCCGCCAACTCCAGATCATGCGTTGGATAGTTTCGCTCATGGATTTTCAACTGCCTTGAGGCATATGATATCACTTTATCATTCTGCATCAGCACACATCCTAAGCCCTTCTTCGAAGCATCACTGAATACCACAAAAAGCTCCCCACTTGTGGGTAAAGTGAGCACAGGTGCAGTAATAAGCCTTCTTTTCAACTCCTTGAATCTTTCTTCGCATTCATCACTCCAAGAAAACTTTACTCCCTTTCGAGTTAGCTTGGTAAGAGGGTTGGACAATCGTGAGAAATTTCTCACAAATCATCGATAATATCTAGCTAACCCCAAGAAGCTACGGATATTAGTTACCAATGTTGGACTTGGTCATCCCTCAATTGAATCTGTTTTGGAGGGGTCCACAGATATCCCATTTCATGTGACGATATGGCCCAAGAATGAGACCTCCTTCAACCAGAACTCACACTTGCTGTACTTGGCATAGAGCTTCTTCTTGCGCAAAGTCTCCAGTACAGTTCTTAAATGCTCCTCATGGTCCTACTTGGTTTTGGAGTATATTAGAATATCATCTATAAAGACTACCACAAATTTGTCTAGGTAATCTCTAAAGACTCTATTCATCAAGTCCATGAATATTGTTGGAGAATTGGTGAGTCCTAAAGGCATTACTATGAATTCATAGTGCCCGTACCTTGTACGAAAAGCAGTCTTGGGGATATCTTCCTTCTTCACCCTTACTTGATAATATCCCGACCGTAAATCCACCTTGGAGAAGTATTGTGCTCTATGCATCTGATCAAACAAGTCATCAATTCTTAGGATACGATACTTGTTCTATATCGTGATTTTGTTATGTTCATGATAATCGATGCAAAGCCGCATTAACCCATCCTTCTTCTTGATGAAGAGGACTGGTGCACCCCATGGTGATGCACTTGGGCATATAGACCCTTTATCCAGATTCTCCTATAGTTGTTTCTTCAGCTCTTTAAGCTCAACAACAGCCATTCTATATGGAGTATTGGATATTGATAGCACCCCAGGTATAAGTTCAATTGAGAACTAAACATCTCTTCTTGGAGGAAGACCAGGAAGTTCCTCGGGAAACACTTCAGCGAATTCCCTCACAATAGGCATTTCTTAAAGGGTGGTTTCTTCATTGGACTCAATCATCTGAGCCAGATATTCATGCTCATAGGGAAATAATATCTATGTTTGAGATGATGGAGCTAAAGGAGATTCATCTTCCTCCTGACACTTGTAAAGAATCGGGGGTCGATTTTCCATATGGAGTGTGATTTCCCTCTCCTGATAATTTATGTTGGCTCTATATAAGGAAAGCCAATCCATGCCAAGAATTGCATCAAATTCCACCAAAGGGAGTTTGACGAGGTTTTCCGGGAAATTAAATCCACAGATTATAATAGGGGAGGACTTATATTGATGGGATGCAATGATTGCCCCATTTTCCGTACTCACCGACATCTTTACTTCCAGGACTTGTGGTGGTGCTGGGATTGTTCTACTAAACATTCGAGATATAAAAGAATGTGTAGAACCTGAATCAAAAAGTACATTCGCTATTCTTGAATGAATAACTAGCGTACCTGTCACCACTTCGTTGTTGGGGTTCACTTCGGAAGAAGTGATGGCAAAAGCTCTTCCTTGCTGTCTTGGAGGTTGTTGGTTGCCTCCGATAACCCTTGGATTAGGGCCCTGATTTGAAAAATAACCTGGTTCTATGAATTTGAAGAATTGAACAAAGCGTTGAGGTTCGAACGGAGCGTTTCTCTCCTTTGTCGCAGCCGTGGGTCCTTCTTGCCGACAGTTAATAGCTAGGTGCCCTTCTCGTCCACACCTAAATCATTTTCTCGTCCCCCTAAGGCAATTTCCTGGGTGCTTCTTTCTGCACTTTTGGCAAGTGAGGTGCTGGAACTTCTTAGCGCTGTTGTATTTATCCATCGGACCACCAGCATTGAAGTCCACAATACGCTTCTTGTCCCCATGATACCCATGTGATTCTCTGATCTCCATTTCAACCTTGAGGGCACATCAGACAATTTCCTCATAACTGTCAAAGTCACGGATCGCTAATGCTTTCCACAAACTAGGCTTCAGCCCACCAAAGAAGTGGTCAACCTTGCATTCGGGGGTAACGACAAAGCCAGAAGCGTTGCGTGCAAGCCTTGTGATGTTTTCCTCGTACGCTCCCACAGATTCTTCATCTTTTTTTTTTGATGGAAAGGAAGTCCCTTTCCATCTTAAGACGGAGGGTGCACGGAAAATATTTATCGAAATACATCTTCTTCAATTCCTTCCATTCCAAAGCCTAGATCTCCCCATCAGGCTTTGTATTTTTTATCAACGTCCACCATTGATCAGCTTCACCCTCCATACAATAAGCCACCAGGAGAACCTTCTCTTCTTCAGAACATTGGAGGATGGAGAATAACTTTTCAATGGAGTTGTTCCATTGATCAGTGATCATGGGATTGGATGATCCACTAAAAGTAGGAGGCCTTTGTCTCATAAAGCTTTCAATAGCGACTTGTTCTATCTTAGGGGGGGTTGAACGTTCCTCTTGACCAGTGTATCTATTCAATACTTGAGTTAGCTGCGAGAGAAGCGTGACAAAGTTCGCAATTCCCACTCCTATTGGATTGGGCATCTCATTAGTACAATCATCACACTGATCTTCACAATGGTTGTTAGCCTGAGTCCTCCTATTACCGGCCATTGGCTGGAATAAAAGGAAAGTTAGGGGTAACACATAAAGGGTAAACCGAATACAAAATTTGATGACTTATAAATAAACATTAATCTCTTTAACTCATGAGTCTATAGGATTCAATCCAGGCTTTTCATGATCTACCTTCTAACATATATTCTTAGGGGAATTTTTCCCTTACTAAGGGTTCATACTAAGATTGTGAATTTATCAAAACATATCCCCCATGAGTGTCATAACCAAGAGTGCAGCAAGGCCCGTTGTCGTGCACCAGTTCCCATTCGAGTCTAGATCAAAGTAGTGTTTTCTGGTTTTACCCCTAGGATACATCTGTGCCAGAGCCGCCTCTACCTGCACGTATCCAGACAGGGAAGTATTTGTTTGATAAAACACTTACTTAGTATTTACCAAAACTTAGGGATGTTTTTATTATAATTAGTCTTTTATCTAAGGCTTTACTAGGGTTTCCTAATCCCAAAAATAACTAAACCTATCCTCGGATACCAACTATAACAACCCCGGTTTTTATTACAACTTAAACATGCTTTATTACATAAAACATCACTTGATACAACAAAGATGATCAAGAGGTTTAGTGTCTTTGGGGCTTAGGATCGTTACATAAAAACTTTAAACTTGAAATACAACATCTTTATTTAAAACTTCCTTTACATGACCACTACATTCCTTCGTACTTAGAATTGCATGGGATAACCTGAGGACATGCATAAGAAAAGGGTGAGCTATAAAGCCCAGTAAGGGAGTACACAATGAATAACATGAGGAGTAAAATACATGTTAGGCAATAGGAACATCAATAGATAATAAGAGTAACATGAACATAAAGGCGTGATAAAGCATGATAATCATAACCTGGAAATATGGCAACAACACTTAACATTGAATTAGCATGAGCCAAGGCTCATTGCACATGGAGCATGAGTAAAACCTCATTGCACTTGAAGCACGAGTAAACCCTCATTGTACTTGAATTATCATGAGTCAACACTCATTGCACATGACGTATCATGATACTATACTTTACCCAATTCATTGGAGTGCTATCAGGGCACACCCTTCTTAAACATTTCATTTCATGCATAAGTGTGCCACATGGATCATAAAACATGGATTCATAACACATAATTACTTATTCAACGATAAAGGAATGTGGAATTAATACATGAAACTTTACAATAAATAAGTAAATGTGCATAAAGGTGAATACCCTTGATGGAGAAATGGGCATGGTATTCACTACACAATGACATTGGCTTAGAAAATCGGTGTGATTTCGACAGCGTAATGGCATGGCATAAGAATTCATAAAAAATAGTTGATGAGAGAGAAAGTGGTTCCTCATCATTTTTAAATGTAATGGACAATAAGGAGTTCATATAGATACATGTCCCAACAATTGAAAAGGAATTTAGATTCATGTTGAAAAAGTATTTCTTGAATGTAAAAGAAGAGAGAGAAGTTCCTTTCGGAATTTCGACACAGTAACGGGTGTACATGGGAGGCATTTAATGAGAGAGAAAGGGGTATCCCATCATTCAAACAATAAGAGGGCAGTATGGGGGAGGTGTGAAACCATACCCCAACATTTAAAATTGAAATTAAAATGGCAATACAACTTAAATAAAATTGACAAAAAGGAGAAAGGAAGAAAAAACCCTTACTTGGAAGTGTGCTTCCAAAGGATAGAGAGAGGCTTGGGAGATGCTTCTTGGGAGCTTGGGGCACCTTGAGAGGATTCTAGAGAGAGTAGGGCAGAGGTTGGATGAACTCCAAGGGCTTTGAGTGAGGAGGAAGTGGGAGCTTGGGTGTGTTTATATTGGAAAGGTGAGAGAATTCTTTATTATTTAGGTTTGGGACCCCATATATTAAAATAATCAAAACCAAAAACCATCCCATGGTATTTTCCCATTTTTTATGAAAAAGGAAATAGTAAAACAATATTTTACAAGGCCAAGGTCCGAATTTATTAAAATATTAGGGTTGCTTATGTGGAGGTGAGTCACACATCCATGGAAATTAATTTAAAAAGGCAAAGTGTTGAATAAGTCTTGAGGGCTCCATTAATGCTTTGAAAAGTAAGTAAAACAAATCCAAAACCTCATTATTTTAATGATAAAACATATATTGGCCTAACATAAGGATTATGGTATTTTATTACATCACCATTGGGTCATTATGATGTCATAAAACACATTATATATTTAAATTCTATTTAATTTTTACCCAAAAATTTGACTGTCTCAGAAAATTATGAAAAATTCACCATTGGATAATTTAGACGTCCTGATTCCAAAAATAATATTTATTTTATCTAAATAATTTTCTAAATATGTTTATTTTCACTTTTAAAATAAAAACCAACATATATAAAAAATTCACGGGTTTTGACAGAACTGGCTTTCAAACCTAAATAATAATTTTAATTGCATTCATAAAATTATAAGATCATTTATATTTAATAAAAATTAATTTAATATTAATAATAATATTTTATTAAAAAATTATTTAATTCAAAAACCCTTTAATTTAATAAAATATAATTCTTAATTAAATAATAACTAAAAACACCATTTGCACTTTAAAAACTACATACAAAGTATCAAAAATGACTAGAAATTATATTAATTATTATATACAAAAATAATGCACATGAACATAGTACTACTTATTTGTTAGATAACCCCATAAAATAGCCACATAAGACCTTTGGGTAAGGTGTGCGATGGTGACAGACTATCGGAGCGGCTCAGATAACATCGCTCGAGTGGTAATCTCTATCAACATCCACTTTTCCCGTAGACGATCACGTTAGAGCTTGAAATAATGAAGCTCAGCTTGGGCTTGGTCAACGGTGAAGCCCAAAGACGCCACCTTTTTTTTAGCTCTGACAAATGGGCTTCATATAGGGAAATTCTACTAGATGAGGCCATCACTTCCTTTGTCTGAGTAAAATTGGGTTCGTTAAAGACTTATATTTATACTACTCATGTGATCACTATTCAATGGCTATAAAAGTAACGGTCACAAATCATAACATAAAACCAAAGAATTTGACATCTTATAAAAACATTTTTGATAAAGAGACATTTAACTGGATCAAGAGGGATTTTCATTAATGAAACTTTGGGTCGTTATAACATTCCCCCCTTAAGAAATTTTTCCGTCGAAATTTTCCTTTTCCCACACTAAAACAAATTTGGGTAACTCAGCTTCATCATATTCTCCGACTCCCAAGTCGCTTCTTCAAACTTGTTGTTTCTCCACAACACCTTGATGAGGGGCATTATATTATTTCGTATAAATTTTTCTCTATGATATAAGATCATCACGGGTTGATCCTCATAAGAAAGATCGTATTCTAATTATACCAACTCAGAAGAGAGTACATGTGAAGGGTCCGGTATGTACTTCCTTAAGAGGGATACATGGAAGACATCATGCACCTTGGCCATAGTAGGTGGAAGTGCTAGTCGATAGGCCACAGCTCTAACACAATCAAGAATCTCGAAGGGGCCGATGTACCTTGGACATAACTTCCCTTTCATTCCAAACCTCATGAACTTCTTCCACAGAGATATGCGTTAAAACACCATGTCTCTGACATTGAACTCAATGTCTCGTCGACGATAATCTACATAACTCTTCTGTCGACTTTGGGATGCCTTGATATGCTGCTGAATGGTTTTCACCTTCTCCACCATTTCTTAGACCATTTCTGGTCCAAGTAGCTTACGTTCACCAACCACATCCCAACATGACGGTGTTCTACACCTTTTCCCATACCGGGCTTCATATGGCGCCATTTGGATGCTCGAGTGGAAACTATTATTATAAGAGAACTCAACTAGAGGAAGATGTTGATCCCATCCTCCTTTAAAGTACATTGAGAATGCTCTCAACATATCCTCAAGTGTTTGGATAGTCCGCTCGGATTGGCCATCAGTTTGAGGATGATAGGCCGTACTGAAGTTCAGTTCAGTATTCAAAGCATGATGTAGAATCTTCCAAAATTTAAAGGTGAATCTTGGATCTCGGTCAGACACAATAGATAGTGGTACTCCATGCAACTGTACCACATCCCTGATATATATCTTTGACAGTTGATCTAAAGATAAATCCTCTCTAATAGCAATGATGTGTGCAGTCTTTGTAAGGCGATCCACAACAACCCAGATTGCATTGTTGCCTTTGGATGTCCTTGGAAGTCCGGTGACAAAGTCCATGATGGTGTTCTCCCATTTCCATTCTGGTATGGGCAATGGTTGCATCATCCCCTTAGACTTCTGCCTCTCTGCCTTCACTTGCTGACACACCAGGCACTTTGATGTATATTCAGCGATCTCCTACTTCATATTATCCCACCAAAAGTTTTCTCGGAGATCTCGATACATCTTTGTGCTCCTTGGGTGAATAGTGAAATTTGAACTCTGTGAATCATCCAAAAGTTCCTTCTTCAGCTCCGGACTTGATGGAACACATATTCTTTTCCCAAACCACACAATTCCTTTTAATTAACATTAAACTCTAAGGATTTCCCCTTTTTGATAGCTTTTACTTTTTCTTGAATTCCCACATCATACGTTTGAGCATCCTTTAACCTTTCCAAAAGATATGGTTGAGCAATCATTTGTGAAAGGATTGATGATTATCCCTTCTTTATGATTCCCACGTCCATCTTCATCAAGTCTAAGAAGATTAGATCCTTATCAATTATCATCATTGATAGAATCGCTGGATCCATTATACTTAGGGAATCCTCCACCTTGTTCGCTTTCCCAGGGTGGTAATGTATTGAATAGTCATAATCCTTGATGAGATTTATCCATATTCTCTAGTTCATATTTATCTCTTTCTGTGTTAATATATATTTAAGACTCTTGTGGTCAGTATATATCTCACATTTCTCTCCATAGAGATAATGCCGCCAGATTTTCAACGCAAAGGTCACCGCCGCCAACTCCAGATCATGCGTTGGATAGTTTCGCTCATGGATTTTCAACTGCCTTGAGACATATGATATCACTTTATCATTCTGCATCAGCACACATCCTAATCCCTTCTTCGAAGCATCACTGAATACCTCAAAAAGCTCCCCACTTGTGGGTAAAGTGAGCACAGGTGCAGTGATAAGCCTCCTTTTCAACTCCTTGAATCTTTCTTCGCATTCATCACTCATAGCAAACTTTACTCCCTTTCGAGTTAGCTTGGTAAGAGGGTTGGACAATCGTGAGAAATTTCTCACAAATCTTCGATAATATCTAGATAACCCCAAGAAGCTACGGATATCAGTTACCGATGTTGGACTTGGTCATCCCTCAATTGAATCTGTTTTGGAGGGGTCCACAGATATCCCATTTCTTGTGATGATATGGCCCAAGAATGAGACATCCTTCAACCAGAACTCACACATGCTGTACTTGGCATAGAGCTTCTCCTTGCGCAAAGTCTCCAGTACAGTTCTTAAATGCTCCTCATGGTCCTCCTTGGTTTTGGAGTATATTAGAATATCATCTATAAAGACTACCACAAATTTGTCTAGGTAATCTCTAAAGACTCTATTCATCAAGTCCATGAATATTGTTGGAGCATTGGTGAGTCCTAAAGGCATTACTATGAATTCATAGTGCTCGTACCTTGTATGAAAAGCAGTCTTGGGGATATCTTCCTTCTTCACCCTTACTTGATAATATCCCGACCGTAAATCCACCTTGGAGAAGTATTGTGCTCTATGAAGATGATCAAACAAGTCATCAATTCTTAGGATATGATACTTGTTCTCTATCGTGATTTTGTTATGTTCACGATAATCGATGCAAAGCCGCATTGACCCATCCTTCTTCTTGATGAAGAGGACTGGTGCACCCCATGGTGATGCACTTGGGCATATAAACCCTTTATCCAGATTCTCCTATAGTTGATTCTTCAGCTCTTTAAGCTCAACAACAACCATTCTATATGGAGTCTTGGATATTGGTAGCGCCCCAGGTATAAGTTCAATTGAGAACTCAACATCTCTTCTTGGAGGAAGACCAGGAAGTTCCTCGGGAAACACTTCAGCGAATTCCCTCACAATAGGTATTTCTTAAAGGGTGGTTTCTTCATTGGACTCAATCATCTGAGCCAGATATTCATGCTCATAGGGCAATAATATCTATGCTTGAGATGATGGAGCTAAAGGAGATTCATCTTCCTCCTGACACTTGTAAAGAATCGGGGGTCGATTTTCCATATGGAGTGTGATTTCCCTCTCCCGACAATTTATGTTGTCTCTATATAAGGAAATCCAATCCATGCCAAGAATTGCATCAAATTCCACCAAAGGGAGTATGACGAGGTTTTCCGGGAAATTCAATCCACATATTATAATAGGGGAGGACTTATATTGATGGGATGCAATGATTGCCCCATTTTCCGTACTCACCGACATCTTTACTTCCAGGACTTGTGGTGGTGCTGGGATTGTTCTACTAAACATTCGAGATATAAAAGAATGTGTAGAACCTGAATCAAAAAGTACATTCGCTATTCTTGAATGAATAACTAGCGTACTTGTCACCACTTCGTTGTTGGGGTTCACTTCGGAAGAAGTGATGGCAAAAGCTCTTCGTTGCTGTCTTGGAGGTTGTTGGTTTCCTCCGATAACCCTTGGATTAGGGCCCTGATTTGAAAAATAACCCGGTTCTATGAATTTGTAGAATTGAAAAAAGCGTTGAGGTTCGAATGGAGCGTTTCTCTCCTTTGTCGCAGCCGTGGGTCCTTCTTGCCGACAGTTAGTAGCTAGGTGCCCTTCTCGTCCACACCTAAATCATTTTCTCGTCCCCCTAAGGCAATTTCCTGGGTGCTTCTTTCTGCACTTTTGGCAAGTGAGGTGCTGGAACTTCTTAGCGATGTTGTCTTTATCCATCGGACCACCAGCATTGAAGTCCACAATACGCTTCTTGTCCCCATGATACCCATGTGATTCTCTGATCTCCATTTCAACCTTGAGGGCACATCAGACAATTTCCTCATAACTGTCAAAGTCACAGATCGCTAATGCTTTCCACAAACTAGGCTTCAGCCCACCAAAGAAGTGGTCAACCTTGCATTCGGGGGTAACGAAAAATCCAGAAGCGTTTCGTGCAAGCCTTGTGATGTTTTCCTCGTACGCTCCCACAGATTCTTCATCTTTTTTTTGATGGAAAGGAAGTCCCTTTCCATATTAAGACGGAGGGTGCGCGGAAAATATTTATCGAAATACATCTTCTGCAATTCCTTCCATTCCAAAGCCTCGATCTCCCCATCCGGCTTTGTATTTTTTATCAACGTCCACCATTTATCAGCTTCACCCTCCATACAATAAGCCACCAGGAGAACCTTCTCTTCTTCAGAACATTGGAGGATGGAGAATAACTTTTCAATGGAGTTGTTCTATTGATTAGCGATCATGGGATTGGATGATCCACTAAAAGTAGGAGGCCTTTGTCTCATAAAGCTTTCAATAGCGACTTGTTCTATCTTAGGGGGGGTTGAACGTTCCTCTTGACCAGTGTATCTATTCAAAACTTGAGTTAGCTATGAGAGAAGCGTGACAAAGTTCGCAATTCCCACTCATATTGGATTGGGCATCTCATTAGTACAATCATCACACTGATCTTCACAACGGTTGTTAGCTCGAGTCCTCCTATTACCGGCCATTGGCTGGAATAAAAGGATAGTTAGGGGTAACACATAAAGGGTAAACCGAAGACAAAAGTTGATGACTTATAAATAAACATTAATCTCTTTAACTCATGAGTCTATAGGATTCAATCCAGGCTTTTCATGATCTACCTTCTAACATATATTCTTAGGGGAATTTTTCCCTTACTAAGGGTTCATACAAAGATTGTGAATTTATCAAAACACATCTCCCATGAGTGTCCTAACCAAGAGTGCAGCAAGGCCCATTGTCGTGCACCAGTTCCCATTCGAGTCTAGCTCAAAGCAGTGTTTTCTGGTTTTACCCCTAGGATACATCTGTGCCAGAGCTGCCTCTACCTGCATGTATCCAGGCAGGGAAGTATTTGTTTGATAAACCACTTACTTAGTATTTACCAAAACTTAGGGATGTTTTTATTATACTTAGTCTTTTATCTAAGGCTTTACTAGGGATTCTTAATCCCAAAAATAACTAAACCTATCCTCGGATACCAACTATAACAACCCTGGTTTTTATTACAACTTAAACATGCTTTATTACATAAAACATCACTTGATACAACAAAGAAGATCAAGAGGTTTAGTGTCTTTGGGGCTTAGGATCATTACATAAAAACTTTAAACTTGAAATACAACATCTTTATTTAAAACTTCCTTTACATGACCACTACATTCCTTCGTACTTAGAATTGCATGGGATAACCTGAGGACATGCATAAGAAAAGGGTGAGCTATAAAGCCCAGTAAGGGAGTACACAATGAATAACATGAGGAGTAAAATACATGTTAGGCAATAGGAACATCAATAGAGAATAAGAGTAACATGAACATAAAGGCGTGATAAAGCATGATAATCATAACCTGGAAATATGGCAACAACACTTAACATTGAATTAGCATGAGCCAAGGCTCATTGCACATGGAGCATGAGTAAAACCTCATTGCACTTGAAGCATGAGTAAACCCTCATTTTACTTGAATTATCATGAGTCAACACTCATTGCACATGACGTATCATGATACTATACTATACCCAATGCATTGGAGCGCTATCAGGGCACACCCTTCTTAAACATTTCATTTCATGCATAAGTGTGCCACATGGATCATAAAACACGGATTCATAAAACATAATTATTTATTCCACGATAAAGGAATATGGAATTCATACATGAAACTTTACAATAAATAAGTAAATTTTCATAAAGGTGAATACCCTTGATGGAGAAATGGGCATGGTATTCACTACACAATGACAATGGCTTAGAAAATTGGCATGATTTCGGCAGCGTAACGACATGACATAAGAATTCATAAAAAATGGTTGATGAGATATAAATGGGTTCCTCATCATTTTTACATGTAATGGACAGTAACGAGGTCATATAGATACATGTCCCAATAATTGAAAAGGAATTTAGATTCATGATGCAAAAGTATTGCTTGAATGTAAAAGAAGAGAGAGAAGTTCCTTTCGGAATTTCGGCATAGTAATGGGTGTACATGGGAGGCATTTAATGAGAGAGAAAGGAGTCTCCCATCATTAAAACAATAAGAAGGAAGTATGGGGGAGGTGCGAAACCATACCCCAACATTCACAATTGAAATTAAAAGGGCAATACAACTTAAAGAAAATTGACAAAAAGGAGAAAGGAAGAAAAAACCCTTACTTGGAAGTGTGTTTCCAAAGGCTAGAGAGAGGCTTGTGAGAGGCTTATTGGGAGCTTGGGGAACCTTGAGAGGATTATAGAGAGAGCAGGGTAGAGGTTGGATGAACTCCAAGGGATTTGAGTGAGGATGAAGTGGGAGCTTGGGTGGGTTTATATAGGAAAGGTGAGAGAATTCTTTATTATTTAGTTTTGGGACCCCTTATATTAAAATAATCCAAACCACAAACCATCCCATGGTATTTGCCCATGTTTTCTGGAAAAGGAAAGAGGAAAACAATATTTTACAAGGCCAAGGTCCGAATTTATTAAAATATTAAGGTTTCTTATGTGGAGGTGAGTCACACTTCCATGGAAATTAATTTAAAAAGGCAAAGTGTTGAATAAGTCTTGAGGGCTCCATTAATGCTTTGAAAAGTAAGTCAAACAAACCCAAGACCTGATTATTTTAATGATAAAACATATATTGGTCGAACAGAAGGATTATGGTATTTTATTACATCACCATTGGGTCATTATGATGTCATAAAACACATTATGTATTTAAATGGAATTTAATTTTTACCCAAAAATTTGACTGTCTCAGAAAATTATGAAAAATTCACCATTGGATAATTTCAACATCCTGATTCGAAAAATAATATTTATTTTATCTAAATAATTTTCTAAATAAGTGAATTTTCTCTTTTAAAATAAAAACTGACATTTATAAAAAATTCACGGGTTTTGACAGAAATGGCTTTCCAACCTTAATAAAAATTTTAATTGAATTCATAAAATTATAAGATCATTTATATTTAATAAAAATTAATTTAATATTAATAATAATATTTTATTAAAATGTTATTTAATTCAAAAATCCTTTAATTTAATAAAATATAATTCTTAATTAAATAATAACTAAAAACACCATTTGTACTTTAAAAACTATTTACAAAGTATCAAAAATGACTAGAAATTATATTCATTATTATATACAAAAATAATGCACATGAACATAGTACTACTTATTTGTTACATAAACCCTTAAAATATCCGCATAAGACCTAAGGGTAAGGTGTGCGATGGTGACAGACTCTTGGGGTGGCTCGGATAACATCCCTCGAGTGGTAATCTCTATCAACTTCCACATTCCCCGTAGACGATCAAGTTCGAGCTTGACATAATGAAGCTCAGATTGGGCTTGGTCAAGGGTGAAGCCCAAAGACGCCACCTCTTTTCTGAGCTCCGACAAATGGGCTTCGTATGGGGCAATTATACTAGATGAGGCCATCATTTCCTTTGTCTAAGTAAAATTTGGTTCGTTAAAGCATTATATTTATACTACTCATGTGATCATTGTTCAAAGGCTATAAAAGTATTGGTCACAAATCTTAACATAAAACCAAAGAATTTTACATCATATAAAATCATTTTTCATAAAGAGACATTTAACTGGATCAAGAGGGATTTTCATTAATGAAACTTTGGGTCGTTACATTCCAGCAGTGTTCATGGGGTTAATGAATGTTGTGTTCCATGTATTCTTGTATAATTTTTTGGTGTTTTTCATCAATGACATCATTATGCACTGCGCTTTGGAGGTGGATCATGTAGAGCATCTGTGTGCCATTTTGGGAATTCATCATCGTCAAAATCTATTTGGGAGGTTTTCAAAGTGTGCTTTTCGGGCTCAAGAATTATGTTTCTTAGAGAATCATGTATCCTAGTGGGAATTATATGTGGATCCATCAAATATATAAGTATTTATATCTTGGGTAACCCCAAATACAATGGAATAGGTGTGAAGTTTCCATGGCCTTGCTGGATGTTATAGGAGGTCTGTAGATGATTTATCTCGAGTTGTAACTCCAATAATATAATTGACTAGAAAGGATCAAGAGTTCTTGTGGTCTGATTAGTTTCAGGTGGATTTTGAGTATATGAAGGATAATTTGGACATTTCTCAATTTCAAAGTCTATCAAGAGAAGGATTTTAGTTCAAGGTTTTAAGTGATGCTTCATGTATTGGGTTGGGTTGTGTTCTTATGTATTAGATATTGATCATTTCTTATTGGTCTTGGTAGTTACGTACCCATGATCATAACTATGCTTCCCACGATCTCAATTTAGTGGTGGTATTATTTTTCCTGATCTTTTTTTATTCATTACATCATCAGTGATCATTTTGTGGTCTTCACCGATCATAAGAGCCCAAGGTATTTCTTCTCCCAGTGTGACATGAACCTGCTTCAATGTTGGCAGATGGAGTTCTTACAGGATTATGAATTCTAGATTTTGTATACACATGGAAATTGAAATTTTGTATCTTATGTGCTGAGAAGGAAGCCATATTGTGATGCAGTGAACGAATCAGGTGATTCTTAGAGATTAATGGAGGATATTTCATTATTACATCTGGATATAGGTGAAGTTTAGTGAAGAGGTTTTCTTTTTTAGATAACGTTGAATTTATATCTGATGCAGTGGGTGGTGGAATCAAGTTGGGGGATCTTGAGGTGGAGGTCTAGAGAGACTGATTTGTTTGTAGCGAGTCCACTGATGGTTGTTATGGAGATGAACAACACTAAGTGTTGTTTCATGGAAGAATTGTTATTCCTTTAGAGATGTGCGATATGGTTCTCATAGAGTTCCATTGTTTACCCTCAGTGGTACATCCTGACATAAAGAAGGTATACCGAGCCTTGAGATGCTAGTTTTGGTGACTTGGGTTGAAGCATGAAATTGAAGAGTTTATGTCTCGATGTTTTGTCCTCCAGAAGGTAAAGGATGAGCATGGTGTTCCTGGTGGTTTTCTATAGTTGTTGATGTTTCTCAGTAGATGTGGGATTGATTATAAAGGTAATTTGTTGTCGGTTTTCCTCAAGATCAGGGGTGTTTGTGATTCTATATGGGTGGTAATGGATCATTTGATAAAATTATCCCACTTTATTGTGATAATGGATTCGAGCTTAGTGGATCTTTTGTGGATGTAGTATCTAGAATAAGTGGTGAGACTCCACAGAGTCCTAAGGATGGTCATTTTTTATTGAGATCCTTGTTTTACCTCTCTATTGTGGAGAGGTATCCAGTATGATTTTGTTTCTTGGTTAAATCTTAGCACATCATTTCATCCACATAAATATGGTAAAAGAGAGTGGACTATCCAAACTCTTGAAGAAATGTTGTGTTGTTGTGTCCTAGATTTTAGAGTTTTTTGGTGGTGGAACCTGCCCTTGGTATAGTTAGATTAAAAAATAGTTTTCACTCCACTATCGGTATGTCTCTATTTAAATACTTGTATATCCGACCTTTTCGTACTTCATTACTCTAGACTGGGGTCAAAGAGTTTAAATTATTAGGTTATAAATGCTACAAAAAATGATGGATATGGTTTAGCTAATACATGAGAGGATTAAGGATGCATAGGATCATCAGAAGTCATATTTCAATCATATTATGAGACCTCTTGATTTTGATGTTGGAGATCATGTTTTACTAAAGGTGACTCCCCATTATGGGAAGTGATAGTTTAGTCATGGGAGTATGTTTTCTCTCCAGTTTTTTGGGCCTTTCGAGGTGTTGGATCATGTGGGAGTCATAGAATATTGGATAGTGCTTCGCTCATACATTAAAAAAATAGTCAATGTTCTTCCCATGTCACAACTTCATCATTATCTTTATGATGACTCTCACATCATCGATTGGGGAAATATCGAGTTTCAAAATGATGAGACTTTCAAGGACTGGTTTATAAGGATCTAGGACTACCTAGAGAAGGTTTTGTGCAGGAATTATATCTCCATGGTTCCTATCTTATGGAGGCACGGTGGCATGGAGGAGAGTACCTATGAACATTAGTCATAGAAATTCACTTATTAACCCAAGGTGTTTGATGTTTATATCTTCTCTTATAAATTTGTTCATTTTGTGGCTGTATATCTTTTCTGTTTATAAGATGGATTTATCTCATTCATTACTATGATTTTATATCTTTTGAGAGCTATCTTCCCCTTGGAGAGTGTTTAGGAGCTCATTGAGGTTCCTAGCAGGTTTTTTTCTTGTTTCTCTAGTGATTTTGTAATCTCTTGTGTTGGTGAAATATTTGAGAGGTATGTCATGGGGGGACTATTCAAATTACCCCTTTCGGTTTCCTTTATAGGTTGGTTTTGGATTATTGAGGACAATAATGTTTTGAGAGGTATCTGATGTAAGGGTTTGGATCTACATGGATAGACAATTTGTGTGTCTCTAAGGACCGAGATACTCAAAGGAGGCTTAGAGTAAGTCTGAAGGAGTTCATGTTCTAAAAGATGGAAACATGGGACTTTCACAGTGTGAATGTGGGGTTCATGTCTTGTAATATTTCTGGGTTTCAAAAATAAATAAAATGAAGAGGTGATTATTTTTTTGTCAAAAACCAACCTCGATGTATTACACAACGTCAAATGGGATTACACGCCACATAATCCCCTGATGTTGTATGTTAGAAAACATTTTAGCCACTTGGGTTATCAAAACCTATGGCTACAACATCCCTCCCTCTTGACTCCAAGAGACTTGGTGACCCTCTCATTAATTTTTTGGAGATCCCTTTGACAAGAATCGATCTCAGTCTTCCATATTTGATATGTAGATACCCAACGTCAATGGTAGGTATGATATACCTTTATTCATGTGGGTTCTTCGATCCTTTTTCCTCATATTTCTCTTTTCCATGTGATGTCACTTGGTCTCCATATTCCTAATGAAGCTTCGTTGGTTGTTTTTTGGTATGATTATGATTCGACATCCCCATGAGGATGTTGTTGTTACAGGAGAGGTTATCGGGATCCATTGCATTGATTCATTATCATTCGTAAAATGTTGACGACCTTTTGAGGTAGTGGATTCGTTACTTCTCAGTTTATTTACATGCAATTGTAGTGTTATCATGATTTATCCCCTAGTATCTCAATGAAATTGAAATAATTAAATACTTTATCTGGATTAAATAATTGGTTTCAATTGTATAGCGTTGTTGTTTTATTGAACCATGATAATGGTTTTCCTCTTGATTTGTTAGATAATGTGATATTTATTCATTTATTAGTTTATCTTTTTTTTCTTTATGGAAAATCAGAAAGAACAAAAATCTAGAATTATTTGATAATTTAATTGGCTAATTATTTAAATAGGCATGTTTAATAAATCTGGTTATTGTTGTAATAATTTTATGTAAATCAAATTGATGTAGATATGAATTTTTAATAGAATTGGTTAATGAACCAAAATCATATTTATGATTGTTGATAAAAGAAATAAAGGTCTGTTAAATTAAATTTTTATAATTAATTTTGTGATAGATTGTGATAGCTTGTTCTTTAGGTTTCTAGTAGTGGAAGCCTCTGAATAAAGAATTGGTAAATTAAAGATAGAATAATAACTAATTATATGATAAAGGTAATTCCTTTGTAGGTTATGATGTTCCTACATTATGGTAAAGGCCAAGTGCCTTATTCTTTGGATCCATGCGATCTCATTTTGTGCGAAGGATGAATGTCTTTTTTTTGGGGCTGAGAGCCTATTGATATGTTTCTTCCTTCTTCTTGTCCTATTCACTAGATATGAGACTTGTAATATATGGGGTAAGGAGGATCGAATGTGACGTGAGCATGGGATTTCTGAGCATCGATGGTTTCAGTTTTGTGTGGGGTAGGGAGGCTTATTTTTTTAGGCAGTACTTGATTCCTAGAGTGGCAAGATGCATCATTTTTTGCATGTGTTGTCTAGGAGGACACTAGAGATTATAGAAGAAGTTGAAGTGGGGATTACTCATTAATATTAAAATTCGAATCTTGTTGAATATGTTGTTTGTTTTTATGATTTGCTTCCCCAATTCTTTAGGAATATGTTATTTCTTACACTCCTTGAAATGGAGGTGAATACGTGTGGGGTATTCTAGGTGATTTTTGTGTTTAGATTCATGTGGTTTGAGGGGTCTATGTTGCTGCAGTTAGTGGAAAATACTCTACGGGTAGTTCATTTACTCACAATGTTGATCCCCTTGTGTTTAGTAGATTATAATTGTTTCTATAATACCTAGAGATATAGGAAATGCTAATTGTATTAAATAAATGAATAGATGATGTTTAACTCATGGGGTTGGAGATTTCTGGGATGCAATGCTGAGGTTATAATTCTAAGAAACTATGGACTCAGTTTGGTTATGCCTAGAGGGCATGGATCATTATTGTAATGCTAATGAAATGAAATATGGAAAGGATAATGGTTAATTAATGGTTATAGAATTAATTAATGTAATGATTAAATAATAAAATATGTTAAATTATCATAATGAAGATCTTTAAATGGTTGTATTCTTATATGATATCTATTCTTAGTAGTGGAATCCAGGAGTATGAGAGACGTTAACTGCAGTTGAGTATAAGACTAGGTTATTATAATAGTATGAATGTGAGCTATATTATATCATGTGATTTTTTTTGTTTCTCTGTGATACTCTACCCTATCAGTTAGGTCAACTTACACCACTGTGTTTCTGATCCCCATGGGGTGTTTTACCCAACATCCCAGGGGAGGGTGAATGGCTAACTACCCTCTTTGGCACTGCCCTCATTTATTGGTAGTGACTTGTGCTGGTATGCATAGAGGATAGTTTTACCCATATTTGTTTGTAGTGGGATTTAATTACTTATGGTTATTTTACACACATATATTATTGATATAGTTTCCAAAGGGATATTATATGTACAACATGTGTGGGTTGTGATGGATTGAGGTTCCTTACATAGTGTATGGGTTGTAATGGATTGAGGTTTAATACCTAATTTATGATACATGTTATGTGGGTTGTGGTGGTTCTGGAACATCCTAGTTACTTTGGTTACATAGACGTGGTGGTGTGATTCCCAAGGTTCATGTTGACGTCCGAGGTGTGTGTTGTGGTGCTTCACCAAGGTTTCTTCAGGCTAGAATTTTTGGAGAGAGATTACCAGGATGTGCGACATTTGGGAAGAGTATCAAACTAGTGGGGAAGTAGTACTGGGATACCCTTGATATTATTTATTATGTTATATAATCTTGTATGCAATACATGGTGAGAGTAGACATGGTGATATTGGGAACTTAGTATATCATTTTTGGTGATGCTTTAGTTTTAATCGTTGTTCACTATGCTTTAGAATGATTTCATTACCATTTTCATGAGAGGATCCATGGTGGATCCTACTAATTATACTTTTATACTTTCCCTAAATATATATAAATTGCTTTCCAGGTTAGTTAAAGAAGGTTTGAGATCAGGTTGTTAACAACTAGCTTGTGGGTTTCCGGAGACATGTGGGTTTTGTAGACACTGTTGTCATTACATTCTTGTAGTTTTTTATTTCATTTGTAGTGTTTCTTTCATAAAATTGCATTTGTGTACTTGGGTTCTTTTAGATTATAGTATGAGCTGTGGTTGGTTGGTTTTTATTTTATCTCTCTCTCTTCAACATGTATTTCTCTTAGAGGGTAATGTCTCCCATTTGTGTGTTTACCATACCCTCAGTGCTAGTTTCCTACTCGAGGCCTACTGGAGGCGGGAATCGGGGGGTCACTATATATCTTCTCCCACTTCCATATCAAGAGGAGTGCACTTTGTGGGGAGGGGTTCGTGATGATTCTTTTTCTGTCTTAATAGAACATTAGACTATATCCTCATATGATGAGATATTTGGAATATAAGCTTTTCTAGAGGAATTGTTCTAAACCATCAAAGAATCTATCAATCTTTCTTCTTGGTTTACATATGTAGTCCATGAAATTTATTTATAATCTTGTAAAGTTGGCTTCATACTTGGTAATATTTTCATCTTATTTCAACCTCAGATTGAAGAATTTCAATTCCATATTCGCTCATTGTTCGTGAGGAAAATAATTTTCTAGAAAACATTCCATAAAATACCTCCTTTACATATTTTTAATTTATTCCTCCTTTATGGTGTTTTGGATTAGTGAGAACCATTTACCTACTTCTAGCGATATATGAAAAAATTCCACGAAAAACTTCTCTATTTTGTTCCTTACCAAAGCGATAAATATCTTCTCTATGGAACATATCCACTGCGCAGCTACAAATGGGTATGTAGATCAATTGAATGATGAATGTTGTTGTTTTATAATGTAGTATAACATTTCTCCTCAACATTTTGAATTAGGATGTTCCATACAGGCTAGGTTATTGTTCAAAACTTGAGTTAGTTGTCTGATCATAGTTATAAGTTTCTTACAACCAGTTGTAGCTCCAATAACGAGATCATTATCTTGTATAGGCTGGAAATCCCTATATGGTATATGTGCGTTGATATAGTTTCCATTACTTCCACTATATTCCATTTCTAAATAATTAAATACACTATAGTAGGATATGGATTGTAATATATAATCTCAAACTAGAAAAACAGTTATCATAAATTGAAGTTTTATCCATAGTTAATCTCATAATCATAAACACAGTTTCTTTGGGTACATATTAACATTTTAATAATTCATAATGGGTTTTAAAGAAAATGTTACTTATCATAAGAATATCCCCTATGAGTGTCAAACTAAGTGGGAAGTAAGGCCCTTTGTTGTGTACCAGGTTACCCTGATCTAGACCTAGTACACATTTTCGGAGTAGTTAACCCTAGGTACATTTGTACCAATACCATGGCCACTTGTAGTATCCATATAGGGATGTATTTTTAGAAAGATCCACATTATCACTACCTTAAAAAAATTCTAGGATGTTTCTTGTAGGCTTATCCATAAAGTCTATCTTAGGGCTATGTTCCATAATCTATGTTTTCTAAATATTGTTTCCAAGGTTTCTACTAAACTTCCTCTGATACCAACTGTAATGCCCCGAAACCAAGTATCCCAGAGCTGGTGACTTTTTCCATAACATTGGAATATAAACAAGGAAGTTGTATCCCAGAGGAAAGAATAGTTTAGTTGCATTTGAATACCAGATACATATAGAATAGTTTCATTAAAACTAAAAATTAAGTACAACATATTATCTATATTTGAAACTTCAATAAACTTTTATATTATAGTTGCATGTCATTCCTAATATACATCTTCACATCATAGGGAAAATAATATAATAAAGGGTGTGTTTGTATACTGAGTAAGGGTAATTAATACGGTGGAAAAAATTAAATCATGGTGAATAAAAAAAGGACACATGCCATTTAAAATAAACATGATCATAAAATTGAAGGAATTAAAAACAAACAATTCCATAATAAAACATAACCGTGGATATTCTACTAGTTTAATAATCACATGGACAAACAATTACTAGATTTATAATAATGGAATGCATAATGTTGGACATTATAATCTTATCGTGAAGGGCTCAGACAATACACTATTCATAATAGGTAAAACCCAAGATATCTTGTCTACTGAGACCTACCGATTCATTGATAAAAAATAGTGGGCCCCACCCCTCATGTATTTAGTCCAATTCATTACTCATTTGAAATGGGAGAAATATAATCAATATATACATTCATATTGAAAATAACATATGAAATATGAATAACATTATCCAATTAGTAAACCTTAACACTCACCATTTAGAGTAATATGGTGACTGGTATTAAAATAGAACATCGACAGTGAATCTAATCATAAACCATTAAACAAAATATAGTAGATGATATTATAAAATATTAAACCTAATTAAAAAAAAGAATCAACAAGATTGCACATGAGCCTTAGCCCAATTGGTGAGGACTCTTCATGTGAATCCATGTGAACAATGTTCAAATCCAGGTAGAGGCATATGTTTTGGGTACTGTAGAAGACAATGTATTAGTTACTATATCAGGTACTATTCAGTATTTTAGCAGCCCGAACTATTCACCTTTGGGCCACTGTTTTGGGCCTAGAGTATTTAACGCCTTCGGTCCACCCATGCCTTTGGATCAGTAAGGCTTTTTGGCCACCTTAAGGACTTCGGGTCACCTGAAGTCCATTACACCAACTCAATCCCATTACACCACCTAATGTAAAGATGAAAGCCAGGAAAAATGTATACAGAACAAGCTCTATAGGATGATTTAGACCAGGCACATTCACCCGAGCAGAGCGATCGGATTTGGAAGGATGAGAGGGTATGGAATTTTTCACCAGCACCAGGCCTATGAATATCTGCACTAGATAGATAGCTAATCATCCATGCAAAGGTGTTGAGATTGTCATGATTCAGATGTTGGGGAGGGGTAGTTTCATGTAGTCATAGTCCAGATGAATTCCTTTATGTCCTTCACGTCCTGTAATGTCATGAAGCCTATGGTCGATTTAATTGTTCCCCTTAATCCCTCATAAGTGGAATTATAAAAAAATAAGGACTTTATTCAATTCAGGCCATAAGAATAAAAAAGAGTGTTAAAATATATGGAAATAATCTTATAAAATCATCGAGTAATACTTGAGAGAAATACACTTTTACATTATAAAGAAGTGTTCTTTTGGAAAAGTAGTTTTTATAATACCATAATTTAACTAATAAACTTTTTCATAGTAATATGATTTGTTTTATAGAAATAATTATGGCTTAAAACAGATTATAGAGTGCACTGAAAAACTGGTAAGAAATCGAGTAGTTCCCTTGATCTGGGTTTGTTTATTGAGAAGAATTTAAAAAGTAATTTTTAAAACATCTAACACCCCATAAAAGAAAGGGGGATAATGATTAGTACACATATAAAGAACATTAACACACAATTTAATAGGATTAAATAATAATAATTAATAATTTTATTGGGATAAATAGAGATAAAAAATAACCCAATATAAATTGACGTTTTGGGTAGAAAACCCTTACCTTATGTCTGAATGTATTCTGTACTTGACCATAACATCCTAGATAGTCTAATTAAATCCATTAATTAATTAATTAAGAATTTTATGTACATGTAATTTATTTATTATAATTTTTCTAAGTTCATTTATGTCATTTTTTATGAGTTATAAGATAAAATTTTACTTCTTGGGATCATTTGTTTTTTTGGTTTTCACAATCGGTATACTTGTATATTAGTTTGGAAGTTCATGTGGAAAGGGTATAATTCTATTGAATTGAATTTATATTATAGTAATGAACATAAAAAAGTGTAAATTATTATATATATAATTTTTTATATGGTATGATGATGAATCATTAGATAAGACATTTAGTGATAATCGTTTACATTATTACCATGGTTATGGATCATAGAGAACTAAATTTGTTTTATCATTTAGTATTATGTAAATATGTTACATACTGAACAAAAAAAGGTTTTAATAAATATATAATAGTCAGTTTTAACCAAAATATTGTTTTTCATTACAATCATAGAAGGAGAAATTGAAGAACTAATATCTTTCGTCCATAAAGGTTGTAAATCAACCCCTCTTGGACAATGATTTCATTTTTAAAATAAAAGATAGAGAGAGAGAGAGGAGTTTGAGTAAGGATATTACATTAACATGATATTATTCTCTATGAATATGATACTAGAGTTATCATGATCATTTTGATAGATGAGGTGGGTAGAGGATAAGAATATAAAATAAATTGAAATTAAATAAAAAGAAAGAGGAGGATTTACTTCTTGAATTATCCTCCTTGAGAACCTCGTTAAGGGAAGAGGATTTGGTCTTTGGAAAGAACAAGAGATCCTAGACTTAGGGGAGATACTAGAGAGGAGTATTTGGGTATAATTTTGACAAGATTCAAGTCATAGAGGTGTGTGGGGAAAGGGTGGTGAGGGGTGGTATTCATAGTAGAGGAGAGGGATGATTTCTCATTATTTTATTATTTTATCTCAAGATAAGAAATAGTGTTTATTTTTTAGACTAAATATAGTAATAATAACATATGAGTTTTAAAAAAAAGATTCTTACATCATCCATGACACATGGAATAGTGTATTTACCTTGTAATGTATTTACACAATAAATTTTCTAATTTTATTATTCACTAAAATTCAAGTATTTCAGAAAAATCCCAAAAATTAACCCAATTGTTTTTCAATGTGATAATTAAAAATAAACTACATTTTATGAAAATAAAATTATAAATATGAGAATTTAATTTTTTAATAAAAATCATTATTTACTCAAAAACTGTTTTAAATTTTGAAAATGAATTTACAACACATTCCAAAATTAACTAAGGTCACATAAAATTATCCTAAAATTATAAGACAAAAAATTATTGATTTATGAATAATTTTTATGGAAATTAATTTTCTTTTAAATAATTTTATTAGTTATATTATTGTTATTAAATATTTATTACTTACAAAAATCACTACACTAAAATCATACATTAGCGGGATTTTATGAAACCGCAGTTAAATTTTTTTATGTAATGTAGTGGCGGTTTATTAAAAACTAAAACTTCATATTTTTATTTTTTTGACAATATTGACACATCTCCCCTAACCCCTTGACCATTCACCCAAAATCCCTATAAACCCTCATTGTTATTGATCCCAACGCTCTCCAATCTCATCCCTCAACACTGATCCCATACTATTCCACTAATCATATCCCATTCCATCGATCCCGATGCTCACCACCCAACCACATTGGTCCGACCCTCCGCGAGGCAAGGGTCATTAACTATGATGGTACTATTTATATCCCAACTTCCCGTTATGGTAAATATTTGTGGTCTATTATGATCTAATGGTTCAAATAAATGTATGGGTAGTTAGAAATAAGTTGAAATAATATATATGTTTTAATTTAAACCATAAATTCAAATTCAGAGAAGAAGAAGGGGTCGTTCTGTGATATATTTGGATTCTCAATAGAGATATTGTGAATGGGAGGTGATACCTGATACTAAATGAAATACAAAACACTGGAAGTATTATAAATAGATGAATGAATATCTGATATAACTATATCTTTTATAATATATGTTTATCAAAAATAATATAATATGATAACTAGTTCATATCAATTTCATTAAAAATAAAAAATAAATTGCTGGAAATATTTTCTTTCATTCAATTAGTATATTATTTATGAAAGGAAATCATATTTTATTTAGGAAAATAAAAATGTTTTGTGTTAATTATTGTTCTTATACAAAATAACAATAACTACACACCTGATAATATAGAAGTGAGTGAAAAATAAGAATAAGGCATACTCACCACATCAATGAATTGATAAACTTCTACTCTCATGAAGGAATATTTAGTTGTTATCTATATTATATAAATTTAATGTGTGAGATTTAATTGAGTGTATACCTCACCAAACCATTTTGTATGGTATACACACTTATAAATTTTCAAGATACGATATTTTAAATACCATGGGGTAAATCTAGTAGGGAATGTGATACTAGAGGAATACATATTAAACTAAGGACTAGACTTATCATTTATAGTGTATAACATCTAGGTTTAGAGGCTGAAAATCATCTATGAGTGATATATTTGTATAGTTTATTAAATTAAAAAGATTAATTTTAGAAAGATGGTAAACCTAATGTGTCTTTAATGGTGGTACACACATATCTATGTGGAGACATGGGAATATGATTATGATATGTTAGTTATGTGGCTATCCATTTTCTTTAACATGTATTTATGATGTATCTAAATGATCCAATATCTATAGAGGGGAACTAATATTACTATGGAGATTTGGATGTACATTTCATATTTTGTTTTAATATTTAATATATGGTTCGATTACTTTTCAAAAAAAAATATGGAAATCAGTGACAGTTGTATTTTTTGGTAAAATAGAGGCCAATAGTAAAATTATGTAATTATCATTAGGTTCCACTAGGTACCTACTAGTAGGGTAATGCCTTCTTAGTTTTTTTAGAAAGAGGTAGTAGATCTAGGTGGTCCAAAAGTGGACCCATGTGGTAATTTGATGTATAACCAACACCAAATTAGTAATAATCGGGTACTATATAGCCTCTAATATATATATATATATATATATATATATTTAAAAAATTTAACAGAAATAAATGTATACATTAAAATTTAATAATTTGACTCCTCTCCCACTCAATAGTCACATATACACATATTTAACCCCCTCACTTCTTCTACCAATAGTGGGATTTCTTCATCACCCTATAATGGATTCAAAAGACATATATATTATATAATACATCGGAAAATGTGTCATTATATCTTTGATTTTATTTTTATTTTATATCATTGTCATAGTAGTTAACTTTTAAAATAAATATATTGGGTGTTTCAAGAATTATGGAATTTTATGGTTTATGATCATACGACTTTGATTTCTAATGAATAGATTCTTATAAGAATGGATTTGGTATTCCCTATATATACCGTTTTATTATATGATTTTATTTTATTGTGTACATGTTTATAATGAAGAGTCGGTTTGTGTGACCCATAATTAAAAATAATAATCTAGCATGTTGTGTGGTGATAAATGAAATTTAAATTTATAAGGGTTCCCATGATATTTAGGATTTCATAACATAACCATCAATGGATATTCCACTTATGGAATGTGTTGAGAAACCCTGATTATAGAATATATTATATTGAATAACTAAAAAAATATAGAGATATTATGTCAAGATAGATTCATTTGAGTGTTTTGAAATTCAATGGGGTCTTATTTGTGTGATAAGTAGGCATTGATCTTGGTATCTTGGTGTGATAGAGTTATATTAGAGTAGATATAGACTAATCACCTTTAAACAAGTAGTAATGTGATATCATAGGCCATGAAAAGAATGAATTGGATTGATATGGGTGTGCCTAGGGGTTCAAAATAAGGTACTTGAGTATTATGGTAACTGTACGGGTACCATGAGGTAGTACATGAGGTGTGAGTGACCACTTTTACTTTTGATTAGTTAAAAACTATTCACTATTACTTTAAGATTGGTTATAGTATGTTCACTATTTCTTTATTTATGGTTGGTGATAAACCAGTCAATATTTCCTTATTATTTTTTGATAACCAATTTACCATTCCCTTGATTATGGGTTATTGATAACCAGTTTATTATTTCCTTGTATGATGATCGATGACACTCCATTCAACCATAGAAAGTTGTGGTAATCTAAATTATAAATTTTTAATGTAATTATCTATTCACCACGTATATATTAAATTATTATTAAACTTCTTATCACAGTAGTATTCCCAGGGTAGATCCTAGGAAACATTCAATTATATATTTACTTAGTTATTTAGGAGAGTTTTATCTAGTTCTATATTAGATTAATTACCCTGATTTCATTATTAAGGAATCTTTCTTGTTTATATTGTATTACATGGTATCTTAGTGATTTGGGGGAGATTTATCTAGTGATATATTATATCATTTCTCATGATTTCATCATTATGGAATATTTCTTGTTTATATTGTATTTTTATATTCTTCACGTAACTGTTTTTCTTACCCTTACATGGAATTTATAGTTTTTGTGTTACCTTTAAATATATACCTTTATTCCCTTAAAAATGCATTGTATTATTGTTTTTACCCTTAAGTAAGTTCTAATTACATTTACACAGGTCATACATACCTTTACGCAAGTGGTTCTTACCTCTACCCAAGTGCTTTTTACCTTTACACAAGTGATTCTTACCACTATGCAAGTGCTACGCTACCTTTAACCAGCATGAAAAAATTGAAACTTACCCTTGTGTAGTGAACTAGATAAATTTAAATAGTGTTTGGAATTTTTTTATTTTTCCCTTTACGCGTGCTTTTAAAAATTCTTATTACCCATATTTAACTTTTGAGTGCCTTTATAAATCTATTCTATTTACCTTTACATTACCAATTTATGTATAAGCTTACCATTACACAACTTTAAAAGTTACACTTATACAATGCTTATAATTTTTTCTTACCCGTACATAGATCTATAATTTACCTATATAAATAATGTGTAAAATGAATCTTATCTTTATGAAAGATGTATATTTTAAATGTTACAATTACATAAATTATAAAAATTTTGAGGTACCCGTATAAAACCTATGAAAAAATTATTTTAGCCTTACATGGTCTATATAGGTATAAAATTTCCCTATTGTATTTAAGTAGTATCCTCTCTCATCTATTTGAATGGTATGAATCATCTTTCAATGGAAAATAATACCATGATTTAAATATAATGAGTATTTTCAAATTTGAGGGTGATATTTTAAATAGTAATATGTTTCTATTTTAATTTCTAACTATTGGGTTTGAAATGAATGGTGAAGAATTAGTAAACATCAATGTGTAGAAGATTATATGGATTCATAATGAATGTTATACATTTGTGTTTTTTTCTATACATAGAAGCTAAGGGAATAAGTAGATAAATAATAAGAAAGATATTTATAACTTCATGGATTCATTATACCAATTAGTTGAGGAATTTCTAGTTTCCCTGTATTTTCTGGTTCTGTATCAATCAAAGAAGGGTCTATGTTCACTACTCTACACCAGTTTCTTCATCGACATATTCTAATAGTCCAAATAGTTCTATTATTTTTTATAAGTGTCTGAAATTATTATTTCACATATGGTTATGCATAAATTTAAATTGTATAGTATGGTTATTTAACATATTAATATTTTTTCAACATGTATATATGAATATATTTTCTTATTTAGTAATTTTATCCATTTTAATTTTTTTTCATAATGTGTAGGAACCTTGTGATATATATGGATAAAATCTGGATCACATTACTGAGGAACACACCTCAGTATCCTAAGGGTTTGGAGGATTTTTTAGATTTTTCATTTTCTAATCGATCTGTTGATGGGAGAATAAGATGTCCATGTTCTAAAGGTAAATATTTAATATGTTTGAAAAGATATGATGTTTATGGACACTTGATATTGAATCAATTCCTGTATCATTATTTGTGTTGGATTTGGAACATAGAATCGAACATTATAGAATAGTTGATCACTGATGTCAATCCACAGAATGGGCTCCAAACTTCATCAAAAATGGAAAATGAAATTCAAAACCATATAAATGATGCATTCGGCATTGCAAGACACCAACATCAACATCAAAAAATATCAGAACAACCAATTGAGGGTGCTATAAATAGCAACATGGAAAGTGATGTTTTTGGGACTCGAAGAAAACCAGATCAAGATTGTAACATATAATTGTATCCTTCTCTTTATTATATGAAGATTAATGTAAGAAAAACATTATTGAGTAGAAAGATGTGTTTCATGGTTTAGTTGATGATGGAAATCTAGAGTTAAATAATAGATGTTTGAAATATTTAAAATTTCATTTCTCCTAATGTTATACCATATCAAATTTATATATTAAATTACGAATAATGTGTTGTCCATGATATTGGAATTGTTGCGTGATGCATTTCTTGATGCAAATATCCCTATGAATTTTTATGATATGAAAAATTTTGTTAACAAACTTGGTCTGAAATATAAAAAAATAAATGTGTGACCCAATGGTTGTATACTTAATTGGGGAGAGGATTCAAGAAGACAAGATTCAAAAAAATTCTTCATTTTGATGGAAGTCTATTGGTGATGTTAGAAGTATTAATAAACTCACCACAATTATGAAGAATAAAATAAATAGACTTGAAAAGGTTTTACATTACTCTCTTTTAAATTCTCAATTGAAAATAATACTTATGTAAACGAAAATTGCAGAACATAGGAAGTTTCATTTTGTAGATAATAACAATGATGAGGTAATGTGACGTCCAGGATATTCATAATCGTGGAAGAAATTTGATTTTTTACATTCATATTTCTCATCTGATCCTAGGAATGTTCTATTGAGATTAGTTTCTAATGGATTAAACCAATTTAAGAATTTGAGTACCAGTTATAGAATTTTCACATTTTTTTGATCCCATACAATATACATCCATGTATGTGTATTCAAAAAATGTATTTTATAATTTTGATGATTATTCTTGGAAAAAAAATTTCTGGAAATGATATTGATGTATACATTCATCCTTTAATTGAAGAACTACATGAGTTATGGAGAAATAGTATTGAGATATATGTTGCCTATTCTAAAACAATGTTCAAAATTAAAGCTGGTCTAATGTGGACTATTGATGCTCCTTTCGTCACAAAATCTAAATATTTGAAAAGGGGATTATCTTAACTCAATATGATTCAAAATTTGAACAAAATATCAAAAATTGACAAAGGAATAAGAAGAATGCTTCAAAAGGGTCGCTCAAGTGCTACGATGGCCGCACAAGTATACTTGCGCGCCACAGTGGTCGCGTAAGTACACTTGCGCACCCTAAGTAATAACCGCCCAGGGTCTTCTCCGGGCTATAAATAGACCCTTTGGGCCCCCCATTTTGGGGGGAATTTTTTCTAGAACTCATATTTGAGCTCCCAGTTCCCTGGTCTCTTCTCAAACCTTCAGAAATACTTCTAATGTAATTTCTTACCTAGAACGGAATATCTAAAGAGGGGGAGGAAGGCTTAAGTGTTGAAACTCCTCAACACTTGTGTGCCTGAGTGTCCAGCCCTTAGGGGAAATGACTACTCTTGTGCACCACCTAACTCCTTCGATAGAACTTGCGCGCCACTCTTCTAGAATAACATCAAGATGATTATAAAGACTTTAACCATGAGTCTCTCAAGTATTAACCTGCTGGTTAACCATCACACATGTACCCATGTGTCGCATTGGTATACCTGCGCGACCATGACTTCCGCGCCCTCGTAGTACCTGCACACCTGCCAGGACTTGTGCACCCCAGCCTTTTGGGTGCCCTTCTTGCCCATTTCACCCCTCTTATGCCATTCCACCTCTCCTATTCAAGATTCAGTCTTCAAGAAACTCTTAAAAGCCATTTATGGCATGATTTCTTGATTTAACTTCCTTATCTGAAAGGAATTCTATGGAATATATCTCAAAACCTAGTGATTTACACATATTTATATCACTAAAGATTGATATTTCATTCATTCAACCTCATCCTTTATTATGAGAGAACTCCTTAACCTGGGACTCCTTTTCTGGAGTAAGCCCTAATCTGAATTTCTCTTAACCTGGGCCTCCTTTTCAGGAGTAGGCCCTAGTCTCAAATATGGGAATCCTCTTCAAGAGTAGGCCCCATGTCCCTTAAAATTTTATGTCTCTTAACCGGAGCCTCCTTTTCATAAGTACCAGTCTTAATTCCTCTTAACCAGCCCTAATTTACCTTTGATCTGGGAGTCCTTCTCAGGAGAAAAACCCAATCCTAATTCCTCTCCTAATTTTGGCCTCATTTTCAAGAATAATCCCCAAGTTAGAGTATTAAAATCTCCATATACCTTTATAGACCTTGTTCCTAGATTTCTTCCCTGAAATAATCCTAATTTTCATTTATCTGGGCAGTCATGCATACATAATTCCCACATTATTTCTTATGATTTCATCTTTCATGGCACAATTGTCTGATTTTTACCAATACCTCTTGTTTCTCACACCAAGTATGACTCACGTGAGCTTAGAGTGTAAAAGTAATTATGACATCCTTCTTTGAGCCATCTATCATAAACATCATACTCCCTTACTTGAACTAAGTGGGTTATGATTCCTTTTCTAAAACAAAGGATACGTAGGTATCCCCTCAGTGGGTATGATCCCAACTTTTAAATAATCCATGTCCTTCTGAATGAAAATAAACTTCAAGTGCCCCACTGAGTGGATTCAAAACCCGTATGGTATCATAATGACCAAGAAAATTTTATGTACTAAATGATACCATTGAATAAGAATCTCTAAAAAATACAGATGATTATGTATAGATGAAGAACCTCGAATACATATAAAAGATTCTCTAAATTTCCAATATATTTAATCATTGATTGTCAGATCTGAAGGAAAGCTCATTTTATACTTGGTAATGTAATAAGGATTCATGAACATAACTTAAATCTATAAAGAGAGTCTCGTAGTGGACAATAATTCCACCCAAAAAGGTGTGAGGAGTCTGACCTCCAATTCTCTCGACCAATGAAAATTCCTAAGCCTCATTAGTCCATAAACTAATGAGCGCCTACCTTTGGAAAGTAGGTCCAAATGGATGTGGAATCATTGGATGTTTCCGATTCTACAAATTGACCCGTTAGAAATTGATTGGAATGTTTGAACCTTCAATCAAGGATGTCATCCCCAAATTCCGAGGGAAAATAAAAATGGCGAACCCGACGTGAATCCTTAACCAAGTTAAAATGATGTTTTACCTATTTTTTTGGCCCTTATTTAAAACTCAATGAGAGGGCCAACAAAAAACAATCATTGAAATATGTCCTCATCCAAAAGATTTAGTGTCTGAATTTATCTTGATTACGTCTGTTATATCAAACAGGCACTCTTTTCCAAGATCTTCTACATTTCCAGAATGGCTGCTCTCAAGTTCACACTTGTGAATACCACTACTGCGAATGCCACTGCTGTTAATCCTGCTGGATCGTCGTCCGCTCTGAGGGTGACATCACCTACTGAGGGTCTTCAACACTGGGTATCAAATGCACTGGTTAAGGAGTACCATCAACACGGTAGCATCCCAACTCTGGAGGCTTCCCGAGAAGCCCTCCAAGTGAACAACTCACACTAATTGTCCAGACAACGACGACCGGTGATCAAGAAGCAGATGGTGCTAACTACCATCTCCAACCATTTCGGGTCGTTATTCCCAGAACACAATAACCATTCGCTCCCTTATTCTGGGGAGGGGAATGAGCAGGTCCCTCAGGGCCTTAATTCAAGCAGACAGGTGTCCTTCCCGATGGCTCCCACCAACAATCGTTGTCAGACTCGTGCGGCAGTGTGCCCTCAACATGATGAGGGTACCGACTCTAGATGTTTGGTTGAGGATCCTCAAACCCAGGAAGGAAAGACGAATCACCAGAGGAAAAATCCGGTTAACAGTGAGCAGGTTCTCATATATTCCATCTTCGAAGAAGTCCACCAACCTAACAAGATGGCAAGCAACGAGCGGGCACACACACTTTCCCGTTTTAATTCCGATGTCCAGCAGATTCGTCTGGCACCAGTATGCCAATCCCATTAGGCAATTATGGCGGGGTATTATAGACATGAACATACACCTGTTTATACGTCATCATTTAGTCAGCATGCTCGTCTGACTACACATGATGGATCTCGTCAACCACGTTCGGCGAAGTGAAATCAGCAGGCACATACACCTGCTAGTATTGATCAAGTCTACCAATAGTTTCTCTTGGCAGCATTCGGAGAAGTCAGTCGGAAAGCTCCGATGACAAACAGGAGGCAGACTCAACTCTCTTCCCCTACACTTGAGTACTATCAGTATTCACCGAACGGAAATGGAGGACTGGAGCAGGCACACACACCTAATCCAAGCACGGAATGAACATATATCCCCGTTCCAGCAGCTGAAGTCACCAATCATATTCTATAAATGGTGAAAGAGCAGAAGAAAATTCATGATCATATCCTGGATTCCTGTCAGGATTTTATAACAACTTCAGCGGCATCTCAGGGAAAGACACATAAATCTATCCCTACCAGTGGAGTGACACATCAACAGTTCACTCGGGAAGAGACACACACATCTGTTCCAATCCAAGAGGGTTGTGGTCCATACTCCCCCATATCATAAGGACAACCAATTCAGGCACATACACCTGATTTGAGTGGAGATCTTCTGCCTAACCTAGCCATATTTTAGGATTAGGCACATAAACCTACTCAGAGCAGCCACTTTCGTCAACAAGTGGTTTCCAAAGCGAGTAAGAAGATGTCTAAGAAAAAGACTCACCCAGCACAGTCAGGAGATCAAGAGCCAATCTGTAACAAGGCATTTCTCGATGATGGAGTTCTTGAAGCCCTGAGACCGTTATCTATTGAAATTCAAGATTCTACTCCCTCATTTCTCAATAGTGGGAAACTTAATTCTGAAGGTCTTCAATAGACACATCCTCATGAAGGCTTGCTTCATGAAAATTCGGTCGATCTCTATGTTTCATCTTTAGATGAGAGCCACCGGAACCCTCTTTGTGGTCAGAAGGCCAAGGAGCAAGAGATCTCATCTTTTGTTGTAACCCATTATGGTGGTCCTTCCCAAGATGATGAATTTCGCTGCGAATGTCCTCTCCGCAGTAGTGATGCACATTGCCCGGAAAATGCTCTAGTGGACAGTGTAGTGCCGAGAAATCCCTCTTATCTTGAGGCACTTGTAATTGCGAAACCAGTCATGTCTGATGCTTCATCGCTAGTATGTGAAATACTTTCTCAATCAGAAGATAGACCAGGGTGTAGGTCATTATCCGAACCACCCCTAAGTGATGCATCTTCCAGTTTGATCAATGATTTCTCTACCAATATTGTTGAATCCGATGAAGCAACAAGGAAACACCAACTTTTGTAAAATCAGGTAGAAGAATCTTCATTGAATGATAAAGATGAAATGTTGAACAATAGAAAAAAACTGGAAAAAGATAAAGTACCAGTCATGTTTTGGCCTCTGGCTGACTCTCAGTATGACATTTCAAAGATGTTGACGGAAGATGGAATTCATGATATTCGTCTCAACATATGGAAAACTCGTTGTCAGTTGAAGAAGAAAGTATTATCTTATGATGAATATAAAAATCATCTTATGATAATAAAAGGGTTACAATGTCCGATTGATTTGGCGTCTCTCTCAGTCTCTCGATATCCGAAGGCTGAAAAGCAGTAGCGTTCCCTTCAACGTTAACGCCTTGGCACACTAAGAAGATTGCGTCAGTTAATTGCCAATGCCCCATCTGGTATTCATGTTATACGATGGGGTGTTCATGGAGATCTACATTTCATGGTGCTCTCCAGTCAGCAAAGACCTCTGAAAATGGTCTCATGCAATGTTATTTCCCATGGCAGGAAACAGTCAATGGTCTTTATTTGTAATAAAAATATTTCCCAAGAACAAGCCTCAAATAGTTCCTCTCAAAACAAAGAATATATAGAATAAGTTTTTTAATTACTCCAGCATCAAGAAAACGAGAATATTGAACAGGCCTCTCGTATGGATAAAGCACATCATCAAGTGACAGAAGTGTCGGAAATAATCCAACGGTCTTTTGAACCAGGTAATAAAAGTGGATATAGGTTAATGCATCCAGCTAATTTCCGTACTAAGGTTCTCAAGATCAGGAGAGATTTTAAGAAAGTCTCAGACATAGCATGTCAAGAGCCACCCCAACATGCCAGACTGGGGACTCTTTTAAACCAACCCTCGGAATCAACAAATAGGATTTGAGGAGTTGAGTGGGAACAGCAGGAACAGCCCCAGTCCATCGAACTGGAGACTTTTTCAAATCATCAATCCCCTCTTCAGAGAAAGTCGGTATTTTCTTGATTAGGGAAGAAGCCTCAAGAGGAACGAAGAGCCAAATTATCTGGAGATTCCCTCCAAATTATGGTTCGTCATGAAGTTTCTAAGGGATCGAATCCACAAAAGGCAATGTCTCATCAAAGACATGGAAGAAGACAATATCACAGAAATGCTGATAGAAGGGATGTGATGCGTTATGAATCAATCAATGTCATCAATGTCGTTGTTGCTGATCCACTAGATGAGGTTCACTCAGGGGACTCAGATGAAGAGATTCCTGCTAAAGAAGAAGTACGCACTGACACAAATGAAGAAGGTTCGTGTACATGAAATCAAAGGGTTACTCAGAACCTAGATAATCCTTCAAGTAACCCACTTCCCCCTCTCCGAAAAGGATCCAACAAAGGGAGGGGAATGAATCAGGTTACATATCCTTCCCCTGGAGAAGGCCAATCGCTCTCACTAGAGAAAAGGATTGCACAACAGGAGGAAGAAATGAAGGAATTAAGGAGGTTGAATGAAGAACTACTACTTCAGGGTAGTCTTCTACTTAAGCATGTTGGAGTCAGTCAGCTAAGGTAATTTTTTGCAGCTACTGAGATGGGTCAAGAATATCCTCCTCTATCAGTACACCCTCACAGGTCTAATCCTACAAGTCAAGTGCAACAACCGTTGGTAGTGCTACCATCAGTTACAGCACCAACCACCACATCTGTCCAAGCTCTAGTCATTGCACCTACCCAAGTCCATGTTCAACCAGATGTTTCTCAAAAGTTAATAACTACAATTGAGTCATTAATAGCTTGGTTAGAAACTATGGAAGGGAAATGTGTGCAAGTTCAACCAGAAGAGAAATTTAACCCTAAATGGGTAGATTCAATCTCTCCTCCATCCAGTTTTGGAAACCCTGTATTCCCTATTTCCAATGGATCAGGCGACCTTGAACAACATTTGATGCGTTACATCTCTTTTTGTGATCATATGATGGGAACTATGGAGCAACAAGAAGTAGTAAAACTCAGAGGCTTCGTACGGACCTTGCAAGGACCAGCCTTTTTCTGGTATACAAGCTTGCAATCCCAGTCAATTACAGGATGTGAACATCTCCATCAACAATTCCTTTATCATTTCAGCTTAACGTTGCCAAAGACAACAATTTTTGATCTTACAAACTCTAAGAAAAGGGAGAATGAAAGGGTCTTAGATTTCATTGCTCGCTGGAAGGGATTAACATATTCTCTAAGATTATCACTCCCTTAGGAATAATTGTTGCCAATATGTGTGGAAAATTTGTGTGACGAGTTACGCACGCCATTGATCCCTGTGAAATACACCAGAGAGTTTAGAGACCTTACTTCAATCGCTCAGCAGATTGAAAATTCTCTTATACAGGCTAAGGCTAAATCTCGTGTAATTCAATCAGCTCTAGGAAGGAGAATTGGTAAATCAGAAACTGCTATAGTTATTCTTAAATAGGCACCTGTACCTATTTCTACTTCAAAACCTTCATCTTCTCAAAGGGATCCACCTCCTGAGCACCAACAACAAAGGTCGTTTCATCTAGATGATCAAATAGATCAAAGACGAAAACAATTTGAGTATCTGAAGTGAAAAACATTCTCTTTCCGAAATGAACAAGTTCCTGGTTACTTTATTTTGGCTCTGGAAAATAATCTGGTTCAATTGCCAAGGCCTATGAGGCCAAATAAGGAAGGAGATGAAGACTGTACCAATTATTTCCCTTTTCATCAAATATTAGTGCATCCCATCCAGGAGTGTTTTGTCTTCAATGACCTCCTACAAAAGATGGTCGACTCAGGACAAGTCAAACTGAATGGTTCTTCAGCTCAGGTAGCATGTGTTACTGCAATAGTTCCAGAGGAGGAAGGCGAATAGAAAGAAGTCAAAAGAAAAAATGCAAAAAAGTATGATGATTGGATGGTCAGAAAGACAATCAACCGAACTCATGCTATTTTGAGAACACAATTAAAGAAACCGATTGTGTCTTATTCCATGAATGTTGTGGAAAACCCCACTTCATCAGAGGGAATGTCCTCAATGAAACGACATGATTCAAAGAAATAAAATGAATCAGAAGAAGATGAGTATGTGTCAAATCCTAAGTTGTCGTTGACTCTGGAAGACTTCATGACATCTACTCCAAAGCAATGGGCACTTCCCCACCAAATGGCACAGCCTAAATAGGCTAATCAGATAGAGTCTTCATCAGACGAAGAGTTAATCTTCGGTTCTGTTAATATGATTCAGTTAACAGATCCATATTCCAGTCGCAGTTTCGATTTTGATGAGCCTGAATTCCCTGTATCAAACAGGGGAATCAATGGAAGTTCTAGAGGGTCAGGATATAGGGGAAGACATGGGTCTTTCAGAAGCCACTATTCCAATTCTACCACTTCTAGAACTGTGTACGCAGCAGAAACTCGCGGTAGATCCCTTCAACAAGCTCAGCAAGAAAAAGAAAGTTCTTCTACCAATATCAAATTCAGTCCTAGCATAGTTATTTTGGAAGACTGGTTGAAGATTCCATCTTCTTCCTCTCAGCAAGTAAATGGATCAAATCAGTCTAATATTTCAAAACCAGGAATATTGGCAACTCCTATCCCAATACAATATGCATCAACTTTTAAAGCATCTGCTTCCAAGGTACCTGCTAAACCACATATTCCTGTTGGGAAACGCAGACCTCTGGATAAAAAGTATGATGTATTATAACACTTGTCCCATGTACCAGCCATGTTATCAATTCTAGATGCTCTGAATCTGTCAAAAGATCTTCGGGAAGCACTCATCGAGGCTTTGTCGAGTCTTCAAGAGTTTGAAACTGAAATTGCTGCAGCTGATGTCTATCACATAGAGAATAATCCTGAAGAATTCCATTCCATAATATCTTTTACTGATATAATATAAAGGTGATGTTGTGCATGGGCATATTAGACCTTTGTACTTATCTGGAAAGGTCAATGGCATAGACGTCTGAAGAGATGTTATTGAGAATGGTTCATGAGTCAACCTCATGACCATTCGTAAACTTCGTCGATTGGGCCTCATGGAATTTGATTTATCTCCTTCTACCATGATGTTACAAGGATATGATAGAAATGAACAAGAACCAATGGGCGAATTTAAACTCAGAACTCAGTTTGGAGATCTTGTATCCAATTCGTATTTCATGGTTGTTGATCAAGAATCAACATTCAACATCTTTCTTGGAAGACCTTGGCTACATCAACATGCAGTTATCCCATCATCATACCATCAATGTCTCAAATATTGTTTTGATGGTCATGTTGGGACATTGTATGGTGATAAGGCCTCATTCAAGACATGTGAGTCTCAATACATTGAGGTGGAATTCTATCACTTTAAGGAAAGAGAAAAATCCACAACAAAGGATATTACCAAAGTTAATACTCTATATGGTTCGGAGAAGATTCTAGTAAATCCATTTACAAATTTGAGTACGGATTATGTGTTGCCTATCATTAAAATTGACAAGATAGACCCAAATCAAAATACTCTTACGGAAGGATCCAGAATGTCAATTACATAAATCGAGCCAGAAAACATGGGAAGAATTGGTAACCCACCAAGCAGTGATGAAAGCACAAATGGTGACGTCTTCATTTCATCTAATGAAATCCAACAAGTCTATACTTCACCAATTAGGCTAGAAGAAGTTATATCAACATTGGAGGTGAACAATGATGTCGATTCTCAATCCATCGTCTCCTTTTTATTACCCAATGAAGACCCTTCATCATCAATCGGGTCGGAAATGGAAGCTTCTTCTTCAAGATATGAAAATTTTTACATTTCTTCTAATCATGAAAATTCTTCTTTATCATCTACTATGCAAGTAGAAACGGAATAAATAACACATGATGAAGAAGAAGAGGAAGATCTCAGAGATGCTCCTCCAGCATTTGAAGAGGGTATCTCTACCACTGTGGATGAACTCAGTGAAATATATCTGGGTACAAAAGAAGATCCACACCACACATTAATCATTGCAGCCATGAATCTTGAAGATAAAGAGATGTATATTTCTTTTCTAAAGCAAAATAGCGATATATTTGCTTGGAACTATACAGAAATGCCCGGGATTGATCCTGATGTTGCTACTCATCATTTGGGTTTACCAGAAGAACATCATGGATTTAAGCAAGCCGCGAGAAGAACACACCCAACTTATGCTTCCAAAATTGAAGATGAAGTGGATAATCTTATCAAAGATAAATTCATCAGAGAAGTTCAGTATCCCATGTTTTTGGCTAATATTGTCCCTGTAAATAAGAAAAACGGACAAATTAGAGTTTTCATCGATTTCATAGATCTTAATCAGCATTGTCCTAAGGATGATTTCCCTATTAAGATTATAGAACTTTTAATTGATTCAACAGATAGATATGAATTACTTTCCTTCATGGATGGATATTACGGATATAATCAGATCCAAATGGCCTTAGAAGGTGAAGAATCTACAACCTTCAGAGCCCCTCCGGGTGTGTTTTTCTACCGGGTAATGCCCTTTGGCTTAAAGAATGCAGGCGCAACATATCAATGTGCCATGCATCGTATCTTCAAACCCTTCTTAGGGATGTTTGTTTAATGCTATGTAGATGATATGGTGGTTAAATCCAAAAAACTTCTTAATTACTTGGCTGATTTGGAATTCATATTCCACAAGCTTTGACAACATAATTTGCATATGAATCCCTTAAAATGTGCTTTTAGGGTAACCTTAGGAAAATTTATTAGCTTTGTTGTATGTCATCGTGGTATTGAAGTTGATCCTGAGAAGAACAAGTCAATCCTTGGTATATCACCTCCTCAAAATTTGAAAGAATTAAGAGGACATCAAGGACACTTAGCCTATATTCAGCATTTCATCGCCAATTTGGCAGGAAAAAGTTTACCCTTCACCAAATTGATGAAGAAGGGAGTCACTTACTAGTGGACTGAAAAATGTCAAGAAGCATTTGATATTCTCAAAAAATACCTCTTAAGTCCACTGGTACTCATGCCACCTATTGAAGGAAGAACACTTATCCTCTACATGACAGCTCTAGAGCGATCATTGGGTGCCTTTCTTTCTCAAAAGAATGATGCTGGGAATGAAAATAGCCTCTACTATCTCAGTCGAACTATGATTGAAGTGGAAACCTGGTATTCACGTATTGAGAAGTGCTTCCTGACAATAGTCTTTGTAGTTCAGAAGTTGAGACACTACCTGCAACATCATGAGGTCCAATTGGTATCTTGCAATAACCCCTCAAATTTATCCTTAGTCGTCCAATGCTTATAGGACGTCTAAAAAGGTGGGAAGTTATTTTGCAGCAATTCGACATTTAGTATGTGTCTCAGAAGGTGATAAAGGTCCAAGATTTGGCTGATTTTCTGGATGAACACCCTTTAGTGGAAGAAACATCTTCAGATATTGAACTCCTTGATGAGGAAGTATTCTCTATTCAACAATGTCATCAAGCATGGGAAATGTATTTTGATGGTGCTTCCAAAATTCCAACAGGGAGGAAAATGGAAAATCTTAAATTTGACAATGTTGGCATAGGAATTATGCTCATTTCTCCAGAAAAGGCAGTGTTACCTTATTCATTCTTATTGTGGGAAGGTAGTGCCAATAATGAAGTAGAATACCAAGCTCTCATCGCAGGCTTGGAATTAGTGCTTCAAGCACATGTGAATCACTTAAAGGTGAAAGGTGATTCAGACCTGGAAATCAAACAAGAAAATGGGTATTATGAAATCAAAAAAGAAGAACTAATACCTTTGTATGATTACATCAGAGAGTTAATGGAGGAATTCCCTTCAGATCCGACATTTTCATATGTCCTAAGATCACAAAATGCTCAAGCTGATGTACTAGCTAATATAGCCACAACCCTGGAAGATCAAAATCGGGACGAGATGACCATCAGTATCGCCCACCGTCATGCAATTTCACCTTATTTTTCAATCAGAATAGAGGAAATTAATGAAATTAGTCCCATTACTGAACCGTATGGTCATACTATAGGATGGATGTCACCTATCAGGGAATACCTTCAAAATGGAACACTTCCACCTGATAGAGTTGAGAAAGAACAAATCCAGCGACATGTGGTCAATTTTACTCTTTATGATAGCCCAAATCACCTAGAGAAAATTCTCTACAAACATGGTTTTGATTGAGTTCTCTTCAAATGCATTGATGGTGAAGAGACAATGGCTTTCATGAAAGAAGTGCATACAGGAGTCTGTGGTGCCCACCATTCTGGACATAGACTATCTGATTAGATTTGAAGGCTTGGATACTTTTGGACTTCAATGATACAAGATTGTGTTGATTTCACAAAGAAGTGACATTCATTCCAAGTACATGCCAACATCATTCATCAACCTACAGAGTTTCTTCATACAACTAAATACTCATGGACATTTTCCACATGGGGAATGGATGTGGTGGGACCTTACCCTTCAGCTATGACCAAGAAGTTTAAGCACATTCTTACTGCTACTGACTTCTTTTCCAAATGGGCAGATCCAATACCTCTCAAGGAAGTCAGTTTTAAATGCGTTTTTAGCTTCATCAAGTCTATCATCATTACCATATTTGGTGTCCCTCATACCATATTGACAGAAAATGGCACCAACTTCTCTTCATCCGAGGTGAAGAAGTTGTATCAAGAATACAACATCAAATCCAACCATTCATCTCGGTATCATGAAGCGGCCAATGGCCAGATGGACACCTTCAACAAGACTCTTTCAAATATACTGCAAAAGATGGTGGATAATGATAATAAATCATTCCTGAAAAACTCTTTCATGCTTTATGGCCTTATCGGACTACCACCCGCACTGCAACGCAGTCAACTCCATATTCATTGGTATATGGAACAGAAGTAGTCTTGCCAATTGAAGTTCAACAACCCTCACTCATAGATTCCATTTGTGGTCAATCATCTTCAGATAAACAATCTAAATATCGATTGAATGAATTAGAATGGTTATACGAGAAAATATTGTGCACTTTGCACCACTTGGAAGTCTATCAGAATCGAATAGCACGAGCTTTTAAGAAAAAAGTTCATCTTTGTTCATTCACTCAGAGAGAATTGGTATTAGTTCTCAGAACTCCGATGATACCAGAAAAGAAACCTCCCATGCTTGATAGAAAATGGGAAGGACCTTACTCAATACATAGGGTCTACTCCAATGGAGCTTATTCATTAATCTCGACGGATGGAGAACTCATCACTACTCCAACCAATGCTAGATATTTGAAGAAGTATTTTATATAAACACAAAATATATCATCATTGGTCTAGTATGAACTTAAATTGCACCATCATACAGCAAGACGTTAAAATGAATCATCAACGGTCCATGCATATGACCGTAAACTAATTTCACATACGTCCAACATGACCTTAAACTACGCCCCCTTCATCGTCCTTGCTATATGACGTTAAACTATTCAGAAATGGTCCATACATTTGACATTAAACAATTTGTATCGCTTTCGTCTCACATGACGTTAAACTGTGACATCCTATCTACATGGTGCTAAATTGTACAGAAGTCCCTTATATCTAGCATGACATTAAACTGCACCATCCACGGTCCAAGCATATGACTTTAAACTATTCACACATTTGTCCAACATGACGCTAAACTGCATTGTCCCTTTTTCACCCAACATGACGTTAAACTGTGAAAATAGTCCCCAATACGTCCGACATGACGTTAAATGGTGTACTCCTTTTTCCTTACTGAATGACATTAAAATACACAGTCGTCTTTTTTTCCAACATGACGTTAAACTATGTTGTCTTCATAATCCTAACTACATGACACTAAACTGTACAGAAAGTCCTTTGATATATCCTTAATGACATTAAACTGTACTTTGTACCTACTACATGACACTAAACTGTGCAGCACCAATAGTCCAAACTGCAAGACATTAAACTGCATAGTCCCTTTATATGTCTTACATGACATTAATCTGTGCATCGTTAAGGTTGTTTTTACGTCTTCTTTCTCACACCGAGTATGACTCACGTGAGCTTAGAGAAAACCTCAACCATAACACTCTCTCTGGGATACTAACCATGTGTAAGTCCCAACACCATCTTTTTTTAGGTCGTTGTCCCCATGAACAACTTGATCATTAATTCATTCTTTAATTGAACTACACAAACTTTGATCCTTTCCTTCCAGGCTGCGTATGTAGGAAACCTCCCAAGGTTCAAGCCCAAAACCAATCTCTTCACATCGGTTCACCTCCATCTCATACAATGTTGATTCTTGAAACTGCCCCTAGAATAAATATCTTTACATTGGTTCACTTTTGTCCTTGTTATATGATTTTCAACTATACAACACATTTTTCCAGTATGAAAATAAACTACAATATTCTTTAATACCCTCAACTAAGAGGGAACCATTATTTAAATTTATTTTTCAATCATGTTTCATTTCAAAGACTATGTGCATACATGGCGATGCCCGAACCTTTTTTTTTTCTTGGGTTAAACCATCATTGCACTGATGTCCCCATTCACCCTTCACATGTACAAACCAAATCTGTACAGAGGGTATTTCTATAACTACGTGGGCTTGATTCCCATCCTTATGGGATACGTAGGAACGTTTGATTGTCCCTCGAATCCAGCCCCAAGTCTTTGGGCCTAACCCCAAATTCCACTTTCAATTCCCTTGCTGAAAAGTCCTCATGAAAACACACACTGTGTACTTCTTACAATTGTCCAAGCTCTATGACCCTAAACTAAGATCTTTGATCCTTTTGTCCCATAAGACGTTAAACTATAATTTAAGAACTACATATGGCTTGATTCCCATCCTTATGGGAAACGTAGTGAAGTACAACTTTTCAATCCAGGACCTAGACAAAACATGATTATGGTTAACATTGATCTGTGTATCTTTGTATACATTGGAAAATACCCATCTTTATGTGTCATAATACTAATCTTAAATATTTTCAGATCTTCATAGCCTTTTTCTGGACTTTTAGTACCAAAAATGTCAAATTTATAAGAGTTCTTTTACCTGACTATGCGGCACGTGCCCTTAGGCGGCCTTGCATAAACAATCTACGTAACAGACTTGTCAGTCAAAAGATATTATTATTTGACTATGCATCCAATTCCCTTAGGTGGCCCTACATAATTCAACCCCCTAACGGGTATTTTAAATAATGGTAATTTTGTTCTTGGGAAGAAAGCCTCTTTTTTCCTTCTTGGTATAAAATGACAGTATGTAGGGATCCTCAAAAATATCCATCCTTAATATTTTTGTAACATATCCTTTTTTATGATCTGAAAGTTTTCAAGTCTATGGTTTATAATCTCCTTCCCTACGTTTGGGTCAGACCTTCGTAGGAGTGATATCCATCCAGTTCTTCGATAATCTTGTTTGGAAATATCTTATCCATAATCAAGTACCTATTTCCATACAGCAAACTCTATAATTTGGAAAATTTGAATCTTCATAAACATTCACTGGCTTTTAGCACTAGGAATGTAAAATTTTTAGAGTTATTTTGCATGAATATGCAGCATGTTCCCTTAGGCGGCGTTGCATAAACAGTCTACATAATAGATTTGTTAGCCAAAAGATACTATTTATTTGACTATGCAGCCAATGCCCTTAGGTAGCCCTGCATAATTCAACCCCCTAATGGGTTTGTTAAATAATGGTAACATCATTCTTGGGAACTACTTCTTCTAATGCCTTTTAGCTCTTTTTCATATCATTCCTGAGATCCAAATATTCATAAGTCATAGTTTACATATTTTCCATCATACTTGAGTGTGGTAATATGTTTTCAGATAAATTTTCAAGGAATTGAGTCAATTTTAATCCATTTCAGTCAAAGCTATTTCGACCTTAAACATTAGCCTTTTTATGTCCGACGTGCATGATTTTAAACTGCACAAAAAAGACAAAAGAACTCTGAATAAAATTCAGGTTCCAGCTCACTAAACATACATTTTTTATGATTTAGGTAATATTGAGAAATTAAAAGGTTCAAAGTTTGTAGGGTTACTTACATTAATCCTAGTAAAAATCAAACTATGCTTACTAGGCCCGTTGACTTAGGTAAAATTTAAAGCAGGTAGCAGGAAAATACATGCACAAATGATTGAAGATAAATGTATTCTCTATGATGCACAAAAATTAGAGGGACATCCACATATTGGAGCCTCTTCACTTTTTCATAAGATTACAAAAGACTGTCAACAGAAGTCTTCATTTGATGTACAGCATCCCGAGCTTCATCAGCAGCTACATGAAGCTCGTGCACTCGACCAGCTTCACTCTTCTCAGCTTTATGGAGTGCCATCTTGGCATCTGCATTGGCTTTCATACCATTAGTTTGAACTCCCTCCAATGAATTATTGAGCTGATCAAGTTCCCCAGTAACAGCATATAACTGTTGCTGGAGTTGCACCTACTAGATGACTTTTTCATTGATTTTATGCTTCAGCTCCTTCATCATGGTAGCATAATCTGCATTTTCTTGGGATACTGCAGCCTCAAATTTGCCGATGTTAATTGACAGTTTCACCCTGGTCAGATCTTCGCGACACTTTTGCTCCTGCTCCCTCCCGAAGATGACCTGTTTCACCGCATCATGGATCTATTCATATCCAAAACCTCCAAGTCCTAGAATGAAAATCTGGGATGACAATCGAGGGATCTTCAATGATATCTCTTCTAAAGGAACCTCAGATATGATTTTCCATATGTTGTTCCATTCCTTGCGTCATGAAAAGCTGAATGCTTTAAGCACCTCTGGGTCTGATTCAACATCATCATCACAGGGGGGCATGTAATTTGGGATTAAAGCACTTAAAGAAGTTCCATGTTCTGCTTCTTCCCCCATAACCTGTGCATCTTCACTTTCAATTCCCGTTAGGGCAGAGGCTGAATCCTTACCTCTGGATCTAGCCACTACAGTTGATGGACCTGCATAATTAATTAAAAGCATTGGTTATATTCAAAGGATAACAAAAGAATCGATTTTCTTGAAAATTAAGTACAAATCACAAATATTATTATCCCTTACCCAACAGTAGATCAGCTACCTGAGAAGACTTCTCCCCATCTTTCCCAGTCTCAATAGGATCTTCAAGATGGGTCTCATAAGGGTTTACTGGGTTTAGCTCTAATTGAGCTAATGCTTCTGCAATGGTAGGGTTGACATAAATGTCCACACCCTCTTTAGGAATTAGCAGTCTAGAAGCTTCTATGGATGGAACTGCATATTATTTTCAGTCATGATTAGAAGTGTAAATTATAAGAAAATTTACTGGGCGAAGGATAACACTCATGCCCAAGGTCTTCTAAGTCACATGATAACTTAGGATGATCATAAAATTCCTCTAAAGACATTCCACGATTCATCATTTCATCCAATGATATTTCAGAATCCTGGTTAGTCTCACCAGTTGGAGTGTTTGATATGTCTTCTTGACGACTTACGTCCTGCAGCCCCTGACCCTGGACAACATCTTCGGATAAAATCATGGCATCAGCTGCAACAGCATACAGAAGCTCTAATGTAGGAGTTGAACCTAAAGTATCACAGAATGGAAGTCAGTCAGTGTTTCGTTCAACATTTTTATGAATCATTGTTGACTTACCAGAAATAGGTTCTTCTCTTCTTGCAATAGCAGCAAGAGGAATACTGGGAACAGATGATAACTCTTCTCCAGGAGCATCCAAGTCATCTTGAATCTGTGATTGTTCCACAACACCCTCCGTAGTCCTCAAAGGAAGATCAGTCCTTTACCTTAGAAGGGGAAATTGAATAATCCCCTGCAATCCCAAGGAAAATGAGAAATCTTTTGATGGTTTAGGACTCATGATTATCTGAATAACTTACCACTTCTAATGAAGCATTTAGGTATGATCTTCTTCTTCTGATGTTTTTGCTTCCTTGGCTTTTGGGGAGTATCAGCAGTCTCCATTATAGGTACCTAGATGGGAGAGGGGAAAGCCATGTACAACACTCATCCATGGCCTACTGGCCAGGAGATATCTCTCCTGGTTCGCAAGGAGATTCAGCAATAGCTCCAATGGTAGTACCACCAGGGCTATACTGTGGAGAAGGAATCTCAGTAGTTTTGGCAAGCTATAAGACGAAGAAAATAATTTCCTTGAATAACAAAGATTTGACTGAAATCAACTTGAACAGAAAATAAGGAAAGAAAACTTACATCTTCAGGAGCCACATACTCATGCCACTCCTCATCAGTGGCACCGTGATCCATAATTTCCTTCACAGCCTGAAGATTCCCTTTTGTAGGAAGGCGTAACCCTTCACATAACTCCATCCAGATAGTTTCAGTATCGTAGTATACATCCTTCCATGTCTTGGTGGCCACTGGTCGTAGATATGCAGGTGTACTAGAAGGTTGTGAAGAGGTTCCTACAACCTTGTAATTTAATTTCTTTCTAGCTCCTGCAACATTAAAAATATAATGAAAACTTTTTGCTCTATAAAGTTACTTGCAATTTAAATTGACTCAATAAAGTAACACACCAGGAGTTGATGGAGTGGCTCTCTTGATTCTGACAGGGGGATTATATAGGAACGAGGCCATTTTGACACATGTTGTATCTCCTAAGAATCTGATGAATCAACCTCGGTTGAAGAACTCGGTGAACCAGCTTCAGGAGTGGAAGAATCACCTACCACCTGAATTGTTTCTTTCACAATGGTTATCTTCTTATTCCCAACCCGGTCAAAAGGTTTATTCAATATGGCCTCAGGATATGACGCAATCCAGTTTTCAGCATACCATACGGTCAAATTGCTTACCGCTTCAGTATTTGGTAAGTCAAAGACTGGCCCCATCTTCTCCATATCCATTAGAAACCATAGTTTCTGAGGAACCATTGGATGCTGCTCTGATCAAACGTGCACGGGAGGAGATATAATAGTTTCTTTCAGAAACTTTAATTTGCGTGCAAACCAATATAGAGCATAGGCCTCAGATATAATTTCCCCATCAATTCTGGTGGCAAATACACCGTCTCTGCAGGCCAGCATATAGGACCTCTGTTCCAAGATGGCTGATCCATCGTCAACAAATCACCCTGTTGGTAGATTTCCATAGGGAAAGAAGTGGAATTCCTTATTCATACCTAGCCGTGGCCTAATTTCATAAGCATTGAGTTATAAAGGACAAATTCTAGAGAAGTCCTGAACAGATGGCCTGAAAGAACTTCCAGGAATCTGTATCCCGTTTTGAACAACATATGTCCGGAAGTGAGTGGCGATCCATCCCCATAAAACTTGTAATGGTCCCACTAATCTCAAAGGAGACATACCCATATAGACATGGAGTAAGCTCTTGTGAATCTTTTCCAAAACTAGGGAATCCATCCCACCATCTTCTACTCAGACATCTTGGCTGCGATAACGAACGTCCCTGGAATGACGTCTCCCTTCGAATCTATAACTGGAAAAAGATAGACACTGAGCCATAATGCTAAAAATCCTGCCAGATGGGTCTTCTTAGGGATTTTATGATTCACTTCATACCCCCATTTCTCAAACTCTCCTGCTTCCAGAGTGGGCTAGAATGTGCCAGGAATACCTCTCTTATCTGCTCTAGGGCGGCAAGTAGGACGAGTACAGGTGGGCCCCTATTCCCTCTTCTTCTTGAGAAACACATTCATCCATTCCTCTGGATGAATATAACTTCTACAATAAGTCTTCGAAGTATTTAGGATTTCGAGCTTATGATAAATCTTCAATAACTCTCGAACCAAATCTGGAGTCTTCTCTAGATCATTCATGGTTGCCTTTGGAGGGACGAATTCATCATACCTATCACCCATGATTGGAACCCCTGAGATATTTTAGACATCCCAAAAACTAATGCCTACTTCTCCATGGGTCAGATGGAAGGAATTAGTTTCCAGGCTCCGGTGGCTAAGCAATTCCGGTGCAAAATTATCATTCCTATAAACATATGTCTGCCCAGCACAGACGGCTTCATAAATTGTAGCTCCCTTCAGATCCTCAATAAACGTTTCACCAGTTTGTCACGCCCAATAAGGCCACATCCAAGTTGGCTTCACCCATCCTCCAAAACGGAATTCCTATTTCTCCTTCCAGCCTTTGTATTGATCCATCTGAGAGTTTCAAAATACTGAAGGATAACAATGTGGTTGTAGCTCAGGCTTGTGATGTTTTAGATCTGGAGGACACGAGTTATGATGCATTATATAAGATTTCTTTACTGTTCCAGCATTTGAAAATTTTCCTGCGATTCAGACATTCACTGAAGAAAAATTGGTATATGAATGAAACCAGGAAGGCGGGATATAGTTATTTGCCTCCGGAATATTGACATCTTGCAAGTGACCATGGCCATACAGAGGAAGATAAATTCTGTGTGGTAAATCGTGATGATATTTCTTCCGAATCTTAGCTATGTCCGGAAGAGTGCTTTCGCGGATGGAATAGTAATCATGGCCAACGATGTCCATCATATCATCAATTATTTTACTCTCCAGTTCATCAGCCATCCTGATTCTCTTTGAAGCCATTTGATCTGCATAAAAGTTTAATAATTAACTCTTACAGTATGTTAATTTTTCATAAAGTTTTGAAGGATTTGACGAAATTGACTAAGTCATTAAGGTGCGCAAGTCCCATAGTTGGGGTGCAAGTATTCTTCAGTCATGCAAGTATTGGTCGCGCAGGTATCACCGCATATGTCAAAATACTTTAACAGCAGTGCAACACAAGAAAAAGAAGAGGGGATGAGAAAAAGCCGAGAGCAAGAAGTCCGTGAGAGCTGAGTGTGTTGCACGGAATGAAGCCACCTATTTGTAGACGCGGCCATGACCCTGCACGCCGTATCCTGCGAGATCAAAGGCCATATCCCTGCGCACCAGACCCTGTGCTCCTGAAGCTCATTTGTGCGCCATACCCTGCGCGCCCCAATTTCCTTTTCATTCCTGATTTCCTCAGAGTCAAATCCGCATTTCTTTTGGATCCAACACTGAGGGGGGACTATTGTTGATGATCCTTTCATCACAAAATATATAGATTGGAAAATGGGATTATCTTAACTCAATATGATTCAACCTTTGGATAAAATATCAAAAATTGAAAAAGGAAGGAATAAGAAGATTGTTGCACAAGGGTCGCGCAAGTGCTACGATGGTCGTGCAAGTACACTTGCACGCCGCAATGGACATGCAAGTACACTTGAGCGACCTATGTAATAACTGCCCGGGGTTTTCTCTAGCCTATAAATAGACCCTGTGGACCCAATTTTGGGAGGAATTTTTTCTGTAACTCTGATTTGAGCTCCCGGTTTCCTAGTCTATTCTCAAAGTTTCTGAAACACTTCTAAGGCAATTTATTACCTAGAACAGAAGATCTAAAGAGGTGGAGGAAGGCCTAAGTGTTGAACTCATCAACACTTGTGCACCTGAGTGTCCAGCCGTTAAGGGAAATGGCCACACCTGTGCGCCGCCTAACTCCTTCAATAGAACTTGCTCGCCACTGTTCTGGAAGAACCTCAAGATGATTCTTAAGACTTTAACCAAGCTTCAATCAAGTATTACCCTGCTGGTTAACCATAACCCATGTACCCATGTGTCATGCAGGTATACCTGTGCGACCAGGAATTGCGCGCCATCGTAGTACCTTCACGCCTGCTAGTACTTGCGTGCCCATACGTTTTTGGGTGCCCTTATTTCCCATTTGACCCCTCTTAAGCCATTCCAACTCTCCTCTTCAAGATTTAGTCTTCAAGACACTCTTTAAAGCCATTTATGGCATGATTTCTTTATTTTACTTCCTTATCTGAACGGAATTATATGGAATATCTCTTAAAACCTAGTTATTTACAAATCTTTATGTCACTATAGATTGAGATTTCATTCATTCAACCTCATTATTTAAGATGATAGAACTCCTTAAACTAGGCCTCCTTTTCAGTAGTAAGCCCTAATCCTAATTTCTCTTAACCTGGGCCTCATTTTGAGGAGTAAGACACAGTCTCAAATATGGGCATTCTCTTCAAGAGTAGGTCCCAATTCCCTTAATTTTTTAAGTCTCTTAACCTGGGCCTCCTTTTCAGGAGTACCGGTCTTAATTCCTCTTAACCAATCCTAATTTACCTTTGATATGGGATTACTTCTAAGGTGTAAAACCCAATCATATGTCCTCTCCTAATTTTGGCTTCCTTTTTAGGAATAATCCCCAAGTTAGAGTATTCAAAATCTCCATATACATTTATGGACCCTGTTCCTAGATTTCTTCTCTGAAGTAAATCCTAACCTTCATTTATCTGGGCAGTCATACATACATAAGTCCCACATTATTTCTTATGATTGCATATTTCATGTCACAATTGTCTGATTTTTACCAATGCCTCTTGTTTTTCACACAGAGTATGACTCATGTGATCTTAGAGTGTAAAAGTAATTATGACATACTTCATTGATCCATCAATCATAAACATCATTCTCCCTTACTTGAACTACATGGGTTCTGAATCCTTTTCAAAAACAAAGGATACGTAGGTAGCCCATCAGCGAGTACGATCCCAACTTCTAAATAATCCATGTCCTTCTGAATGACAGTAAACTTCAAGTGCCCCACTGAGTGGCTTTAAAACCAGTAAGGTCATCATAATGACCAAGAGACTTTTATGTATTAAAGGATACCATTGACTAAGAATCTCTAAAAAATACAGATGAATCTCTATCGATGAAGAACATCGAATAAATATAAAAGATTGTCTAAATTTCCTACATATTTAATCATTGGTTGTCAGATCTGAAAGAAATATCATTTTATACTTGGTAATGTAATAAGGATTCATGAACATAACTTAAATATATAAAGAGAGTCTCGGAGTAGACACTAATTCCCCTAAAAAATGTGTGATGAGTCTGACCTCCCATCCTCTCGACCAATGAAAATTCCTAATCCTCATCATTCCATATACTATTGAGCGCCTACCTTTGGAAAGTAGGTCCAAATGGATGTGGAATCATTGGATGTTTCCGGTTCTACGAACAAACCTGTTAGAAACCGATTGGAATGTTTGATCCTTCAATCAAGGAGGTCATCCCCAAATTTCAAGGGAAACATGGACCAATAGTGACATACCTAGAATTGTTAATTTATCTAGTTGGAACACTTAGATGGGTTTGGAACATCATATTTGTAACCTTTTTTTGATCTCAAAGAGGATCCTCATGGTAGAAAATGGTGCTTCTTGTCTCATCGAATATTTCTCAACGCATCTCATATATTTAGGCAAAACTAGTCAAAATTCAATGTTTTAATTGATAGTAGACCACCTCCAAAGATGTTAACAGGTTCTGAAACATTGTCACAACTTAGAAATGTTGAAACACAATTTGGGAAGGTGCTTAACTTGAATTAAAGGGGGAAATGAGTTCAAATATCATCATAAAGTGAAATCAAAAAGAAAAAAATAGAAGAAAAAAGTTTATTCTTCAAACATATGTTCTGGAAATTTAATTTGTTACTGAATAATCATGATGTTATGCCTATTGAGAAGAATTTTTGTGATGATTTTATCTTCACACATCTTAATGAACAAGTAAAGTTGAAGGATCATCTCAATGCTCAAAAATTATTATAATAAATGAAAATAAAGTGTGATCTATATCCAGAAGAGAATGTAAGGTTTGATTCCGTAATTTTTCTATTAAAAAATATGGATAAAGGTGAATTCCTTTGAAATTTAAAACATGTGAAGGTATCATATGGGCATTCAATTAACATATCATGGTGTGCTAACTTAAGGTATTGTAGGTTACATAGATTAAAAATCAATGATTCACATATTTTGTTACAGTAGTTACTTCTATTGGAATTACGTACATTGTTACCTAAAAAGGATAATGGTGTTATACTCTAATTATGCACATTTTTTTGAAAATTATGTGGGAAAAAATTACATCCATTTCTGCTTGAAAACTATAAAAAAAAATTATTGACACTTTTTTCAATGGATATTACCTTACCTCTATCATTTTTTTAGCCATGATGCTTTTAACTGTGAATTTGGTTCTGGAAGATAATTTACGAAGTCTTTTACATTATCAATGGATATATCAAATTGAGAGTAACTTTATTTATTTGTTTTTAATTTTAGTAAACAATTAATTTCACATCATTAAATAAATAATTATGTTTTTTTTATTTCACAGATATCATAGGCATTTGAAAGCTTATAGGAAAAATTAATCACAACCTGAATGCTCTATTTTTGATGAATATTTTGTAGAGTAGTGTCTTACCTTTTGTTCTAGATACTTGGATGACATTGAGACAAGATTCAATTGATTTATATGTGTTAAGGGCACATCAAATCAATCTGAAATACATGGGAAATAAAAACTAATTCATGTTATTGGCTGATCAGTTGGGAAGAGATCAAATGTTAAATTAAAAGAAATAAGATTATTAAAGGAACATATATATGTGTTTCCGAATTGTGAAATTTCCGATCCAATTATTGAATAGTTCAGTATACAAACAAAGAGACGAATGAGATGATGAAAACGAAAAGAGAAAGATATAACCAAATCTGTTAATATAGAGCTTTTAGAATAATTTGCACGATGTTTAAGTTCATAAATATTTCAATAAATATGAATATTTGGTTGACAAATTTTTTTTTAAATCTATTAATGTATATTTCTTTTTTTAGATCATGTGTTTTGATACTCGAGAAAAGTTATTATAAGATTTAAAGTTTCATGCTTTAGTTCCTCTAAAACAAGCTAGAAAGTTCGATGCTTACAACATAAATGGATTTAGATTTTGTATAGTCGATCTGTAATAGTGTTTGAAAACATAGAATAGTGTCATATTTACGTTTTATGAATTATAGTACTATGGAAGGTTAACTGATATTATCAAATTAAACTACCATATGCATTTTTTAGTTGTTTTATTGAAGTGTAATTGGGTGGATATTATCAGGGGTGTTAAAAGTGATTCTTTTTAATTTATTTTTTTGAACTTATATCACTTGATTAATATTGTGAACTATAAACTACATGATCCATATATCTTATAATCACAAGTTAAAAAGGTATATGATGTGAAGTATTTTGTGGATGAATGGTGGAGTGTAGTTTATCACGTAAAACAAAGAGAGTTGTATAATATGGGTAATGAAGTAGAATATGTCACCTTTGACATTAAATCCCATCAATAGTAAGAAGATGACTTATTTTTCCATCATGATATTGAAAATATTAGTCTTTCTAGAGTGGATGATGTAGATGAAGTAACTATAGAGTAGGAAGCTGACATGATTGAAGAATAAGAGTATTGTATGTGCATTTATCCATTCATTTATCAACCACTTATATCATTTGTGCAGTCAACCATTATCATTGTTATGTATTTTTTTTGTCAATACTATTCATATGTTTTCATTTCAATTTATTTATTCATTAATTTTTTTGAAATATAGGTTTTGAACATAATTTTATTTGATTAAATCACAGGAATGTCGAGGAAGCATTATATGCACAATGCGGGGTTAAATAGTTTTTCTAGAAGCTGATCGACTTTTGTAATTTTTTCATTAGTTTAAATATTTATTAGAAAATTTTTTCAGTTAAATATATTAAATGTTTTATTTATCTTAGTTTAATGAATTAATAGAGTTGTGGCCACCAGAAAACCTAAACATAAATTGTGGCTGAATGATCACAATAAGATCTGATGGGGGTTCTGTTAATGAGTCTTTCAAAGAAGTTGGGGAATGAATTCTTTTTTCATTATAATAATTAGTTATAATTTTTTAATATGATAATATATATTACGTATAATATGAATGATATTTTTTTATAGGTAAAATTGAAGAAATGGGTAATTTCAATCTCACACAGTCCTACTCAGTCTCCTAGGATAACCCAGTAGGAAAATTCCTTGAGAAGGAGAATCGAGGATGAGTTTGTGGGATTGGTTTGAGACTATTACCATACGAGGTCTTTGGTTGGAAAATGGGGATTTCAAGTAATGAATGGTGGTCAGAAGTTAAATAAAACAAATTCAAAATCATTTATTTCACAAACTATTATTGATTTTATGTTTAAATATAAATATACAACATGGTTTAATTTTCAATATAATTGTCGTACAGGTGATAGTGGAATGAAGTAGATATGGAGATGGATAGGGTGATGAGAAGAGTTCATCATTGGGAAATGATTAGTTTAGAGGATATGTTAATGTATCAGTACGTCCATTGTGGGTATTTTTTTATCTTTTTCTTAAATTTTGGATATGATCGGCACTGTAGGATTGTATGTTGAATAATGATGTGGAAAGGAAGTATTGTGATGATGGGTTGACCTATGGAAATTTTTTGATAAGGAATATGTTTTCCTATATGATATGATGGTCCCTATGATGTTTTTATAATTCATTGGTTATTTCCTAACCTTATGTTTTGATTTTGAATTGTAGGAGTATTCAACTTCAAGTAACGGATAATAAATCAAGGAAACATAGATGAAATTACATCGGTTGATTTTCTTGAATTATTTAGAAAGTATTTTATTTTCCTTGTATATATTGATAATTATATAATGAATCCTAAAATGATCTAATAGGAGGTAGTGATGAATTCCCTGATTTATGAGTCACAATGTTTTTGTAATTGGAGGGTAAGACGATCACATAGATTTCAAGAATTGATCTATTCCTTGGGTCGGGTAGTTATAGATATCTCAAAATTAACGAGTTTACAATTATTTTCACAGTAAAATAGTAGGGAATCATTAATACAAATTTCCTAGCGTTTATAATGATTTCGGTTCATTGATGGGTTATTATAAATGCTTTAGTTTCTCTCTATAGAGTTGTCCATATTAGAGAGGTATCCCCCCGAGAATTAATATTTCTAGATGATTTCTTGATTTGAATAAGTGTTATTGAATTTGATCCATTCCTTGAGAGTGTTAGAGGTGTGTTTGTCATGTTTGAGAGGTATTTACCTATAGTGGTTAATATTTATAAATTCATTATTCTGTATTTTATTATAATGTAATAAAATTATTTTATAAGTATATGTAATGGATAATTATTTCTCAAACCTTTTATTTTTTGTATTTTGGGTGTTGGATGTTACATCCCAAGCTTCCATGGTACGATTTTCTTTGAATAATACAATAGCTTGCGTTGTATGCAACTTCGAGTTCTAACACACCACGACCCATAAAACTAGCTGTTATGAATAGTAATAACCACTTTTTGTAATTTTATAAATTTTAATTTTCAAAATGGACTTCATTTTTGGATTCATAATATCGAAATTAACTTAGGGTGATTTTTTTTGTGTTTTTTAAAAAACAATCAACTTTTGATGAATAGTGAACAAAATTGCGTTATTATTTAAAACTGAATTTTTATTTAAATAATAGTTATTTTATTTATGTTTATATTAGATATGTTTAATGTAATTCATTAGAGTCATTATATTATAATATTAGATAAATTAAATTTTATTAAACTTTTTACCGTCTTTTACCCACCTTCGAGGCCTATTTTCAAATTTGCATAAAATGTAATTTTACCGCATCTATGAATTGAATTTCATAAATCAGAGAGATATATTTCACATTAGTAAGTAAAATGTGGTTCAATATGATATAAATAAATATTTTGGTGAATAGTAAATTTTGACTTTTATTTATAACGGTTAAAATAAAATAGGGTAATTAAAGGTAAAAAATGAAATTATAATTACCCTAACATAGGTCCTAATTTTATAGAATAAGTTTATTTAGACCAAAATCAACATTAATAATGAAATATTATCCTTTTGGTCCACTTGGATTAGATTAGGAGATTTATTATTATTTTATTTAAAGAATATTTAAAAGTGTTAAATTCAATGTTTAATAACTAAACCATTTTTAATAAAGCTATATGCATAAGATAAATTCGAATATAAATATTTTTTATAAATACAAAAATATTTCCTAAATAATGGTTTTTTAATTATAATATTGAGACCTTAAATAATTAAATTTATTTATGACACAATGATGATTTAGTAATTACCTTATTAATGAATAATAAAAATAATTGATATTATAAATATAAAAATAAATGTAAATTGAGAAATTTAATGAATTACACTAATTTTCATGGATAATATGACATGTCATGGTTTATTAAATAAATTTTTTACGACGTGATATAGTTTTCGTGGCTTTCACAAAAACAAAATTCCAATTTGTGTCAAAATTGATAGAAATGAATTTTTTAAAGAAATACTATATGATTAATTGATATATTATTCCTTAAAATATAATGATGGGCAAAAGGAATTAGATAATGTTATATATATTAATAATTAACCACTTGGGTTTATCTTTCCTTTTTATAGTAAGTTTATTAACCATTTATTATAATAATACAATAATACATGGTAAAAGATAAACTATTTTACTAAGAGTTAAATCTAAATGATAAGGTTAATAAGGTGACCTAAACAATCTAAAACCTATTGATTGAGTTTTTTTCGACCAATAACCACATTATATTCTAAATAAATCATTTTGGTGCCATTATAAACCTAATATGATTGTATAATAAAATAGTATTTAAAACTTTTCCTAAAGTGACCCTCACCTCTCTTATAAATGGGTACTTCCCCTTCAATCAAACTCACACCTCCAAATCCATTCGGATCGGAAAAACCCTGATCCAATATCCTCCCAAATACCTTAACTTATACCTAGATTCCATACTTTGATCAGAAAACCAACCTAAATATCACTTTTGATCCACTCAAAAGGAAACACCCGAAGAAGAGGTAATAATTTCACCACCTCTTTAAAAGTTTTTTTCTTCTTGCACTTCCTCTTTCATTGTTATTACCATACCAAAATAATAACTCTAATAACTAATAAATACATTGATTTTATTATAAATATGGTACAACTATATTAATTATTATATCCATCCTATGATTGACAAGTCACCATACGTGCATATGTACGACTTACCGTCTCCATGTCGTGGTGTAGTTTGTTATTCAAAAAATTCATTATTTGGTGTGGTATAATAATGAGTATAACTGATGTAAATAATAAATATAACATGTTTATGATTCATTATTTATGATAAACCATCCAATTACATATGAATTCACCATTAATAGAATGATATTTTCGCTCGTACGTACGAATGGATTACCATCTCCACGAACGCAATGAAATTCATTTCCTAGCATAACCATTCAAGAATAATTTTCATTTTATGATTAAAAATAATATTTATGAACTTAATATCATTCTATATATGAATAAAATACATCCAATCCATAACAAACAAGTCTTATGTAACCATTCATATAATGGAAAATGAATCAGTTAACACCCGAAAGGATGATACTACTAAATTATTATTAACAATTAAATATTATAGGATTATATATGATATCATGTTTATGTATTCGGATCTCATATAATTTAATAACTATGATTTAACTATTATATAAGATTTTAACGTACCCTAACTCAAGGAAAAGTACATGTTAAGGGTTAATTCTACAATCTCTTCATTATTTAAGGTTGTTTATACATGTGTATCTACTAGGACCTCTTTGTCATAGACATCTATGTTTCTTAAAAATGTATTTGAAAACATTTTTACTATTTCCATGACTATGGGTTAAATTCATTTATACCATTTTTTGTCTTTTTATAAATTGATTTTAAAGGAACATTTCTATCGTTTTCCAAACAATGTCCTTTATGACATTTTCGACAATTTTATAGAAAGAATGTTTTTAACTTATATTGTGAGTACTGATATTTTCTGTTGTTATAACACCTTCAATGATTCCCTTAAAATATTATAAGAATATTTTCAAAATAAATATTTTATTTTATAATTATTTTACTCTTAAATTATTTAAAAATAGAAAGCGATATTTCTCTCAAATAGTTATGATTTTATCTATGTCAACATAATTTAATGGATTTTACACTTGTTTGAAGTTGATTTTTTATGATCAAATCATCCCTATTGTATTGAAGGTTTTGTGATATGTTTGACTATAGATGTTCTATTTTTATACTATTTATGATTTGTGTTCAAATTATTGACATTTCCTATGCTAGTTCTAATACAAAATTTTATGTTATGTTTCAAACTTTAAATATGAGGAATGCATTGGACTTAGTTAGTGATGAGTGGAGCCCACTATAGCTCCTCGTTACATTGTTAGGTATCATAAGACAAACTAGTGTTTTGGCACAAGGCCTTGAAAGAATCTTATTTTTATTCTTGGCACAAGACCTTAACTATGTTTTTTTGATGTCTGTCATTATGCATTCCATAATTATAAAATTGTCTATTGATATTACATGTGATTATTCAACTAGTAGAATATACTTGTGAATAATTAAATGGAATTATTTGATTTATCTTTTCCATGTTATAATGAAGATTATATTTAGAAGGTTTGGGTTTTAGTCTTATACATTACCTCAAAATTTTATGCCTATTTATGAATGTTTCTGCTATATTGTTATCCTTATTGAGCACCTGAGATCACCCCTTTCTATGTTTTATTTTTTTCAGGATGAGAAGAAGTATATTATGACTGAACTATATAGATTTTATAAGGGATATGAACATGTTTAAATAAGAAAAAATGATGTTGTTTTTCATTTCATAATTTTTTGTGAAACATATGTTTTTATCTTGTACTTCCAAGGCGACTAAACTGGTCGGTTTTTCCGGGTTATATCCCTTGGGATCATGCCAATGTTATGTAGTAATGCACCGACTCTAGGTAACTGGGGTTGGGGCCTTCTATTTGGTATCAGAGGAAGTTTAGTACAAACCATGGAAACTGGATTTAGAAAAACTCTGATTATAGAACATTACCCTATGATTGTTTTTAAGATTAGTATAGAAGAATGTCCTAGAATTTTAGTAATGTAGAGATTTTTTGTATTTTACAAGAAATACATCCCTATCTGGATACAGGAAGGTAGAGGTAGATCTGGTACATATGTACATAGGAATGAAAAATCTGACAATGAGTATCTGGCTTGACTCAGGGTGCCCTGCTACACGACATCATGCCTTGCTGCACTCTTGGTTACGACACTCCCATGGGATATGCTTAGGACAATTCAAATTTTCATTAAAAACCATTAATAAGGATTTATGATTATATACCTTATCAATGAATTTTTTTTTAATATTATGGATTATATCCATAAACCGTTCAATTTATGTTATGTTTTTTACATGTTTGGAATTATGTATTGCGATTCATAAACTAATATAGTGTATGCCAATGTTTAGAAATGGCACCTAGTGAATGGAATGGAAACTGTATCAATTCACAAAATCCATGTAGGTATTTCCTTTATAATCAAGATAAATATAGTGTATATGGTGATGGAACTGGTGCTGATCAGCGTATCACCATACTGGGACAACTCACTCAGGTTATGAATAATAACCACACCCATATTGAGAACCCTGATCCACAACGAGGAGGATCATTGTTAGACTACTTCATGAGGAAACAACCACCGACATTCAATGGGACTACAAATCCATTTGTAGCTGAGCATTGGATAAGTTACTTTGAAAAAATATTTCATTCTTTGGGGAGTAGCGAAAGGGAAAAAGTTTTCATGGCAGTTTATCACCTCACAGGAGATGAAAAAAAAGGTGGTCATCGATTTAAAACAAATAATAAGATGAAGAAGTATTGAATATGGAATTAAGGGTGTTTAAAAATATTTTATTATAGAAATATGTTCCTTGTGACCATCGAGCGGGTATGGAAATATAATTTATGAGTATATGGAAAAAGGGGGATGATAATGTCGTAAAGTATGAGGCTAACTTTACATGGTTAGGGAGGCATGCGGAAAATTATATACATAACCAAAGGAGTAACATTGATTGATTCATTGATGGGTTAAAACCATTTCATCATCGAGCATTAGTCTCATAGTTTTTCTCATTGTATGAATATATTGTCTCATGTGTTCTCAATATAGAAAAGAAAGTATATATGACTTATAACTTTAAAATAAAGAAAGAGAATAAGAGATCTGTTGAACACTTTGGAAATATAAATAAATAGAAGTAAGGAAAAGTTGAATTTCAATCATGTGGTAAATGTGGGAAGAAACACCCTGATATTTTCCTGAAGGCAATGGGAGTATGTTACAAGTGTTGGGAAAAAGGCCACCAAGATCGTGATTGTAAAGGAAATAAAGAGGTTGTCAATGTTTAATGCTACAATTTTAGAGAAATGGGGCATTATATAAATGAATGTTCTAAGCGCCAATGAAAAAGACCTCAAAAAATGACAAGGGGTAAAGGCCAAGCTTATGTGATCACTACTACTGAGGTTGAATATCTGAAAGACGTGGTGAATGATAATTTAATGGTTTCATCTTCTTTATCCTAGGAATTATATGATTCTAGATCCTCACATTGTTTCATATCTTCCTAGTTAATTAAGAAAATTAGATATTTTCAATTTGAATTAACAGGGGATTTTTTAGTGAAAACTTATAAGGGAAGTATCATTGAAACAGAGTAATGTGAATCAATCCCTATTAGGTCATATAAATGTTCTTTATCTTTTGATATCATCATCAAACCCATGATTGAATTTGATATAATCCTCGGTATGGATTGGATTTCGGACCACGATGTGATTTTTTTTGAAAAATAAGGAGGATACAATTTCCCATGATGATAAAGAGTACCTTATCTTTAGAGAAAAAATGTCACCACCTGATTCTTATATAGATCCACCCCCAGAAGATCTACTAAATTCAATTATTGGGGAGAAAGAAAATCAAATAACCATGGGTTAGGAAAAGAATGTTATAATAGAGGATGTGCTTATTGTACAAGAATATGTGAATGTGATTCCATAGGATTTACATGGACATCCTCTATAACGATAAATTGATTTTTCCATTTACTTAATTCCTAGTTCAAGGCCCATATCGAATAACCCTTATATAATAGCCTATGTAGATTTAGTGGAACTAAAGAAAAGACTAGAGGAATTTAGTATTAAAATATTTCTTTTCCCTAGTGTTTCTCCATAGGGATCCCGTATTAATTTTATTAAGAAGAAATATGGATCCATGTGGTAGTGCATTGACTACAAGGAGATCAATTCTATAACAATAAAGAACATGTATTCCCTACCTCGTATTGATGATTAATTCTATCAACATCATGGAGATAAATATTTTTCAAAGATAGACCTTCGATATGGATATTATCAGTTGTGTGTGAAGAAGGAAGACATTCCAAAGAAAACATTTCATACCATGTATTTTCATTATGAGTTTACATTAATGCCTTTTAAACTGACTAATGAATCCTATGTTTTGATGGATCTAATGAATAGTGTTTACATGGAATATATTTTTGACTTTATTGTGGTATTTATTGATGATTTATTAGTATAAAAACCCTTGAAGATCATGAAAATCACCTGAGAAATATTCTGAAAACCCTCAGAAGAAATGAATTATATGGAAAGCTTAGCACGTGGGAATTTTGGATTTAGAAAATTTCTTTTCATAGCCATATTTTTTCTACGGATATAATCTCTTTTGATCCTTATAAGACAATATCAATACAATAATGAGAAGCACCGATGAATATAACTGAGGTAAATTGTTTTATTGGTTTAGAGGGTTATTATTGGTGTTTCGTGTAGAATTTTTCTTGATTCGAAAACCCATTAACCATGCTCACATGTAAAGGTGTTAAAGTTTTTAGGACAAAAGAGTGTGAAGAATGTTTGGAAGAACTGAAGATAATACTAGTCAATGCTCTTATCATGACTCTACCATCATGGAATGATGGTTTTGTTATTTATAGTGATTCTTCCATAAAAGGACTTGGTTGTGTCTTCATGCAGAATAATAGAGTTATTGCCTATGCATCACGAAAGCTAAAAATTCATGATAAAAAATATCCCACCCATGATCTAGATTATGCAGATGTAATATTTGATTTGAATATATAGAGACAGTATATTTATTGTGAAAAATGTGAGATATATACCAATATTAAGAGTTTGAAGTATATTTTCTCACAAAAATAACTCTACATGAGGAAAAGACGATGGATTAAACTAGTCAATGATTATGATTTCACTATACACTACCACCCGGGGAAGGAAAAAAAGGTGGGAGATTATTTGAGAAGAAGTGATCATGGAGTTTTGAATAAAATAAGAGTTAAAAGGGATATTGTGTTCATTGATCTAGTAAATATGGATATGGTAATAATCATGGAAGGTGAAACATCAATAATTTTTCAAATGGATGCCAATCCGACTTTATTAGAAAGGATAAAAATTTCTCAGACTGATGATGACAAGTATCAAAAGAAAATTAAATCTATGAATTATGGGATATTGATTGAATTATTATATTGAGATGGAATTTTGAAATTTTTGAAGAGACATCGTGTTCCTGACATATCTTTTTTTAAAAGGCAATTGTTGGATTATTCTCATGGCTCCAATTTCGATATACACTCTCGGTGCACTAATATTTATAGAGATTTGAAGGAAAATTTTTGGTGGGACAACATGAAGAGGAAAATTGTTGATTATGTGTTAAAATGTATGGTTTGGAAATAGGTTAAGGCTGGAAGAGAACATCCTAGTGGGATCAGGAAACCTCTTCCCATACCTGAGTGGAAATGGGATGATATTACAATGGACTTTTTCATGGGGCTACCAAAGACTCATTGAAGGAATGATGCAATATGGGTCATTGTTGACCATCTTACCAAGTCCACACATTTTCCTTCTATAAGATATGATTTACCACTTGAACGTTTAGCAAGACTATATATTAATGAAGTTGTAAGACATCATGGGCTACCTCTATCGATTGTTTCTGATCATAATCCCCATTTTACATCAAGATTGGAAAAGTTATTTAGAAGGACTTAGATACTGAACTTCATTTGAGAACAACCTACCAACCTCAAACTGATGGACAATCGGAATAGAATATTCAAACCATAGAAGACATTTTATGATCTTTTTCACTTGAATTTCAAGGTATGTGGGATCAATATTTACCTCTGGTAGAATTTTTCTATAAAAATAGCTTACATTCAAGTATTCAAATGGAACCATATGAAACGTTATATGGAAAGTGATGTCGCACACCAACTTGTTGGTATGATGTTAGTGAAAGAAAACATTTAGGCCCAGAACATGTTAAGGAAACAATAGAAATGGTGAAGGTTATCCAAACCCACATAAAAGAAGCTCAATGTAGGAAAAAGAGATATGTTGATAACCGAAGGAAAGATTTGGAATTTCTTATAAGAGATCATGTTTTCTTGTAGGTATCTACATTGAAGGGTGTTATACAATTTGGTAAGAAGGGAAGTTTAAGTCCAAGGTACATTAGACCTTTCGAAATTCAATAATGAATTGGAGTTGTAGCTTATCATTTTTAAATGCCGCCAACTATGTCCAAAGTTCATGATGTGTTCCACGTATCACTGTCAAGAAAATACATGCCTAACCAAACGCATGTACTCACCTATGAAGAAATAGAACTGGAACCTAATATATCTTATTGTGAAGAGCCTTTCATGATTCTTGATACCAGAGAATAAGTGCTGAGACACCGGACGACTCATCTTGTGAATGATCAATGGAGAAACCATAAGATGGAAGAGGCAATGAGGGAAACTGAGGAGCTTATGATGAAGAACCACCCAAATCCTTTTATGTAGTAATATTATAGAAATTATTTGGAATGAAATTATTTTTAGGAGGGGGGAATTTAACCCCCCAAGCATCCACAGTACGCTTCTCTTTGAATAATACAATAGCTTTCGTTGTACGCAACTTCGAGTTCTAACACACCACGACCAATCAAACTAGCCATTATGAATAGTAATACCCACTTTTTGAAATTTTATAAATTTTTTTTTCAAAATGGAGTTCATTTTTTGATTAGTAATATCAAAATTATCTTAGGGTGAATTTTTTGTTGTTTCTATAAACATTCAATTTTTGATGAATAGTGAAAAACATTGTGTTATTATTTAAAACCAAATATTTATTTAAATAATTAATTATTTATTTAAATTTATATTAGGTAAATATAGATACAAAATACCTATATATGTTCAATTTAATTCATTGGAGTCATTTTATAATAATATTAGATATATAAAATTTTATTGAAATTTCTACCGTCTTTTCCCACCTTTTAAGCGCTTTTGAAAATTTGCATAAAACATAATTTTACCACTTCTGTGTATTTAAATTCGAAAATCTGAGAGAAATGGTTGACATCAATAAGTAAAATTTAGTTCAATAAGAATAAAATAATTTTTGGTAAATAGTAATTTTGACTTTTATTTGCCACGATTAAAAGTAAATATGGTAATTAAAGGTAAAAAATGATATTATAATTACCCTAACACATGTCCTAATTCTATTGGATAAGTTTTTTTCATCCAAAATCATTATTAGGAATATGATATGATCCTTTTGGTCCACTTGGATTATATTATGACTTTTATTATTAATTTATTTGAAGAAGAGTTAAAATTGTTAAATTCAATGTTTAATTTCTAAACCATTTTTAATATAGTGTTATGAATAAGATAAATTCAACTATAAATATTAATTATAATGATAAAAATATATCCTACATAATAGTGTTTTATTTATAATTTATAGAAATTAAATAATTAAATTTATTTTTGACACAATGATAATGCATTAATTACATTATTAATGAATGATTAAAATAATTGATATTATAAATATAAAAATAAATGTAAATTGAGAAATATTATGAATTTCACTAATTTTATAGCTTAATATTACTTGTTAGGTTCGATTAAATAAACTATCCTTGAAGTGATAATTTTTTTTGACCTTCACAAAGACAAAATAACAAATAGTATCCAAATTGACAGAAATGAATTTTTAAAACAAATACTATATTATTAATTAATATAATATTCCTAAAATTCTATGGTTCGGAAAAAGAAATTATATAAGGTTAGATATATCAATAATGAACCACTTTTTGTTCACTTGGATTTTTATAGTGAGTTTATTAACAATTTATTATAATAATACAAGAATACATAGAAATAGTTAAACTATTTAACTAAGAGCTAAATCTAAATGATAAGGTTAATAAGGTGAAATAAACATATCTAAAACCAATTGGTTGAGAGGTTTTCAACATGACACACCTTATCCTAGAAATAAATCATTTTGGATCCATTATAAACTGAATATGATTTTATAAAAAAATAATATTTCAAGTGTTTCCTAAAGTGACTCTCACCTCTATTATAAAAGGGTACTTACCCTTCACTCAAAATCACACCTCCAAAGCCATTTGGCTCGGCCAACCCCTGATGAAATATCCTCCCAACTATCCTCACTTCTACACAAGGGCCTTATTTTTTTCATAAATCCAACCTAATGATCCCTTTTAATCAACTCAAAAGGAAACACCCGAAGAAGAGGTAATAATTTCACCACCTCTTCCAAAGTTCTTTTCTTCTTCCATTCCTCTTTCTGTGTCATTACCATTTATCAATAAGAACTCCAGTACCGTATACATACTTTGTTGTTATTATAAATATGGTACAAACATATTAATTATTCTATCCATCCTATGAATGACAAGTCATCATACGTGTGTACGTTTGACATACCGTCTCTACATCGTGGTGAAGTTTGTTATTCAAACACGTCATTATTTGGATGGGTAAAATAGTGAGTATAACTGATGTAAATAATAAATATAACATGTTATGTATTATTTATATATTATATACTATCCAATTACATATGATTTCACCATCAATAGAATGATAGTGTCACTCATGCGTACGTACGGATTACTGTCTCCACGAACACGATAATATTCATTCCCCGTCATAACCATTAAAGAATAATTTTCATATTAAGATTAAAAATAATGTTTAAAAACATAATATAATTATGTATATAAATAAAATAAATCCTATCCATAAAAATCATGCCTTACATAACCAATAATTTTATGGAAAATGAATCAGTTAACACCTGAAACAATGATACTATTGAATTATTTTTAACTAATAAATAAAAGAGGATCATATATGATATCATATATTTGTATGTGGTTATTGAATGATTTAATAACAATGATTTAAATATTATACAAGAGTTTAATTTTCCCTATATCAAGTAAAAGTACAAGTTAAGTGTTAATTATATAATCTCGTCATTATCCGAGGTTGTTTATATGTGAGTATATACTAGGACCTCTTTATCATCCACATCCTTATTTCTTAAAAATGTATTTCAATTTTTTTTAATATTTTCTAGAATATGGTTTAAAGTAATTAATAACATTGTTTTACTTTTTATAAAATTTTTATAAATGAATCTTTCTATCATTTTCCAAACAAAGGTCATTTACGACCTTTTCTACAAAATTAAGGAAAGAACATTTTTTTACTTATACAGAGAGTGCGGATATTTTCCACTATTATAAAACCTTTGAAGATTACCCTTAAAACATATAAAAATATTTTCAATATAAATATTCTCTTTTATAATTATGTTACTTTTAAATGATTTTAAAATATAAAGAGATATTTATCTCAAATTGTTTTGATTTCATCTATGTCAACATCTTTTGATGAATTTTACACTTGTTTGAAGTTGATTTATTATAATATAATCTTCCTTATTGTATTCAAGGTTTTTTGATATGTATGGATATAGCTGTGTTATTTTTATACAATTCATCGTTTAAAGTTAAAGTATTGACATTTCATGTTCTTGTTTTAATACGAAAGTTTATGTTATGTTTAAACCTTTTCAAATTATGAATGCATTGGACTAAATAAGTGGTGGGTGGAGCCTGCTATAAATTCTCAATTAATCGGTAGGTCTCATGAGACAAACTGGTGTCTTGGCACAAATCCCTAACAAAATATAATTTTTAGTCTTGGCACGACGCCTTGACTATGTGGTTATAATGTTCAACATTATGAATTCCATCATTATGAAATTGGCTATTGATATTACATGTTATTATTCGACTAGAAGAATATCCATATGAATAAGTAAATGGAATTATTTGATTTATCATTTCCATATTATGGTAATGTTTAAGTTTAAAAAGATTGTGTTTTAGTATTATACATTTCCTAAAATGTTTATTCTTATTTATGAATGTTTCTGCTATATTGTTATCCTTACTGAGCACCTGAGCTAACCCATTTATGTGTTTTATTTTTCCCAAGATGTAAAGAATTATATTATGACTGAACCGCATGGATAGTCTAAGGGAGATTAATTTTTTAAAAAGAAACACAATGTTGTTGTTTTTCATTTCATAATGTAATGTAAAACTTATGTTTGTATCTAGTATTTATAAGGATAGTAAAATGATCAGTATTTTGGGATTTGATCTCTTATGATCATGACAATGTTATGTAATAATGCACTGACTTGTGGAAACTAGGGTCGGGGTGTTACATTGGGTGTCATGGGAGGAAGTTTGGTGGGAGAGTGGCGGAGAAGGTATTGTTTCTACCAGAAATTTTAATTGAGAAATTATTTATCGCTCTGACTAAGTGTGTTAATACATGGAAAATAATGATATGAAATATAATGAGATCTCTTTGTGTGAGGTTTTGGTCATTAGGTTTTGATGTTGTTATGTTCAGCTAGTGGTTAATTTATTATTGGCATTAAAAGTTCAGTTATGGAATGGAGGTTATGATAATATTGTTGTGTTCCCTTGTGTTTGGGAATATCCAGTTTGTTGCATCAGGACCATGGTCAATACATCATGATTCATAATTTGTGCTTTCTTGGTCTTGTGTGAAATTTCATGAACTCAGGGGGTTGTGTCGTGGTTTTTGTTTGGGGTAGATCATGAATAAGGTAAATAAACAGTATCTGCAAAAATGATTATTGGAATTAGATTATGGTGGCTTGGTGGTAGTAACTACACCATGACCTTCCTTGTTTATATTTAAATTATGATAGTTCATTGTGTTGTTATAGTTGTAGGTTATGAGGATTCATAACATGAAGCATGTTTTACATCATTCATGACATATGGGCAGTTTAAACTGTTGTAAGTTTTTTTTCAAAGATGTTTCAACTCCCACTGTATTATAATATTTTTTTAGGTAGGCAGTGAAATTCACCTCTAAATATGACAAAATTTGACATATAGGTAGTTTTTTTTGTTAAAATGTTCATACATTAATGGTGATTAAAACCACCTCTTTATTGTAGTAATTTTTAATGACAAAATTTCTGCTAGAACTAACAAAATGCCACAAAATACGCTTTATATGAAACTTTAGAGAAACTACATCTTAATGGAATAAATCACTGCATGTTGACTATTGACACCAATTTTAGCAGCGGTTTTCTGAAACCGTCGCAGGACCATTTAGTGGTGATTTAAACCACCGCTATTTAGACATTTTCTCATAGTGAATAAAATCACTTAAATATTAATTTTTAAAATATTCATTTTCATAGAATATGATATAATTAGATCATAATTTCATTTATAAGATGGGAAACTTTTATTTATAACTTTATTGGTGAGATTTCTATTCTATTGGATAGATCACTATTCAAAAGGATCACATTATTATTCCTAAAGGAATGATACTATTTCATTGGTATAGGTTACTTAACTTCAATAAATACCGTTTATTTCATTAATTCGTTATTTATGATGTTTTTATTATGTCCCATAAGTGATTTTATATGATTTATACTATATTAAATAAATATAGTAAGGGAAATTTCATTTACAGTGTTTTGGGTCATTACATGTAGTATCCAAATAGGGATGTAATTTCTTAGAAACCACTCACCTTATCCTTTATAAAAATTGCAGTAAATTTTCCTATATATTGAATCATCTCTAGGATTTTCCTGAGTCATATCTCTAAACATATCATTATATATATCTCTGAAAATCGTAATAATGTTTTCTCAAATGAGTTTCTAAAGATTATCTAAACCTCTCTCTGATAGAAACTCTAAAGACCCTAACTTCTCAATCATAAATATTACATCTTACAAAATGAATATTCAACACATAACATCATGATTTATTCCAGAATCATTTATGTCTAGTACTTTTGGAAATATTGACACATAAACAAGTATTCCATAATTGAGCGACATCATCTCCCACTAACTTCTTCATAACTAGAACCCTTATGAGACATATCATACATGATATCTTTGTCCATATCCTTGGGAAAGAAAACATATGAAAGGGTGAGCTCAGATGCCCAGTAAGGGTAAAAAAAGAGATATAAATATAAAATGAGCATATGGGTAGGAGAACATGAGAATAACATAAGAACAAAATACCATACATATCACAGATCATAAACATAAATCATGGAATAAATCTTGTATGTTCATAATACATTACTCATAATGGAATCAAGAAATATTACCCATGAGAGAATTACATTGGCATAAGATATAGATGTGTGGAATATACATAATCATATAAAATATTATATCAAGGATAACTAGTAAGATAATTGTATCATGTTAGGCTTGGGCTAACCACCTGTGTACCAGCTTCAAGTAATGGATAACCTCCCATGTGCACCCTTTTAGGCTTGGTATAACCTCTCATGTACCCTATTTTGGGCCTAGGATAACCTCCCATGTACCATTTGAGATCATATAACATTAATCATCACCCAAGGAATTATAGGTATATATATGTATCAACCATCTTGGTTATTACATAACAACCTTCCATGGTTATAATTTAACCATGGTCACATAATGAAAATCATACATGTGTGTGCCAAAAGATAATAAAACATCCATCATATCATAACCGATGAAAAGAAATGGATTTCATAGTAATTACATCATACAATAACCTATCAAAAATAAATGTGTTCCATATACATTTCATCATTTCATAATAGCATAATACATGGAAAAATAAGAAGTTTTATTAAGAATTTTAACATGGTATAACCCATGGAAAAAAGTGGGTTTCATAATCATTTTATCATGGTATAACCCATGGAATGAAACAAGTTTCATAATCATATTTTCATTATAAACATAAAACATTACCATAAATAATAATAATTCTATCCTTGGATCATATACCTAGTAAATCATAAGTAATATAAAATTATTTCATCATAAATGGAAAAAATACTTTGAAAAGTCACTAAGAACATTTCTTAAGTAAATAAAGTTTTATTCAAAAATAACTTTTTAAAACTGAAAAATCAAAAAACATTTTGGAAATAATTTTATTTGAAAAATAATAATTTAATCATTAAAGAAATATTTAATAACAATGATTTGGTCATGAAATAAAAAAATATAATTCATGTCATAAACATTAAAACAATTATTCTTTGTACATTTTTTGGTAAAATAGAAGTGATATTTTCTTACAAAAACCAGATGGTACCTTTCAAAAAAAATTAAAAATTAAAACATAGGAAAAAATATTTAGTAAACCACTTCTAAAATTTTAAAAAAAATTGAATCATTTTATGAAAACATGGTTTTGGAGGAAAAAGGGGTTATCGACGAAAGTGAGAAATAAAGGTCATTTTTAAAACATTATTTTGAAATATTGAGTATATAATGAGAGAAAAATAAATGTAAAAAATGAATTATATAGAAATAACCATAGAGTAAGAAGATATATTATTTTATTAAGATATATATTATATAATTTATTCCTTGGAATAATAATCATGAATAATCTGGATAAATGATGAGTTTATAACATAAAATCCCTACCACTTTGGTAACATTGAATCATAATCCTTATAAAAGAATAAATTAAAATGAAAATTATAATATAATGAGAATAATTAAATTCATGATATTACATGTCAATGGTTATTTCTATGCACCTTATAAAATAATAATGGTGTATAATATATCATATGTCTCAAAGGTGTAAAATTGATACAAAATCATATACCGCTTTGGTATATTTTGAGATATAAAAACCCTGAAAGAGAGATCAAAAACGAATATCTAAATACTTATAATTTTCCAATGAAAAATCACAAAACAAATTCATGGGTAGTATACACAACACATAAAACAAATATGTGATAAATAAGCCATGTGTCTCATAGAAGTAAAAAGTGAGATATAAATCCCATATCTTAAGTCTCGACTTATTTCATAAACATTTGATCATATTATATAATAAATATAATATTATCATATATATCTTAAATATATATACTTTTATATATCATAATATATCTGATTTACTTTTTACCTTTTATTGTTCTATTATTATCAATTCCTTGTTGAAATCTCGTTTCAGATAATGTCCACTTTTTTTCTATGTATGTTTTAATTTTTTATATTTCATCCTATTGTATTTTCCATGGATCAATAATCACTAGAATATTAAACATGATATACATATAATATATATTCATTATATATGTATTTATATTAATCAATAAAAGTTATATAGTGAAATTTAAATACATCATTCGTGGAGATAGTAGGTTGTACGTATGCATGAAAGTCGTTTCTACTTTCTCAACTGATTGAAATAAATAAACAAAAATAATATATTACCGTAAAATAAGAATTTTATTTCATATATATTTTTTATGTTTATAATTAATCTTGTATGTATTACCTTCCTTTTAAAGAATATTTGAAGAAAGATTCACACCGCTTCTTGAGGTGGTAGTCTGCCGTATACATGAACAACGTTTTCTTATTCACAGGGAATGGAAAGTGAGAATGAATATGTGATATAATTATTAAATAAACATAATATTATCATAAATAAAATATGTAAAATATAAATCTATAATTATATCCATTCGTGAGAGGTGGTGATGGAAAATAAATAACATCGGTTTACGAGGTGGCAGTCCGTTGTACACCGGAATAATGATTTCATGACCAATTTAATGGAATTGGAGATGAATTTCAGATATAAAATTAAAATAATAACATAAAATTATATTTAATAATTTTATTTTATCATATAATCATGGATTAATAATAGTTTAATGAGGTTTATGAAGAGACAAAAATAAAAATCTCGATTAGGGAGGTTACCTCTTCTCCGGACAACTTCTTTTATCTTTCACAAAAAAGAATCATAGCTTGGATTTATCGAAAAAACTAAATATTATAACATGAGATTATGGAATTATTTTTTTTGGTGTTCATCGATGATCCAATGGGTTTTAAAATGTGATGTGGATAGGGGAGGGGTGGCCTTTTATAAGTGAGGTGAGTCGCACAATTGTAATTTTTGAAATAACAAATTTTTACCCACAATTTTCACATTCCATAATAATAATGAATATAAAATCATAATTAATAGAAAATATATGTTCTAAATATTTACATTTGATGGGTTTTGGACAACTTTTTTTATCATTTTTAACCATGTCTTTTTAGTTTAACCCCCCAGTAATCTCATTTTTACCATAACCGTTGCAATTAATTTTTACTATTTTTACCATTCGTTATAGTAAAAAATTAAGTTGTACTTATTATATAATATAAATTATTATAATTAAAAATATGGAATCCATTTTTTTTAATTCCATTCATATAAATGGAAAATTTTAATTTAAAATAAATCTCGTAGACATGATGAAAACACAGTATTCAAAAGAGAAAATGTTCAAAAGATGATGATGTTTTTATATAAAAATTCAATATAAAATTTATTTTAATGAACAAAATTGGATTACTAGATATATAATTGAACGAATTTTTCATTATAAACCATATTTAAACAATTCTTAGGTTTTTAATTTCTTTAAAACAAATGACTATTCTTAATAAAAATGAGTATTCCTAAATATTCAACGAAAACTTTATCTTCCCAAAAAATTCTCAAAAGTTCACAATGAGATAATTTTGATATGATGATTTAAAAAATTAATTTAATTTTTAAAAATAAATTTTCTATAATTTAATAAAATTACTTTTAAAATAATTGTGCAAAACGTGACGAAACCTCTTTTTATAAAACAATACAATTTTTAATCTTAAAATTGGATTTATTATTATCTCTAATATATAAAACACATAAGATAAAATTTAAACATTTGACTAAATTTATAATATATAAATTTCAATAAAATAAGTTACCCAATGTAATTTTTATAATTTATTGAGGTAAAATGGGGTTATTTTTGTTAAAATGTTTTAAAAAAAGAGATTTCATTTATTTTCATATAGTTTTTATTTTAATTTATAAATAATTATTCACTAAAAAATTTATCATATAAGCATGTTTCAAAAAAATATTAATATATTTTAATTAATACTATTCATAATAGTCATTTTAATTGTTGGGAAGAAAATATCATATTAAATAATAATATTTTAATAGTATTTCATGTTTCCTTTAAACTATGTGTTTTGTCTAATTCAAGATTAAATCAGTATTTTCTGTAATTCATGTTATTCTCAGTGTTACTTGTCATGAAAAATATAAAAAAATTATTTGAAAAATAATATTTCAAAAATCTCAGGGTGATACAAATAGAATCTATAGTATTTTACCTTTACCAATCCCAAGACAATACTCTGTAGTAAAGCATAAGAAAACCTATCTATGCGAGAAGTTAAAGTTAATCAATATCATTCCCCAAACTATGTTCATCAAACCACCACAAGAAAACTTTACCATCACACGCATTGCCCTTAGGGTGTTTTCTGGTGTAATAAAGGGCTATGTATCAAGACCCTTACTGTATGAATAAGTATATATTCATTCCAATAAAATAATTATTATATTTATTTCTTATTTCATTACTTTATAAATGATTAGGAAATTATTTTGATAAAAAGTATATTTTGATATGATAAAACACAAATTGTATTTTCTGGTAATATGTAATTTAAATTAATACATTCCATTTTATGAATTCATGAAATTTTTTAATAAATTATATTTAAATAAAATACTATTATTTTCAAATATTATATATTAAATATAGATGATAATATAATTTTACAAAGTGAAAATGAAATTTTTTAAGGGTTATAAAAGTATTTTTATCAAGAAATAAATGTTTTTTAATAAATGGTGAATTGAGTTTAAAAGTGTAATTTCTCATATTTGTGTAATTATTATGAGAAAATAATTATTATTTTTTGAATTATAATTTAAAAATTATCCAATGGTGTATTTTTCATAAATTTATTAGATTGTCGAATATTAGGGTAAAAATTAAGTATTGTATAAATATACAATGTGTATTATGACATCATAATGACTAAATGTGATGTAATATGTGTCATAAATGGTATCCATGACCAAATATATGTTTCCCCATTAAAAAATAGTTTCTTTTATGTTATTTAATTAATTTTATAAGCTCTTTCAGAATCCTCCAAAACCTGCATTATATTTTAAGATTTTAAAATAAATTCTTTGTAAACAAGGCTCACTTCCACATCAGCAAGTGTATTATTTAAATTTGATTGGTTAATTTAATTTTAAAATAATTAAAAACCATCCTATTTGTTTGGATCCATGGTAGAAAACTATAGTAATCATTGAAGTTTTGATTAATTTATTTTATAGATTCCAAAACCTATGTTTGAGTAATAATAAAGAACTCCCCTCTCTTTTTATATATATACCCACACAAGCACTCAGAAACCATAGAACCTGAAATTAATATTCCTATTCATCTCTATATATCTCCAAATTTTACCCAATATATCATTAATCTCTTATTAATCATTTGGAAACACCCTCTTAATATAAGGGATCCCATCCTTATCCTCTTTATTCAAGAACCTTCTTTATGTAATGCCTTTTGTCTCTCAATACCTATTGATGGTCTATAATTTTCCTCAAACATATTAGTATCTGAATGATATATAAGTTGTGAGATACCCATTTTAATCTCATTAATCCCTCTCATGATTCATTAGGTACCTCTATTATGCTATTAGAATTATCTTGTGATATTTCGATGCCAAAGTTTTATTCAAGGAATTTTTTTCTTATGCATTTATATTTCCAATATTTTATTTTTTATTATGTTATTAAAAATCACTATTACTACCCTTATTATAATAATGTTATGATATACCCATTTCAATCTCATTAATCCCTCCAATGAATCATTATGTACTCTCATTATGCTCATGAAATTATCTTTCCATTTTTCATGCTAAACATGTGTGATGTGTATACCCATACCCATTTCCACTCAAAGTTATTCACCTAGTTAAACAAATAACTCATTTATTGAGTTCATCCATTTATTTAACCAATAATTCTTAATCATGGGATTTTATTTGATGAAATATGTTCTTTTGTTATATAATTTATGTGGCACACTTATTCCAGTACATGATATGATTATGATGCGTGTGCCCATATAGCACTCTAATACACTTGGTAATGATATATTCTCATGTGATTCTGTCTACGACTCATGGGACAATATCTTAAGAACATTATTTTATGATATCTTGGTGTTTAATATTTAATTATTATTATTATTTCTTGTTTTATAATTATTTCCAAATTCTCATGTTACTTTTATGTTATCATGTAATATCATTCCTCATTGTTCAAGATAATGAATCTCATCCGTTTAATATCTAAGTGAAATTCCTATTTAATAACATGAAATAAATTCATGATTTTATTATTTTTTTATTCATTTACTAGGATTTATAGCTCACCATATTATAATCTACGTCCCTATGTTATCCCATGTAATTTTAGAAGAGAGATGAAAATTTAAGATCATGTTAAGGAAGTTTTCAATAAAGTCATTGTATCATAGATTTCTGATGTTATGTTTTATAACTAATATCAAAAATACTCTATGACTCTCAATCATATGGTTTTTACTAAGTGATAATTTATGTGATAAATCATGAATTAATGTCTAATAAATAAATGGGTTTTCATAGTTATAATTAAAGGAAAGTCTAGTTATTTTTGGGAGTAGTATTTGATAACTCTAGTAAAAGATATAAGGATAAGACTAAACATAGAAAAACATCTATATATTATAGTAAATTATATATTAAGTGTTTTACATGAAAATGAATCTATGATTACATACTACAAGTGGATGTAGATCTGGAACATATTTACCTATGCGTAACAACCCTAGAAATATCGTATTTAGCAAGAATTGATTGGGAAATGGTGTAAAAAAATGGGGCTTATTGCACACCTAGTTTGAGATGCATGTGGGATATACATTGGTAAATTCAAAATCTCATTACATAACATTATTAAGGTAAAAAGTTATGAATATAATATTTTATGTTTGGAAATAGATCATGGATAATTTATATTAAATCCTAGAAATTCATATGTTATGGAAAAATGTCATTTATGATTTATCCCTTATTGTTAATAGTTTACCTTATATGAGGATAGTAATATAAAAATTATCATCTCTAATTTTTTATTTTTTTCAAATCACTGGCTTAGAATAGGAGAAACCAGCTAAACAACCAATGTGATGGGTAGTGTGATGACTTCCCAAATGAGATGCTTCACCTAATGGGAGAAGGAATTATAGACTTCAGGATGATAAATTCTCAATTGAATATAGTTTTTAATGGAAAACTCAATCATAAATAATACTTGAATCCCCTAAAGAACAAATAAAACTCAATTGATACCTTTATGTGACAAATGAATCTGAATTTTAGTGGATCATTTGATCCCTTAATTGCAGAAAAATAGATCAACTACATTGAAAAGATCTTCTCCATCCTTCAATACTCTGATAAAAAGAAACAATTAGGGGATATTTATCATATTGAAGAATAATTTTATCAATGGTTTATGATGTTCAAGAATATGAATCCGAAGGAAGCATTTTAATTGATGGAGAAGAATGAACATATCAAATATTTTTTGATAAATATCTTCCTTGAACAAACCAATTAAGAATAAAGAGGGACTTCCTTAGCCTTAGAAAAAATGAAAAACAAATATCTAGGTGGATGAGGAAAAATTCACAGGACTTTCTTGATATGCCTCTGAATTTAACATTAACCCCCAAATGTAATTTTTAACGCTTATTTACTGGATCAAAGATGAGTGTACGAAAATCCTTGGAAATTCAGGATTTGAAAATTTATGAGAAAATTGTCTAATGTTCTCTAAAATTCAAAATGAATATCATTGAATCTCAAGGATATCATGGAGATAAGAATAAATATGTGGAGTTTAATTATAGTAGTGCAATGGGGAAATATAATAGCGGAAATAAATTCCAACATCCCACATATCAAAAGTGTGGGAATAATCATCCTCGAAATTTCATAAGGGGTGATGAGATGCTTTATATATGGTATGGAAGGGAATCGATCTAGTGATTTATGATGAGAGAAACCCACTAATGTGCTAAAAAATAGGAATGATCTAGTAAAACCTCATCCTATTGTCCAATGTTTCAACTATAACAAACACGGACATTATGTGAACCACTACCCTAAGATAAGGCGTATCGAATACAATCAAATCCAACAACCTCTAAGGCAGTAAGGTTGGGAATATGCAATCACAACCACCAAGGTGGACCCTAAAAATAAGGTGGTGATAGGTACAGTAGTTATTAATTGGATAAGTTTAAATGTAATTTATGATTATAGTTCTATTTATTCATCTATATCTTTAAAACTATTCAAACCCCCCCCCCCCCCCCCACACAAATCCTTGAAGTAGATCTGTTGGAAAAAATGGAAAATGGTGAAATTATTTCATACCAGGTATATAACTCCTCCCCTATCCACTTGTGCAAGATAAAAATAGCAGTGAACCTTATTACACTTCCTTTAGATTAATTATACATTATTCCACTCATGGATTAACTTTTCTTATATAGATCCTATACAAATTTCTAATAGAGGTAAATCACACTTCTTATTGTGAATCTCCCCCTAAATTTATTCAATTTTAAGGAGGAGTATGAATCTTCTATGGTATAATCATCAAAATAATGGATATTTTTTCCCTATTATCAAGTGTATGTCTCCCAGATGATGGTGACTAACGAAAATATCATCCTTGAAGATATGTCATTATGAACAAATACACAGAGGAGTTTCTGGAAGAATTTTTGGGTCTTCCTCCTAGTAGGGAGGATGAATTTTAAATTGAACATATACTTGGAGCATAGAAAATATCTAATAATCCATATATAATGGCGATTTTTAAACTCTAATAACTGAAGAAAAAACTATATGATAATTTGGATAAAGGGTTTATATACCCAAGTGCTTCATCATGGGATGCACCGGCCATCTTAATCAAGATGAAGGACGGGTTAATATGCCTTTTCATCATTTCTCATGATCTCAACAAGATCATGGTAAAGAACAAGTATCCTCTTCCTAGGATTGATGAATTGTTCAATCATCTATGTGTATCCTAGTATTCTTCTATGACAGATCTTTGGTTGATATTTATTCATGTAATGGTGAAGACGGAGGATGTCACCAAAACTGATTTTTATACATGGTATATGAACTAAAAGATCATAGTAATTACATTTAGACTCACTAATTCTCCTACAATATTCATAGATTCCATTAATATATTATTTAGGGATTATCATTACAAATTTATGGTAGTCTTTATTTATGATATTTTTATTTACTCCAAAATCATGTAGGAATAAGAGGATCATTTGAGTACTATACTGATGACCCTAAAGAAAGAAAACATGTATTCTAAGTTTAATAAATGGGAGTATTGGTTAGAATAAGTAACATTCATGTATCATTTCATCAAAATAAAATGGATATAATTGGATATTTTAAAAATAGAGACAATTAAGGGTGGTTAAGACCTACCTCTGTGATGGAAATCCATAGTTTACTTAGATTAGTTGGGTTATGTCATTGATTTATTTGAAACTTCTCACAATTTCCATCCCCCTAAGCAAGATAACATATAAAAGAGTTGAATCTTTATATAATTATGAATGTGAGTAATTTTTTTAAAGAGGATGATAAGAGGATAATCATTTCACATGTTCTCAAACTACCAAATTGTGGGGATGGATTTGTGATCTATAATCATGAATATAAAAAGTCCTTGGGTTGTGTATAGATATAGAATGACAACAAAATAGCCTATTCTTCAAATTAGTTCAAATATTATGAAGAGTACTATCCAACTCATTATATAGAGTTGTATACAATTATCTTCATTTTGAAAATTTAGTGGCATTATCTCTATGATGAATAGTGTGAAATATATAAATATAATAAGACCCTCCCATATATATTCACCTAGAAAAAGATGAATATATGCCAACAAAGATGGTTAGAGAAGATTAAGGAGTATGAATTCTCAGTCCACTACTATACTAGGAAAGAAAATAAAATTGTAGAATCTATATGTTGAAACGATCCTGAAACCTTATCACTAACGAGAATTGAATAAGATATGATCTTATTAGAAATGAAGAGTAAATACATGGGAATCATAAAATAAGGATCATTATCAACCCTTTGAAAAATTATTTCTAAAGAATCCCTTCTGGAGAAGATAAATGATTCTCAAAGATATAATGTGGAAATTTAGAATAACGAGGAAGCTAAAAGAAAAGTGAAATACTCATAGTTCAAAATTAATGAAAAATGAGTTCTAATATTTGGTTAAAGACTATGTGTACCATCAAATGCTGAGATAAATAAGGATTTTTTGCATGATTCACAAGGATCAAACTTCTCCATATATCCAGCAATCATGAAGATGTATTGAGATCTCAGATAGCACTATTGGCTGGACAATATGAATAATGAGATCATGGAATCTACATTAGGGTGTCTTGTTTGTCAGAAACTAAAGGATGAAATACAAAATTTGAATGGGATGATGTAACCATCACCCTTACTTACATGGATATGGGAAATAATAAATATGACATTTGTCACAGGTTATATAAATACATCAAGTGGAAGTAATTTTATATGGGTTTTGGTGGATTGTCTTAAAAATAATTCTCAATTAATTACAATTTGAGAGGACTTATCACTTGATCAACATATAAGGATATACATCAGAGAAGTGGGGAGGGGTCATGGAAAACCATCATCAATTTTATATGATTGAGATCTATGATTCACCTACATGTTCTGAAAGAGTCTCCAACATGATCTAAATATTGATTTCAACTTTAGTATAGATTATCACCCTAAAACTAATGGAAATCATAGTAGACTATCCATACAATAGAATACATGTTGAGATCATGCTCTATGTATTTAAATGGAGGATGGGATGAATACCTTCCTCTGATAGAGATCTCATAAAACAATATCTTCCACTTAATTGTCCAAATGCCTCCATAAAACCTATGTATTGGAAGAGATGAATAAAACCTACATTATAGGATAATGTTAGTTAATTGAAACGGATGTATCCGGATATGGGTGAGGAAATGGTGGAAAAGGTCAAGAGCATTGAGTAGCACGTCAAGGCTACTCATAGTTGATAAAAGAGTTATGCTATCAATTTAAGATGAGACCTAATGTTTTAGGATGAACTGAATGTATTCATCTACATATATCCATGTTATAAATTCATGACATTTGGGATGAATGGTATGATAATTCCTTGGTACATTTTCCACATTGAGGTTCTCAACCACAATAGATTCATGGATTATCATTAAAAACCCCCACCAATATAGTACATAATGTGTTCCATATATCCCTCTTGATAAAGTATATATCATACCCCTCACATGTACTAAATCCTTAGGCGGCAGCATTGGAAAACGATCTTTCATATGAGGTATATCCAATGAAGATCACGGATCGAAGAGACAAAATTATATGAAATAAGAAATATCACCTAGTCAACGTGTTATGGAGGAACCAAATGTTTGATGAGGAAAATTTAGAACTGGAGGAAAAGATAGAACAAAAATACCCTCATCTGTTTTAGTAAATTAAATGAAAATTTCATAGGATAAATTTTTGAAGCGGGAATAATGTAATGACATGAACTTTTATAAATTAAATTCTCTTTTGTTACTGAATTAAATGTCCTATTATATAATGTGGTTATAGAAAACAGATGCATTTTTTTTGGATATTCCCTATTGAATTTAAAATACAGTTAACAATCATTACAATTAAAAATATCTTGGTTGAACAATGCACATACGATTAGTATATTATGGGTAATGAAAATCCCAATTGACATAAACGAAACAATTGATGGCCTCAATCCGTAAGATTATACCCTATGAAGCCCATTTATTAGATATTACAAGAGAGTTTGAATATCTGATCTTTTCACATGACCATGACAAAGTAGATATTCAATAACTAAAGCATGGGAAAGACTATTTATGTGATAAGTTAAATCTCATTGAAGTCATGGGCCAAACCATGTTCGATGAACCAGAAATCCTCATTATTGCACACCTTACCCTGAGGGCATTTGATGGTGTAATAAAGAGCTATGTATCAAAACCCAACCATTATGAATATTTATATATTATTTCCAATTAAATAATTATTATATTTATTCCTTATTTTTTTACTTTATAAATAATTCATAAATTGGTATGAGAAAAACTAGGTTTTGATATGATAAATCACAAATTGTATTTTTGGGTAATATGAAATTTCAGTTAAGACATTCCTTTTTATGAATTCATGAATTCATGAAATAAATAATATTTTAATAAAATATTATTATTAAATAGTATATTTTAAATATAAATTATAATATAATTTTATTAATTGAAAATATAATTTTTATAAGGGTCAAAAAACTATTATTGTCAAGAAACTTGTATTTTCTAATAAACATGGATTTGAATTTAAAAAGTGAAATTTAGAATATTTATATAATTATTTTGATAAAGAAAATACTTTTTTTAATCAATATATTGAAATTATCCAATGGTGAATTTTTTATAATTTTATGAGATAATCGAATTTTCTAGTAAAAAATAAATACAGTATAAATATATGGTGTCTGTGTATATGACATCATAATGACCCAAAAGTGATTTAATATGTATCATAAAATGTAGCCATGACCAACTCTATGTTTCCCATTTAAAATAATTTTTCTATTATATTATTTTATTTATTTTATAAACCTATCATCAATCCTCTAAAACCAATATTATATTTCATTATATTAAAATCAATTCTATGTAAAAATGACTCCCTTGCACATCACCTAGGGTATTATTTTAATGTCATCAGTTAATGACCATATAAGATAATGAAAAACACTCATATTTGAAATAAAAATACTCAAAATTAGGGTAAGTTTTTTCATTTTGATTACTTTATTATATAGAGTACAGAACATATGTTTTTGGAATAATAAAGAACTTCTCTCTCATTTCCTATATAAACTCAGTCAAGATATCATTTTATTAAATAAAAAACATTGGAGCATAAAATAACTGTAACCATTTTACTATATATCCCTTCCAAGGATCCCTAAACACTCAATAAGGTCCTTCCATGATTTTGGAAACACCCTCCCAAGGTAAGGGATCCTCTAATTCTTCTCGTTATTGAAGTACATTCTTTATGTATTTCTTTTTTTATTGAAATTAGGATTAAGGGGATATGATTATCCACATACCTCTGAATCAATTTATGATTTAAAGGTTATTAGATACCCCTTTCACTATCATTAGTCCCTCACATGATTCATTATGTGCCCCCGTTATTCTATTGAAATTATCCTGTGATTTTTTCATACCAAACTTTTATTCAATAATCCTTCTTGTCTTATGACCTGTAATTACAAATTTTTTATGTTGTATTATATTTATACATGTCCCACCTACTAATATTATTATGAAAAAGTGATGAGGTATTTTTTCACTATTATTAATCTATCCCATGAACCCATATATGTCCCCATTATGTTGCTGAAATTGTCCTGTGATTTTCAATGCCAAACATTTTTTAAGTGTATACCCATACCCATTTTCCACTCATGGTTATTCACATTGATTTAAATTTAAAAACATATTGGATACATATATTTATGTATCCCACACTCTTTAATATTGGGATTAAATGTGATGAAATATCTTCTTATGTTATATGATCTACATGTCACACTAATTCTTGTACATGATATACATATGATGGGTGCACCCATATAGCAATCCAATGCATTGGGTAATGTTTTAGTCTTATGAAAAGAAATGTATAGTGCATGGGAGGTTATCCTAATATCATTATGTTATGATTTCTTTCTGGTTAACATTAACTTAGGCTTATGTCATCATGTTTAATGTGGTTGCCACATTCCCAAGTAGCCTACATCTTATCATGTTTTATCATGCATCGTTGTTCAAGATTATGATTCTCACCCCATTATGTTCTATTGTAATTCATATTAACTAATATATAATACATTCATCATGTTATTATTTGTTTATTCCTTCACTGAACATTATTCCTAACCTTATTCTTTGGTATGTGCCTAGATTATTCTATTCTGTTTTTGAAGAGTGGTGAAAATTTAAGAGCATGTTAAGGATGTTTTCAATAAAATCGTTGTTTCCCAGTTTTATGATTTTATGTTATGTTATTAAACTCATAAAGACACTAGTGATCTCAATATTATGGGTTTTATTAATTGAAATTATATATAATAAATCAATAATTAATGTATAGTGATGATATGGGTTGTCATAAAACTTGTCCAAATGGGATATAACAGAAACACAAGAACACATTTTAATGGTGAACATGTGATGTTTCTTATAAGGTATACCAACTAAAGGTATTTTCATATAATGTTTCTCTAACATAAATCATATAATAGAAGTAGTAGATTCAAGGGATATGTCCTGTAGGACTTTTTCATCAATAAATGACAATATAAAACTATGGGCCTTGATATGGTATATAGGTCGGGCCATTTTATGTAAGTGATAAAATGTTTTTATTTGGTCCATGGAAGATATCAATTAATCGTTGATGAAAAAATCAAGGCCATAATTTTAATTCACAAAAAAATAAAATCATTATCATCATCAAACTTTTTGATTTCAAATTTTTTTTATGCCATGTTTAATAGAAGGCTCTGATACCACATTGTTCGAGGAACCATTAAATGTACACCCCCAATAAAAAGTCAATATCAATGTTTATACACTATAATTAAATTATGTATTTTAATTAGAAATGGATTTCATGGATACAATGATTTCAATTAAAAACAAAAAAGAACAGTGACAAATTTAGATGAATTTAGGATGAATAATTAAAAATAGAAACAAGAACTAGAATATTATTCTAATGGTTTGAACAGTACTACCAAAGAATGATTTTAACCATAATTATTAAAAACATTAAACTAAAACTAAGAATGAATGTATATATTAATTAAGAACACCATATTTAACATGCTTCAGGATCATCGGGGCCTACGTGTATAACAAGAATATCACCCCACACACATGAATTTTATTATTCTCAAAGAAAATGATACATGTAACAAACCAAAAGAAAAAAAACAATAATAAAATAGAAATGATAATAGACCACTATATACAGAAATAAAATAATTGGAATTCAAATACATACAATTCTAAAAGGGAAGCTCTTTAGCGGTCATGATCTCTCCATGATGGTGGAACACCTATAGATTTGATGGTTTTCATTCACTAAGCACTTCAACATCAAGAAAACGACCACACCAATTATTTGTAAATGTGTGTATTCAATATTCCACCCTGAACGACATCAAAAGAGTATCCAGGAGTGCTGATAGGCTGAAAATGATTTCAAGGGAAGCTGATATTGGTAGGAAGAGGTAAGGTTTTTTCAAACAAGAGTTTAAGACCAAGTCTAAGAAGCGATCTTGATAAAAAAAAATATCTTCGGGGAGGATGGGGTTTCATGGAATCATTAATGCCCCAGAAAATTGCACATTCCAGCACAACATCCCACCCAACTATAGGGTTCAATGGATCCCTGCTGAATAGAAATCAAATGGAATAACAAAATTTAAAAGACTATATTTCATAAATGTAATTAAAACATATTCTAAGTGTAATAAAACCTACTATGTAAATGTAAAAATATGAACCTTTGATGTGTAATGGTAAACACTTAAGGATAACACCCACGTAAGAGTAAATTTATAAGGTTACTTTTTGCATAAGGGTAAATGTGTAAGGTTAATTAGTTTTGCATAATGGTAATACCCCCTATGTAAGGGTAATCCTTGAACCATTTAAAGATAAGGAGGCCATCATGGGTAAAATCATCAAACCCAATCCCATTTAAAGGTAACACTTTATGATTCAGAATAAAATCTAAGAATTATAATAATAAAATCATATAAATTAATAATGGTGAATGATGAGAAATATTATCATATAAAATAATAAATATATATTTCAGGGCTATATAGTTTAGGTTTATTAACGTTTACTCTAAGGAACTTCTCCCATAAAATCTCCATCTATCATTGTTCCCACATTATTCAACATGTCCCATATTTTTTCATAATAGGTGGTCTGGATTCCAATCGGCCACCGTCCTTCCCTTATCCCATTGAAGACTTAATTTTCATTATTGGTGCATTTATTCCATGAAACAGACTCTAGGATCGGTAGCGTTGGCTAGTAATTCTGCATCACACATGTCAATTCATGAATTTTATAACTGTTGGGGTTTGGCTGAGTGGTAAGCACCCTGTAATCCTACATGAAAAATGGGGGTTCAAAACCCATTGGGTGTAGGGTACTATAGTGGAACTGTAGTGGTACTGTAGCAGCGGCGGCACTGTTTATTAGTAGGTACTGTAGCGGCGGCATGACACTATAGTAGCGGCGATATTGTGCAGGTACTGTAGCAGGCGGGTTACTATTCAAAGAATGTGAATTGGGCCATATATTTGGGCCTACAGGCTATGTATTGGGATATAAGCCCACTGGGCCTTCAGGATATGTAATGGGTTTCCCTCAACCCAGTTAAAAGAGGTCTTTGCTTTGATTTAATAATAAAAATGAGGCTTCATCCCCAACCTTTTAAAAAAAAGTCAGGATTCCGATTGAGCAAGAGAGGGTGTGAAAAGCGCGTGTAGTATAGTGCGAGGTGAACGTAGCCCTGAGAAGGGGTAAAAATAATTTTCAAAAGGGTAAAAACATAATTTTTATGAAATTTCAAATTTAAAACTCCAAATACTAATTCACATTAAATCGTTAAATAAATCATCATTTTTAGAAATTATATCAATTATTATTAACATAATATTCTATAAAAACATGATTTAAATGTAACACTCGTAGATTTTAGAATATAATTTTATTTAAATAATTCTATACAAGATATATTGTATTAAACTCAATATAAAACTAAAATAAATCATTATATATTTTATTACAATACATTATGATAATGCAATGTGAAATATCATTATGAAATTTAAAATAAGTGTAAAACCTCAATTGAAATAAAAATATGATAATTAATTTATTCCTTTATTATATTATTATTGATTATAAATAATGATTTTATACCATATGAAATTTAATGATTAGGAACAAATTATTAATGTGATGTAATTAAATTTATTCAATGTTAAAAATGAGTATTTTTCAAAGAACGGGTTTTAAGGTGTTGTTTGTTTTATATTAAAAAAATATATTGATAAATTTTAAAAGATTATAATGAATCTGAGTAATATTTCATTTTTTAAAAATATATATAAACATTCAATTAATCATAAATTCATAGTAAATAAGATTAAAAACACGTAGTAATTAAATGAGCTGTATTTCTATAAAATCAATTTTTCATTATATTTTTTATTTTTATTTAAATGATAAAATTTTGAATATTATATTTTTAAAATGATAAAAATAACTTTGTTTTTTTGGTTCATCATTTAAAAAATAGCTCAGAGTTAATAATGGTTTTCTCAGAAATAGTTCATTTTTTGGTAAATAGTGAAAAATGCATTGTTTACAAATACATTCACTTTTATGGAATTATTATGATATAAGAATTTATATAAAGTTTATAAAAAAAATTATTGTTCAAATATATATTTAAGAAGAAAAATAATGTATTTAATAATATTATGTTCAAATTAAAAAATATATTATTGAATTTTTTTAAAATAATTAATGTTTTATTCTAATAGAACAACTGATTTTAATCATTTTCATTAAATAAGTATTTGTGTGGTTACATTCGGTTTTTGATTGGTTTGTAAGTCATGTAACTCTCCTTTTTTTCTCTTTCGTAGAAGGTAATTCTCATGTGTGGCCTGTTCAAACCCTCCGCACAAGGAAGCTCCCCGCCCTGCAAAAGGGGTAACTCGCTGGAGGTGGAGCCTCAGTTAGGATGGAGTCATTGTCAACCGAGACAGTTAAGTGTCCTGGATGGTAATAGTCTATGCAGTGATGGTTCGTAGGAAATCCGTTAGTATATGGGGGTTGCCCCTCATTTTTCCCACCCAGCATGAAACCGGGTGACCTAGCAAGATGGGTGGATCTCGAGGGGGAGACGCTCTCCCCGAAAGCGGACTCCCAGGACTCAAACCCTAAACCTCCCAATGAACGACTAATTTTGGCCCCTCATATTCACCACTATTCCATTGTCAAAGCAGAAGTCACATAACTCTACTTTGTTTAATCATAAACCAATAAAAGTCATGGGGATCAATTATATACAGAATTTTAGTGTAGTTTTTTTTATTCTTTGGAAGAAATTTCTCTAAAAACGGATCCACATTTTGTTTTTAATAAATAAATATTAAAATTAATTTTTACTAATTTTTTAAATGAAATATTATGAAATGGATTCCATATTTTGGATCATAAGTCTCAAATTTTTTAATGATTTCAATTTTATTTTTTACCAAACAAAATATGTTACTATAGTAAAAATGATAGTCACCTTAGTAGAATGTTAAATGAGGTAAATGGATTGAAACTATAAGATATGGTCCCAAAATATTATATCTAATATTATTTTGACTGAAAATTAAATTTTTATTATCATAAACCCCATTTTAAGGGGTTTAGGGGAACCCATTATCTCGAATATTATTGGATGAGTTTATTTTTATTGAACTTATCTCATCTCATTTGAACATTAAGAAAAATTTTCATTCAATGATACCTTCATATTATTTTAAAACATTGAATATTTAAATGAAGGTCACTCACCTCACAAAAAATTGATCCCTCACCCCTCACTTCTACACACACATTGAGCTCCTTATCATTATCAAGATCTACCATAATACCTCGCCAACTCTCTTTCCCGCATACTATAGTTTATTTTATTCTCAAAATACCTACACCATTATATTTAAGGACAAATCTAATGGAATATACTCAATGCAGAGGTAATTGTGTAACAAAAATCTGTCAAAAAAATTCTACTTCCACCTTATTAAAATCTATTTTAACACTCATATTATATTAAAATCAATTTCATTACAATAAATAAAGTTTATAATATTAATGAGACAACAATATTATATCTTCATTCCATCCAATGGAAAATGAAAGAATCTTTCGTGAATACATATAGTTTATGATCATGACCATTTGAGGAAGTTTGTTATTGTTTAATTTTGAGTTAAATCCATTTAAATTGACTAGTGAAATATTTCTGGTGAGTATGAGGGGTCATGGGAGTGTTTTGGGGGGTTGGGACATGGTGGAGAAAGAAAAGATGTCATACTATACAAGGTGAATGGTTATGAAATTGTTATTACTAATCGTATGCCTTAACCATCCAACATGTCGGGGGATGGTGCATGATTGAAAAACCATAAAAGGGTGACTAAAAATTGTATGGCCTTGGAACAGGCCAGATGCATGACTTCTAAGTGGTTTCAAAAATTGTGTAGCAAACCCAAAAAAACCATGTTACCTAAGCCCACTCTTGAGGGTTTCGTACGATTGGTGCACAGTTTGGCCAATTGTGAAGCCAAACCCTATTCCTCATTAAAGTAGTAGAATTTTCCATTTCCCCACTAAGGATATAAGAGTTTTTACCTTATTTTCCTCAACATTCCTCCTCCAATATCTAGAGTGATGAACTAAGGTATCCCTCCTCCTTCAAGGGTGATTATCCCTCAATCATGGGTCACTTGAAGCATCATTGGTTGGGAATCAAAGCACCGGGATAGTTTGTTGAATGTGGGAACCCTTGACCAAACTTATGATGTACTTTGATTACCACTACATGTATACAGTTTCATATATATATATATATATATGTGTGTGTGTGTGTGTGTGTGTGTGTGTGTGTGTGTGTTTCTGTGTGTGTTCTTTTATCATTCTATAACAGTGTTGATACTTATGCGTCCGCTATATATATGATAATTTCCTTGTATTACATATCATATCAAAGGGATTTAGAAGTTCTTAAGATTTAATGAGAACCTAGAGATACTATGATAGTAATCTTAATGTAATGTCCTATGGTTCAGAAACATCATACTAATAGGACACAAATGATGTGTGAAATATGGTGATGGGGGGTCATAAGTATTGAGACCTCATCTCATTAAATTCTCAATTTGTGATACCTAGTAGACGAGATCGTGAGGACATAACTTCCAATAGGAACACCATATGTTTCAGGTGTCATTGATTGTTCCTATATACATAATTGTTTATTTTTATCCTAAAATGATATCATTATCAATGTGTTCCATTTGATCATGTACTTTGATGCAATGTGATAACCATGACAATGAAGTTGTGGTGAGGTATTTTGTTTCGGGTGTGTCTTTAGTGGTATGACATTGGTGGAATGATCAAGATAATATTTTCCACTTCTGATTTAAGAAAGTGATATCTCTACCCTAGTTGGCATGGATGGTAGTACCTTCATAAATCAATGAACATGTTAGTCGAAGATAAACCCATCTAGAGAGATCAATAATAATAAAGTAATAAAATATGATGACACAAATGTGCATCCTACTTTTTGAGACACTGAATGAAAATGATATTATATTACACATTGTGTATTCAAAGGATGGTTTTTATCTCTATAAATTTTACATATCTCTTTAGGGGTCTTGATGAGTTTCTATACTTCACTCTTGGTCCATTAATATTATTCACTTTTATCAAGATAAAGGGCCTAGATTGTCACACATAATAACACATTCGATAATCTTCCCTATTCAAGTGAATAAGTTTATAGGACACGATTAGCTCCACCCTGTGGTCCAAGAGGTATCTATGTTTTATAAATCATTGATAAATAAATAAATTCATTACTATTAAAGTAAATAATAATTAGGTTTAATTTATTTGTTAAAATTATTTTCAAGTGTTTAACTAAATATTATAATTATTATTATTCAAATTAATAATATTTTAATATTTCTGGTTCATTTAATATTATCGAGTGTTACAAGCCTTGTTAATGACTCATGATTATCATGAAATATATTTAATATACATTAATGTTATGTGATAAAATAAAATTAATACTTATGATGCAGTTAGATCATCATAATTTATTATTTATTACTTACATGGAGGATGTTAAAATTAGGGTCTCGGGGAACCCGAACCATGTACTTTGAACTTCCAATATATAAGTGGAGAGATTCCAATTCTAATAAGACTAGTAATCAGTCATGAATTGAGAGTTTCTCTCTCTTTTGGACTCATATAGATAAAATCACTCAATATGAGCATAAGATCCATGTTCACCTTTATAGATCTAAGAAATATGATCATGGTGATCATCATGATGTCTAAGAGATCCCCGGAGATCTATGCTAGCACCCAAAATCCAATAAATTTCATGCATGAAGATTCAAGAAGTGTGTGCGGATGATCATGAGGTATTTGGTATCCGATACTTCAACAAATGATCATTTGCTTCATATGAAAAAAGTCGTGCTTCTGATCAAAACGAGGTATACATTCCTTCTATTTATTTGTGCTTCCACTAACCAACACGATATCCTTAGAACATATCGGGGCTTAGATCTGCAGAGTTGATGAAATTTTATCTCTTTGGTGATTGAAAATTTAAATTCTTTGGCTCATTGGATTCTATTATGTTAAATTGTACCAATAACTGGTATCACAGTGATCACATGTTTTTTTCAAGAAAATGAAAATAATTTTCTTTATTGTTTAAATATAGTGTTCAAAATCTATCCCAAAAAATCCTACCACATGATGATCCGATCTCGTATAGCCATGCTACGATTATATGAAAATAAATATTATGGATCGACTTGATGTTTATCAAATATAATATTTTCCAATATTAAAATACAAAAATTATGTATTTTATATACGTATAAAATTTTTATGCATAAAACAATATTCTAGCGACATCATTTAATTCTCGTTACAAATTGGCTAGAATCCAACAAGAATCTGGTAGCTGGATTTCCTCGGACCGATGACTAAAAATTCCAAATGTTTTTTTTATTTCTAGCATCAAATCAATAATTATAAAAAATACAAAAATAATTTTTAAATTTAATGTGTGAGGTGTATGGTTCTGTGTCCTCTTGGTCCATTAATTTGTGGGTTTTGGTAGTTTCAAGTGTTCATAGGAGGCTCAGAAATAGTTTGGAGATGTTCAGTTGCTAATGATCGGAAGTAGGGTGATTACACCTCATCTAATCATGTTTCATGATGTGAATCTCTATTTTACGTAATGTCATGGAGTTTTCAAAACGTGAAACAATTGTAAACAGTGCGAATAAGAGTTTCACGGTGTGTAATATTTTGGGGTTTGAAAACTAAAATAAAATTGAATGGTGGAAAGTTTTTCGGTGTAAGTCAACCTCAAGGTACTACAAGGTGTGATAGGGTATTACCCGTCATGTAATACCCCACTATTGTAATGTTTTAAATTTTTTTCTAGCATCTTGGGTTATCAAAAAATATATCTAAAAAAATTTCTTCTCAACCCTAGGAGACCTAGAGTCTAGTATCCTATGTTTTGAAGGTTCCTTCACCAATTATTAAATCCTAGCTTCCCCCCTTTGATCCGTAGAGATCTATCATCAATCTAAGGTGTGTTCTTCCTCTATTCTTGTTGTTTCTACCAGTTTGGCCTATATTTTACTCTATTTATTCTTTCCATGTAATATTGGATGTTATTACTTGATTTTAATGTTTTCTTCTATGGTTTTAGTTGGTGTAGTGGTGCTGCTGCATCCTCGGGTGGATGCAGATCTTGCGGGAGGGGTAATTGGAGGACTGTTACATGATTTGTTACCATGAAAAGAATGTTGACACCTTCAAGGTAGGTATTTTCCTTCATTTATCTTTGATTTTGTATCATGTGGGAGGTATATACTATTTATTTCATTCGGATCATAGTTTTTTTACACTAATAAAAGATAAGAAGTAGGTAAATTAATTTAAATGGGTAGATGGATTTGATGTGCATTTATTTATGGAATTGATATTATTGTGATGTTGGGAATTACATGTGATAAATTCCCCACGAAAAATCATGATTGTTGGTGGTCTTTTCTTGTTCACTAAACATGTTTTATAATGATTGGTTCATTTTTAAAATTTGTAAATAGAATGTGGTAAATCATATAAACTTGTCTAATAAACGGATTCCCTATGATTTTCCAGTTTCTGTGAAAACCCCTAAATTAACAAGTGGAATTAAATAACGAATGCCTCATCAAATCCGTAATCCTGTTATTCTTTGTTATTTGGGTTGATTTATTGCGTGGGATAGTGTGGTTGTGTGTATGGGGTAGATGGAATGTGAAGTGGCTATGTTGTGATGTGTGGATATGCTCTAGTTTGTGGTGTGGTACATTTATGAAGAATAGGTGTGTGTTGTGGGTTGGTTTGGGAGGTGTGGTGGATGAAATTTTAGACGATACATCAACCTGACCAAGTAATTGAATCCCAAGTTGATAAATTGATTGATTTTAGAATGGATTAATAGTTTTTCATAGAGGGGTTGTGACTGGGTTGTGTGGTGCTGTGTCATGAACCAGCCCAGGTCTACCCCTGAACTGGTCACCTAGGTCTCCCCATGAAAGGTACCGAAAGGTATTCCCAATCCTCTCAGGGTGAATACAAGCACCAAGGGAATCAATAGAGTAAAATGGGAATGATTACCCCATAATTTAAACAATAAAATAAATAGTGGAATGAAATGGAAAGACAAATATAAATTTATATAAAATTGTACTGAAGGTAATTTGTACATCAAACTGATGGTTCAATTAAATCAGAAAACTCAACTGACCAAACCTGACAAACAAATAACTCCATGTAACCTCACAGGTCACTCTCTAACACCACGATCACACATCATCTAAGGTGACCAGACTCATGTTGAAACCATTACAAGGGCTAAAAAATAGAAGAAGACTATAGACATCAGTATTAAAACTCAGCAGGCAAGCCCAATATTCTATTCCCAATTCACTTACTTTAAAATAAAAGAATCATCAATTTCAATATTGAAATGTAATATATAAAATTTTATTTTCCAAACAAGGTTCATGATATAAACATTATAATCTAAAATTCTCGCATGATTTCATAAACATGAAATTCTAGTAACCAATTTCAAAAGATACAACTTCAAAATGAAAACATTTTTCAAGAGGCATGCTTTAAAGAATGTGCACATTTAAATAGAACACACAGACTGCTGAATTTAACAAAAAAACAGACCATATTCTAACTGTGAGTACAAAATATCCAATGAGAACTAGTCTAGAGAACACCCTTAGGCACTAGTTTATTGTGGGCCCCAGGTACCTCATAACCTGATTTAAAAGTAACCATAAAAAATATTCATTATCATGCATGAGTTACTAGTTGGAAAAAATACCCATAACCTAGTGCTCCCAATCATCATAATCAGAGTTTAGTTAGTGTTATATTCATCAAACTTTCTATGTGATATAGGGACGAAAGAACTCCAGGTCACTATCATACTAGTACACATCAGCCCACAAAGATACCCAGAATTCCCTCTGTGCTCAATCAAGTTCCACATGTTATCAAATACACTTTGTACATAAAAATCCATTTCCAAATCATACACAAACCAAAAAACCTTAAAACATGTTCCAAATATCTTTTTCATATCACTAAACCACTTAAAACATTCATAATATTGTTTCAAGAATTATAACGAGGCTTTGAACATAAAATCCATTAAAATATGATCTTTAGAAACCAAAGACCAACCAATACCATATCAAGATATATTTTTCATCCCCAATACTATTTATTAAAACAATTTCATGAATCATAAAATGACCCCACATAGAGCCAAAAGGAACACACATGAAAACCCTTTTCTTATGAAAAATCCCATATATGACTTTAATCATTTTATCCAACCAAAATATATCAAAGGGATAAATTTATCCTTTAATAATGTGGTGTAAATGAACCATTAGTAGAAGAAAAACATTTCCATAAACCCATTAAAACATTTTAGTTACACATTCAATGCTCATCCATTTTTATAGGGATTCCAAATGGGAAATATTTCGGAACTCGGGCCAAAATATGTTATAAACCTAAATCCATTTCCCTATAAAACAAAATCCACATTTTATAGCCATATAAGGACCCCAAAATCCTTGATTCACATTCTTCCAGTATTTTTCATATGCCAAAATAATCATTTTAAACAACCTTGAGCGCAAAAAAGAAAATCGGGCACTTTTCCAAAAACGTGGCAAGCAACATTTAATGAAACCAATTCTATTTTACACTAAAAAGGTCCCAAAACCAAATTTTCCTTAAAATATTTATTTAAATTGATATTCCAGGTTCTAAACATCAAAAACCAGATGTGGAAGATAACATAACATTTAAACAAATAGTTGTTGTTCACTTTTATAACGAACCCACACTATTTTTTACAAAACAAGGTATAGACACCACTTTTCACAAAAATATAATTATTTAAGGGTTATAAAACAATAATAAGAATGTGTAAAGTGTTAAAATACCTTGGAAAATATTAATATTAAATAAAAAGTACATGTGCAATGGGGAACCTACCTGAAATCCTTGGAGGAATGAAGACTTACACCATAAAACACTTGCCACGGGATCCTAAACCCTAGCTCTATGAAGACAAGCCATAAAAAACAAAACCCCCATTAAAATGATGGTAAAATAGAACCCTAGGTCTAACATGACTAGTTTATAAGATAAATCCAAGAAAAAATGAAATAAGAAGGAAGAGGGAAGATAAAGGAGAAATATTTGACGAAGAGATTAAGAAGAACCACTAACCTTTGGTGAAAAATCACCCAACAAGAGGCTCAAAACGAAGGAGAACAAGAGAGTAGGTGACTCTAGTCAATATACAACTGTTAGGGATCCATTTTAGAGGTGTAATCACTGAAAAATTTTAAACAATGAATAATATATAAAACAAGAAATATATTTTTTAAAATTAGAAATGGGATCACTGGCTATCCCAATACCTGAATAAATAACCCAAATACACCGCAATTATTAGATCCTAATGATTACATATAGATATGGTAGTTTTAATAGGTCGGGGTTGGTCAATTAGGAAGTGGAATGAGTAAAAAATGTTAAATCAAAGGATTTATAAAAGAAACATGTTTTATTTTTAAATATGGAAATGAGCTCACGGTTTGGCCCAAATATTAAAATAACCACACATTTCGCAAAAAACTCCAAAAAAATATGGGGAACTCATGGTAGGATGATTATAAATAAATGTAACTTCAAAATTCAATATTAATTTCACCCAAAACCCATGCAAATGATTGGGATTTCCAATGAAGTGGATCAAAACCAAGACATGAAAAACAGAGTGTTATATGATGTGTTGTTGCGTTCTTTGTTGTGTGATGTATGATGTGCTTGGTAGTTTTCTGAATAGAAGTGGAATAAATGAAAATATTATTGTACAATAAATTTTAGAAATTTCTTTGGTTGGTTTTGTTAATGGAATGAATAAAAGAGTTGTGAGTAATTAATGGTAATGGTTAATTAAGTTTGTTGGAAGTTAAAAGGAGGTTCTGGCTTGATGTGTGGTGTTGTGAATTTAGGGGAAGCAACAAGGTTGGCAGTGTTGTGAGATGTTTGTTTATTGAGAAACCATAGGTTGGGCTTGAGTTTTTGGTATCATAAATGTATATACTTGAATTGTTTCCCTTGTAATTTCTATATGTACCACACCCTAGTTGAGAATTACGTGTCGAACACCACCATTGTCATGGGGGAGGGGGTCTTTCTAAAACATCCTGGTGTGAGGATGGATGGATGGCCACCCACTCTTCCTTGTTCCCTTTTCTAGGTAGGGATATCACATGATTCTTTGGGCATGTTGTTGTTTGTGAGGCTTGGGTGTGTGTTTGTGAGTTGTGCTTTCTGAGGCGTCTTCGGTATGAGATGCAATGTTTTTTTTCATGTGTCTTCAGGATGAGATGAGTTATTATTTCCCATGTGACTTCAAGATGGGATGGGATGTGGCTCATGGCCCAGGTGTAGGGATGATTTGTGGGAGTGGGGGCTAGGTGTCCGTGGTCAGGATGTGATGTGGCTCGTGGCCCATGTGGTTGGATGGGTTTGTGGTTTTTGAGGCCCAAGTGTGTGAGGGGGGGGGGGGGTGAAGTGGTTATTTTAGATGAGGTGGGAGCATGAGGATGTTTTCCATTAGGAAAGAGTGGATAATCCAATGGTATGTTGTGTGGGGTACCCAAATCATCAATGTTCTCAACATATTACATTACTTGACTTGTGTTATTTGGTGAGCATGACTTGGTGAGGACTGGGATAGTTAGTATACCTATTTGGTGTTGCTTGGTAATAATGTTTTCTCACAGGGGCATTAGTATTCTATCGTGAACTTGTGAAGGGGAGACTTAGGTTTTTTCTACTAATTATATCTGTATACTCACACTACGTATATAAAACTATTTTCAGGTTACCGAGAAGATTACGTGCATTGTGATGGGTGTCACTAACTCGAGATTTGGGATAGTTGTTGAGTCACTTCATTAGCTTGCTATTGGTACATACTTTTGAGTCTTATTTAAATTTTAATAGTTATATTTTAAACATTCATGTGTGATTGATTTTGGGATTCATATATTTATATATAAATATATATATATTTATCTGTGTGTGTGTGTGGGTCTTGGAGTTTTTTTTTGGATGAATCATCTTATCTCCTGATCTTATTTTCCTAAAAAGGGAAATGCCTCCCAATTTAATGTGAGATTGTATACCCTTGGTGTTAGTTGCCACTCGGGGCCAACTGGTAGTTGGAATCGGGTTTCATTATCTCACTTTTTTCATGAATTATCTATGAGGGGTATCCTTGGGTGGAGGGGTTCATGAAGGAATGGTATCTAAGGTGATGGTTAAGAGATAGGATGGAGTTTGGGATTAGGAATAGTGAGGATTCCATGGGTTAGTAGGGAAACAGTGCTCGGCAGTCATGGTTAATGACATAGGCCATGAAATATCGTCTAGGGAATGGGATTTTAGGGTCCCCTGTGATCCGATGCAAGGAATCTAAGCCTACTGAAGGACCTAGTGCGGCTATACCCATTGTAGGGTAGAGACCCTAGGAATGGTACATGCATTGTAATGACTTGTGTTATTGTATGAATTGGTTATTTTGAAAAATTGGGAATGAATGAACATAAATGATTTAAAATGAGTTAAAATGAGTTTAGCTTAATATTATATATAATTCGATTCTATTAGGGAAAATGAATTCATTTTTTACCTTTCAGCTATGACCCTCGATTATTGCCCACATGTGGCTCAGGTGGTTGATGCTTAGAAGGCTAATCTGGTTGATCGATGAAGGGTTGATCTAGTGGAGGAGTACAACCAGTGGTAGATAAAGTTATGTGATTTCTTGTATTAGGTTCGAGAAAGTATGAGGGAAGTGTTTCAGACATAGAGACAGATATATGCCTCGCAAAGCATGAGATCACCTCAAGCTTGATCCAGTCCCGGATGGAGTACTGGGTTCCTTTCGCAGTTAGTCAGATGCAAGGAGATTCATGTTAGTGGTGGACTTTGTACCTAGGGTAGAAGAAGGAGGCTGAAATTCTCTGGTTGATTTCGAGAAAGTGTTCTGATCAGAATTACATTCATCAAACCTAAAGGCTGAGAAGGGGAAGGGGTTACTCTTCCTCCTGTAGGGGAGTATGTCAGTATGATAGCTAAGGATCATGTTTAAGGATCTCTTTTTTCACCAGATCACTTTCTGGATGAGGAGTCTCGTGTGAGACATCTAGAGGAGGAACTTCTTCCTTTAATCTAGTACACGGTTCTCCTTTTACATTGCAGAAATATCTTAATGTCCATAAAATGGTGAAGGTAATTGAGTGGATGAACTAATGGGGAGGTTTACCAAAATATGAGATCTAGTATGGTTCTTATAGAGTAACAATAACTACTGTAAAGTCTCAGGTTCGAGGACCTCTGAGGTATCAACCGATAGGGAGTCAACCCTAGTAACTTCCTATTTGATCAAGTGGTCTTCGTTATTTTTTGTGGGATTGGGTATGAAGTGTTTCTTCTATGGAGTCTGTAGATATCTTTATATTTGGTGTGAAATGGAAATTTGAGCTCAGTATAGTGGAGTTAGGAAGGTTCAACACCATCCAAAGTAGTAGTTTCCAGTTAGGCTGTTAAAGCTGTAGGGACAGCAGGTTCATGCTCCACCAAGGGGAGATTGAGTAAGTTGGTGTTGAACCTAGGATGTCCATTAGGTACCTCGACCCAGGAATGGTCATGGAGGTTTTCATTAGAAAAGTGGAATAGGATCTAGGTTTCATCATTTTAACACAATAGAGGCTGTAGTTTTTGTAGGAATAGATATAATTTGAGGTATGATCAGTTTTTTTAGTACCCTTGCTTGTGATTTATTTAATATGGGAGCTTCATGCTCATTTTTTGCACCTGCTCTAACAAATTCTCTAGGGATATAGATGGAGAGGATTTTTCATGCCCTTGGTGTTTATTTATCCATGTGGAGGTCAGACTAGCTTGTTTGATGTGTGTCGAGGATATATACAGATGATGGGACAACATAAGTCATGTGGTCAGCTTTTACTACTACATATGAAACCATACAATGCCATTCTCAAAATTGACTAGTTTTATTCTATGCATTTTTCTATCGAATTCTTCTATATAGGACTTTTATTTTAAAATTTGGATGGTTTATGTGTATGTTTTTAGTGAGCAGGTTTTTCAGGTAGGAATTTTGTGACTAGAGCATCTTCATTCATTGTGGGATGATCTTTCAATGTAATAAATATATGTTGGGATGGTTGAGGTTACCAATGTTTTTGGGGAGTCCCTAGAGGTTTTTTCTGATGAGTTTGTGATGATACCCCATTGATGTGATGTTGAGTTTGGGGTAGACCTACAGCCTGATGCTTCTCTTTTTTCGATGGGACCTTATTGAAAGAAACATTTTGAGTTGCAGGAGTTGAGGATTTAGATAGATGATATGATGAATAAGGTCTTTATCTGGCCCATTTTGTCATTATGTTGTGCACCAGTGTTTCTTTCAAAGAAGGAAGATGGTGGTTTGAGATTTTTCATAGACTAATGGAGGTTTAATCAGGTGATGGTCAATAACAGTTACTCTCTTCAAAGGATAGATGATCTTTTTGACCACCAGATATAGGAATGTTGGTTTTCTAAGATCGATCTATGGTATGGATACCACATGTTGAGGATGAAGGGGTGATATCTTCAAGACTTCTTTCAAGTGTTGGTATGGGCACATAGAGTTCATAGTAATGTCATTCGGTGTTATAAATGCACCATCCATGTTCATGGGTCCTATGAAATCCGTTTTCCATGAGTTCTCAGACTGGTTCATCATCATGTTCATCGATGACATTTTAATTTTCTTGTAGTCAAAGGAGGAACATGCCAAGTAACTCCTGACTATCTTGTGGGTTCTTTGAATCCACTAGCTCAATGTAAAGCTGTCCAAGTGTATTTTTTGGACAAGAGAGGGGTATTTCCTTGTACATGTGGTTTCATAATAGGGGATGGTAGTTGAACCACCGAATGTTGGAGCAGTTGTTTCTTGGGAAATACCCATGAATGTGGTGAAATTATGTAGTTTTTTGGTCTCACGAATTATAATTGGAAGTTTGTTCCTAATTTCTCTCGATTTGAAACTCCATTGATAGCTCTAACTTGTAAGGAATGATATTTTTGTGGATTGATCAATTATAGGAAACATTCAAATATCTAAAGGGGTAGTTTTTTAGTGCTCTTACTCATCAGTTTCTGGAAGAAGGGGTGATGGTTTGGTTGTCTCTTGATGCTTCCAGTTTGGGATTGGGATTAATCTTGATGCAACAATGAGCATTAATATATTTTGGGTCCCTACAGTTATTTCTCACGAGCATAACTATGCCACCAATGATCTGGATCTATTAACGGGCATGTTTTCATTGATGTTGTAGTGGCATTGCCCCATTGGGGAATTCTTTGTGGTCTTCACAAATCACAAGACATTGGGGTATATCTTTTCCAAATGAAATCAGATATTGCGATAGTGAAGGTGGATTAAATTTCATCAGGACTATGATTTTGAGATCTCCCACACCTTGAGAATGGGAAATGTTTTGGCCAATGATTTTAGTAGGAAATCAAAAAAAGAGGTTGTTCAAGAGTCTGTGGATTCTTGGAATGTGATGTGGGAGTTGGAAACCTTGCACTTAGATGGAAGAGTGTAAGGTGATATAGGTTGTTTGTTTTAGATGATAGTGTAGACTTATCTTATGCGGTATGTGGAGGAGTCTTAGTGGGGAGACTTAGATAAAAAGGTGATGTGTGATTGTGTTGGCCATGATGATTCTCCAAAATGATGGTCGGAGGATGGTCAGAACTAATTGTTGTTTCAGGGGAAGTTGTTTGTTTGGATAGCAATGTGTGAGGCATCCCTCCTTGAGTTTCATATCTCACCCATGGCGATACATCTAGGAATTTCTATGATGTAACATTGATTGAAGATGCAGTTTTGGTGGCCTGAGATTAAATGGTAAGTGGATGAGTTTTTAGCAGGGTGCTTAGTTTTCATGTGGGTGAAGCCTAAGCACCATGTTCCATGTGGTTTGTTTCAGCCATTGTATTTCCCTGAGTGGAAGTGGGAAAACATATCAGTGGATTTATTCATAAGGTCCCCTAGACCATAGGGAGGATATGATACTGTATGGGTAGTAGTGGATCTGTTGATAAAATCAACCCACTTCTTAATGATCAAGGAGTCGGCTGTAGTGGATGCCTTTTCTAAGAGGTATCTGTATGAGGTGGAGTGGTTTTATAGAGTTCCAAGGACCATTTCCTTAGATCTAGACACTCATTTTACCTTGTGAGTCTGGAGGGTATTGCAGTATGCTTTTATCACCCAGTTATGCCTTAGAATTTCCTTCCACCATCAGCCGGATGGTTCGATGGAATGGAATATCCCGATACTTGAAGATATGTTGTGATCATGAATATTGGACTTTAGTGGATCTTGGGAGTGACACATACCCTTGGTAGAGTTTTATTATAATAACAGGTATCACACTTCTATTGGCATGGATCCATTTAATTTTTTGATTGGAAGACCATGTCATTTAACCCTGTGTTAGACATAGGTTGGGGAGATAACTGTTCTAGGTACCGAGGTAGTGCAGAACACATCATAGAATGTTCATCTCATTCATGAGAGGATTAAAGCAGTGTGGGAATGGAAAAAGTGATATGCTAATCGCATAAAGAGACCCTTGTAATTCAAGGTTGTGGACCACATGTTTTTGAAGTATTCCCCTTGAAAATGGGAAACAAATGTTTGACAGAAGGTGTAAAATTTCCCACAGGTTTGTTGGACCCTTTGGGGTTTTGTGGAAAGTTGGTGAGGTGGAATACAAGTTATCATTGTCATCATCGTTAAAGAGGATCTATGATATCTTCCACATCTCTCAAATTTTTCAGTATCTTCAATATTACTCCCATGTACTTGACTGGGGGGAGTTGGATATCGAGGATGGAACGATGTACGTGGAGTAGACGATTGGGATCCAAGATCATTAAGAGAAGGTTTTTCATGGATGGACTATTCCTTTTATTCACATGTAGAAGAGGCATGGTGTCTTTTAGGAGAGTACTTGGGTGTGGGAAATTCATATACATGCCCAGTACCCATAGTTGTTTTGATTTTTGGCTTGTTATGTTTTTTTTAAAATGTAATGTTTGAACCTTTTTTTTAGGTGATTTGATTTTTCTTAGTAGTGTTATATGCGGTTCACTGTGTAATATTGTCCTGAAAATGTGATAAAACGGGAACACCTGATTTCTAATCAAGATGCATTAATTGTGACGTGATTAAACCCATGTGGGTGAGTCAGTGCCACCCAGATCAGATAGTATCTTGACATGGAGGATGAAATTCCTTAATTCACATATTGGAATAGTGTAGTTGTTATTCTTGTGTGGTGTGCCTTGTTATCGTTGGGTAGAATCTAGCAAAGGATGTTTTCTTGGATGTGGGGGGTTTCTACTCCAGCTTTCGAGCAACACAGGGTGGTTAATCATTGACTGTTAATGTTTTTGGTTGTTATTGGTGTTTCAAGTATAGAAATTTCATTGAGAGGTATCTCACGGGGTGGTTTTATGAGAGGTATCTAATGTAATGGTATGTGTCCTCTCAGTCTGTTACTTTTATGGTTTTGGTAGTTTGACATGTTTGGAGGAGTCTTGGGAGGATTTTGGTGAGGATATGTTTCTAAAGGCTGGAAGTAGGGTGATTTTGCATCAAGTACGATGTGAATATCTTTTTTACAACTTGTCTTGGATTTTTCATGATGTGCCGATATTATACATGGCATGAAGAAGACTTTCACAACATTTACTATTTCTGGGTTTGAATGAAAAAGTAAAATAGAAAGGTGACAGGTTTTTTGATAGAATTCAACCTCGAGTGATTAGACATCCTGAAAGGGTATTACATGTTGTGTAATACCCCACTACTGTAACATTTTAAACAAATTTTCAACCTCCAAAGTTATCAATTCCTACAGCTGAAAAAATTTCTTATTGACCCTAGGTGACCTTGAGACCCATCTCCATTGTTTTGAAGTTTTATTCACCAAGGATTAAATATTATATTCTCTCCTTCGATCCATAGAGTTCTGACATCATTCTAAGTTGCATATTTCATCCATTCTGGCAGTTTAAACCAGTTCAGAAACCCTTTTCCTCCTGTTCTTCTTTTCATGAAATGGCGTATGTTCTTACTCTCTTATAATGTGTTCTTCTTTGGTTTTAGTTGGTGTGGTGGTGTCGCTGCATCCTCAGGTTGATGTAGATGGGAGGGGTAATTGGAGGACCATAACATGATCTGTTTCTATTTGAAGGACATTGACACCTTCAAGGTAGGTATTTTCCTTCATTTCTATTTGATTGTGTATCATGTTGGACAGATCTATTCTTATTTTTCTATGAATCGTAGTTTCACCACACTAATCAAAGATAAGAATCGGGTAAATGAATTGAAAGAGGTAGAGGGATCTAATGCACATGTTTTTCTGGTTTTGATATTATTGTGATGTTGTGAATTATATGGGCTAAACGCCCCACTGAAAATCATGGTCATTAGTGGTCCTTGTTTTCTCACTAAACAAGATTCATGATGGTTTGTTCTTGTTGAACATTGGTATATAGAAATTAGTAAATCATGTACACTTGGCTAATAAACGGATGCCCCAAGATTTCATAGTTTATGTGAAAACCCCTAAATTATCATGTAGAATTAAATAAGGTATTTCTCATTAAATATGGCGTTTTTTATGATTTGGTACGTTGGGTAATGTGTTTTGTGAGATAGTGTGGTTGTTTGTGTGGGATAGATAAAATGTGATGTGGCTATGTTGTGATGTGTGATATGCTCTGGTTTGTGTTGTGGTACATTTGTGAATCACATGTGTGTGTTGTGGGTTTGTTTGGGTGGTGTGGTAGATGAAATTATAGATGATACATCAACCTGACCATGTAATGGAATCTTAGGTTGAGATATTGATTGATTATGGAATGGATGACACGTTTTGTATAGTGGTGCTGCAATCAGGCTGAGCAATGACGTGTTGTTGTGTTTCTTTTTGTGTTTTTTTCTTGGTAGTTTCTCAGATAATAGTTGAATAAATGAATAAATAATTTGTTAATACTATTCGGAACTATATTGGGTTGGTTTGGTTAAAATAATGAATAAATGAGTTGTGAATAATGAATGGTAAAGGTTAATTAAGTTGGTTGCAAGTTGAAAGTATGTTTTGGCTTGATATGTAGTGTTGTGCATTTATGGGTACCAGCAAAGTTGGAGGTGTTGTGAGATGGTTTTTTGTTAAGAACCCATAAGTTGGGATTGATTTTTTTGTGTCATATATGTATATACTTTTATTTTTTCCCTTGTAATTTCTATACTCACCCACCCTTTATGAGAACTACATGTCGAACACCCCCACTGTCATGGGGGGTGTTCTTCCCTAAATATCATAGTGGGAGGATGGATGGATGGCCGCATGCTCAGCCCTGCTCCATCTTTGATTTGGTGATAGTCCACGATGCTTCATTAAGGTTGTGGTTTGTGAGGCCTAGGTGTTTTCAAGTGAGTGTGGTTTCTTAGGTGTCTTAAGGATGAGATGGGTTGTGTTTTCCCATGTGTATTTATGATGAGATGAGTTCTTCTTTCCCAGGAGTCATTGGGATGGGATGTGATGTGGCTCATGGCCCAAGTGATGGGATAAGGTGTGGTTGTGGGGTCCATATGTCTTTGGGTGGTATTTGATGTGTATCGTGGCCTAGGTGATAGATGAGGTTGTGGTTTGTGAGGCCGAGGTGTGTGCGAATGGGTTGTGACATGATTCTTTCGGAAGAGGTGGGAGTGTGAGGACATTTTTTGTTAAGAAAGAGTGGCTAAATTTGTGGGAAGTGGTGTAAGGATCCCATATCATTGATGTGCTTACTATATTACTTTACTTAACTTTCTTTATTTGGTGATAATTCCTTAGTGAGGATAGAAATGGTTAGTATACAATTAGGTGCAGTTGGGTTCTACTATTTTCTCACAAGGGTATTAGAATTCCTCCTTTCACTTGTTTATGAGAGAATTAGATTTTTCCTACGGATTAAATCTATACACTGATCCTACGTATATAAAACAATTTTTAGGTTTACAGGAGGATTGTGTGGACTGTTATGGGCATTACTAGCTAGAACATTGGGACAGTTGTTGAGTCACTGATTTAGCTTGATTTTGGTACTTACATTGGAGTTTTATTGCACCTATAATATATTTATTTTAAACATTCATGTGGGGTGGATTTTGGTTTTATTATATATATATATATATATATATATATCTTGGAGTTGTTTTGGGATAAATCATCTTATCTCCTGATCTTTTTTTACTAAAAAGGGAAATGCCTCCCTTTTTTGAGATTGTATACCTTTGGTGTCAGTCACCACCCCGGGGCCTAATGAAGGTGGGACACAAAGGCCATTATACCTATTTATTAATTACCATCTCAGTAGAGGCATCTTTGGAGGGAGGGGTTCACAAAAAGTGGCTCCACTTTCCTCATTTCCATCAAAAAACAAACAGAGGGGCATTCTGTTTTCTATGGTTGGTTCCACTAATATAAAAAAGAATAAGTAAAAAAATTACTTCTGGGAGAAGTCACATGCCCATCTCGACCTCTACCTTTCCTCTCATGTGATCCTAGAAAAATCCAACTAGGTCTCACCTATCACCCCTCCTCCCACCTGCTAGAGTTGCCTCCTCCAATGGGATCCTAACTGACCGTGGCCGCCACTGCCAGAGCTCAACCACTATGAGCCTGAGCCACAACCTCTATGATGTCTATCTGCATCACCGAAAACTATTCCAACTCCTACCGACCACTTTCAAGTCACTCAACTACATCTCACTAGGTCTAGTGGTCACGACCTCTTGTCCCACCCCTGTCCCATCCATCCAGATTCACCAGATGTTGCACCTGTCAAGGCCAAATACCCCTCCAGCTACCGTTAGCACACACCATGTTGAAGGCCGCCACCAACTCAAACTGAATGAGGCAACACTAAATAGATGTTGACCCCCTTCTAGTCTCGACCCTTATATCGGTCATATAATCCTCCAACTTTGTGGTAACCATTAACACCACTATAATGGGTTCTGCCAGACCTGATTAACCCAGAAATGGGTCGGGGCGGGTTGGCCCAGCCTGGAATGGGTCTGGGCGGGCCTACCTGGCCTAGAACACCCCTACATTGGATTTTCATAGCCTGAAATGGTCATGTAGGGTTACTTCCTAGTCCACAAAGGGACTATGCGTTGCTTCTGGGGCCCATAATAAATAAATTAAATTTTTTTCTTTGGGATTAATAATTGCTAATATTCCGAAATATTAATTTCATTTCTGTGTTAAATTGATTAATTTTTTTAATTTAATTTTGTAAATTAAAATAAAATTAATGTTGGGGTCAAATAAAATAAATTATTTTAATTTATATTATTAATTAAATTTATTTAAATACCATTATACTTTTAAATTATTTAAAATTTAATTTTTTATCAAGCGTTGATTTAATGTACCAAATAGTCTTGAGAAAATTGACCAAGCCTGTGCATACCTGAATGATTTATTTAATTATTTTTACATATGTGTGATCACTGTAATATGTAAGTAATTAAACTACTATCTTCGCATCATCTTTTCATTTAATATGTATTATGGCCAGTGTGTCCACTTTATTTTTTGTATATTTCACCCCAAGAGCTCCTCACCTACATGCGAGTACATTTACATATTAGACTATAATTCTTTAAGACACAGACCCCACCAACATGGTGCAGTACACTATATGAGAACTAAATTCACTAAATTAGAGGCAAGTTGTTATACGAGTCAGGTTTTGACTCAGTTATAAAACCCCTTTGGTCAATATTGATCTCATATTTTAAAACATATCAATCACAATTAGATGCTCAAGACCATTCAGGTAGAATAATTTACTTTATGTATTGTTTGTTATTTTATTAATGTGCATGATTACAACAAGATCACATAAAATAATAAACAAGATAAAATGAATAAAGATGTTATGTCTTTTTTTATATTATTTCATTTTCGGTTGTGAGCAGGACAACATAGATTAAACATATTTAATATAAAGGTATCATGTTCAGCAAGAAAATAATAACATATATCAAAGATATATAAAGTAATAAATTCCTTCCATTGCTCAAATTTGAATAAAACTAGGTATTTGAGGATCTGATCATCCATAATTGAGAGTATCTTCTACTATCGTTGTGTTCTTACGAGAGTAATGTGTTGAATTTACTAATGTTCATAGCAAAGGAGAATCCATAACTAGCTTGATTCCACTTTATAATAAAAGCATTGATGGAATCAAGGTTAGGATTATGATAATCCGAGACTTTACTCAACAGATGAAGGAATCATGAGTTAAAGTGGTTGTCTAGCCCAGTGTCTGCGTTTTAACTCTTCTAGTAGTGGTATAGTCATTGCTTGTAGACTATGAGGGGAGGTTTTGAGGATCTTTTCCACTATAATCCTCAAGCGATGGAGTATTCTGAATCTAATGGTGAGGTCTATTGAGGTTCAATAAAATAGTGGGAGACATTGAATGATATTATATTTAATTAATCAAAATGTATAAAAGGTAATCAAGATAAAGTGATGAATTCTAAAATTTATTTGTTTTAGATCAAAAAAATGGAAATTTCCAACACCACTAGAACATTATCACTGCAAAAATAATGGATAGAGAAAATATCATGACCGACCATTACTTCTAAGAGTGGTACAGGCTCTTGTGCATAGTACTATGACAAGAAATGAATATTTATGTGTTAGAGTTCTAAATTTCTACTCAACCTCCTCATAGAGAAAGCAAGGTGGATAAATATAAGTATATGAAATATTTAGATGATACACTATATGTACAGTGCATCATGTTATCATTTATGACTAGTAAACTGCAGAAAAATCATGAGGAAGAAGATGAATACAAGAATCATATTCATCTCCAGTAGTTATATCATTAGAGATATAGGAAATAATGGTTTGATATACATGTATAGGTGTAGTCTAGAAAATGTAAATCAAGCATGACCTCATGTACTCATTATGATTGGGTAAATTGAGAGTCTTGAACACCTTGAGTTCAAATTGAACCAAGAATTAGAGTTAGATCTTATCCTAACCTCATTACCATCAAGCTTCTCTATATTTATTCTTAATTACAATTTGAATAACATGACAAAGTCACACCAATATATTTTACATTTATTTCACCAAACTGATAAGGATATGGAGAGTACCAATTCTTCAATCCATATGGTGAACAAGAGGAGGAAGGGAAAGGTTAATGTGTCTAGGACCAAGTCCACACTAAATAAACTGATGCACCGTCCTTCAAAAAAGATAAGGATATAGAGTTAGGGAAATGAGTATGTGATTGTCTACTTCTATGTGGAAAGAAAGGCCACTAAAAGAATAATTACTGAGATGGGAATAAGAAAAAGTAAGGAGACACTTCTACTTGAGGTATTTTCTGACATTTAATGAAATATGTCATTATCAATAAGTTGGGTATTGGATATGGAATGTGTCTCTCACATATGTATTCTTATACAAGAAAAATGTAGATTTAAAAAGATTGAATAAGGAGAAGTAGATCTCTAAACAAAAAATAGTGTGAGCGTAGAATTATTAGAAGTGTGAAATTGTTATATGATTTTCCCTAGTGGTTTGATCCTTTTATTAAAAAATTGTTATTAAGTAACTTCGGTTACTAGAAACATAATCTTAGTGTCAAATATGTACACTATCAGATTTTATTTAATGTTTAGAAATAAATTTAGTCTATTTTAAAAGGATAACATGTGTTATGTTATGGGGCTTCTTCACAATGGTTTATATATACATGAACTATAAATCATAGTAATGAAAATCAAAGAAGAAAAAAACAAGAAAAACTCACACAACACTTACCTATGGAACTTCAGGATGAGTCAGTTAAATGAGAAGCGATTATTGAAATTACATCAAGAAGGGTATTTATACTCAGTTGAGATAAAACCCATTGATGTATGTCATTCTTTTTTACAAGTAAAATTACAAAAACATCCTTCTCTTGGAAGGGAGGACGATCAAATGAATTACTATAACTAATTCATAATAATGTATGAGGTCCATTTCCAGTAGAGGTAATGGGTGGGTTTTCATAATTCATTACTTTTACAGATGACTATAAAAGTTATGGCTATATCTACTTGATGATGTATATGTCAGATTCTTTTCATAAGATTAAAGAATATCAGCATGAAGTATAAAACTAACTTTATAAGAATATTATGCCACTCCACTCAGACCAAGATAGATATTATCTTAACAAAGATTTACTTGATCACTTGAAGGGGTGTGGGATAGTATCCCAACTCAACCCCTTACACAACACAGGGGAACAATGTTAGTGAAAGGATGAATCATACACTACTAGAAATGTCTAGATCAATGATGAATTTAACAATTTTTCCTTTATCCTTTCGGTGACATGCCTTACAGTCAATGTCATATACCCTTAACTGAGTACCAATTAAAGATACATATGGAATTCTATATGATATGCGGTATTAAAGGAAACCCAGAATATCACACATACATGTATGGGGTGAGAAGATATTTTCATGACAATACCTAGTACCAAATTAGCATCCTGAATCACAAAGTACATCTTTATAGGTCATCCAAAAGAAACCAAAGGCTATTACCTATATAAACCTTCAAATAAATAATTTATTGTTACAAGAAAAAGGAACATTTCTAGAAAGGGAACACATTTCAAATGAAATTAGTGGGAGAAATATTTAATTTGATGAATTTAATTCTCTAGATTCACTATATTAGGTATGTTAATAATCTCTAAAAAACATAGGAGATGATGTAGTTCCCAAGAAAAAAGTTCTACATAGGTCAATTCCAGAAGAGAGAGAACTAGAGAGTTATGGTTTTCTTATCACTATGTTTAGTGACAAATTACTCCTTGAGGATGATTAACCTATAACCAACTAGGAAGTAGTATAAGGAAAGGATTCTTCAAAAGGGAATGATTCCATATATTATGATATGGATTCCATGTACCAAAATAAAGTTTTTATTTTGGAACACCCTCTAGATGATGTAGAAACAATTGGCTGAAAATGGGTATTCAATAAAAAAATAGGTATATATGGTAAGGTAAATACCTATAAGGCAAGACTGGTAGCAAAGGATTTTAGACAACTTCAAGACATAGAGTATAAGGAAACCATTTCACTAGTAGAAACCATGATATCCATATGAATGTTGCTCGCAATAGTATCCTTCCATGATTACATGATTTTGAAAATAGATTTCAAAAATAATTTTCTAAATGGGTAGTTGGTTTTGAACGTCTATATGACTCAAACAAATGGGTCTGTTTGTTCAATAAATTCCAATGAAGTGCACAATATCTGGAGATCCATTTATGGGTTAATGAAGACTCCAAGATCATGTAATGTTTGTTTTGATAAGGCCATAAGGGAATTTGGTTTTTTCAAAAATTAAAGTGGGCCTTATTTATATAATAATATTAATGTAAATTCCATTATTTTCCTAGTATTATATGATGTTGAAATATTAATAATGGTAAATGAAGTTCAAGTCTTATAGTCAGTTAAGACTTGGTTAATTGAATGCTTCTCTGTGAAAGAATTGGGTGATGCATCCTACATTCTAGGGATCAAGATCTATCGAGATAGATCTTAGAGGATGTTTGGGCTATGTCAATGTGCATATATTGACAAGGAATAAAAAGGTTAAAATAATTAATAATTCAAGTCAGGGTTGTTTCCCATGTCACATGGTATCAAACTCTCCAATAAAATTTGTCCACAAACAAATGTGGAGATGATAAGAATTAGTATAATACCTTAATCCTTGTTTATCGGATCTATAATTTATTCCATTATATGTACTAGGGTTGATGTATCCTTTTTTTAAACATGGTGGGTAGATATCAAGCTAATCCAAGAGAGATTCACTTGGTAGTAATAAAAAAAATTCTAAATTACTTAAGTTATACAAATTATATGCTCCTTGTTTATGAAGGATATGTGGAATTTATAGTGAGATGATACACTTATTCTAGTTTCTATAGAGATCATGATGATATGAAATAATGTCTAGGATACATCTTTTTCCTAAATGCTGCAATAGTGAGCTAGAGAAACTCAAAGAAACCCATGGTTTCCAATTCTACACCAGATCTGACTATATAGTGGCTTTCGATGCAGCAAAGGAAAAAGTTTGGATATGAAACACTGTCTTAAAAATTGGTGCTCTTCCTAGTAGGGAAGATCCTCTTCCAGTTTATTATGGTAAAAATGCGGCATTGGTTCTTTCCAAGGATCATAGGATATAGTATAGGAAAAATAATTTACTTCATACTTTTCTTCAATTGAGGGATTTTACTCATAGAGGTGATGTCACAGATAGTAGAGTATCCATAGAGAACAATGTCGAATACCGACTAAATAAATATATATCTCAATAGAAGTATGAATCTCATTTGAGAGCTAGCATAATGATACTTACTTGCAGTTGTCCCTTGTGAAAGTGATATTATCAAATGTGGGTTCCCTAGACCCAACATGTGAGGTAATTTTATTACCACTACATATATACAGTTTGATACATATATATGTGTTTATCTTAACATAATAATGTTGATAATTCTATGTTCAATATATTTATTGTAGTTTCCTTATATTATGTTTCATATCAAATGGCTATAGTAGTTCTTATGTTATAAGAGACCTATAGATACTATGAATGTAATCACAAAGTAATGTCTTATGGTCCAGAAACATCATAATAACATGACATAGATGACATGTTACTATTAGGTTTAAGGGGATCATAATATTTGATACATCTCCTCATGATGTTCACACATGGTGATCTCTAGTTATTGAGATCATGGGAACAAACACACTAATAGGAACACAACATGTTTTGGGTGTCATTGGTTGTTCCAATATAAAGACATATGTATTGGTCTCTTGAATTTACATCATTATTATTATGTAAAATTTGATAACATGCTTTAAGGAAAGGTCAAAAATATGACAATGAATTCATGTGAGGTAGATTTATTGGTTGCATCATTAGTGGTACGAACATGGTTAAATGGTTAAGAGAGGATTTATTACTTAAAATTTGAGGATCTGATATCTCTAGCCTAGTAGATCAAGATGGTAGTACCTTCACAAATCCTTGTCCATTAAAGTAAAAGGTAAATCCATATATATAAATAAAAAAATAATAAAGAAATAAAGGATGATGACACAAGTATGCATCTTACTTTATGAGATATCGTATGAAAAAGAGATTATATTACACATTGTGTTTTCATTGGTCAGTTGTCATTTCTTGGACTATTTATTATCTCTTTAGGGGCCTTGATGGGTTTCTAGACTACACTCTTAGTCTATATATATTATTCACCATTATTAAGATAAGGGACAATAGGGTCACACAAAATAGTGAATTCAAGAATATTCCCTATACATATGAATAAGTTTATAGGACATGGTAGGACCCACCAATGCTTCCAAGAGTAGTCCATGTTTTATCAATCATAAATAAATCAGTAAATACATTATTATTAATATAAATATTTATTGGATTGAATTCATTTATTAAAAGTTTTTATAAGTGTTAAAGTAAATACAAGGATTAATATTATATGAATGAATATTATTTTAATATTCTATGTTAATTTAATATTATCGGTAGTTACGAGTCATGTTAATGAATCCGAATTATCACATAATATATTTAATATATATTACAGGTTTGTGATAAAATATAAATAATACTTATGATGTAGTTATTTCATCATAATTTATTATTTATTACCTGTTCCATGGATGTTAAAAATATGGGGTCGGGTAACCTTAACAAGTTACATTGAACATTTACTTTATAGGTGGGGTGAAGATAATTCCAATGGGACTATTAATTAGTCATGATTTGAGAGATTCTCTCTCCTCTTGACTTTTAGAGAGATAATCACTCAATCAGAATGCACGATCCATGTTCACATCCACATATTTAAGGAATTGGATCATGGTGATCATCATGGCATCGATGATATCATCGTAGATCTGTGCTATCAATTGTAATATGATGAAGAAAATGTCCCCAAATTCAAGAAGCATGTGTTGACGATATAGAGGGGTTCGACATCAGATCCTTCAATTAACATTCATCAACATCTTATGTCAAATTTTTGTGCTTCTAATTGGAATTATGTACAAATTCCTTTTTTATCAATCATATGAATAAAGCACATGAGATCCTCAGACTGTACTGGGGCTCGGATCACTAGGAAAAATGAATTTTTATTACTATGGTTATTGAGAATTTAAAATTCCTGGTCTTCTTCTTCTGTTGTGCACCTTGGTACCAAAAAATACAATCACTAACATTTCATTGATTTTCTAGAGGAAATATGGTGGTAATTTTTATCTCATTCAAAATCCCTAAAACCTTGTTTTTCAGGTAGACTATTAGATTTATAATTAATGGTTGTTTGAGCATGAATCAAGGTCTATGTTTATGTGAGAGGATGAAAATGAAATTGAGGTATGTGGTTTACAAGCTATATCACATAGTTTTGATGTTTATTATGTGTATGTGGCAATGATTTGGGTTTTGTTATGCTTCTATTCTGATTTACATGGAATGAAATGATTAAGTGGGCGTTATAATGACGTGTTAGAACCCTCATGATTCTTTTGGATCTATTGAGGATGATTAGACCAAGCCCATGTTCACCCATGGGGTGTACCACTCCCTTAAACAATAAAATGGAGTTGTTAAATGATAAATTACTGGTTTATGAGGTTAAATCAATTTTAATGGTGTTTAAATTATTATCACGACATTAAGGGGTGTTTCAATTAGGTTTAATGTTTTAAATAAGGTATTTCTTGTAAATGTGAAAATGATATAAACGATTAAGTGTATTTTATATGTGGTTAAATGGTTTGAAAGGGCTGAAAATGGTTGTAATGTGTATAAATAGTGAAATAGACTTGTAATGGGAATTGGGAACATGTTGAGCTTAACTAACTACGAAAATGTAATAAAATGAAATGGCATTACATTGTTGAAATGTTTTATAAAAATGTCAATAATGGTGGCCTCATAATTGTGAATAATGGTTGGTGAGATGTTAGATTGATTCTCCTCTCCCTTGGGATGGCTAGAAGGCCCCTCTAGACTCCCCTATGCACTGTAGTTTTTTGAGGATGGACTGATTCTCCTAACTCCAAGGGTATGGACATGGCCTTCCATATCATGTTTTGGGATGATGGACAAGAAATTCCACATCATGGTTATTATGGTCATACATAGCATATTGAATTATTATTCGATACATGGACTGATGCTCCTTGAATGTAGACATGTGACCCTTTTAATATATTGTTTAGATGATCAGAATGGGCCAAAGCATGTTTTATGGGTATGGGTATCACTTGGAACTAAAAACAAATGTGGTTAATTTAAATAATGTTAAATAAAGAAACATTTTCTTCCTACTTATTATCTATTTTTTATAGTACTCTTATATACATTGTTATTAGACTGGATATTTTTATAGAAACCATTGGTTGTGGCTTACATACTTTTACTTACACTCTTATTGGGCCACTGTTGGGTACCCCAGCAGTATTCAATGTTGCATGTTAGGATAAGGTTAAAGGCCCTATATTAGATGGATGATATGGGTCTTGGGACAGAGAATTGATGAGAGGATCAAATATTAAATTGGTACCTATTTTGGAGATTAGCTTCAATGTCTTATTTTGGTTTTCTTTTGGCACTTGTCACTACTATGACATGTATCATTTATTTTTATGGTTATGGGTATTTAACCATTTTGGGGTAATGAATTATATATGTCTTGGTTGTTGATTATTTTTACCTTGATATTTTTATAATATTTCCCATACTTTTTAACTATTGTAAGGAGTTTATAATATTCTCGTATACCTCTTTAGACCCTCACTGGTAGTTGGTAGCCTTTGGCATATGAGAATGTGCACATGAGGTCATGTGGTACACTTGCTCAAGGAACTGGTTTAGTGAAACCCAAGCTGAGATGTTACAAAGTGGTATCAATGCCTTTTCTTTTCTTTTGTATTACAATTTGGGAAAGGATGATAAGATTTTAGGATTTGTATATCCTTGGGAATGAGCACATTCATGAGAGTAGATAAAACATGTGTGGGGAAAACCTAAGTTCCTAGTGAGGGATAGTTATTCTTAATGATTTCTATTATAGTTGGATGTTATTTCACCTTGGGTGATATAATATTTATGTTTTTTTATTGTTTTAATGTGGTTTTATTCTTGATATGGCATGGAATGAGTTTTATATATGAATTCATCATTTTAGGAACTAAGGATTTATATTTAATTCATTGTGTTACAAACTCGTGGAAAATATGGTTATGTTGGGTTGTTGGAAATGAAAACATTTTTTTATTTTATCACAGTTTTTAGAAAATAGAACCTAATGAAGAATAGTAAATGGTTTTAATATTAAAATAAAAAGAAAAAATGGTTAAAATAAATCCTAAATGAGAAATATTTATATCATTCCAAATTAAAATGGTTAAAAATGGGTCAAATCAAAGGCTTGTTACTATGTAAGTTTTTATCCCATGTTAGACATGGTCCCTGATATGGATGGTTGAGAGTAGTGACAGAGATAAAATTATATATGTTGGGATAATATATGTGGAGTGGGTTTTTATTTTTTAGTATTGATCCTTATTTTTTATAAATTTTTGAAATATTATGTTATGTGTTTTCAGATGTGTGTTGGGAATTGTAGGAGGATGCCACCATGATGATGTTTATAGGTTGGGTGATAAGAGAACATGACTGAGAATAATCCTCCAGCAGTGGATCAAGAACCTCCATTGGTTTTGGGTGATAGGAGGAATAGAATTTCTAAGAGAAATTTGATCCTTTTATGAAATTTATGGAGAGATAATAACGGGGATTCATCAAGTATGTTTGATCTGATGAGATTGTTTCATTTGCATCACCTTAAGAACTCTGTTGAAGATGGTGGACCTAAGCTAGGTGAGTTCTGGATTGAATCTTTCCAGATGATTATGGACCACATAAAGACTCCTTCATTGAAGTGGGTGACTATGAATGAATATATGTCACAATGACTAGGGATGTTCTGGTGGGATATTCAAGATTAGGGTGGGCAGTTAGAGGTCATGGAATGAAAGGAATTCTAGGAAACTTTCTTGGATAGCATGTTCTATAAGACCCTGATGAAAAGGAAAGATGAATATTTTATGTGGTTTACCCAGGGGAGTATGATGGTGATGAATTATATTAGCCATTTTACCAAGTTGTTGGTTTTTTCTCCAACATTTATAGGAGATGAGATGGTAACCACCATACATTTTCATTATGGATATAGTTTTGAGATAAAGTCCCATGTAAACATATTTAATTTGAAGATGTTTTATATGGTAGTGGATCATACCCACATTTATAAGGGGATCCTAAATGTGGCTTCTAGTGGGGGATAGATAAATTTAGTTGGGTGATCTCGTGGTACATATTCTAACTATAGGAAGCTTTGTTATTAGAAATTACACATGAGTAATGGTCGATAGAGTATCTAGGGAAGATTATTAGTATCACAAGGAAATGATCGAGTGCTCTTCTATAAGTGTGGTAGACTGGACCAAGTTCATGGTTGGTGTCCATGACCACCACTAGAATGCCGATATTACAGGAGGATGGGACACATACATATGTTCTGTAAAACCACATGATAGATGGGTAGTGATGGGGTTTCTAGATTGGTATAGAGCACTAGTAGGGGGACATCTACCCCATATCAGGTAGGTAGTTAGAGTACCACGGGCCATACCTGTTATGGTAGAGAATATGGTACTTTAGGACAAGATCATACATATCAATAAGGTAGTGAAACCAAGGGGACTCTTAGAAAATAATAGTATATAGGGATAGGCTAGTTGTAAGCAGTTCACCCGGCACCCGTTGGTGGAGAGGTCGGACCATCTACTGTCTGGGGTATGATTCTTGTTGCTTCAATGCTTGAAGTAATTTATTTGATATATAAGCCTAAAATTTATTTAAATATGCTAGTTTTATTAGTGTTTTGGGTCTGTAATAGGAGTATTTGTTTATGTTATGTTGATTGACATACTGTTTAGGGTGCAATAGGTAGGTATCCATCATTGTAAGAGGTGTGACCTCGAGGTTGGCGAGTACCATTTCCTTTTGAATTTTTATGTTCTTGAGATGATAGGTTTTGACCTGATACTTGGAATAGATTGGTTGGTTACAAATTATTTCCACATTTATTATTACCATAGGAAGGTGATTTTAACATCTCTTGAGGGTGACACTTAAGTCTATCATGGGGAATGGATCTCCAGGTAGGATGTGTAAAGAATATTTGTAAAAAATTATGTGAACTCATAGTCCCTGTAGAAATTATTGTGTTTGATGATGTATTAGTGGATCATGATTTATCCCCTCCCATCATGTATCAGTTTCATAATTTTTTAATTGTTGAGTATCCAGGACTACCTCTTAAGAGGGAGATTGAGTTCATGATTGAGTCGATGCCAGGAGAGAATCTAGTTTCTATTATTCCATAAAATAATGAAACTAACAGAACATTATGAATGTAGAACATATTTGGGGAGTTGAAGGATAAAAGTTTTATCCATCCAAATACTTCACCGTTGGGTTCTCCAATTTGTTTCAAAGAAGGCTGATGGAACATTGCAGTTGTGTGTCGACTATCAAAAATTAAAATGGATGATGATTATGAATTGGTATCATCTTCCATGAATTGATGATAGGTTTTACCAAATGAGGTGTTCTTGTGTGTTGTATAAGATCAATTTGATATCAATGTTTCATTAACTTCGGGTGAGACCTTCTAATATACCAAAGACTAATTTTAGAAGTAGGTATGGTTTATCTGAGTTTTCCATGAATCCTTATAAGATGATAAACACACCTTTAATATTTATGGTTTTGATGAACCAAATCATTCACCCATACCTAGATTACATTGTATTTATTTTTTTGTTTGACATATTAAGGTACTCCCAGATTCATTATGATCATGAAAAACATCATGACTTCACCTTTAGTACATCAACAATATATTGGATTCATTCCAATATATATTAGTTTTAATTATAAACTGAAAAGGTCAATTTCATGGGTATCATAATATCTAAGGAAGGTGTTTTGGAGGACCTAGAAAAGGTTAACGTAGTGGTTTCTTGGGAGTATTCCAATAATGCTTTGGATATTCGAATATTTTTTAGTTTAGTGGGTTATTATTAAATGTGTATCAAATACCTTTCATAGTTAGCAACACTAATATATATATTTACTAAAAAGAGTATAAATTTTGATAAATCTAGAGCATGTGATAATTTATTCTATGAGCTAATGAAACTTCTTACCATTATACCAATCTTGATCTGACTCAATTCAGGTAAGGAGTATACTTTTTTATGATACATATTTAAATTTACTTAGGGTTTTGTTGACCCTTGGAGATTGAGTTATGGAATATGGATCACAATAGTTGAGGCCTCATGAATGAAACTGCCCTACACATGATCTCATGGTGGCCATAGTGGTTTATTCCTTAAATATCAACAACATTATCTTATGGGTGAGAATTTTTTTGTTCATTTAAATCATAATATCCTTAATTAAATACTTTCTGGTCATGATTCGAATCTTCAATAATAAATATGGGATTAGTATATGCAATTGTTTTACATTGAGTTAGATTATATATTTGTGAATGGAAAAAGTGTTGCAGATGCGTTGAGTCAAAATATATTGACTCTTGTTGTTTGGGAGTCTAGTTATGAGTTGAAGATTATGGATTTAATAAATTTTATGAAAATAAGTGTTCAATAGGAGTATGTTTTTATGAAACTCATGTCCTTGTCTGTTGAGCACTATCTTCTAAACCAAGTTAATAGGAGGAAATATGACGATTTAGAATGTCTAACATCGAGAGAAAATTTTGAATGTGGGGATCCAACTTTTGATTGGAATATTGATAAGGATGAGATTATTCAAATTTAAGACCATGTTGTTGTAATTACTTTTATGTGGGAAGATATAATGTATGATTTTCATTCCTCAAAGTGTGTAGTGCACCTTGGTTTGACCAAAATGTACAATGATCTTCATAGAGAGTATTGTTTTCTAGTAATGAAAAAAGAGATAATAGGATCTTTGAAATGATGATACATGTGTTAGTAGGTGAATCTTGAGCATCAATGACTTACTAGACTTTTACAACCATTTACCATTTTGGAATGGAAGTGGGATGATATTACCATGGATTTTATGGTAGGTCTCCCAAGTATTCCTTATAAGAATGAAATTATATTGGTGACTGTGTCTTAGTTGAAAATAATGCCTCATTTATTGCTGATTCATGAGACATTCAACCTCAACCATTTGGGTGAGTTTTATGTTTTAGAGATAGTATGTTTACATGGGGTACTATTTACTATTATTTAAAATCTTGAACCATGTTTTACTTCACTCTTCTAGAAAGAGTTATATAAGGTTCTATGTACTCAAGTACTTTTGTGCATATCCTTTCACCCATAGAAAGGTGAAAAATTGGAACCTACTATCTAGGTATTAGAGGAAATGTTTGGGGCATGCGTCTTAAACATTGCTGGATCTTGGGAGAAACACTTAGTACTCATTGAGTTTACTTATAACAACTGTTATTAGGTTAATATTCAGATTACACCATATAAGGTTCTCTATGGTAGGACATGTTGATCACCCTTATATTAGATAGAAGTTGTGGAATCAATGTTTTTTGGATTGAGTCTCATGCAAGAGACATGGGATCTTGTTTAGTTGATATAAAAGTGTATGTCTATGACCTAGAGTAGACAGAATTCATACACTGATCAACGTTATCAACCTATTGAGTTTCAATTGAGTGATCATGTGTTTATTTATGTGTATCTGATATTGGTTCATTGTTGGATTTGTAAATAAGTTATATTGGCACCCAGGTTTGTGGGATCGATTAAGAATGTGGAGAGGATCAGACTAGTGGTGTATTGATTAGATCATCCACTATGGTATTGTGGTATGGATGATGTTTTTCATGTGTCACAACATCAGTGCCATCACCCTAACCCTTATCATGTGATAGATGTTTATGATGTTGAGATAGAGTTTGATTCATCATTTGAGGAGCATCTGATTTGTATTGTGGATCATAGTGAAAAAAATTTGCGGGGTAAGGCCATGTCATTAGTCTGAGTTTTGTGGCCGTTTGGTAACATTCAAGAGGAAAATTGGGAAATGGAGGAAGATATACATTCCCAATGAACAATACTTTTACCATATAGGATTAGTGATTCTTTGGAGAACAGATCGAGGATGAGTTGTTATAATGTGTGGGTAGTTGTAAGATCCAGACCTTTTGAGGAGATACATTCTTATTTAATTTTGAGTTAAATCCCTTTAAAATTGATAATGAAATGTTTCCAAAGGGTATGGGTTTATAGGGGGTTTTGGGGCGTTCCTGACATGAAAGCGGGATAAAATAGGCCATACTATGCATAGAGAATGTTTGGTGAATGGTTAGTACTAATCATGAATCATGTAGTGGGATGTTTCATGGTTAAAAAACCATGTAGTGGTTTCTTAGAAACTATGCGGCCTTAGAAATATCTTGAAGAAAAACCTCTCTATGGTTTGAAAAACTGTGATGGATCCCCAAAAAACCATGTACCCTAGGGCCCCCTTCGACATAGGGTGTCGCACGGTTTGGCCAACCGTGTGGTCAAACCCTACGTCTCATTAATGGAGTAAAAATTCTCTTCTCCCCCTCAGGATTTAAGAGATTTTACTTGATTCCCCCCCTAAACCATCCAAAGCTAGAGTGACGAACTAGGGCTCTATCTTCCTTGAAGGGCGATTCTCCCTCAATCTTGGTTTGTTTTTTAGTGCTTTTGGTTGCAAATCAATGCTATGGTTGATTCTACCACAACTCTTCCTTGTATTGTCTATGAAAATTAGGTTGGGATGTTTTATGTAACACCCCAGGATTTCAGAGTGTGTTATTTCTTAAAAATAATTCAATAACTTGCACTACACGCAACACCGAGTTCAATCACACCATTAAAAGAGGTCATGAATAGTATTAACTACATTTTAAACTTTATATAATTCTTATAATTTTAGAATCCATATTATGAGTTTCTTAGATATAATGCAAGAACAAATTCATTTTCAGTATTGCACTTTTATCAACTTTTAATAGTGAACCCTTTTTAAATACAATATTTTCAACTTTTTGACTAAATGGGGACATCAAAAATTTAAAATGAAACATCCCAAGCTTCCACGGTACACTTTCTTTGAATAATACAATAGCGTGTGTTGTACGCAACCTTGAGTTTTAACACACACCACAACCAATCAAACTAGCCGTTATGAATAGTAATACCTACTTTTTGAAATTATATATATTTTATATTTGAAAATGGACTTCATTTTTGGATTCGGAATATCGAATTTAGCCTAAGGTGAAATTTTGGTACATTTCGGATAACTTTCATATTTTGATGAATAGTGAAAATTACTAAGTTTTAATTAAAAACAACTTTTTTAATCAAAATAATTAATAGTGATAAATTATGAAATTGAGTGGTTTTAAAGTATATTTAGAATATATTTTTACAATTTAATATAATGTTGGTCATTAGACATAATTTTACAATTAAACCGAACATAAACAAGTGTCAATCTTTTGATAGTTATTTTCTCTTAAAAACACGCTTTTTGTTTTGACAGCGGGAATTAATTTTAAATTAATTTCTTCCACTTCTGTGTTTTGAATTTAGAAAAATGGATTCCATATTTGGAATCAGGATGTCCAAATTGTGTAAATAGGTAACTTTCATTTTTAGACATTTTGAATAATTACTGTGGTAAATATTTTATTTACCATGGTTAAGAGTAAATCCGGTAAATAAGGGTAAAACAATAATATTATAATAATACAGAATTACCCTAAAACGTGTCCTAACCTTATTGGTGGACACATACCCGACCATGAGCATCCATGGGTCAATTTGGGGACCCCTTGGAGCCACTTGTATGTGGTAGGGACACTTTATATTAATAAAGTTAAAATAAAAATAAAAATGGCATAAGCTTACATCTTTTAGAAGAACAACTTTTACATAGGGTTATACATGTTGGGGTTTCGATTATAAATATTCATTAGAAAGATAAAAAGATTTCCTACATAATGATATTTTATTTATAATTTTTAGACATTAAATAATATATTTTATTTATGACACAATGATGATGCAGTAATTACTATAATAATGAAAAATTTAAATAATTGATACCCAAATAAATATAATATGAAACTTTTAATGAATTAAACTAATTTTCTAGGATAATATGATATATTAGGATTGCTTTAAGTGACTTTGTTCGAAGTAATCAATCTGTTATGAGTTTCACAAAAATCAACTATTGAATAGTGTCAAAATTGACATAAAAGATTTCTTAAAACAAATATTATATTATTAATTGATATTAAATTCCTAAAAATCTAAGGTTCGGCCAAGAGACTTATATCATGATAGGTTCATCATTAATGTAACACTTGGGGGTCTCTTGGATGTATATAGTAAGTTTATTAACCATATTATATAAAAATACAAAGAGACATTGTAAAAGTGAAACTAATTAACTTAGAGTTAATACTTAAAGATAAGGTTAATATTAGTACCCAAACCTGTCTAAATTTTATTGGATGAGTGGTTTTCGACCAATCCCCACCTTAAACTTTTAATAATCAACTTTGGAGCCATTAGAAACCGAATATGAATTTATTATAAATTAATATTTCTCGCTTTTCCAAAGGTGCCCCTCACCCCTCTTATAAAAGGGCACTCCTCCTTCTCATTTCTTCACACCTTCAAAGCCTTTTGGTTCGGCCAAACTCTGCCCAAATACTCTCCTAACATCCCTCACTAAAACCTAGAGGCCTTAGTTTGATCAGAAAGCCAACCTAAAGAGCCCTTTTGATCAAATAAAAAGGAAGAACCCGAAGAAGAGGTAATGATTTCACCACCCTTCTCCAAATTCATTTCTTCTTCCTTTGTTCTTACCATTATAAAATAATAACTCCAATATCTCACATATACTGTGATGTTATTATAAATATGGTACAACCATATTCAGTATTCTATCCACCCTTTGAATAACATGTCACCATACGTGCGTACGTACGGACTACCGTCTCCACGTCGTGGTGTAATTGTTATTCAATATAATATTATTTGGATGGGTATAATAATGATGTGTAACTCATGTAAATAATAAATATAACATGTTAATGATTCTGTATATATGATATACCATCCATTTATATATTATTTTAATATCAAAAGAATGATATTGTCGCTCATGCGTACGTACGGACTACCGTCTCCACGAACGCGATGAGATTCATTCTCCATCGTATCCATTCAAGTAAAATTATCATTTGATGATTTAAAAATGATTTTTAAGGACTAGATATCATTCTGGATATGAATAAGATACAACAACCATGGCTTATGTAACAAAACATATAAAAGAAAATGAGTAAGTTAACTCCCGAAACGACGATAATTCTAAGATATTATTAACAAATCAATGTTAAAAGATCATATATGATATCATATTATTATATATGATTCTTGTATAATTTAATAACAACTATTTCACCATTATACAGGAGGTTAACCTACCCCAACCAAGGAAAAGTACAAGGTAAGGGTTTACTTTACAACCTCTTCATTATCCAAGGGTGTTTATACGTAATAATCTACTGGGATCTCTTTATCATCCACATCCATGTTTCTTAAAAATGCATTTCAAAACATTTTTAATATTTACTAGAATATGAGTTAAAGTCATTTATACCCTTTTTGACTTTTATAAGTGGTTTATAAAGGAATCTTTCGGTCGTTTTCAAAACAAGGTCCTTTTTAACCTTTTCGACAGAATTAAGGTAAGAATGTTTTTTTTAACTTATACGGCGGGTGCGGCTATTTTCCGCCGTTATAAAATCTTCAAAGCTTACCTTACAAGCTTATAAGAATATTTTCAAAGAAAATGTTTTATTTTATATGGATCTTAAATTATTTCAAAATAAAAGGAGATATTTCTTTAAAAAGAATTTTGATTTCATCTATGTCAACATCCTTTGATGGATTTTAAGATTATTTGAAGTTGATTTATTATGATACAAAACTTCTATATTGTATTGAAGGTTTTGTGATATGTTTGACTATGGATGTGCTATTTTTATACCATTCATAGTTTATGGTGAAAGTATTGACATTTCATATGCTAGTTTTAATATGAATGTTTATGTTATGTTTAAACCTTTTCATATGGGAATGCATTGGACTTAATATGTGACGGGTGGAGCCCGCTATAGCTCCTCGATGAATCGGTAGGTCTCATGAGACAAACTAGTGTCTTGGCACAAGGCCTTGACAAAATTTTATTTGTAGTCTTGGCACGAGGCCTTGGCTATGTGGTTATGATAGTCTGGCATTATGCATTCCAACATTATGAAAGTGGTTATTGATTTTTGCATGTGATTATTCGATTAGTAGAATATCCATGTGAATAAGTAAATGGAATTATTTCATTTTATTTATGCCACACCATGTTGAAAGTTCATATTTAAAAGGCTTTTGTTTTAGTTATACATTGCCTTAAATGTTTATTCTTATTTATGAAAGTTTCCGCTATATTGTTATCCTTACTGGGCAATTGAGCTCACCCCTTTTCTATGTTTTATTTTTCCCAGGATGTGAAGAAGTAAGTTATGAATGACCTTCAGGGATTTTATGAGGGGTTAATAGTGTGGATTGTGGAAACATTATGTTGTTGTAGTAGTTTTTCATTTTATGATGTAATGTAAAACTTATGAATATATCTAGTGTTTCCAAGTCTACTAAACCAATCGGTCTTTCGAGATTTGATCTTTCTTGTGATCATGCCAATGTTACGAAGTAATGCACCGACTCTGGGTAGCTGGGGTCGGGGCGTTACATTTTATCTCTTTTTGAATCATTAAACCTTATTTTTCTAACCAATTATTTTATTGGACATATATGGTTGTTTGGGCTTGAGTCAAGGGTCATGTTTATGAGGTTGATTGTATACGAACTTGAGTGAGGTGTTATACAAGCTATATCTCACACTATTAACGTTTATTCATGTGTATTTGGTTGTGATGTTTTTTTGAATTTGTTATGATAATTTTATTTTCTTCATTTCAATTGATTAAGTTTGTGTTAAAAAAATGTGTTAGCCCCATCACAATTCTGTTAGATCCATTAAGGTTGATTGTACAGAGCCTATGGTCACCTATTGGGTGTACCACTCCCTTAAAAATGGAAATTGAGTTGTAAAATGATAAATTGAAGGGTTTATGAGGTTAAACCAATTGAAATAGTTTTTAAATTAATATCATGGAATAAAAGGGGGTCCTTAACTCAAATGAGTTAAATGAGTTATGGATTGTAAATGGTAAAATGTAATAAATGGTTAAGTGGATTATCTATGTAGTTAATTGACATGAATGGGGAGGAATATTGTTATAATGTTCTTAAATTGTGAAATGGACTTCTTATTTGAATTTGGAACATGTGGAATATAATGAACTATGGAAATGTGATAAAATGAAATGTTTTCCCCTTATTTGCATTGTTTGATAAGATGTTCAAGGATGATGAACTCAGGTATATGACTAATGATGGTGGGATGTTAAACTGACACTCCTCTCCCATGGATGGGATGGACTGAATCTCTAGGAACTTGGTGAACCATAATTTTTTAAGTATGTACTGATGATCCTAACTTCAAGAGTATGGACATTTCATTCTATATCAAGGTTTTGGATGGTGGAAATGGTGTTCCACATCATGGATGGGATAGTTGGACATGGGATTATAAATCCCGATTTGATATTTGGATTAATGCACCTTATATACCAACCTATGAATCTTTTGATATACTATTCAAATGAATGAAATGGGTTGAAGTAGGTTTGATATGTATGGGTACCACTAGGAACTGAGAACAAATGTGGTTACTTAAAATACTATAAAATAAGGAAACCTAGTTTATCTATTACTTCTATATTTCTTATTTTACTCTTTAATAGATCATTATTATAATGGATATTATTGTAGATATCATTGGTGGTGGCCTACTGATTTTTACTCACACCCTTATCAGGCCTATGTTGGTATCCCTAGAAGATGTCATGGTTATAGGTTAGGATAAGGTCAAAGAACCTATATTAGATGGCTGATATAGGACTTGGGACATATCATGAATGTAGGGATCAAACATGAAATCATAAACTATTTTTTTAATTTTATTTAGTGACTTATTTTGGTTTTCTATTCATTCATTTCATTATTATGACATGTAATTATTATTTGTAAGGTTGTGGGAATTTACCCATTTTAGTAGAATAGATTATAAGACGCGTGGTTTTTTTATTACCTAGCTATTGTTTATATTATTTTCCATTTTTTAACTCTGGTAAAGAGGGTATAGTGTCCCTACATAACTCTTTAAACCCTCAATGGTAGTTGGAAGCCTCCAAAATACGGGGAACATGCCTAAGTTCATGTGGTGCACCATCTCGGGGAACTAGTTTAGTGGTACACAGGATGGGACATTACATACAGGCTTCTGGCTCTATGAAGTGACATGTTTAATTTTTCATCACATCCCCACACGGATGGTTATGAGGATAAAATAAATAAATAAATATGATATTTATGACAAAAATATGAATATATAAATTAAAAGTATTTTATAATTTCCATCTCCCCCATCTGTGGAAAAATAGAAATGTCGCTCATGTGTATGTATAGACTACTGCCTCCATGAAATGATGTATTTCATTTTTCATGACCACCTTCGATGGATGATTTTAAATGTTTAGTTAATGTAATAAAATAATTATTATGATATTATTAATATTCTTGTGATTGTTTATCCATTACAAATTTTACCCATAGTCAACCAACATAAGTCGTTTATGACATTATGAACCAAAAAACGTGAAAATTTATCATGAGAAATTAATTAATATAATAACTAAATAAACCAAGATAATAAATAAAATAAAAGGAATAAACATGAAAAAAATTATGAATTATGTAAATATTTAATATCATATTACGATTTAGTATGTATAATGTATGAATTGAGTGGGACTCAAGGTAAGGATGTTTTTGTTGTAACTTTATTTTAAAGTTTTCCCCTAAAATCATTCTAATACATATTTATATTATTTATATGGTTTAAAATATTATTCTCTCTAATCTAATTATTTTTTATGGCCATTTTATCACCATCAAACACTTCTATGTTATAGATATTCCTCATCAAATTTTCACGATTTTAGGATGTAAATTCAGTTCCCATTTTTTTCGTGGAATTTTTTATTTTAAAAGAGTTATCAAAATAAAATTATATTTAATCTTATTTTTATAATATTATTTAATGTTACTTGTATTATGGGTTCAAACTAATGTTATAATGAAACGTGAAAGTTTCTATGATTTTTTCAAATAAAGTTTCTTGGACATTATTGATGATGAGGGGTAGGGGTGGGATATAGCCCTCCATTACAGAGGGTAATTATTTATTCTAAAGAGAAATGAGGAATGGAATTAATTGATTATAAGATATTATATTAGGGATGAAAGAAAAGTGACAACAAGTTATGAATATAATGTCCCAAGATATCTTCAAGGGTTTTCAATGCTTACTATCTATTTTAATGTTTTTCTTGATCAAATCATAATTTCACAAGTGAATATGTTTTATTATGTGATACATGTTTATTTTTTGAAAAAAGAAAAAATTTATTATTGTTTTTCGTATTTTTCAATGAAATAAAAAGTTTCTTTCTTATATACCTAATAGAGATTTTTTTTCTCATCTCATATTTACAAAAAAAATCATAGGGCTCAAGTATGAGTAGGAAAATTAACCAAGTCAAAGTTTCAGTTAGGGTGGATCATCAAAAAAGAATAAAAAGGTGTCATGAATGAAAAAGGAGTTTAAAATTAAGAAATTTGTTTTTGTAAAAATGTATAATGTGTGGAAGTATCTAATTTATTATAAAATTGTTTTCCTAATTCTCATAAAATATAAACCTAAAAGATCATGGGGATATCAAATGGATCGAAATACTTACTATTAATCTTGTCATTATGGGTTGGTTATGTATGATTAATTATAGTAGATATAAAATCTAATATATAATGAATATATTTATGGAACCATATCTGAGAATACACATCTAGGGTGATCTAGTTACTACTAGATGAATTTCCTAACACACCAACATAGAAAAAAATAGAGTTCAATGGAAGTTCATCTTACAAAGACCATAGAGGGAAAAAATTCAACTTCATATAACATAAGAATTTTGGATTTAGAAGATAAGGAAATTTTTCAATAGATCATGAAAATTTTTTATATGTGGAGAAGGATGGAATAAAATCTATAAAATATGTGAAAAAATGAACAGTTTTGGCTAACACAATGGTGGGGAAAACGTTCTTCCTAAGGTACCACTTGCAATTTAATTTTTTAAATGTGGGAAGTATGGGAATTATGAAAATCAATGTTCTAGGTGGAAATATCATGAAGTGGATCATCAAGATCTTATGAATGAAGGTTTACTAATTTTATATTTTATTATAGCTGAAGATAAAGAAAATGTTAATAACATATAAAATATATGAATTATTTTAAAAATCATTCCAATGTTTAATGTGTGTAGCTTGAATATATTGAGATTGAGGAATCTTAGGAAATGATTCATATTTTTTGATTAAATTAAAGAATTATTAAAGAATAAGATGGGAAATCATGGATAACGTTTTATGGATGAAGTTTAATTATTAATGTTTCTATAAATTAGTTTTTATTAGTTATTATTTAGATTTATTTTATTTAAGGGTTTTTATGTTTAAGGATTATCATATGTTCAGAGGTATAAATATACCTTTTAGGGATTATGTGATTTTATTTTAAGGTTAATAATGATATTTTAAGATATGTTTACTGCATGTCAGATGATTCAATAATGTATAACCATTATGTTTAACATGTGATTTAGTGTAATGGTTATTTTTGGAAAAAATATATTCTATTTTTAAAGCCATAAGATGAATAGTATAAATAACAATTTGGGTTAATAAATTCTTTAATGTTGAGTTAATTTTGTTTAGTTTTTTAATGGGTTATCGTATTTTGGGAACATTACTGGATTATGGTGGATAGAAAATTATGGGCTAATATGGGATTTTATGTCATAGTGGTTGATATTATTTTAAAAATATATATATTAGTAATCCTATGGAAACATATCCTAAATGGTATCAATAACCTTGAAAAGTAATTTTATGACAAGATAATTCATTCTAGTTTTAGTGAATATTAGTACATTTTGTTTTAGTTTTATATCATAGTGGTTCATGTTATTTTGGGAAATTATATTTTGGAAAATATATGATAGGGGCATATAAATTCTTTATATATGACTTTATGAGTCATTTATGTCATTTGTGATAAATATTTAGATTATTTTGGTAGAATATGTGATCAAATAATTCTTATTTATATGTTTTTATTTATTTAGGCGTATTTTGAATAATTTTGGGGTTCAGTTAATTGTGGAATGTATTATGTTAATTTTTTTTATTGTTTATTATATTGTGTTTTTGGATATTTAATTATTATATCTTCAAATAATGGTTTATTCATGATCATTTGGTATTTATTAATAAGATATAAACATGAGGAATTGGTTGAAATCTTTCAGTGAATCAAATTATCTATTAGAAGTCCATTTTTATTCTTCATGCCTGAAAAATAAATCTTAGTCATTCATCATTAGAATATGAAATTATTCAGAGGTAAAAATTGAACAATACACAAGCAAAGTCTGAAATTAAACTTATAGTATAGAATGAAATTAAGTAATAGTGTTTTCCTTATATTGTTTATCTTGATTCCTCAAGAATGAAAAATACAGAAAGATAAATTTAATATTATCTAGAAAAAATCACTCAACTATTAATTTCAGTAACAAATGGTAACTCATGGCCTTATTCTTAGAGAAGCATAGTGAGGTTCCTAATTACCAATATCATACTATTCTCTCAGCCTTATCAGTAACCTATACTCTTTTGGAATGGGTGTGGTCAATATAACTATCTTATCCAAAGGGCCTTTACCTTAAGAGAAAGCATCTCATATTATGAAACATATTGCAGTTAGACTACGGATAGGGATGATACTTTACTATTACATAGGATTCTATGGGTCCTCAGAGACATCAGAGAGGATCTGATACATGACTTTCATGTCACAGCATTGGTAGTACACCCCAGTATCACCAATATATATCAGGATCTACGATTCTAATACTAGTGTCCTGGTATGAAACATGATATTTCTATATTCATCACTCAATGTTCTACCTGTAAGCAAGTGATGGCAGAACATCAGTTTCTGGTCGGTATTTTTCAGCAATTTTCCATTCCCAAGTGGAAATGAAATGATGTTTTAAGGGATTTTAATACCAATTTACCCATATAGCATCATGGAAATGATACAGTAAGGTTTGTCATTGATAATTTTATGAAGGCTTCACATTTATAGCTTATGTGAGAGACCTTCTAGGCAGATGATCTTGGGATGTTTTACATTAGAGAGGTTGTACATCTTCATGGAGTGCCTCATTCTTTTATTTCTGACATAGAGGCTCACTATCCATCATGATTTAGGAAGTGGTTGCAGAAGGCCTTGGGTACACAGGTGATTCTTAGCATGACCTATCACCCTCAGACATATGGATAGACAGAGTATACAATTAAGGTATTGGAGTACATTCTTCATGCCCATGTATTTGACTGTGGGGGTTCTAGATAAAACACTTTAACCTTATTGGTTTTTCATATAATAACATCTTTAAAAATACAATTGAAATGGATCATTGTGAAAGCTTATATGGTAGAATTTTTTTATCACCTCTATATTGTCTATATGTAGGGGAGCCTACTTTTCTTGGACCACTTATAGTTCAAGTGACTACAGAGCATGTCAAGTTGATTAGAAATTGCATAATGAAAGGTCAGTCTAGACAGTAGTCATATGCCAACCGACACCAGTGAACTCTTGAGTTAGAGTTTGGAGACCATGTTTTCATATGATTCTCACCGTGGTTGGTCCATATAAATATTCATAGATACGGTAAACTCTCACCAAGGTTCATTGGACCCTTCAAGTCTGTTAAATAGATTTGGCTATTGGCTTACCAAATTGCAGTTCCTCATAGATATTGGTCTATACATGATTTATTTCATGTATCTTATCTTCCCTGATACTATCCAGACCCATCAAATGTATTTTAGTTTGATGAGGTTGAATTGGGTGTCGATGCTTCTTTCAGAGAGTGTATTTTTCATATTGTAGATTAGAGCATGAAGACATTCTGAGGTAGGTTAGTTCCTTTGGTATGGGTGTTATGGCAGCACGATCAATTACAGGGTGAGACATTGGAATGAGAAGCAACTATATGAGCTTAGTGGCTGAAGATATTCATAGAAGAAACCTATTTACCCTTAGAAGACCAACTCGAGGAAGTGTTTCATTGAGGAGGTGAGTCTGTAATGACTCGTATTTTCACAATGGTGTGAATAATTTGTTCTTAGTTTAAAATTCCATTAAACAACACTTATAATGTTACCTAATGGAGTCATAGAGGTCACAAGGGTGTCTGGGGCTTGTTCAGAGCCCTGAACACTGAGTTTTTGGAAAAATTACTGGGACACATGGTTAGTAGAAACCGTGTAGCCCAGCCTACACGGTCTCTACTAACCATTTGGGGTGAGGAAAATGAAATGTAGGGGCTACATGCACTGTCTACAACCGTGTGACTTTAGGCACACGCTCATGTGTAAACTGTAGAGGGTTAACAAATCCATTTTTCTTAGTTTTCACATGGTAGAAGTAAAATTAAAATCATAACGGGATATTAAAATTTTTAAATTTATTGAAAATAAATGACATTTTACAAAAAAAATCAGAATTTTTCACTATTTACTAAAAAATATCACTTTAGAAAAATCCTAAAATTTCACTCAAAGCTAATTCTGATATGTTGTTTTAACAAAATATAATTATTTTTATAATATAAAATTTTCTTAAATTGGAATAAATTAATTATAATTATAACAGTCTAAAATGATAAAGGGTTTACTGACTAAATGATATGACTCATTTCAACAAGGTGAACCTTCCTTTTGGGGAGCATACACGGTTAGAACTTCACAATTAAGTATGATTTCCTAGAGTAGTGATCAGGATGGGTAACCTTCTGGGAAGCTTCCCAGGGTGTGTGTGAGTGAGGAAAAACACACTGGAATGGACATGTACTGGCATGTGGGGATTTTCATAATTCAGATGCCCGGTGTGGGAATATGGGTGGGACCCAGGGTGGGGACCATGTGTTTGTGGGGAAACTGGTGGTACCTGGTGGGTTAGGACCTGATGGCCTTGTAAATGCGGGGTGTCCGTGTTGTCAACAAGACACAATTTTCACATTTGGTATCAGAGGTAGGTTGGTACCTAGCATAAAGTGAGATGCACTGACTTGGTTTAGATTTAAGGCCCACAATGAGGATGTTGTGCACTAAGGGGGGGGGGGGGTGATTGTAACACTCTATAATGATAAAGGGTTAAATGAATAAATTATATGACTCATGTCAACAAGGTGCATCTTCCTTTTCAGGACCCTACTTGATTAGTACATTACAGTTAAATGTCATTGTCCTAGAGTGGTGATCAGGATGGGTGACCATCTGGGAAGTTTACTAGGATGTGTGTGAGTGAGGAAAATGTACACTATAAGGGACAGGTGTTGGCATTTGGGGACTATCATTAGTCAGATGACCCGTGCGAGCATGTGGGTGGGCCCCAGGGTGGAGACCACATATCTGCGGGGCAACTGGTGGTACCTGGTGGGTCAAGACCTGACAGGGATGTAAAGGCGGGGTGTTTATGTTATCCCTGGGACCTCGATATCACAACAATTCCAAATACTAAAATAAATTTTAAAACCATTTTTGAAGAAAATATATATTTTTTATCATGTAATGATTTTATTGTGAATTATGTTCTTATTTAGAAATATATTATATAAAACCGTTATAAAAAATTTCATAATGTTATTAAAAATGTTCATTCCTACCAAATTAATTCCTAGGTCATAATGACTTCATCAAATAATTATATTTTAATAGTATATCATGGTTCGCTTAAAATTCGTTGTGGCATGTCGTATAGGCTATCAAACACAATGTTCTTCTTTTAAAATCATAGGTTGTTACAAATGAAAAGATGAATGAATATCACAATAAACTTTAAAAAAAATAATTTTACAAATTGAGTTCATTAACCAAACCCTTTAACCATAAATACTCATTGATAGCCTTGGTCAATGATATGTAGTCTTCATTGATGATTTAATTAGAAGCCATAGATTTCATGACACATTTCCAAGATATGGGTTCTCCATATGTAGTGAAGACATGTTTATTAGGTGAGTTTCTATTATCCATATAACATAAATAATTAGAATCTACATATCTAGTAATTAGTTCATCAATACAAACATTTCTATCAAAACACAAAGATAGGTTATTAGTATATGATAAAATATCTAAGTAACCACTTCAGGTCCTTCCAATGAGGTTTCCCTAGATTGACCATTAATCTATTGAGATTCAAAATAAAAAAGTATATTTCATAACTAGTGAAAATCATAGACTATATTATTATTCCAACAATGTTATCGTATGATATTTTTGAAAAATATTATATGTCAATATTATAAACAGCTCTTGAGTCAATGATAGTTTAAATTATTGACCAAAATGAAATATAATTAGATCCAAGATATCAAGTGAGTACCTCTTGAGTAATTTTAAGTTATAACCATTTTGGGGCAATTATAATTGTATGTTAGGTATGTCCCATATAATCTCCATTATTTATATCTATTTTATGGTCTTAAATCTTTCATAAAAAATATTGTTTTCAATTTGGATTTAGTACAATTAATTAGTTTCATGTTATTTCACATTACTAACATATCATATACAAAAATCAGTAGGTTAAGAATGTAATTTATAATGAATTTAATGTAAACATGTGCATCATGTTGGATCTTATTAAACTGGTTATCTGACATAAAAAAGTCATATTTTTTATACCATTTACTATATGTCTATTTCAAACCATACAAGGATTTATTTAAGACAAAATGGTCATGATCGAAATCCTTTTAATAACCAGTAGGATGATGAATTTACAATTCCTTATTAATTTCACTATGAAAGAATATATTTTTCACATATAATTGTACCATGTGAATTTAATTAAAATTATTAAAATAAACAAGTAACTGGATAGAATAATGATTAACAACAAGTGATTTTTTTTCATAATTAATACCATATCATTGTAGGGAACCCCTGGCCACTAATCAAGCATTCAATTTTGTTTTATTTTCATTAAGGTTATCTTTTTTTCTCTTGTAAATCTATTTACACCAAATGATCATGGAATTGGGAGGTTTATCAACAATAGACCAAGTATAGTTTCTATTCATAAATTTCATTTATTCATGCATAGAAGAGATCCATTTTTTTAATCTCTTTCATTCAAGTATTTATTATAGGTTTAAGGATTATCATCAATGAGATCCTGGGAAGCATGAAATGAAAAACGATGACATATCATATTTTTAGATCCAAGGAGGGGGTCTAATTACCCTCATATATTTGTCTTGTGTCAACTGGTAATCACTATTAGAATTAGGAGGCTCAAAATCTGAATATGTATCAGAATTGAACTCATTTTTGATTTTAATTTGGGGAACATATAGGGGAGGATTAGTACCATACTCAAAATCAGCTGAGGGGTGAGGATCAATAGTATCATTTTCGGTTGTATCATCACTTTCATTTGTGATAGATTAGGATTTTGGATAACTATATTAGTAAAAGACAACATATCTGTTGGTTATATAACTTTAGTGTGTATGTTTTCAAATACATAATTTATATCACTTGGAAACATCAGTGTATCCCATGAAAAGATAGTTAAGTTCTCTTGGTTCCAACTTATTAGTTTTAATGTGGTCATGGGTAGTACATTCAAGGACTCTCAGGCGGTTATAAGAAGGTGGATTACATGCCATAGTTCATATAGGGGTTTAAATTGGTTAATAATAATTGGGAACCTATTAATCAAGTACACTCCCATAGTTTCAAATTCAACCCAAAAGGATTTAGGCAGGCCCAAGCATGCAATCATGTTTTGGAATCATTCAAGAATATTTCTATTCATGATCTTAGCAATCCCATTTTGTTGGGGTTTTCCCTAAAATTTTTGTGTCCATTTATACCCTCATATTAGAAAAAACATAACAAAATTAAGAGATAAGTACTTGAATCCATTGTTTGTTCTCATCAATTTAATCCTCTTCCCAACCTATTTTTCAACAAGTTTTACCCTTTATTATAGGTTTTAAACACATCAAATATTTTTCGGAGTATACAGATCCTTAATTTTCTAGATTATTCATCTATGAGGGTAGAAAAATAAGAACCTCCACCATGAAATGTGGTTTCGGTTGGGCCCCATAAATGAGAATGGGTGTACTCCAATGATTTAATAGCTTAAAAATAAGAACAACAAAATTTACACTCTTATACTTACCCTAAATCAAATATTTAAAAAATGAGAGATTGCTTGGTGTAATATTTTATAATATATGTTTTGTACTCAATTCCACTTGGCCCATTGAGAAAACACGACCCAATATACTATGTCATAATAAAGATTTATTAGCATTACTCACATCAAAACTACCTAACTACATTGAATGAGTCTTCCCATTCAACACATAAACATTAGTATCTAGGGATCATTTTATTATAGTTCTAGATCCCTTGGAGATCTTAAATAACCCTGATTTTCACCTAAATAGGAACCATTGTTGGTCTAGAATACCAAGGGAAATAAGGTTTCTATTAAGGTCAGTGACCCTCCTCACATATAGGAGGGATATGATAGTTTGGTCGTATGATTCTATAAGAATATAACTTCTTAGTTTAACCTTACACGTCACATTATTCACTAAGATTACATACCCCTCTACCATCTCAACTAAATTAAGGAAATATTTTCTAGAAGGAAACATGTGAAAGGTGTATAATAGATCCAAAACCCACTCATCTATGGCTACATGGCAGGATACATTTAAAAACTCAATAGTATCATAACTAAATCCCCTAAAAGGGAATAATCAATAGGTTATTGAGACATATGATTTAATTTGTGTTTTCTACGGTTGGGCATTAGGTTCTGAAGCATACTACTGTTATAACACACAAATTTTTTACCCTTATAGTATGACCGTGGAATGGGTTTTCATTGCTCTACCATTTATCGTTAACTATTTATTTATTTTAACAATTGTACCATGGTCTGCCTATATTAAATAAAATCACATCCTCAAATTTTATTTTGGGATTAGAATGTAACTACTTATAAATTGGTGTAGATTTAACCTCTTTAAGGGTAATATATTCATGACCATAAATCATAGTTTTCACGAATGGTTTATAAGAACTGTCTAGGTTTATCAAAAGGACCATATCAAGGTATTTATCATAAATAGTCAAAATAATATTGGATAAATCAAGAATGATATTATTAAAAATATAATAAACTAATATTTTATAATGGAAATTCCCTTTATGATTGAATTAAATGTCCTATAATGTAATGTGGTTATAAAAAACACAGGGACTTATTTAGATATATCCTATTAGATTTAAATGATCATTAAACATCATGACTATTGAGAATTTATCCATTAAACAGTCATCGTAAGATTCTTATATTAAGGGTTATGATAAACCCAATTAACATAGTTGAAAGAAGGGACAACCTCAACTAGTAGTATCATACCCTATGAATCCTATATATTAGGGCATACAAGGGATGTAGTGAAAATAACTTAACTTATCATACATAAATATTATATAATATTAGACAGATATTCATTAAATATTATAATGATCCACACAAGAATAATTTAGGTCTAGTGCCTCTAGAAACATGGACTCATAAATAACAGGTCCATAAGTGAGATCTGTCCTCTCCCTCTAATTTTATCATAACTATAACCCTTCTTAAGCATATAATACATAATACAATTCTTAATATCCCAGGGAAATTAAACATAATAATGAGTGAGTTTGGATTCTCAGTAAGGGTAAACAAGGCTGATATCAATATAGAATGAGAATATAGGTATGATAATAAGAGAATAACATATGAAAACCATTCCTTACATATCACATATCATAACCATGAGTCATGTCATAAATATTGGAAATTAATAATACATGAATTATAATGGAATAAAAAAACTAGATCCATGAGAGCCTAATATTAGACTAAGTAATAGATTTTTTTCATGTACATAAGAATATAAAATCTTATTTCAAGGATACCCACTAAGAAATTCATTACATGTTAGCATTGGGCAATCAACTAGTGAACCTGCTTCGGGCTTGCGATACCTACCATGTACCCTCTTTGGGGAATGGGATAACCTCACGTGTACCCCTTTTCAGATTGGGATAACCTCATATGTAACCTTTGAGATCATATAACATTAATCATTACCCAATGAATTTGTTGGAGATATATGTCTCAATCATATTGGTGATAAAATAACCACCATCCTTGGATATAATTTAACCACCATCACATAATAAAAATCATACAAGTTCATGCCACAAGATCATAAAACATCTATCCTATCAGAACCCATAAAAATGAATGGGTTTAGAAGGAATTAAATCATACCATAACACGTGGAAATGAAATGAGTTTCATATACCTTTCATCAATCCCTCATAGAAAAACTCATGGCAAAAGATGTGGGTTTCATAATAATTTTATCATTGAATAACCTGTGGAAATAAAAGGGTTTCATAAACATATTATCATAATAAACATAAACCATTATTAGAAATAATAATAATGGAATCCTTGAATAAAATATCCATTAAATCATAATTAATATATAATGATGTCATCTTAGATGGAAAATAATTTTGGAAAGACTTATGGAGCATATCTTGAAAAAAATAACTTTTCTTGAAAAGTCACTTTAAAAAACAAATCATCATACATTTTAGAAATTATTTTTAATGAAAATAATATTTTAAACATATAATGGAATCATTATAAATAATTATATGTTCATGTTCATGGATAATACCATTCAATCAATACATGTTAAAACAAGTATTCCTTTCACATTTTCGGTAAAATCCAAACACATATTGTTTGAAAAAATAAATGATGATTCATTTTAATAAAATTGTAAAAATTCAATCAATGGTAATAATGTATTTAATAAATAATTCATAAATGTTAAAAAAATTAAAAAAATTTCTAGAAAACATTTTTTTGGAAGATAACTGGGTTTTTGACTGAGGAGAGAAAAAAATTGTTTTCCTTACAAACATTATTTTTAACTCATGAGTACATAAACAGAGTAAAATGAAGAGAAACATGTATTATTTTGAAATAATTATAGGATAATAAATTACATGAGTCTTTTGAGATATATATCATATTATTTCTTCATTGGAAGAATAATCATGAACAATCTTGATAAACGATGACATTGTAACATAAAATCCATTTCACTTTTAGAATATTGAATCATAATCCCCATGAAAGAATAAAATTAAATAAAACATATAATATCATGAGAATAAATAAATTCATGATAATACTTGTCAAAATGGATATACATTCACTTCATAAAATAATATAGGTGCATAACATAATGTATGTATCAAAGAAGGCAATTTGGGACAAAAATATATCACCGTTTTAGTATCCTTTGAATCGTAAACTCTGTGAAAGAGTGATCCTAAAATGGATATTTAAAACCTAATAATTTTTCAGATAATAATTATAAAATATATTAATGGTTAGTATGCATAGAATATAAAATAAATATGTTGTGAATATGGCATTTTTCTCACAGAAGTAAAAAGTGAGACCAAAATCTCTTACCTTAAGTAAAAAGTTCTTTCGTACATGTTCTAACATCCTATATAAAAAATATAAGTTTATTATAAATATATTACATAACAAAAATTATATATTTCATACTATATATGATTTACTTATGACCATTCATTTCTTTCTTATTATCATGTTCTTGTAAAAATCACGTCTCAGATTATAATTTCTTTTTTTCATGTATGTTTCAATTTTTTATTTTCAGTCAAATTATATTAATCACGTTCCCATAATCTTTGTAATTATAAAATTTTTATGAAAATAATATATATATATATTATATTTATATTTATATGAATCCATAAAATTTAGATATAGAAAATGGCATACATCATTCATGGAGATGGTAGGTCATACGTACGCATGAACGTTATTTCCATTTTATTGACAGATTGAATGAACTAAATATAAATAATATATTCCCATTATAGATTAATGTTTATTTAAAAAATATTTTACATATATTTATTTAACCATATCCATATTATCTTCCATGTAAATCATATGTGAAGAAAGAATCACATCTTTCATGAGGCAATAGTCTGCCATACACATGAACAAATTTATCATATTCAAACAAAATGGAAAGTAAGAATTAATCTATAATATAATGATTCCATAAATACAATAATATCATAAATATAATATAGATAAATTATAAATCCAAATGAAGGATATGGTGATGGAAAACAAATAACATTAGTTCATGAGGTGGTTGTCCGTTGTACACATGAATGATAATTTTATGACACGTTTCATGGAAGAGTAAAAAGATTTATGTTATCAAATTAACATAATTAAATTAAATTATATAGAATATATTGATCTTATAATATATTAATTTTTTAATAAAAATTCAATGAGTTTTAGGAATAAATAAAATAAAATTATCGATTTTAGACATTACTTCTTCTTCAGACGTCTTTTTTGTTTTCACCAAAATAATCCTTTAGTTGTCTTTATAACCAATATAATTTACTTAATATGGGAATAGTAATTAATGAATTTATTTTGGTATTAATTTACAATTCCAATGGGCTTTTTAATTTTGAATTTGAGAGGAGAGTGGGTGACCTTTTATAAGTGAGGTGAGTGTCACAACTGTAATTTTTGTAAAGATAAAGGTATACCCACGTTTTTCACATTCTAAAAGGATAAAAAATAACAAATTTTGATAATATAATATATAAAGTCTAAATATGTTCATAAAATAGGTTTTTTTAAATGTTTTGGTTCATTTTTTACCATTATATTTGTATTTTAACCCCTGGTAAACCCATTTTTAACTTAAACATGACATTTACTTTTTACAATTTTTACTATTCATTATGATAAAAAAAATTATATTCTTAGATTATATAAATTATTAGAACTTAAAATATTAAATACATTTTTAAAAATTACATTCATATATATAGAAAATTTTAATTAAAACTTAATCATGTAGATGTGATGAAAAAGTTATCTTCTAAAGAGAAAATGTTCAGAAGTATAAAATGTTTCTAGATGAAAATTAAATATGAAATTCATTAGAATAAAATAAATTAGATTATTAGATATATAATATAACAAGTATTATTTCTAAAAAAATATTAAAAAATGTATGTTTCAAAGTTCTTTAAAAGAAATAACATTTCTTAATAAAAACCTGTATTTTTTACTATTCATTGAAAATTTTATCTTCTTAAAAAATTCTCAAAACATATCTCTATGATAATTTTGAAATGATTATTTTTTAAAATAATTTCGTTATTTCAAATAAAATTTCTAAAAGTGATAGAAATCAATTTTAAAATAAGTGCACAAAAAAGACACAAAACTATTGTTTAGAACAAAATAATGTTTTTAAATTTAAAATTGGATTTTGTATTTTCTATTTTATAAAAAACACATAAGATGAAAGTGAAAAACTTTATTGAAATTTTAATATATTAATTCCATTGAAATCATTCACCAAAATTATTTTTTAAATTTATTGAGTTAAAACGTGATTTTTTTGGGGAAATTAGTTTTTTAGAAAAAGATTTCCATTATTTTTAAATTGTTTTTATTTCCATTTATAATTAGTTGGTCACAAAATAATTAATTTTATATAACTCTATAAATATTATATTATCATAAATTAATTAATTGTATTCATTTCGTTCATTCCAATGGCTAAGCGGTAACTATCATATTAAATAAAAATATTTTAATAGTATGTCGTATTATTTTAGACTGAGTGTTGCATGTAATGAAAGAGAAAATGATTATTGTGTGTAATTCAAGATATACTTGGTGTTTTGTGTAACACAAAATATCAAAAAGATTAAATTTATTCAAAATATATATATTTCACAAAATCTCAGGGTGTTACATTCCAGCACCCTCAAAATGGATTTCTCCCTATAAATTCATCACATTGGTTCTACTAGCTAACAATACATCTGTCTCATTACATCATCATTTCCCATGTGGATTCTTGATGATGGTGGTTTAATCAAAAAAAAATTACTATTTGAGTGGTCTTGTTTCATAGAACATTCTATAATTGATCCAAAATCTCCACCGATTGTTCCTTATAAGAAAGATCATTATCCAGTGGTACAACATCTGAGTTTAATACATGTGATGTATTAGGTATTATCTTCCTCATGATAGACACAAGGTACACATTGTGAACCAGATAGGGGTTTGGATTAAGTGTCAAGCAGTAATCTATGGTCCTAATACGATCAATAAATTCAAAGTGAATGATATAACAAGGTCTTGGTTTTCCCTTCTTTATTCCATGGATAAATTCATAGAAACGCCATATCACAAACATAAAATTCTAGATTATGTTATCAATTATTGTTGTAACATTTCATTCCAATATTTTTTCTCTTAAGTGTTTTTTGATGTATCTAACCTTATATTCTGTTTCTTTTGATAGCTCAGGTCCTAATAGGTTTCTTTCTTCAAATTCATTCTAATATGTTGGAGTTATAAACGTCCTTCCATAAAAGGAATTTTAAGGATCCATCTAAATACTTGATTGAATATAATTTTGGTATGAAAACTTAACAAGATTAATGTTTTGATAGAAACCACCTTTGAAATCCAAAGAAATAGATCTTAGCATATCCTCCAGGGATTAAATTGTTCTCTCAAACTGACCATCTATCTAAGAATGTTATACAGTATTGAAACCCAACTTTGTATCAAGAATTTTCTGAAAACATCCCCAAAACATTGAGGAAAACATTATATCCTCATTAGTTACAATTGTATGTGGTACACCATGCAATCTCACTACTTTCTTAATGTATATTATTAAAAGTAGATCTAGAGAGATATATTATCTGATAGGAATGATGTGTGATGACTTGGTAATGTGATCTACTAAAACATATAATTACCTCATCATCAAGGTTAAGATAAACCCTTAAGGTTACTCATGTTGATTCAATATGGTTTCCTTATGAACTTTTCATTTCACAATGTTTTGAAAAACCACTTTATCATAAAGAAATTATATTTTTCATAATAATTACTTTTAAAAGGAAAATTTGTCTTCTACATGGAAATTTTTATGCTTATATTTGTTTTCATTGTTCATTTCTTAATCCCTCAAAATATAACTCATTTTAGTTCTAATTCTAAATTTCGGTTTCACATCTAAACCCTCAGAATCCTATGAATCCATGAATATAGATTGTTATGTTTTTAGATTCTGAATTCTCTAAAATCAAGACTCTGAATTCTATGATATTTAGGCATCGAAATCACTGAAATACAGATTCAGAATTATCAAAAATTTAGACTCTTAATTCTCTAAAATTATGATTCTAAATTCTCTGAAATTATTGTTCTGAATTCTCTGAAATTCAGACTCCGAATTCTCTAAAATTTAGATATAGAATTACACAGAATTCAGGTTCTGAATTCCTCAGAATTCAGAATCTCAATTACTCATAATTCAGACTCCTAATTCCTCAGAATAAATATTCCAAATTCATTGTAATTAAGTATCCAAAATATATAGAATTCATATTCCGAATACTTTTTAAAACAGAATCCTAATATCTATATCATATAGACTCTGAATGCTTTTTATTAGATTCCAAATTCTATTTTTTTATACTCTGAAAAATAAATTTGGTTATGTAACTTCATTTTCCTTACACTTATTATGAAATGAAGTCATACAATTTGTTTCTAACTGACCATTGTTTGAGTGACACGTGTATAGGTACCTCTCAGATTGAAGGTAAAATATGATTATTGGAGGAGGGAATCGACCGTTGAAGTTGTTCCTATAAATAGTATCTCATCTGAATGAGCACATTGACTGTTGATCACTATAGATATTTCATCTTCTAGATAGGATTTCTATAGAGAGAGACTGTCATGCATTGTGTGTACTGAATATCTTGTTCATCATTCTTCATGCAACTCCTATTATTGATTAGTACAATTGAGGACTTCCGGGCATAGGAAGACAGAGGTACCGACTACCTTAAAGTTCGTGGGCTTCTAAGGACAGGAAGACAAAGGTATATATTACCTAAAATATCAAGGTCTTGTGAGGATAGAAAAATAGATTTTGATATTCCTATATAGGGATTATGCTAGTGTTGGCAAGAAAAAATTTCTTAAAAGATTAATTTGAATTCCTTATGTGGGTGAAGCTGATTTTTGAACTTATAAGCTACTAGATGTTTTAAGAAGTTTTGATAAAGATAATTCTATAATGTTCCTTGGTTTATCAGGGGTGAATCCACTAATTATTAATAATATCTCTACATGTTTTCAAATTCTATAGTTATGGGTTAAGGGATTTCTCATACCGAGAAAAGGTGATACAGATACCTTAAAAAAGATATCTACATTCTGGATTTTCTGGTGAACCTTAGGAAGATTAATCTTGTGAAGTATGTCATGATTAAAATTATGAATATCAATAATGGGACCCTAAAATCCCAAATAATTATGTATCTTGTTATTCATTCCATGTTCATAGTTCATTGTCTAGATACGTTCAAAATTCCATGCAGTTCTAAGCCAAGACATTTCAAGGTTATGTTTCTCAGTGATGATACGCTGAGAAGGATGAAGTTTGGATACAACTACAAGTTCGGATAATTTTATAACTTGTCTGAAAGTGAGATAAAAGCCTTATCCAAGAAGCCTAAAGTATCTAAGACCTCCAAGAAGGATTTCAAGAAGAGAAAGAAGAAAGAACCAAAAGTCAAATAAAAAACTCCTACAGTTCAAGAAACCCAATCAGTACCTCCAAAACTCAAGAATAAGAAAGAAATTATCCGAATAAAGTTGTTGCTAAGTGGAGAGGAGATAAAAATAATAATAAGGATGGAGAGAATAGAATTTTATTGGACCTTTATGAGGAAAAAGCATTAAAGATTATGGGTGCTGAGGGGTATGAGAATCAGTAAAAAGAGAAGAAGAAAATGAAGAAGTTTCCTGAGGCTGAAGTAGTTCAAACTCTTCTAAGAGACACTGAAAAAGCCTCTGAAAAAATCCAGGTACCAAAATAGTTTTTACATGAATCACTTCCAGTGACTTCAGGAAAAAAAATCGCCATTAAAAAACCTAATAAATAGGAATAAATTTTCTTGGAATAGGAAGTGGAAGAAGAAGAAGAAGAATATAAAAGAAGTGATGATACTATGATATGATAAAACAAGTTCAATAATATCATGAGAAGGAGTGTCCTTATAAAAAATTTTCGATCCAAACATACCAGGATGAATATGCTATAGTAGTTAACCTAGGAAATGAAGAAGTGGTTCATGAAGTAGTAAAAAAACCATCAGAAGAAGAAATCAACAACCATGAATTATATCAACCAGAGGACTTGGTGGTAGATATTGAAAAGAAATTTTTTTAGAAAGACAAGATAGTCTGATTATTAGATAGAGAAAATGAATCACCAGAGGCTGCTGAGAACATTTTGAGAGATGATAATGGAATATAAGTGTTAGATAATACACCTAAGAGTGTCATGGTGGCTAAGAAAGATGTTGGTGGATCTTATAAAACAATAATATATGAATTTAATAAATAATCTTCACCAACAATAGAATCTGATTCAGAATCATCTTCTTTAGATCATGATTTTTTCCAATCCATGAAGAAATTTGTTGATACAATTCCCCTGGTTATAAGTAGTTACTTGAGATGTTATATGCTTCATAATTCATTTAATCATAAATAAAATTCGGTTTCCAAGATTATTTACAAATTTTTCAGGCTTGAGGATGATTTTAAATATTTTTACATTGTGTTTGATGCTCATAGGAGGTCATTAAAGGAAATAACTAAGTGTTCTAAGAATATAATTAAAGAGATGATAATATTTTAAAATTTTCAAGATAATGTGAAGGATAATTTTGATACCTACGATATGAAGATCAAAGATCTTTCTACACGTTTCATTGATAAGCTCATTTTGGAACACACAACTCAGAATCAGGAAGACAATGATTTGAATGGGAGACTTAATTCAGTTACATAGAATCTGAAAATGGAAACCGATCTCAAAATTGAGTTCGAAGAAAACATTAGTAAGTAAGAAGGGATTTTATAGACTCATGGAGAGATTCATAAGTCTCAGGAAGAAAATATCAAAGCTCTAGAGAAGAAAAATTAAGATCGGGATCAATTGATCAAACTTTTTGATGTGGGTCATAAGAAGATTAAGAAATTAAACACCATTGTCAAAAAAATTCCGAATGAAAAAGAAGCATGATTTGTTTTAATTATCTCTGATATTTTTTTGTATTATCTTTCTTGTACAAATGTTTCCTATCATAATGAAAATTTTGTTTGTTCTTCATTTGTTTTGTTTTATAGTACTAATATTTAAGGTACTATATTTTTTTCTATTCCATTTATTCCTTTTGGAAAATTTAAATGGGCATAAAGAAATGATAAATAGAATACCATGTACAGAAGATAATTCTCTATCTAAGGGTGAGTATTATCAAAGAATATTTCCTTATTAAAAAAATTAAAAATATCATTAAAGATGTCAAGAATACAATCCTTATGGATTTTATAACCTAAGGGGGGGTTAATATTATTCACCATGATCCATAAGTAAAGGGATATAAATTTTTCCTTTAATTTCAGAAAGAAAAATTCTTAGTCCTTATATTCTTTTTCATAAGGATGTTTTTACTTTTGAACAAGGGGGAGATTGTTGAGTCAATAAGGTTTCCTTATGAATTTTCCATTTCTCTATGTTTTTAAAATAACAAAAACTTTATCTTAATGAAAATTATAATTTTCCTAATAATTATTTTCATAAGAAAAATTTTCCCTTCTATAAATAAATTTTTATCCTTATCATTGTTTTCATTTTTCATTTCATAATCTCTTTAAATATAACTCATTTTATTCCTAAATCAAAAATTTGGTTTCACATCTAAAACCTTGGAATCTTATAAATCCTTGGATATAGATTGTACTATTTTCATATTCTGAATTATCGGAAATTCAGACTCTAAACTCTTTAAAATTAAGACTCTGAATTCTATGAAATTTATATTCCAAATTCTCTAAAATTATATCATCGAATACTCTAAAATTAATTTTTTGAATTTTACGAAATTCAGACTACGAATTCACTTTAATTAAGACTCTGAATTCCTCAAAATTCAGTATCTGAATTCTTCTGAATTCAAAACCGGAATTCATTATATTTGAGACTCTGAATCCCTCATAATTCGGATTCTGAATTCATTGTAATTTAGAATCCGAAATCTATAGAAATTTAAATTCTGAAATCATTTGAAAATATTATATGAATATCCATATCCTATAGACTGTGAATGTTTTTATTATATTCTAAATTCAATTTTTCCTTAGCCTCTAAATAATAAATTTTGTTAAGTAACTTCATCTTCCTTACACTTTTAATGAAATGGTATCATACAATCTATTTCTAACTAACCAGTGCTTGAGTGACACTTGTATCGGTTCCTCTGAGATTCATTGAAAAATATGACCAAAGGAGGATGGAGCCGACTATTGAAGTTATAACTATAAATATAAGCTCATTTGAATGAGATCATCGACAATTGATCACTCTAGTGATTCCATGCTACTGAAGTGATTTATAGAGAGAGACTATCATGCCTTGTGTGTACTAAACATTTTGTTCAGCTTACATCATGCGACTCTGAATATTATTGAGTACAATAAAGGACTACTGGGGATAGTAATACAGAGGTACCAACTACCTTAATTTTTTAGGGCTTCTTTGGATTTAAAGACAGAGGTACTGATTACCTTAATGGTTGAGGTCATGTGGGGATAACAATACAAATTCCAATATTTTTGTCAAGGTATTACCCTGGTGTGGGTACAAAAAACATTCTTGAAAGTATAAATCAATGGACATTTATCCAAGGATGTTGGATACCCTACTCTTTGTGTTAAAAAATTTCACCTTGCTACTTGTTTTATTTCAAGTTTATTTCCACTGTATTTTGATAATGTAAGAAATTATAACCTTCTTATACTTTCATATTCTTTTATGTACTATGATAAGTAAGATTCTATACACTTTAAGATAGTGTCTTTACCTTTTAAAAATCCTTTAATTTTAATTTCCAGAATCATATTTCCAGAACCTGTCCATTTTTTGAGTAGAAATAAAATAGGATTTGTGAATTTAACTTGTTTAACAATGTTAAACATGGTTTTACTTAAGGATAAAAAAAAGTTTTTAAACATAAAATTCACCCCTATTGTAATTGAGAATATACATAAACTATTTAAATCCTACAAGTAGTAGCTTTAATAATATTTCCACCAAGGTTAAATACATTATTATTCAAATAACATTTTCACAAAAACATATATAAAACCAAAGGGTTGTATTTGAAAAAATTTCTCTTAAAACATTCTTAATCTTGATAAACATTCATAACATAAAACCTAAAATAGAGTTTTAATGAATTTGAACGTTATAGTCAACCATAAACTCATAAAATGATGATGGTATATATAACTATTACATGGATATATATACACTTCCAAAAGATAATTCACCCTTTATTCCATATATAAGATCTTATCTTATACAAAAAATTGTAATTAGAAGATTTGGATAATCCATGTATTGATGGAATATCAAATGTGATTTAATTATTCAAGAACCCCTATAGAGGGAGGTAATCCCAAGAAAGTTAATTAAAGGGTTAAGAATATGATATTAATAGGAATCATTCATACAAAATAAAACATGAAATTATCAACTATGTTTGTGGAATAATAGTTCCCTAATTATCATGATTTACTTTATCCATTGTAATTGTATAATATTTACCTTTGTCCATTGTATTCAAATGTTTTTCTATATTATCATCAACATTATCCCTTGGATTGGGGAATTTATTCACATAATTCCCAAACTCCATACACATGAAACACTATAATGTGGGAAGAGAATTCTATTGGGATCTATCTTTATTCATTACTTTGACCGGCCTATTCACATCACTTCTTCAATATGTTTCTTGATGGTCATGATTCATTAAAATGTAACACCCTATTATTCCTTTCAATAATTCATTTTAATTATTTTTCCAACATTTTTGGCAATTGGGTGACTGAAATTTCATTCCACCACATGATTTATTCAAGTTCTCATGATACTGAATCTTATTTTTTACTATCAATACAATGTGATTGGTTTGAATAACAAATTTCCATTTTTTACCTTTAATGCATATCAAATGACTTCTACATAGGCAATAAATTCTCTTATATCCAACTCTTCTTGAAGACTTGGTCTTAAGGCCTTAAATAATTGTTCGATTTTTCTCTCACTACTAATGATTAAACCAAAAGTGTACAATTCAAGTCTTGTAAAATTATCTTCATAGGTAAAAATAGATTCACCATACTTCTATTTTATCGTGATAAATTCCTTATCAATACTTGTTTATATATTATGATGGAATTAGTTAAGGAAAAATATCATCTTAAACTCATCAAAAGCCATGGAGTCAATTACCTCATCTTGACTCATATTTTTAATAAGGTTCCACCATCACCTTCCAAATGATAGATAGTAAAAAATGATTTTTTCATGATACAAACACTGGATAATGGAAAATATATTTTCATTGGTACTTATCCATTAATCATAGACTATTTGATTAGTAGACAAATAAAATAGTGTGGTTATTGCCTCATGAAGGACTCAACAAAACATTTTCCCCTCATTTTCTTATTTGGAAGTTCAGAAATATTGATAGGTAATGAAATTTGTGTGAGAATAGTAATGAGGTTTTGAATTCAAGCTCCCATAACATTCAGTTTCTGAGGAGGAAAATCATTTTATCATCTATTCCATTTAGAATTAATATCATTCATTTGTGTTCCAACCATTCACTATAACTAGGAATCATATTGTTAGAAACAATAATTAAAGTGTAAAAGTACAGAGTCATGAAAAATCATTTATAGGATTTCTAAATCATGAAACAACATTTTAAATATATGGAACCTAGGGATTAACCTAGGTCTCTCATAGTCTTTATTCAAATCCTTCATGATGGTTCGTAAAGATTTTGTGAATTTCCATAACATATACCCCATGAGTTTCAAAATATGTCTGTTGTAAGGCATGTTATCATGTACCAGGTGATGATCGATTATAGCTTAGTGCTTCCTTTTCAGAGTAATTTTCCCCAGGTGCCATTATGCTGGAGCCACATCCACTTATAGTGTCTTGATTGGAATGTAATTTCTTGGAAACCACTCACTCCATCCTCTACCAAAATTCAAGGAAATTTTACTATAAAATGAATCATCCATGGAATTATCATTAGTCATATCCAAAGACATATTTTTAGAAATATTCCTAGGGATATAACTAATTTTTTCTCATTTGAGTTTCTAAAGGTTAACTAAACCTTTATTTGATACCAACTATAAAGAACCTATCTTTTCATACATAAATATTACATCTTATTATATGAATATTATTTATATAACATTATCAACTGTGCCAAAAAAAATTTGGTCTAGTTCCTTTAGAAACATGGACACAAAAATAACTATTCCATAAGTGAGATACATCATCTCCTATTAAATTTTCCATAACTAGCACCCATCTTAGACATCTAATACGTAATAACATTATTTATATTCTAGAGAAAGGATACATAATAAAGGGTGATCATAGATGCTCGATAAGGGTAAATAAGAGAGACATCAATATACCATCAGCATATGGGTATGAAAACATGAGAATGACATATAAAAACCATTCACAACATATCATATATCATAATCATGAGTCCTGGAATAAATCATGGTACTTCATAATACATGAATCATAATTGAATCAAATAATTTGATCCATGATATCATAACAATGGAATAAGATTGTGATTTATTGCATGTTTATAAGTGTAGAAAATACAATGCCAAGGATACCAACCATGAATTTCATTATATGTTGGTTCTGGGCTAACCACCCATTTACATACATCAAGCATGGGATAACCACCCATTTTCTATATTTTTGGCTTGGAATAACTTATTGTGTTTTCCTTTTAGGTCGTGGGATAACCTCCCATGTACCCTTTGAGATCATATAACATTAATCACTACCCAATGAATTGGAGGGAGATATAGGTCTCAAACAACTTGGTAATAATGTAACCACCATCCTTTATTATAATGTAACCACAATCACATAATGAAAATCATACATGCATGTGCCACAAGTTCATAAAACATTCTTCATATCAAAACCCATGAAAAGAATTGGTTTTCATAGGAATTACATCATACCATAACCCTGTGAAAAGAAAAGGGTCTTATATACATTTCATTAATTCGTTATAGAATAACCTGTGTAAAAATAGGTTGGTTTCATATGTATTTTATCATGGTATAACTCATGAAAAAATAAAAGATCTTTATAATAATGTTATCATGGTATATCCCATGGAAGGAAATAGGTTTCATAAACATCTTATCATTATAAACATAAACCATTCAAAGAAAGAATAAGAATGTTATCTTTGGATCATATCCCCAATAAAGCATAAATAATATCAAATGATGTCATCTTATATGGACAATTATTTTGAAGAGACATTTGGAACATTTCTTGAAGAAAATAACTTTTCATGAAAAATAAAATTTTAATACAAAACAACATTTTGAAAATAATTTTATTTTAAAATAATCATTAAAACATTTAATGTAATATTTAAAAATGGTGATTTATTCATGAAAGTGTAATATATCATTAATATTGTACAAGTTAAAACAACAATTCATTTTTTATTTTTAGTAAAAGCCAAATGGGTATTGTTTAGAGAATGACAAAAGGATTCCCTTCAAAACATTCCATAAAAATAAATAATTGTTAAAACTATATTTAATAAATTATTTATATAATTTCAAAAAAAATTGAAAACATTTTTATAAAACAGCGATTTGGATGAGAAAGGTGTAACACCTTGAGCTTCCATGATACGCTTCTCATTCAATAATGCAATAGTTGGCATTGTATGCAACTTCGAGTTCTAACACACCGCAACTAATCAAAGTAGACGTTATGAATAGTAATAACCACTTTTTAAATTTATAGAAATTTTATATTTCAAAATGGACTTCATTTTTGTATTCCTAATATGTAAATTAGCCTACGTTGAATTTTTTGTAATTTTCTGAGAACTTCCAAATTTTTATGAATAGTGAAAAATACTTAAAACAAGCTTTTTAATCAAAATAATTTATAGTGATAAGTTATACTATTGAGTGGTTTTAAAGTATAATTAGAATATATTTTTACCATTTTATCCAATGGTGTTCATTAGAATTAATTTCACTTTGAAATTGGACATAAACAACTGTCAATCTTTTGATATATATTGTTTCTTAAAAACACGCTACTTGTTGTGACAGTGGGAATTAATTATAAAATTAATTAATGCAACTTATATGTTTGGAATTTCATAAAATAGACATCATTTTTGAATTCCGAATATCAATTATAGCTTTGGGTGAAATTTTGGCATTGTTTTGAAAAACTTCATTTTTTGATGAATAGTGAAACCACTAAGTGGTAGTTAAATAACTGATTTCTCGTTTAAATGAAATATTACCACTTCTGTGATTTTATTTTCAAAAATCCGACATACATGGTTGTCATTATGAAGTAAAATGTGGTTCAATGAGATTAAAATAATTTTTGGTGAATAGTAACTTTTAAGTTCTTAATCGCGATTAGAGGTAATTAGTGTAGTTTAAGGTAAAAATAATGTTTTAATAATATCAGATGAGCTTGACACATGTCCTACCCTCATTGGATGTGCCATGCCCGACCAAGACAATCCATGGGTCATCTTGGGGACCCCATTGAGCCACTTTAGTTAGAAAATGACATAAATACCTTTGATTTTATGTTAAAGTAAAAAATGACACAAACATGAAATGTTTTACTAAAACAATTTTTACATGGGGTTATACAAGTCATATTTTTGACTATAAATAGTCATTGGAAAGATAAAAAGTCTTCCTACATCATAGTTTTTTTATAATTTTTAGACATTAAATAAATTTAATTATTTATGACATCATGATGATGCAGCGATGACCTCATTAATTAACGATTTAAATAAAATGAAAGTTAATGTAAAATCTAAGGCTTAAACTTTTCAAAAACCTATTGTATGAGGAGATTAGAACCCTTATCACCTTATCCACGAATTATATAAGTGTGGGACCTTTAGAATCCGAAAAGCATTGTATAATAATGTAAAATTTCCTTACTTTCCAAGAGTGCCCCTCCTCTCCTCTTATAAAAGGCCCTCACCTCTACCACCTCATTCACACTTTCAAACCATTTGGCTCGGCCAACCTCTGCCCGAATACTCTCCCAACTTCCCCCTCTTACTCCTAGAAGCCTCACATTGGGAAGAAATCTTCCCAAGGAAGCATTTGGCTCAAATCAAAAAGCGTTACCCGATTATGAGATAATGTCTTCTCTAATGTTGTTTTGTTTTATTTTTTTCTCCAACCCCATAAACTCTTTTTATTCATTTCTTTTGTAACAACAACTGTATCCTCAATATACTAGTATGTTGTTATAAGAAGGATTCAAGCTACACTTACACACACCTACATATAATGGTTAAAGAACATACAGTTTCTGTGGATGGCGAATTTCTGCCTCATGAAACGATGATTGTTCAACACTCATATAACACCTCAAAAGGTGGCCATTAAGATGTCACTATATTTATATAGGATATATAATATGTTTATGTTTTACTTATGCTTCTTTATTTCTCAGTTATGGCATACCTTATGATTTCCATTATGGGTAAACGCGATAATTTCATTTTAGGAAGTGCAGACTATCGCCCCCTCAAAGTGATGTGAATCGTTAATGCCATATGTGGGATATATAAAGGATGGAGTAAATGATATTATATATGATATTATACTGGAACTATATTATACCTTTATATAATTATGATTTTATTCCATTATATACGAAATAGAAATGAAAGTAGCGTTCATGCGTACGTACGGCTTACCGTCTCCATTAACGGTGAATTTCATTTCTTACCTCTAAATGTTATGTAATATTATAAATACATGTATATACTGGATATATATTATATATATGATTTCTACATCATGAACATAATTCTGGATATAATGGATATATCACCACATGAACAACTTGTAATTATAAGAATTTTATTTTTGACTCAAGTACCTAAGATCGACAAAATGACCGTTATAATCTTAAATAATTACATAATGTTCATAACATGGTAATAAGGGATATAAAAGGAATAATGAACATTAAAAAGGTTCTTAAGTAAATAGAAATTAACTCTACTTTATTATTCAGGAGGTTAAAGAACGGTCGAGTCAGGGCAGGACGCAAGGTAAGGGAACTTCTTAACCCAATTTCCATTCTTTGGGTTAATCTCCTACTTTCAAATTAGGTCATGATATTATTATGTCTTATTTTGTATTTTTACTTTCTTTATGTGTACCTATAGTGAATACACATAATAGATCTATTTTATTTTAAAAATGATCTTTTTAAGGACTTCGTCTCAATCTCCTTTCATTGAGGCATATTTGGTTTTATAAACAACTTTCCTTTATAGGGTGTATAAACCCCTTTGACTTTTATGTTTATTAAAAAAAAAATCTTTTTATACGAAGTGTTTTACTAAACGACAAAAAGGAATGTTTTTCTTGTCGTACGTATGCGGCGACAACGACTTCTCCGCCGCCATGGCCATTATTTGGGTTTCGGCTTCCTCTACAAGCCATTACTTTTTTTAAAAGAAAAATAAATACCATGTTTTACCATTTTTTTATTTTGGTATTGAAAATGGTTTTGAAAGTATTTTTATTATATAAATGATTTGTATTGACATATTGTTATTGAAATGTGGAAATGTTATGTTTTCTTTATGCATGTTTTATGTGATACGATTATGTTATGGTTTATGATATGTTTAAACCTATTCATATGAGGAATGCATTGGACTTAATAAGTGACGGGTGGAGCCCGCTATAGCTTCTCGACGCATCGACTGGTCTCATGAGACAAACTAGTGTCTTGGAATGAGGCCTTGACAAAATCTTATTTGTGGTCTTGGCACGAGGCCTTGACTATGTGGTTATGATAGTCTGGCATTATGCATTCCATCATTATGAAAGTGGTTATTGATATTGCATGTGATTATTCGACCAGTAGAATATCCATGTGAAGAAGTAAATGGCATTATCTCATTTTACATTTTCCATATTATGTTGATGTTCAAGTTTAAAAGGCTTTTGTTTTAGTCATACATTGCCTTAAATGTTTATGTTTATTTATGAAAGCTTCCGTAATATTGTTATCCTTACTGAGCATCTGAGCTCACCCCTTTCAATGTTATAATATTTTCCAGGATGTGAAGAAGTATTTTATGAATGACCTGTAGGGATAGTCAGAAGAGGATATGAGTGTGGACTATGAAGACCATGTTATTGTAGTTTTTTTTACTTTATGATGTAATGAAAGACTTATGAATGTATCTAGTGTTTTTAAGGCTACAAAACTAATCAGTCTTTCGAGACTTGATCTTTTGTGATCATGCCAATGTTACAAAGTAATGCACCGACTCCGTGTAGCTGGGGTCGGGGCGTTACAGTTGGTATCAGAAGCAGTTTAGTACCAACCTTGGAAGCTATATTTAGATAAACTCTGATTAGAGCAAATAGTCCAAAGATAGACCTTGAGGATTAGCATAGAAGAACATTCTAGAATTTTGGTATTGTAGAGATGTTGTGTGTTTTCCAAGCAATACATCCCTGTTTGGATACGATCAGGTAGAGGCGGCTCTAGCACAGATGTACCTAGGGGTAAAACCCGAAAACACCGCTTTGAGCTAGACTCGAACGGGAACTGGTGCACGACAACGGGCCTTGTTGCACTCTCAGTTACGACACTCCTGGGGGATATGTTTAGGATAATTCACATTTTCTTTACAAACAACTATGAAGGGTTATGATTATGTACTTCCTAAAAGAAAACATTTTTTATGATTATGGATTATATCCATAAATAGTTCAACTTATTATAAGTGTTTTCAAGTTTGTTATTATGTATTTCGATTCATAAACTAACCTAGTTTATGGCATTGTATAGAAATGGTGCCCAGTAGAATGAATGTGAACTCCATCAATACATATGATCCAAAGAGTAAGAAGGATCATATATTTCATGGTATTAAGCCAACATTTAGAAGGGAAATATTCTCCCATGTGTTATCAACATATGAAGAAATAGTATCATGTGTTAATAATATAAGTAGAGAATTCTCTGAGTCTTATGGATTTTAAGGGATGAAAGGGAAGAAAAGGTTGGAAGAGAGAATGGTGGATAAAGGGATGAGGGAAAAGAATAATTTTCCAATATGTGATAACTGTGGGAAGAAACACCTTGGAATTTGCCTGAAGGTAATGGGAGTTTGTTATAAGTGTGGAGAAAAAGGACACCATGTGCGTGACTGTAAGGGTAAGAAAAAGGTTTCAAATGTACAATTCTTCATCTGCAAGGAGTGGGGACACTATGAAAACCAATGTTCAAATCATTAGAGTATGCCCCAAATGATTTTATTGGATAATAATCAAGTTATGATACTACCACAGATGAGGAGGATTGATTAGAGTTCTTATGTTGTTATTAAAGAATTTTGAAATTTGAGTGTTGCATCAATGATGTACTGGTTATAATAATTATGGAGTATATAAGGACTGTACTGCAGTACTATTTCATCTAGGACTTGAGATTGTGTGGAACCAAGAAAAGTGACTCCACAGTAGGTTAAATTTTTGGGAAATATATGGTTGAGAGAAAGATAAACCATAATATGGTTTTGATAATGAGATAGTGATTTTGGAATAAGACATGATTGATTCGGATAAATTATGTTGGATATTCTTAACATCCTTGAAAATGATTAATGATTTGTATACATTTTTGGATAGAAGGAGTATATCTAGTTTTCTATAAGGAATAAGGGATCATGAATTTAATCAATAAGGATTCATGGTAATACAATATGTTGCAGTGTTTTAAAAGAATACATGATGAAGGTGTTCACATGTTGTTACGCAGAAAAAAAGGAGCTTTATTATGTTTACCTTCCTCATAAAATCTAGACTGTGAGTTGGACAGAAGTATTTTGGATAAATATAAAGGTTGGAATGGATTATATTTTACATTGGATACTATTGTTAAGGTTATTTTTGTATATTTATAAAAAGGACAACACGCAGACCCGGTGACAACCCATCGCGTCGGACAAAGCTGTGGGAATCGAACCCACAACCATAGTGTGATTGGGATTAATCGCCTACCACTGGACTACGTGAAGTCCCTGGTTTTTACAAAATAGTTTTTCTAGTCTAAATGGTATGTGTTAAAATTTGGAACCTTATACAATTAGGATAAGTATAATATTTTTGAGTTCTATTATCTTTTTGAGTGAAAGATGAGTTGAAGGTTGAAACTCTAATTGTCAAGAAAAAATATATATATACCTATCTCTTATTCAATGAATAAATTAATTCTTAAACTTTAGTAAAGAGATATTAAAACAAAAAATGTGTTATCCTAATACCTTATTCCTTGTTGAACTGATGATATTCTAAATAAACATAGATTGAAGGCTTTGAGGCCCTCAATTTGACAGTTGATTGGGATTGATGACCTCAATCACTCCCTACAAATATTTACGTTTTTCCTCCAATTATATGTCTCTAATTGCCACCAATGTTCTCCTTATCGCGATCATAATTTGGTGGTGACTTTCTTATTTCTATTTACCTCTTATTAAGACTAAATTTTATTGACCTTATTTTCGATGTGGGTTTTCCACAAAGGTATTTTCTATTTTCAAACTTTTTTTTCAGAAAAATTTCAAATTGTGAGGACACAATTTATTGAAGGAGGAGAGAATGTAACACCCCAAGCATCCATGATACGCTTCTCATTCAATAATGCAATAGCTGGCATTGTACGCAACTTCGAGTTCTAACACACCACAACTAATCAATGTATCTGTTATGAATAGTAATAACCACTTTTTAAATTTATAGAAATTTTATATTTCAAAATGGACTTCATTTTTGTATTCCTAATATTGAAATTAGCCTATGTTGAATTTTTTGTAATTTTCTGACAACTTCCAAATTTTTATAAATAGTGAAAAATACTTAAAACAAGCTTTTTAATCAAAATAATTTATATTGATAAGTTATACTATTGAGTGATTTTAAAGTATAATTAGAATATATTTTTACCATTTTATCCAATGGTGTTCATTAGAATTAATTTCACTTTGAAATTGGCCATAAACAATTGTCAATCTTTTAATATAAATTATTTCTTAAAAACACGCTATTTGTTGTGACAACGAGAATTAATTATAAAATTAATTAATGCAACATATATGTTTGGAATTTCATAAAATAGACATCAATTTTTAATTCGGAATATCAATTATAGCTTAGGGTGAAATTTTTTTATTGTTCTGAAAAAAATCATTTTTTGATGAATAGTGAAACCACTAAGTGGTAGTTAAATAACTGATTTTTCGTTTTAATGAAATATTACCACTTCTGTGATTTGATTTTCAAAAATCCGACATACATGGTTGTCATTAAGAATTAAAATGTGGTTCAATGAGATTAAAATAATTTTTGATGAATAGTAACTTTTAAGTTCTTAGTCGCGATTAGAGGTAATTAGTGTAGTTTAAGGTAAAAATAATGTTTTAATAATATGAGATGAGCTTGAAACATGTCCTACCCTCATTGGATGTTCCATGGCCGACAAATTCAATCCATGGGTAAACTTGGGGACCCCATGGAGCCACTTTAGTTAAAAAATGACATAAATACATTTTATTTAATGTTAAAGTAAAAAATGACACAAACATGATATGTTTTACTAAAACAATTTTTACATGGGGTTATACAAGTCATATTTTTTCTATAAATATTCATTGGAAATATAAAAAGATTTCCTACATCATAGTATTTGTTTTATAATTTTTAGACATTAAATAAATTAAATTATTTATGACATCATGATGATGCAGCGATGACCTCATTATTTAACGATTTAAATAAAATGAAAGGATAATGTAAAATCTAAGGCTTACACTAGTAAAAAACCTACTGGATGAGGATATTTCGAACCCTTATCACCTTATCCACTAATTATATAAGTGTGGGACCTTTAGAATCCGAAAATCATTGTATAATAATGTAAGATTTCCTTACCTCCCAAGAGTGCCCCTCCTCTCCTCTTATAAAAGGCCCCCCACCTCTAACACCTCATTCACACTTTCAAACCATTTGGCTCGGACAACCTCTGCCCAAATACTCTCTCAACTTCCCCCTCTTACTCCTAGAAGCCTCACTTTGGGAATAACTCTTCCCAAGGAAGCCTTTGGCTCAAATCAAAAAGAGTTACCGATTTTGAGGTAATGTCTTCTCTAATGTTGTTTTGTTTTATTTTTCTTCTCCAACCCCCTAAACTCTTTTTATTCATTTATTTTGTAACAACACCAGTATTCTCAATATACTATTATGTCGTTATAAAAAGTATTCAAGCTACACTTACACACACCTACATCTAATGGTTAAAGAACATGCAGTTTCTTTGGATGGCGAATTTCTGCCTCACGAAACGATGATTGTTCAACACTCACATAACACCTTCAAAGGTGGCCATTAAGATGTCACTATATTTATATATGATATATAATATGTTACTGTTTTACTTATACTTCTGTATTTCTCATTTATGGCATACCTTATGATTTCCATTATGGGTAAACGCGATAATTTCATTTTAGGAAGTGCGGACTACCGCCCCCTCAAAGTGATGTGAATCATTAATGCCATATGTGGGATGTATAAAGGATGGAGTAAATGATATTATATATGATATTATACTGGAACTTTATTATACCTTTATATAATTATGATTTTATTCCATTAAATACGAAATAGAAATGAAAGTAGCGTTCATGCGTACGTACGGCTTACTGTCTCCATGAACGGTGAATTTCATTTCTTACCTCTAAATGTTATGTAATATTATAAATACATGTATATACTGGATATATATGATATATATGATATCTACATCATGAACTAAATTCTGGATATAATGGATATATCACCACATGAACAACTTGTAATTATAAGAATTTTATTTTTGACTCAAGTACCTAAGATCGACAAAATGACTGTTATAAACTTAAATAATTACATAATGTTCATAACATGGTAATAAGGGATATAAAAGGAATAATGAACATAAAAAAGGTTCTTATGTAAATATAAATTAACTCTACTTTATTATTCAGGAGGTTAAAGAACGGTCGAGTCAGGACAGGACGCAAGGTAAGGGAACTTCTTAACCCAATTTCCATTCTTTAGGTTAATCTCCTACTTTCAAATTATGTCATGATATTATTATGTCTTATTTTATATTTTTACTTTCTTTATGTGTACCTATAGTGAATACACATAACAGATCTATTTTATTTTAAAAATGATCTTTTTAAGGACTTCGTCTCAATCTCCTTTCATTGAGGAATATTTGGTTTTATACACAACTTTACTTTATACGGTGTATAAACACCTTTGACTTTTAAGTTTATTCAAAAGGAATCTTTTTATATGAAGTGTTTTACTAAAAAACAAAAAGGTATGTTTTTCTTGTTGTACGTATGCGGCGACAACGACTTCTCCACCACCATGGCCATTATTTGGGTTTCGGCTTCCTCTACAAGCCATAACTTTTTTTAAAAGAAAAATAAATACCATGTTTTACATTTCTTTTATTTTGGTATTGAAAATGGTTTTGAAAGTATTTATATTATATCAATGAGTTGTATTGACATCTTGTGATTGAAATGTGGAAATGTTATGTTTCTTTTATGCATGTTTTATGTGATACGATTATGTTATGGTTTATGATATGTTTAAACCTATTCATATGAGGAATTCATTGGACTTAATAAGTGACGGGTGGAGCCCACTATAGCTCGTCGATTCATCGGCAGGTCTCATGAGACAAACTAGTGTCTTGGCACGAGGCCTTGACAAAATCTTATTTGTGGTCTTGGCACGAGGCCTTGACTACGTGGTTATGATAGTCTGGCATTATGCATTCCATCATTATGAAAGTGGTTATTGATATTTCATGTGATTATTCGACCAGTAGAATATCCATGTGAAGAAGTAAATCGAATTATCTCATTTTACTTTTTCCATATTATGTTGATGTTCAAGTTTAAAAGGCTTTTATTTTAGTCATACATTGCCTTAAATGTTTATGTTTATTTATGAAATATTCCGCAATATTGTTATCCTTACTGAGCATCTGAGATCACCCCTTTCAATGTTTTAATATTTTCCAGGATGTGAAGAAGTATTTTATGAATGACATGTAGGAATAATCAGAAGAGGACATGAGTGTGGACTATGAAGACCATGTTATTGTAGTTTTTTTACTTTATGATGTAATGAAAGACCTATGAATGTATCTAGTGTTTTTAAGGATACTAAACTAATCGGTCTTTCGAGACATGATCTTTTGTGATCATGAAAATGTTACGAAGTAATGCACCGAATCCGGGTAGCTGGGGTCGGGGCGTTACAAAAGGGGTTTTCAGCCGAAGGGATAAATAAGAATGATATTTCTTAAACATATTATTTTGAAATCTTGAGTACATAAAGAAAGAAAAATTAATGGAAAATTGGTATTATCTATAAATAACCATAGGATAATAAAATAAATGAGTTTTTTTAGAGATATAGAATATTATTTAATCATTTAAATCATAATCATGATCAATCTTTATAAATGACGATATTGTAACATAAAACCCTTTCCACTTTGGTAACATTGAATCATAAGCCCTGTAAAAGAATAAACATTAATGAAACATAGAATATCATGGGAATAAATAAATTCAGGATAATAAATTTCAAAGGGTTTTTATTTTTTCCTCTTATAATAATATATTTGGATATCATAACATATGTCTCAAAGAAGAAAAATTGAGATAAAAATCCCTTACCGCTTTGGTATCTTTTGAATTTTAAACCCCATGAAAGAGAAATATCCTAAAATGGATATGTAAATCCAAATAATTTTTATTATAATCATAATAAAATACATTCATGGTCATTATAAACACCACATAAATTAAATAGGTGGTTAATATGGAATGTGTCTCACAAAAGTAAAAAGTGAGACAAGGATCTCATACCTTAGGTCTTGACTTATTTCATACATGTTCGAACCTCATGTATCCTAATTATAGGTTTATTATACATATATTAAATAACAATAATTATATATATCATAATATATATGATTTAATTATGAGATTTTATTTCTCTCTTATTAACAAGTCCTTGTTAAAATCATGTTTTCAATAATAACCACTTTGTTTTTCATGTATCTTTCGATTTGTTATTTTTAGTCTTATTACATTGATCTATGTTCCATAATATTAATAATTTTAACCATTATATATATATTATATATATTCATTATATATGTATTTATAGTGATATATAAAATTTAAATATAGAAAATTAAATACACCATTCATGGAGATGGTATGTCATACGTACACATGAATGTTATTTCTATTTTATCAATCAATTGAATGAAATTAATTTAAATAACATATTAGCATTAAATAAGAATTTATTATTAATATATTTATCACATATGTTTATTTAAAACTATCATTATTACATTTCATGTAATGGGTATGTGAAGAATTAATCTCTTCGCTTCTTGAGGTGGTAGTCTTCATTACACATGAACGACGTTATCGTATTCCCATGGAATGGAAAGTAAGAAGGAATATGTGATATCATGATTATATAAGAATTATAAAATCATAAATATAATATATAAGCAATAAATCCATCATCAAATCAATCCATGATAGGTGGTGGTGGAAAACAAATAACATCTGTTCGCGAGACGGTAGTCAACCATACACAAAAATAATGATTTTATGACCCATTTATTGGAATATGAGAATTATTTAGGTTATTATTTAAAAAAAATAAAATTTAATTATATTTAATATATTAATTTTATCAAATCAGAATGTTTTGATAATATTTTAATGAGGTGGAAGAAAAAATAAAATGAAACAATCTATTAGGGATGTTACATCTTCTCCAGACAACTTCTTTTGGTTTGCACCAAAAGGCTTCCACTATATGATTTATTACCAAAATAAGGATTCTAAGATGATATTAGATAATAAAGGAATTTATTTTGGTATTTTTTGGATGAAACAGTTATTTTTATATGTTTTAATAAGATATTATAGTTGGTGGCCTTTTATAAGTGAGGTGGGTGGAACACTTATATGTTTTGAAAATAAAAAGTTGTACCCACGTTTTTTCACACTCAACAATGCTACAAAATAGATAATTATAAATAATAGAATATATGAGTTCAAAATATTTCCATAATATGTTTTTTTATATATTTTTTCATTTTTAAACATTTTCATTTCAGTTTAACCCCCAGGTAGACCCATTTTTACATTAATTGCGGAAATAAATTTTTACGGTTTTTAATATTAATTATGGTAAAAAATTTAGTATTTAATATTAGATATTATAAATAATTATAATTACAAATAATTAATACATTTTTTAAAATTAAAATCACATAATTGGAAAATTGGAATTTAAAATTAATCCCATAGATGTGATGAAAAATCAGTTTTCCAAAGAGAAGATGTTCAAACGTTTTAAAAATATACATCTAATTTCAATATAAATTTTACCATAATTACCCAAATTGAATTAATAGATATATATTTTAAATAATATTACCTTTAAAACCATATTAAACTAATTTATATGTTTTTAAATTCCTTAATAGAAATGAACATTCTTAATAAAAACCAATAATTTTCACTATTCATTGAAGAATTTATCTTCTCAAAAAATTATAATTAATTCACCATAACATATTTTTTACAATATAATTTCTAAAATTAATTTATGTTTTTAAAATAAATTTACTAAATTTTACATATTTTAATTTTAAAATAATTATTCAAAATGCAATAAAACTGTTTTTTAGAACAAATAAAAATTTTAAGCATAAAATTGGATTTATTTTTATATCCTGTCAATAATACACTTAAAAAGAAAGGTAAAGATTTTATTGAATGTATAATATATAAATTTCATTAAATTAATTTACCAAAATATATTTTTTTTGATTTATTGAGGTAAAATATGTTTTTGGGAATAAAAATAGTTTTTTCAGAAAATTATTTCCTTTATTTTAAGATAGTTTTTATTTTCATTTTCAATTAATTGATCACCAAATAATTCATTTTATATACATGTTTAAACCATATAGTTTTATATTTTAGCTAGTCCAACACATATCTACTATTCCAATGGCAAGGAGGTAACTCATATATTAAATAATAATATTATAATAGTATGTCACATTTTTTTAAACTTGTTATTGCATAAAACAGAGTATAAACTCAATGTTTCATGGAGTTCAAGATAAAATTAGTTTTCTGTGTAATGAAAATGATTAAATTTATTTGGAAAAAATATATTTCATGAAATCTTTGGGTATTACAGATTGAATCTCTACGATTTTCCCTTAACCAAGCTCATACTAGGATTCAATAACTATTGCACAAGAGAACCCATTTACCAGAGAAGTACAAATTCATTGAGGTCATGCTACAAAAAAATTTATCTAAACCACCCTAAAGAAATCTCATCATCGCACACCTTACCCTAAAGGTGTTTTCAAGTGTAATAATGTTATATACATAAAGACCCTAATAGTATGAATATGTATATTTTATTTCCAATATAAAATTATTATATTTCTTATTTATTTTTTTTATTTTTAATTAATTAATAAATGATTTTGATAAAAATATATTTTGATACGATTAAGCACAAATTGTATTTGTGGGTAATATTAAATTTCAATTAAAACATTCCTTTTTATTAATTTTTAAAATTTTAAAATAGAATATATTTTAATAAAATATTACTATTAAATAGTATATATTAAATATAAATTATATTATAATTTTTTGAAGTGAAAATGTAATTTTCATAAGGGTCAGAAAACTTTAATTATCAAAAAAATCTATTTTTCATAAGCGTTAATTTTAATTTAAAATTTAATTTCACATATTTATAGAATTATTTTGATAAAAAAATATTTTTTTCCAATAATCATGTCAAAATTATTCAATGTCATATCTTTCATAATTGTTTGAGACAATTAAATATTTGCATAAAAAATAAAAATGGTATAAATATATGGAGCGTATTATGACATCACAATGACACAAAAGTGATGTAATTTATTCCATAAAATGTATCAATGAACTAATCTTTTTTTTACCATAAAAAATAACGTTTTTTAGGATATTTCATTAATTTTATAAACCCCTAATGATTCCTACAAAACCTATATTAAATTTGAAGGTTTTAAAATCAATTATTTATAAACATGACTCACTTCTACATCACCAAGTGTGTTATTTTAATGTTCTTGATTCATGGACATTTAAAATAATGAAATCCACTCTTATTTGGATGAAACTGTGGGAAAACCCAAGGTATTGTTTGTGGTTTTTGATTACATTATTGTATAGAGTCCAAAACCACTGTTTGGGAAATAATAATAAACTACCTTCTTTGTTCCTAAATAAACCCACCCTAGATCCAATTTGTATTCTTTAAAAAACCATAGGGAACAACATTAATATTAACATTACTCTATATATCCCTCCCAATTTACCCCAATCTCTCAAGAATCACCACCCAATATTTTGGAAACAACCTCCCAAAGTAAGGGATCCTCTCATTCTCCCTTTTATTCAAGAACCTTATTTATGAAATGCCTATTTTCTTCCAATTACTATTGCTATTATAATATTTTAACCATCTATATTACTGAAATTGTTATGTAAAAGTTATGGTAGACCCATTTCACTCTTATTAATTCCGCCCATGATTAATTATGTACCCCCATTATGCTGTTGAAATTATCATGCGAATTTTAAATACCAATGTTTTATTCAAGTGCCTTTTTTTCTTATGAATTTTAATTACAAATTTTTCATTTATTATTATGTTATTATATATCCCTATTAATTAAATTATTATTTCCATTTGATGATATACCCCTTTCATACTCATTAATCCCCCCATTAACCTTTATATACCATTATTTTGCTGCAGAAATTAGATTGTTATTTTATAAGATAAACATTTATGAAGTGTGTAATTGTACCCATTTCCACTCAATGTTAATAATCAATTTTCACCTATACTTAATTTATATATTACTTCCATGTATTTAACTGACACCCCTTAATCATGGTATTATATGAGATCAAATATGTTCTAATGTTATATGATCTATGTGTCACACTTATGCATGTACATGATATGATTATGATGGGTACACCCAAATAATGCTCCAATGCATTGAGTAATGTTTTAGCCTCACGAGATTACATATAAAGTTCATGGTAGATTATACTAAGAAAATTATGTTACAATTTCCTTATTTTCAACATTGACTTATTCTTATGAGGTCATATTTAGTGTTGTTCCCACATTCCCATGTTGTCTTTAGGTTAGGATGTTTTATCCTAACTCATTATTCGAAATTATGATTCTCACCCATTTTATGTCCCATAGAAATGAATATTGATTAACAAGTAATATATTTAAAATTTTATTAATTTTTAATTCCCTTACTGGGATTTATATATCACCCCATTCTTATAGATGTCCTCAGGTTATCCCGCATAGTTTAAGAAGGGCATTGAAAATTTAAGATAATTTTACAGAAGTTTTCGATAAATTCATTCTATCCTAATTTTATGATGTTATGTTATGTTCCTAATCTCTTAAATACATTAGGACTCTTTCTCTTCTAGGTTTTATTATGTGAAACTTTATGTTATAAATCTTGAATTAATTTGTAATAAAGACATGGTTTGTCATAGTTAGTATCAAAGAAAGGCTAGTTATTTTTATGTTTAGGAATAAAAGACTCTAGTAAAAGACTTATAGATAATACTAAACATTGGATAACATCCCTAAATTTATGATAAATTATAGAGTATGTGGTTCCCAAGAAAATACGTCCTTTTCCATATACTAAAAGTGGATGTGGCACTAGTACATATGTACCTTGGGGTAACAACCACACAAACAATGTATTGAGATAGACTCGATAAATAATTGGTGCATGATAATTGTTCTTACTACAAACCATGTTTGAAGCTTTCATGGGATAATCTTTGGTAAATTTATAATATCATTACGAACCATTATTAAGGGAATAGAATATTTTTATAATTTTTTATATTAGGAAATATATCATGGATAAATTATATTGAAGCCTAGATGTCACAACCCGACCATGGACTCCCATGTCTTTATTCATTTCTAGGTCCTGCGACTTTGGGATGAGTTACATTGGGTCTAGGTTTTAATTTTCATTGAAGCGTTGATGTTTTCGGTGGCTTTTGGGCCACTGCGTAGTCACCGCACTGCTAGCAGTAACCACACATTCGGTACTGGTGGGTGCGCGGTCACCACACGACTAGCGGCGATAGTGTGTTCGGACCCGGCGAGTGCGCGGTTGCTCAAATATTTAGTTAAATAATAAAATTAAATGAATAAATTAAATTGGAAAGAGTTTTATAAAATGTTTAATAATAATAATAACAATAATTTATAATACTGTTATTATTATTATTATTATTGGATTATTATTATTATTCTTCTTCTTCTTCTTCTTTATATATTATTATTCATTTACTTTACTTTTTTTTATTTTATTCTATCATTTTTCTACTTTCTTATCCTTTCATCTTTTCTTTTCTTCCATGCGGTTGCTTCTCCTCCTGTTTTTTCCCATGCGAAGTGGGCCTCCCCTCAAGCCCTTGTGCACCCTAGATCTGCCTGACAGGACTCCTCCCCTCATGCAGCCCCTACTCAGCTCCTCCCTCTGCTCCCTTCGACATGCACGATGCCACCAGCCCTACCTTCTCTGTCGTCCCAGTCTCCCCTCCGCCAGCCTCGCTGCCCCTCTCATCCAATAGCTGACCTATTTGGATCCCACCTGCTACGGCTGACCTCGCCCAAGCCCTCCGCCTAGCGCGACCTCCCCCACTTCCTACGCGCCTACGGTCCACCAGCCCTAAACCAGTCCTCCACCCATCATGCAGACCTAGCATCCCACCTCTCCAGCTACCCAATGGAACCTCAGCCGGCTTGCTCCTCTAGCCACAACACCTTCTGTAGTGCCTCGCCTCGCTCCTACCATGGTCCGGATTCCCTCTCACTCTCTCTCTGGCTCTCCTTGCAGCACACAACCCCCTCGTTTTTCATGTTCATCGCGCCCTCCTACCACCTTTTCCTTGCTCACACCGAGCACGACGCCACCTGCCCATCGCCCCTGCCGAGTCCGGCACCCGGCCGAACAACCTCATGGTCCGGCTCACCTTCCCTGATATGCCTTCCTACTTGAGAGACATGGTGGCCACCTCCTTTCCCTAGTCGTTCCCTCCTGTAGCAGCACCAGCCTACCTAGGCTCCCCGCCCAACGGCTCCCATTATCGCATGCTGCCTCCCGCTTTGCACTAGCACATACTGCTAGGACCCGCATTGCCTCCTCTACTGTCTGCCACTGCACAGCAGCCCAGGCACCCGGATCTTCTCATCCTCTCCTCTGGACATGAAGCCAGCCCACCCGGCTCCCTCATGGTACGTTGCTGCACTCGTCCATCTCGTGCACGCCCTCCTCCTCCGATGGACACCTCCCCTGCCGTGGTGACCTCCGTTACACCCCTACTAAGCGGTGTCACTTTTCCGGCTCAATACCTTTAGTGTTGCCCCTGTTGGCCGGCGTGTCCTTCTCCAAACGACCGCACCTTCTCCGGCCAACCCGCACCCTTTCAGTGACTTCTCCATCCAACAACTCTTCCCCTCCCGATAAGGTTATGTTCACCGACCGGTTTCCGATGACTTCTTCCTGACGCGCACAACCCCTATCGGTGCACGCCCAGCTAGTAATCGCCTTTTGAACATGTGTATCCTCTTCGGTATATCCCTCTAATTTTTATTTATTCCTTTCCTTCATTTATGTTGTGAGTATTTCACATTGAAGGTTCATTTTTGTTGGTTTAGAATTTTGCAAACCCTCTGGAGGTTTTTTTGGGTTTTCTTTATCGTCGTGCTTCAATTTAGAGGTGAGGGTTTCTTCCCGCCGCTTGGTTTCACATAATTTAATTGGGGTCTTTGTTTGTGTTTTGAGTTCTTAGTGTATTGTTTACTGTATGTTGGACTTAATTGTGTGGTGTCGGGCGTGCGTCTTCCTTTTCATCTAAGTCTCGAGGTAGGTCCCCCACTTCATTTACCTTTAAATTTAGATTTTATTAATTTCTTGATATTTTTATTAATTTTAATAAATGAGAAATGATATAATAAAATTAATTTTTATATGATTATTTGGTGGAAAAAGATCTGTTTATTTTATACACGACACTAGGAATATTTTCTTGATGAAAGGACACCCAGTAGTGAAAGAATTCTCATTTGGATTTTAAACATAATTCATGGAAATTAAAATTTAGTTTTGGTTTAAATGATAAATTATTTATTCTGAATACATGTTTTGGGTTTTCTTGAGAAATGATGATTTTCTTTAATGTTGGAGAAGGCCCGTTTGGTACTTTAATAAAATAAATTATTTTGGAAAAACTCACTTTGGGATTACTCGGGGATGATCATTTGTGTGCGTTGATTGCAGGAGTTGTATGTGATATTTGTTCCTCGTGACTGATTGATTTACATTGTGGACAAAAACCTTTTTTATTGGATGTGTCAACATTGGAACCTAGCATAGTGATTGAATCTTTTGAAAATGATTGCTGCACTTGTTTAGATTACACACTGGATAGTGTCCCCATAGTAGGGGAATACTGAGTTATTGCTGATATGGGGATTGGGCCCCATGGTTAGGCCATGTAGGTCTATGCCGAGCATTAGGGCGTTATGACGTCATCGAGTTAGAGAATGATTTTCAGGATGAGTCACTTGTATAGTACGTTCTGGATTTTTCATGATCTCCTAGGTTCGACCGATGTTTCTTTTAGTGTTTATTTGTATGTGGCAGACGATTGAGAGGTCTAGTTCGATATTTGGCCCATATGTTCCACTTCTTTCCATTTCCCTTAATGTGTGTTGCATGTTATGTGGTTGTACTATTTGGCTAATAACTGAAGTTTGGATTTCTAAATGGTTTGCAGAAAATGTGTTTAAAAGAAATATACCTATTACATTCAATCATTAAACTTGTTTTTAAATTAAAAAGTGAAATCGGATGATACTTTTTTTTTGAAATGAATGTTCTTATGGAAAATAATATTTTATATAATTTAGTTCAAACCTGAAATTGGAAAATTCTTCATTTAAATGTAGTTCATTGGGAACAGATTTTAGGCTAGCCTACTGAGTTTTAATACTCATGCCTATAGTTCTTTTTTGTTTTTTGTGTTTGTGTAGGCTACAGCTTGGGTGCATTGGCCTTGGGCGATGTTCAGTCATGAGTTGGAGAGTCACCCGTGAGGTCAAACAGAGATAGTGGTTATCTCTTTCGATTACTTTCGTTTTATTTTGTTCTTGTTTAGTTACTTTACTTTTATTGTTTATTTTTGCGCTAATCTGTTCTATTTATACTGCTTTATATATTTATTTTAACTGGGCTAAATCATTCCCACCGCCTCTGTTGATGCCATGGCAGTTGTCTCTAGCCCGGTAGGATCGAGAATGCCTCTCGGGCCATGTCGCGGACCGGCTCGGGTGACCGGTTTACGGTCGACCCAGCTTGGATCATGACACTAGAAATTCATAAGTTGAGGAACATATGTAATTTTTGATTTATCTCTTTAACATTCATAGTATTTCTTTTAGGTATTTAAAAATAAAAAATTATTATCCCTGATTTTTTCATTTATTCTATTCAAAGGCTAGAAATAGGAGAAACCAAAGGAACAACCAATGTAAAGGGATATGTGATGACTACCCGAATGAGAAACCCAACCCAATGGAAGACTGAATCAAAATATTTTAGATGATACTCTATCAATTGACTCTAGTTTTGAATATAAACTAGATTCAGGAGGAATTCCAAAACCCCCCTAAGAATGAACAAGATACAATTGAGAAGTTTTTTTGAATAAGGACTATGAATTTTATTGTATCATATGATCCCTTAATTTTGGAATAATGGATCAAATACATTGAAAATATCTTCTCGATCCTTTAATGATCTATGAAATAGATGGTTATATTGGTGGTTTATCAGATAGATGAAGAAACTGATCAATGGTAGATGTTATATAAGAATAAAATCCTAAGGAAGAGATCAGATCGATGAAGTGTAATGAATTCTAGAAAATGCTTTTTGATAAATATTTCCTTTCACTCTATGACTAAAAAATAGAGTTGGACTTATTTATCCTAGGGTAAAAGGAGGTTGAATCTATTAGGTTGTATGTGGACAAATTTACATGACATGCACAATATGCCTCTATCTTTGTCGTTACCCCCAAATATAAATTTAACCACTTCATTGGTGGACTGATTCTGAGCCTATGAAAAGACTTGGAAATTTATAACATTGTATGTTATGAGTAAATTGTGTGGCATTACCTCAAATTCAGAATGCAGATCATCGAATCTCATGCGTCTCACAGGGTAAGATGCAAAAAAAGCATAGTTTCAATCTGTTGGTTCTATTGGTAAATCTAATAGTGGAATGAAATTATAACCTCCCAATTATTAAAAGTGTGGGAATAATCATCCTAGTAATTTCATAAGGGGGCCAAAAAATTATTTAGGTGTCATAAGAAATGTTACATAGCTAGCTATTGCAGATGAGAGAAACCCACCAATGATGAAAGAGAGGAATGCTCCAGTCAACCCTCTTCCAAATTAAAAATGTTTCTTCTACAAGGAATAAGGACACTACATGAACAACTACCCTAATCCAAGAGTTGTTGATGAAAATAAACACCAACAATCCTGAAGGCAGTAAGGGCGATCATATTTCATCCTAAATGTAGATGTAGATCCTGACAATGAGGTGTTAATAGGTACACTAGTTATTCATTCAAGGATAGAAAACTTACTTTTTTATTCTAGTTCTACACATTCATCCATATCTAACACATTTACTATAACTATTTAAATAACACCAAAAAACATGGAATTATAGTTTCTATGAAAAAGGAAAATGGGGGAAATATTGCATCCTAAATATATAACTCCTCCTCTATCCATATATGCAGGCTGAACATTCCATTGAACCTTGGCATACTTTCTTTAGTGGAATTCAATTCAATTCTTGGCATGAATTATCTTTCCTTATATATAATCAATAATAATTTTTGAGAGAATTAAATCACCCTCTATATCATAAATCACCCTCCAATTATATATAATAGTAAGGAGAAGACGAATCTCTTTTGGTATTGTTGTCGGAAACATGGAAATTATTTCCCTACGAGATTGTGTATCTTGCCCAGATTATTGAGGCTAATGAAAAGATCGTCCTTGAAGACATTCCCATTACATGGGAATATGATGATTGATTTTTTAAATAATTTCCTAGTCTTAATCCTAACAGAGTGGTTGAATTTTCAATCTATCTTATACTTAGAGCATTACCAATATCCAAGATTCTTTATATAATATTCATTGTTGAAATCAAGGAGATAATAAAACATCTATATGAGCATCAAGATAAATGGTTTATACACCTTGGGTTTCATCGTGGGGTGCACTAGTCCTCTTAGTCAAGAAGGTTAAATGTGACTTTTCATCAATTATCATTTTCTCAACAAGATCCTGATAAAGAAAAAGTATCATCGGCCGTATATTGATGACTTGTTTGATCAACTACACAGAGCCTAATATTTCTCTATGATAGATCTTTATTAGGGATATTATCAAGTAAAGGTGGGGAAGAGGAATATCCCCAAGACTAATTTTCATATAAGGTATGGGAACTACGAGTTCATAGTAATTCCATTTGTACTAACTAATTATCTAAGAATATTTATGGATTTGTTAAATAATTCTTTAGGGATTATCTCAGTAAATTTGTAGTAGACATTATTTATGATATTTATATCTACCCCAAAAGTAGGGATGAAGATAAGGATAATTTGAATCTTGTACAACAACTCTTTCAGAAAGAAAATATATATTAAATGTACAGTAAATGTGATTTTTGGTTGGATCAACTAACATTACTAGGTCATATCATCACCAATAAATGTATATCTATAGATGCTTCAAAACCGAGATAAATAAAGGGTTTCCAAGACCAACCTCTATGATGGAAATCCATTGTTTCTTTGTAATAACTTGTTACTAATGTTCATTTCTGAGATAAGTTTCATTATTTTCTATCCCCCTAACCAAGATAACATTGAAAGGATTCAATTTTTTAAGTAATCCTGAATGTGAGGAAATTTTTGAAGAGTTGGAGAAGAGGCTAATCACTACTATTGTTATCACATTACCCACAAGTTGGTAATTATTTTTGATCAATAATTAAGCATCTAAAACAAGATTCTGTTGTATATAGATGTAGAATTAAAAAATTTATAGCTTATACTTCAAGTATATTGAAATATAATAAATATAGCTATCAAACACATGATCTAGAGTTGTCTCTAGTGATCTTCACAATTAAAATCATATGGAATTATCTCTGTGGGAGGAAGTGTGAAATATATATAGATCATAAGATCCTCAAGTATATGTTCACAATGAAAGAGATTAATATGTGTTGGTGAAGATGGTTATAGATGATTAAAGACTATGAATTTTCAATACACTACCATCTAGAGAAATCAAATAAAGTGGTAGATGCTTTATGTGGAAAAGATCACGTAACCTTATCAGCAATGAGAATTGAGAATGATCCAATATTCTTAGACTTGAATGTAGGTTCTAAGCACAGGGGAAGCACAGTTGGGATGATTACCAATGTTATTTTTTTACCATGATCAATTATTATTCTGGGATCAATACGACGATGAACGCCAGTCTCCATAGAATACAAACAAAGAAATATATAAAAAAAGAATATGCCTAAAACCTTTATAGAGGATCTTGCACATCATGTTTGTTCGTCACTATGGTTGCGGGTTGAATCGAATGATCTGGCATAAGTTAGGTGTTCCATCCTCATATACGTCCTTATCTACTAGTTAGCAGCCCTTTCGGTGGTTCTTCAATTCGTGCCTCCTATTTATGCTTTTTCGACTCGTTGGTATCTATATCCCTATTGGTGGCTCCGAAGAAACTGGTTTGTGATCCATCTGAAGGCCACCTTTCCATGATTAGGCATCCCATCTCCAAACTCTACCCTAGCCTCTGGTTTCTTTTCTCCAAGCCAGGTTTGCATGGTGTGATGGATCATGGAGTGGTTTTGGGATGGTGTTGTTTGAGTGGTTGTTGCTGATTCATGAGGTGCAAACTGGAAGTCGATGTTTGAGTCGCTATTGGTTTGGTGTTTCTTCATGTTGTTGATGATTCTTGCTGGAAGTGGTGCTCATGGATTTTATGTTCATAATGGTGATGTTGGTTTTCATTGGATATGTTTTTGTGCCTTTATGATTTGGAATAGGTATGTCATTGATCTTTTTCCGGGTCCTCGATGACATTGGGGTAGGGATGCTGATGGATGGTTCGTAGGGTGTGCAGCTCGATATAGTTCGTCTTCTGTGTTGATATGGTATGATTTTGTTTTTTTTTTTGAATTTGAATCGGTTTTCTGTGTACTATGTTATTTGGAGCTCATTTTGATTTTGGTATGACGTACGAAAGGTGGTAGCTTTGAGGTTACCACTCATCCGTAAAAGTGGTTTTTTATTGAAAATGAAAAAAGGGAATGGTGGTGAAAACATTTTAAATAATTATTTATCATCATGAAAATAATTATTTTACTATTACACTAGCCTTGGATCACTCGAACTTTACATCCATTTGTTGAACTGCCGAATAAATAAATAAATAATTTATTCTCTTAAATTAATATTTTATTTACAAACTAGTATGTTAATATGTATTAAATGTTCAATAAAATAAATAAATATATTTTACCCATAATCTAGAGAAAAAAATATTTATTTAATTTATAAAATCATTTTAACTTGAATAAAATTATTCCACTATCTTTAGAATAATATTTATTAATTAAATTCAAATAGAATTCAACAGATACCACCATAAACACTTACTGTGTGACCCTCTAGGATTATTTCTCATTGGCATTTGGCAGACTTGCCGAAAGTCCAAGAGTACTATCTAGAAATGGGTCAGGGAACCCCTGATAAAGAACATAAATTCACAACAATGATATCAACATGCAAACACTCCCTGTGTAATATAATCCCTTTGTCTCGATATTTCATCAAGAAAGTTCATGATTGTGTCATCAACCATTGTTCTTGATATGTCGTTCTTTGACTACCTAAAATAAACTCATCATTATAGCATGGCCATGAAATTTCGTGTGACAGTTCTATTTCAATCAAATGGTTGAGATATCAACATCCATAAATAGAAGAATCAAATCCTTTCTCAAATTATCCATTAATTACATATCACTCGTGTCACACCCAACATACCGTACTTCCCACCAACTGTTTGCATGATGATTTTCATTTGTAAATCAAAGTTCATGAGTTGTGACATGTATTAATGATAATAAAAAATTGTATGTATAATTACAAATTCTCGTATTTAGGAATATCCAATGACACCAAAACATGTGGAATTCCTACTAGTGGGCCTGTTCTCATAATATCTCGTCTTGGAGATTAATAGGTATGAACATCATGAGTAGAAGTATATTATATTTATGAGTACTCACACCTGAAATTTTGTATAATATGTGTCCCTTTGTAGTATGTCATCCATCCACAGAACTATATTTAAGAATATATTCATCACACTTCATGGTTCTCATCACAGTGGGGAACTGCTATGACATTGTCAATGTGACAAATACTCCAAGACATTATCACACTATATTCATGAAAAATAATTAAATATATATAATAAGATGTTTAATAATTAAATATATTAAATATTCAAGTAATCAAAGTACAACCAGTTTGTTATAGGACACCAACTCCTACAAATTCCAACATAGACTAGAGCGAACTACCTATAACATGTAGTCTGCTAGACCTCACATGATGATTATGTCTCTACTGATTTAGGGCTATAGTCAAGGGGTCTTCTACATTATCTTATATGGAATAGATTCTCACTATAACATTACCTATCTGTGAAAATCTCTCAAGATATGATATTTCCAAAGTATCTGCTTCGTCCACTAATGTGGCCTTGGCTCTATTGCGAGAGCCACCGCTGCATTATTATCACAGTAAAATGTGATGGTATCTTTACTAATAGGTATCACATCCATCTCCTGGATGAAGCTTGTAATCCAAGATGCTTTTTTAGCAGCCTTAGAAGCTGTGATATACTCAAAATCTATTGTAGAATCTACGACCACACTCTGCTTTGAGCTCTTTCAGCTCACTACACCTATATTCAAGGTGAATATGTATCTCGTTGGTGACATCATGTCATCTTGATCTGTTTGGAAACAAGAATATGCATGTCCTCTAATGATTTGTTCCTCAACTCCTCCATAAACCAGGAAAATATCCTTAGTACACCTTAGGTACTTTAGGATAGTCTTGACTGCCATCCAATGGTGGTCACCTGGGTCAGCTTGATATCTTCCTAACGCACTCAATGTGTAGGTGACATTTAGCCTAGTACATAGCATGACATACATTACTAACCCAATCGCTGATTCATATGGTTTCCTTTACATTATATTTCCTTTCTCATCTGTATAAGGACACAATTTTCTAAATTGATGAATGCCATGTGATGTTAGAAGCAATCCCGTTTTTGATTATTCTATACTGAATCTCTTTAGTATCTTATCAATGTATGTACTTTTACATAGGCCTAGAAATCTCTTGGATCTATCATGATGGATCTTTATCCTAAGAATATATGTTGTCTCATCCATGTCCTTCATGTAGAACCATTGTTTCAACCATGACTTAATAGACTATAAGACCGATATCTCATTTACAATAAGTAGTATGTCATCAACATATACTATTAGGGAAATGACTACACACCCATTAAACTATTTATACACGAGAGGATCAAGGTCATTCTTTATAAAACCAAATTTCATTATGGATTCATCAAAATGAATTTCCCATAACCTGGATGCTTTCTATAATCCATAAATTGATTTCTACAACTTGAATACCTTATTATCATCTTTTGGAGTCATAAACCCTTCAGGTTGGGAGAAGTAGAAATTTTCATAAAGGTTCCCATTAAGGAAGGATATTTTGAAATCCAATTTTCAAGTATCATAATCATGGTAAGTGGTAATGTAAAATAAAATTTTGAGGGATTTCAACATTGAAACTGGTGAAAAGGTTTCATCATAGTCAATGCCATGACGTTACTTGATCCCTTTTTCAACTAGTTGTGCCTTATTGGTATAGAATTGTCCTCCCATGTTTAGTTTCTTCTTGAATATGTATTTGAAACCAACAAGATTTACATCAACAATATGATCTATCAAAATTAAACCATGGTTTTGGTACATGGAATCCATTTCATAATTCATGGATTCTTGTCACTTGGAATCATATGTTCCACTTATACTTACTTTTTGGTTAGTGGGTCATTATTATCAACTAATAATGAGTCAGCATCCTAGATAACTTGAAAATCGTACTATTCCGATTCTCTAACCTATCTTGTAATTCTACATAGTTCTTATGTATTCAGAATAGTTCTTTCTTCCACAGGGATTTCTGGAATTTGTTCATGTGGCAAATCTTTTGTACCTTGAGACTTAACTTTATCGAAGTTTACCTTGCTCCAACTATATCTTTTGGATATTTCTCCCTCTCAAAGAATAACTATAACCTTTTTTTCTAAGGGTTTGTATAGGTAATATCCCCTTGTTTCCAGGGTGTATCGTATAAAGGTACACTTTGTGCCTCACTATGAAAGTTGGTTACATGAAGAATCCTTAATAGACACATCACATCCCTACACATGTAAATTCAATAACAAGGATTTATTTCCACTTAATAACTCATATAGAATACCATTAATCGATTTAGTTAGTACTTGGTTTAGTATGTGACCCTCTCTTTGTAAGGAATATCCACAAAAGGATAATAGAATACTCACATGACTCATCATTTAGCACACCATGTCCAAAAATGTGTGGGTCATCCTTTTTCTCACACAATTCCATTGGGGCGTGTAAGGAGGAGTGAGTTGGGATAGGATCCCAAACTCCCATATGTAATCAATGAATTCTTGTCTAAGATATTCTCTACCTTAATCCGAGTGAAGTTTCATAATATTCTTAACAATATGGTTCTCAACATCATCCTTATATTCTTTGAACATATCGAAAGAATATGATGTATACCACATTAAGTAGATATATATATATCTACTAATATCATTATTAAATGTTATGAATTATGTGTACCCTATTCTTGCATTAACTAGAAATGGTCTATACGCATCGGTATGAACCTATTCAAGAAGCTCTTTAGCCCTTTCACAGTTCCCCCTAAATGGGGATTTGGATGTTTTTCTGTGTAAACATGCATGAAATACACCAAGTTGTTTTAGATTGAAAGAATCTAAATATCCATATTGATGTAACTTTGTAAAGCGTTTCTCATTTACATGACCTAGTCAGTGATTCCAAAGCTGGGTGTGGTATGAGACATGTGAATTATATTTGTTATCGATTTCCATTATTTGGTTTGTGTAATCCAACACATAAAGACTGTTGTATAAATGTTACCTACAAAAAATGATATCTTTTCAAAATAAGCAACATTCATTTAAAAACATGAAAAGAAATCAATCGGTATATAATAATGATACAGAAATAATGTTTTTAGTAACAAAAGGTACAAAATAATGACCCTTTAACACAAATATCATCCTTGTTGGAAACATGGGGTGGTAATCCCTGACAGCTACAGTAGCGAGTCTTGCTCCATTTGTTGCTCGTACATCTACTGGTCAATATTCTTGAATCTACTTGGATCCTGTATTTTGATAAATATGTTATCACAAAAAGTTGTATCTAATTCCCAATTTTTAGAAACAGACAGATTACATTCAATAAAAAATGAATATGATGCTTCCCCTAAATTCTTAGGCTGGGTGCAGTTCTTCTTCAAGTGGTCTTTCTTGCCACGTGTGAAACAAACTACTTCTTATTCCCTGGCCTCCCCTTTGATCTACCTTTTCATGGAAGGGTGTGAAGTACATTTGGGCTGGAATATCTTATCCTTTCGTTCCCTCTTATTCTTCATAAGGACAGAAGGATTTTTGTGCTTGATATCACTGTCCACTTGGTTAATGATAAGAAGATCAAACATGGAGTTTTCAATGATTTTCATATTTAAATTAACAACAATGCTTGAGAAGCTATGAGGGAGTAATGTGAGAATGATATGAGCACCCATTTCTTCATGGAGTTTAAACCCTTGAACCTCCAAGCACTCAATGTGGACAATGATCCTGACTATGTGGGGCTCAGCTAGGGAGCCTTCTCCAAGGTAACTCTGAATGAGTGCCTTAGAGATCTCAAATAGTTCTTGTCTTTCTCTCTCCTGGTAAACACCATGGAGGTTCTTGAGCATGCTATAATCATCCATGTTTTCATGAGAATTCATGATATCAATGGACATTAGGGATAACATAAATTATTTAACATTGATTATTTCATTCATATGATTCTCATAGACCTAGTACTCTTCATCACTCACCTCTTGGGCAGGCTGATCTGGTATTGTTGAATCTAGCACATAATACTTTTATTCATGGAATAGAATAACCCGAAGGTGTTTAAACCATTCCTGGAAGTTACTGCTGGTGAGGATGTTTTCATTATCCAGAATTGATCATAGGGATATTGTGGTCGAAGAGTTTTTCATTTTATTCTACAATTAAAAGAGTAGATCATTATTTCTTTTTTAATTACATTTTATGAGAAATAAATTAATTTTATTAATTCCCCCAATATTTTATCAAGTCCCAATGGACCTCACCATTGAACTCAGAATATCCAGTTGCCAAAAATTCTAGAGGTAAGGATCCATATTCCTCTTTAAATAATCCCAAAAGGGTTGGTCAATATATTTGAAGGTAATTAGGTAGGTAGGATTTTTCCTACTTCGGGCTTGAAGCTCCTTGATCTGTTGAGTAGACTCCCCAATCCAAAAATCTTGACTTTGGATTTACTCATCTCTTTCCTCCAATATTACACCAAGTATAGCAAGGGATACTCTTATTAATGTAATATGGTTAATTCAATATGAATCCTTTCATGAGGGCTTCCTGTATAAATCTAATTATCCCAACAAGGGTTTGTCAAACACATAGTTTTATCGATTTTTTCACATAATCAAGTAATGGAATGTTTGGTCTAACATAATATTTTATTTGATGGATTTTATCACTTATGGGTGAATTTATTATTATCCTTATCACATGATTGTTAATATTCAGTGGAACTTACTTATGTGATTAACCATGTATGGATAATATTTATGCATAAGCCTGGTTTATTTTAGCTCCATATTTCATGCTTTTTTAATTGATTAATTATGTGATCGCAACAACACATCCAAAATGATAAACTGTGATACTGATAGAATTAAAATAAATAAAATGGGATGATCGTGATTTTTTCTAATGGTTAGTTTATATAGTGGTTGATAAACTAACCCTTACCTAGGGGAGAAACATCTTGATCCTTTTTTGGTTCGTGTTTACATCTTTCCACTTGTCCACCTCTGCATCTTATGGGATTGGATTCATGTCAACTCTTGCATGAACCATCTCCACAACCTTGAGAGTTCCATCCATTACATATTATTTTAAACTCACATTTAGTTGAGGGGTAAAATGAAGGGATAACATAAAAGAGACCATGATAACATAGGCCCTACATATTAATAATTTGAGATGGCAAGAAGCCCAAAAATTAATTTAATAAATAAATTAAAAGTAAATCAATCGCATGCAAAGGCCTTGGTCTAGCTCATGATCACCCACATTTATTTAATGAATTGCGCATTTAATAAAACTAGTATTCAATTATTTAATTGTTCTTTTTTAATATAAATCACACTCAATTCAATTAATTATGCTTCTTTAATTAATCAATCTTTTATCATAAACAGTTTTTTTTAATTTTTTTGAGGTTCTCAACCATCTTAATTTTTAAAAAATAAATTCATATAAAATAATTTTTTACGTAACTTGTACCTTGGAGGAAACCCAGTGAATTCTCATTCATAACTACCCAATGAGTAGTAATGAAAATTACACATATGTTAAATTAAACACACACACACATATATATATATAACACCTATCACGTGTTGTACCCCACCTTTACACCTACACCATGGTACATGTCTCAAGGGTTTGTGTAATATAATATAAAATTTTAATAAATCAATGTAAATTGGATGAGTACACAATGTGTATTTCCTAATAAATGGCGTGTACTATCATTAATTGTTCATCCAAAGTATGCACCCAAGGATATGGTGTGTGTTTGTGTGTGTGTACATTAGAAATCCTCGGATTACACGGCGTGTTTAGTGGGCCACACACCATGTAGTATTCACATTACATGGTCTCCAGTCAGGAAATCAATTTACGGGGTACACGGTCCAACCCTAACCCGAAGGGACTACACGTCGTGTCCAGTGGGCCACACGACATGTAATCTAGAAACCATATTCCACATGTTCCTAGTCAACACTTATAGTCTTTAAGACTTAAAAAACTCTAATGACACATCTTGGTTTGGCGGACCAGTCCCATTGCATTGAACATTGATAAACAGCGTGTGAATCCAACTACACGTTATGTGTTCTGGTGATGTACTAACCATGAACCATTGTAACCTAAGGATTAGATCCTCTATTTTATTTTAATAAAAATTAAAAGAAAATATCATTCTTGTAAGGTGAATGAGAAAAAAAATAGTATGAACATATCTCAAGATTCTAATTTGCAGAATGATTATCTTTAATTGAAAAACTAAATTATTGAATAGTAAATCATCATCGAATTATTTATATAATTATAAAGTATAATGTTACCCATCTGATACTGCTTGTAATATCAGAGCATTGCAGAAGCGCGGTTTGGCCAATTCCGAACATTAATTTTTTTACCATGACCAATGATTTTTTTAGGATCAATACGATGATGAACGCCAGTCTCCACGTAATAGTATCAAAGATTTAGATAAATAAAGAAAATTCCTGAAACCTTTAGAGAATATCTTGCACATCATATTTATAATTAATTTAATTCATTTCAAAAAGAATATAATATCTGGATCTTCGGTATTCACTTCATGGATGATGTTAATCATCTGTAATGACCCTTATGGATAGTCTCATTGCGCATGTGAGGATCCAAACCAGAATCCCTTTAGTCGTGATCCCCACATTCTCCGATGGTCTCTGATCGACAACACTCATTCTCCAGATGCTAGCCCGGTGAAGAGAGTGTCTTGTATCGGTCATTCTTGAACACTCATTATTTAGTTTTGATGAATTTCTCTCATTCATGAGTGCGGCGGGAAGAGGATTTGAAAGAAAAAAAATTATCTCAACAATTCTCAATTCACGAGGTGTGCATTTCGGTGCATGGCACAATAGATATACGCATCTATTTATCGCCATGGGGCTTTAGTAAAAATATTTAATTACGTAATAGAAATTAAATACATTCATAATCATAGATAAAACCCATTATTTTAATAATAATACCTCATCATTATTTATGGTGTTCCAACTTGCGTAAAACAAAATTATAAATAAAATTATGCATCACAAAATAATGGCAGTGTTGTTTTAATTTGTGCCAACAAGTTAAATAATTATTTATCATCATACAAATAATTATTTTACAACCAGACTGGCATAGGTCTGGTTGAACTCCACTTCTACTTTTTGAACACCCGAATAAATAAATAAATAATTTAGTCACATAAAAAAATATTTTATTTACAAACTAGAAAATAAATATTTATTAAATGTTAAATAAAATAAATAAAATATCTATTACCCACAATCCATAGAATAAATATTTATTTAATTTATGAAATCATTTTAACATGAATTAAATTATTCCACTATCTTGATAATAATGTTTATTTATTAAATTCTAATAGAATTCAACTGAGACCACCAAAAACACTTAGTGTGTGACCCTCTAGGATTCTTTCTCATTTCCATTAGGAGGGCTTTCCTAAAGTACAAAAGTACTGTCTAGAAAGGGGTCAAGACACCCATGATAAAGAACATAAAAGAAAAAAAAACAAAATCCACATATAAATGATCACTATGAAATATAATCCCTTTTTCTCGATATCTCATCATGGAGGTTTCATGATAGTGTCATCAACCTTTGTGTTTGATTCATCATTCTTTGGCTACCTGAAATAAACTAATCATTATACCATGTCCATGGAATTTCACATGACACTTCTATTTCAATAAAAGTCCCGAGATATCAACTTCCATAAATAGAAGGTACAAATCCATCCTCGAAATATCCATTAATAAAATGCCACTCGTGATGCCCCAAATGTACCCTACATCCCACTAACTTTCAGTGTGAGGGTTTTCAACAGTAAATCAATGTGTGTGAGTCATAACACATATTAATGATAATTGCAAAGTCTAATGATCATTACATATGTTCTCAGATAGGAATATCCAATGACACCAAAACATGCTGAACTGCTACCAGCGGGCCTCTTCTCATAGTCTCTCATCTTGTAGATTACCAAGTATGAACATAATGAGAGTATTATCATCCGATTAAGGGTAATTTCACTTGATGTTATGTATATTATGTGTCCCATTATATTATTTAATCTAATATCAGAACTATATTTAAGAATATTTTCATATTACTTCAAGGTTCTCATCACAACGGGGAACTACTATGACCTTTTCAATACGTCAAATACTCCAGGACATTTTTACACTATAGTCATGTAAAACAATAAAAAATAAGTAATACAATGTTTAATATTTAAATATATTAAATATTCATGTAATCAAAGTACAAATAGTTGGTTCTAGAACCCCATCTCTTTTACATTGAAGGGTATGAACAATGGAATCGTAAAGAAGAAACATCATCAATCTTTTTACAAATTATTGTTTGGCCATCTCTTCTTGAGACGATAAATGATTCTCAAGGAGATGATGTGGAAATTAAAAATAAGAGGGAGGCTATAAGAATAGGTAAATCTTTGGAGATCAAAATTATTTGGGAAAGAATTATAATATTTGGTTCATGACTATGTGTAACATCAAATCATTAGTTAATAGAGTTGTTGGATAATTCAAATAGTTTGACCTTCTCTATCCATCTAAGAAGCATAATGATATATAGAGATATCAGAAATCACAATTTTATTACACTATATGAAGAATGCGATTGTGGAATATACAACAAGGAATATTGTATGTTAACAATTTAACTCTAAATGGAAATATTCTATGGGGATAATACAACCATTACCCATACCAACATGGAAATGGGAAAACATAACCATGGATGTTGTCACTATTCTTATGAATACATCAATGGGAAATAATTTTATATGGGATTTGGTGGATCATCTTACAAAGATTTTTGAATTCATTTCAATTCAAGAGGACTTCTAATATGATCAACATACACATATATATATCAAAGGAGTGGTTAGCCAGCATGAAACACCACTATCAATTGTATTTTATTGAGATCTATGATTTACCTATATGATCTGTAAGATTCTCCAAAATTAATTAAATACTGAGTTGAACTTTGGTATGGCTTATCACCCCCAAACCGATAGCCAATCTGAGCGGAATATTCAGATGCTAGAATACGTGTTGAGGACTGATCAGTAGACTTCAAAGGATGGTGGGATAAACATCCTCCTCTTGTCGAGTTCTCATTCAATAATAGTTTCCACTTTTGAATATAAATGGATCCATATGAACATGTATATAAGTACAGATGAAGAACAGATGAAGAACACATATATTTTAGGTTGAAGTTGGTGAATGAAAACCTTTGGGTCCTGAAATGGTTGAAGAAATGGTGGAAAAGGTCAAGACCATTCAATTTCACATCATGGATTCTTTGAGTAGAAAAAATATTTATGGTGACAATCATCAAAGAGACCTAGAGTTCGAGGTATGAGAGAAATTATTCCTCTGTATATTTCCATGGAAGAAAGTCATGAGATTTGGGAATAAGGGTAAGCTACATCCTTGGTAAATTGGCCCCTTTGAGGTTCTCAACTACATTGGAGTCGTGGCTTGTCAACTAGAACTCCCACCAACCTTGTCTCAATTACATGATGTGTTCCATGTATCCCTATTCAGAAAGTACATACCAGACCCCCACATGTACTAAATCCAAAAGAGGTGCCTTTGGAAAATTATCTTTCATATGAGGAGTATTCATTGAAGATCTTGGATTGTAGAGAAAATGTTTTACTAAATACAACAACTCGCTTGGTCAAAGTGTTATGGAAGAACCAGATGTTTGAGGAAGAATATTGGGAACTTGAGGAAGCAATGAAACAATAGTACCATCATCTGTTTCAGTGTCTGAAATGAAAATTTTGAGTGTGATATTTCTTATGGGGTGAATAATGTAACAACCAAAACGTTTATTAATGAAATTCCCTTTCTGATTAAATTATATAACCTCTTATGTAATGTGATTATAGAAAACACATGAACTTATTTTGTTATATCCTATCAAATTTAAAATACAATTAAAAATAATGATTTTTGACAATATATCTACTTAACAGTGATTATATGATAGTACAATAAAGGTTATGATAAATTAAATTAGCACAAATGAAATAATTGAAGCCTTAACTAGTAGGATCATACCTTATAATGCTCATTTATCAACGATTCCAAGGAAGATGGAATGTCTAGAATATTACCCTGTCCAATACCAAGTTGAGATTCAACAACTAAATCGTGAGTAAAATCATATATGGGACATGTTCAATATCATTTATATAATATCCCAAACCGTGTTGGTTGAACCACCCCAAGAAAATATCATTATCGCACACCTTAACATTGTAGAATTTATTGGTGTAAAAAAGGTCTATGTATCAAGACCCTAATAGTATCAATATGTATATTTTATTTTTAATAAAACAATGATAATATTTATCCCTTATTTTTTAATTTATAAATAATTAATAAATTATTTTGATAAAAATTAAATTTTTATATGATAAAAACCAAATTATATTTTTTGGGTAACATGATATTTAAATTAAGACATTTTTTATTAATTCATGATTTTTTGAAATAAATTATATTTTAATAAAATATTATCATTAAATATTATATATTAAATATAAGTGATAATATAATTTTTTGAAGTGAAAAGGAAAATTTTATGAGGGTTGGAAAACTATTATTGTTATGAAATGAGTAATTTTTAATAAACTTGGATTTTGATTTTAAAGTGTAAATTATCATATTTTTGAGAATGATTTTGATAAAATAAATATTATTTTTGGAATCATTGCACTGATACTGTCAAACTGTAAATATTTCTTAATTTTCTAAGATAATCAAATTTTCAAATAAAAATTAAATATGATATAAATACATATTCTGTATTATAATGTCAAAATAACCCAAAAGTGATGTAATATGTTTCATAAAATATATTCATGACCAAATATATGTTTACACTATAAATTTATTTTTATTTTAGTTTATTGGATTAATTTTATAAACCCGTTATGGGACCTCCAAAACATATATTATATCTTAAGGTTCAAAAATCAATTCATTGTAAACATGACTCACTTTCATATCACCAAGGGTATTATTTTATTGTGATCAATACATGGAACTATAAAATAATAAAAACCAATCCTATTTGGCATATACCGTGGTCAAAAACCATGTGTTTTTTGTGGTTTTGATTACTTTATTGTATAGAGTCCAAAACCTATGTTTGGGAAATAATAAAGAACTCCCCTCTCTTTTCCAATATAAACCCACCGAAAATCCCATTTATCTTCAATTAAAAATCATGGAGATATAAATTACTCAAAATAGTCATACCTATATCCTTCCCTAGGTGCCCCAATCTCTCATGATGTTCCTCCAAAGCTTTTGGAAACAACCTCATAATGTAAGGGATCCTCTCTTTCTCCTCTTTATTCAAGAATCTTCTTTATGTAATGCATTTTTTCTTCTCATTCCTATTAGTGGGATATAATTTTACACATAACTATTACCATTCTTATGATATCCAAGTGATTAGATACCCCTTTCTTTCTCATTAATCCCTCCAATGAGTCAATATGTACCCATGTTATGCTTTCGAAATTATCCTATGATTTTTCCTTGTCAAACTTTTATTCAAACACCCTTTTTGTTTTATGCCTTTTAATTCCCAGTTTTTCATGTTTTGTTACATTTACACATATCCATATTACCTTATTATTACCATGAGATGATATACCACCTTCACACTCTTTAATTCTTCCCATAAACCTTTAGGTTCCCCCGTTATCTTGCTGAAATTGTCTTGCAATTTTCCGTGTCAAATATTTGTGAAGTATAAACTCATACCCATTTCCACTCAAGGGTATTAACATAGTTGTGCATATAATTCATTGATTTTTGATGTCCATGTATATAACCCAAACTCTATAATCATGGGATTAAATGTGATGAAATATTTTCTTATTTTATATGATATATGTGTCACACTTATGCATGTACATGATATTATTATGATGAGTGTTCCCATATAGTGCTTCAATACATTGGGTAATGATTTAGCCCCATGATATGTTGTTTATGATGCATTGATGGTTATCCTAAACATATTATTTAATGATGTCATGGTGGTTAACATTGACTTATACTGATGATGTCATGTTTAATGTTGTTGTGAAATTACCATGTCGATTTTATGATATCATGTTCTCATTATCCATATATATTTTAATTAAGACACATTATGGAGAAAGGGGGAAACCAAAAAGTAAAACCCTTCCAAAAAAAACTATATAATATAACAAAATTATTAAAAATGAGCTTGAACCCAATAGACTTAACATCAATAAACAATTTCTAGGAAAGAGTTGTTACCTTTTTGCTTGGTTCATCCCTGATAATTTCTTCAAAATGAGAATCCAGCTTACACCATGCTCGCATGAAGTCCTCCTCAACTATTTTCTTGTTGTTGAAACTTTTGACTATGAATAGGTTATGATTTCCTATCCACTCACTTTACTTGAATCAATCTTTCTTGCATCCTTTCTGTAGTCTTAGCTGAAGCACGTATGGATACCACCTCTTCCACCAACTCTTCCTCAGATTGTAACTGCAACTCCCATTGATATTCCCCAATCAAAACCTCACCTATCGGCTCCATAGGCATCCCCTCCACTCCCACCCTAGCTTGTGAAACCAGTTCTTTTTCACACACATCTACACATGTTGCACTAACCATACTAGTTCTTGCCTCACACCACGGCCTAGGGGTCACCACTAGTGTCACCACCACTCTATGCAGGTTCCTCTCCACTTGATGCTCTCCTCCCTTTGAGGATTTATTCTTTTTATCTTACGACTTAGGTACCAAAGATTACTATCCTTCCTCTCCCTCCAATATATTAATCTCGATCTCTTTCTGTATCCCCCCATTTTTGGCCAAATGGGTCTCCATCAGTCTTGGAATGTAGGAGTAGTCTTTGTGCCCCTTCGGATTCAGCTTCCTAGAAACAATGACACACCCTAGGACCATGTTCTCTTTATTCCCTTTCTTCTTTATTTGATTGTTCAAGCCTTTGCTCACCCTTCTAAAGCCATTATCATCAAAGATCGTCTCATCACCCTCAGACTCATTCTCCGATGGACCCTTAGAAATTCCCTCAGACTCTCCACCATTTCTCAGGATTCCAAAATGGTTACTGAGGTCAATGAAGGATAGAGTTATCCTCTAGTTGGTGTCCTTCTTAGTATCCAGTGTCCTATATACCCCATGTGAAGTTTGATCCCCCTTATGGCCTTCCTTTGACTTAATATCACCAGAAGACACGCTTCCAGAATTTATACTCCTACCAGTGCGAACCTCCATAGCATACATTCATGGAGTCATAGCCTCAGAGTATGGAACAACATCCCCAGTTGCTTCAACAGACTCAGGGCCCTCCACATCTGCTCCATTTAAACCGAAACCACGTTTTAAACAGATAAAAATGATCACAACCCATGGCTCATCCACCTTGGCCTTCGCATTATTTACTACCACAGAAGAATACAAGGGATGCCACTCCTTGAGTTGAGTCTCCTAACAACGGGACACAGTGGCCGGAAATTCTTCATGGTTTATCACCATTGATGAAACCCCACACACCTCCTCATTCACGCCCAAACCTTCACTATTCTACACCTGGTGGTTCACCATGGGATCCACATGAACCTAGAATCCCTTATAATTTCTGCTCACATGTTTTCAAATCCAGATCACCTGATGGAAACCGGAAACAAAATGGCTAAGCTTGTGGAATCCAAAGTAGAACGTTGACCACAATTCATACACCACATTCATCTTCCGTCTAAATGCTTCTCCATAGAAACCCATATCCACTCCATTAGAGGCATTGAAACATAAAACTCAATGAATATGAGAGGTAGTGTTGGATGAAAAACCTCTATTGTTTCATCATCAGATAAAGAGTGTATGCCGACTATATTTCCTAGCACACATATAATAGAAGGGTTTTAGAAAAGGAGTTGATGGTCTGGAATGTGTACCCACACCACTGATGAAGGAGGATCATGATTCATGATGAACTCAAGAGTCCATAAAATGAGATAAACCCCACATCCGTTGAATACACAAGGAGAATTGGACTAGGCAACGATGAAGTCATCATTTGAAGAGAAGTGGATCATCAATTGGTGCCGATCAAGAAGGCCCACCACTACTCGAATTTTAAGACACCATGAATTGATGATAAATCTTTCAAATGCATCAACTTAGGGATGAAGAACCTTGAATCGAGCCATAAGAATCGATCTGTGAATCCCCGAGGTAGTGTTGAACTCCTTCGTAGAAATCGCGAGCTGAGGCAATGCTTCGTAGAGATTGGGAACCTTAGGGAAGAGATGGATTGATGGGAAAGGAGGGAGAAAATACAGATTAGTGAATGGGGTGAAATATAGATCCAAACTAGAGGATGGAAGGCCATTTCCCCCTCCCTCTACTAGGCTGGAGGTGGCCAGAGTCATAGCCATCTCTGTTAGGGAATCGTCTTTGAGGCACCAACCAGAGTCGCATCCTCCCTTGGAACGATGCAGTTATCATGTTGTATCATGTCTCATTTCTCAAGATTATGATTCATACCACTTTTATGTCCCATTAAAATTCCTATTGACTAACATGTAATATGTTCATCATGTTATGGTTTTTTATTCCCTTACTATGATTTATAGCTCACCCCATTATTATGTATGTTCACAGGTTATCCCATGCAATTTTAAAATATCGAAGAACATTTATGTTTATGTCAAGGAAGTATTCAATAAAGTTTGTGTTTCCTGGTTTTATGATGTTATGTTATTTTCCTAATCTCCCAAAGGAACTAGGCCCCTCGATATCCTAGGTTTTATTAAGTTAATAGTTTTTGTAATAAATCATGGATTAAAGTGTAATAAAGATATGGTTTGTTATAAATCTCATCGGAATGAGATTTAATAGAAACATCAGAACACATATTATAGGTGAACCTAATATTTTTCTTATAAAGTATACCAACTAAAGATATTTTCATATAATGTTTTTATAATATTAGACACATACTATAAGAATTGGATTATAGGGAGACATTCTAGTTGTCCTTGTCACCCAGAGATGACAATATATAACTATAGGCCTTAAAAATAATGTCGGGAGGGACATCTTGATATGTAGTATTTGTCTGTCCATTTGTAGTAACTGATAAAACAAGTTTCTTTGGTCTATTAAAGACATAAATTAACCCCTACTAAATAAGAATCAATTTTATTTTAAATCAACGCATATTAAAATCATTATCACCATCAAACTTTTTATTTCATACTTTTTTTGAGATAAAAGAGATAATATATTACAGACCAAAAACACCAGGCCTACAAATCCAATCAAGAAAAGAGTAAACCCAATAATTATCACCCCCAGATTTTCCATAGCATTAAAATTGATGAGACTTTATATTACCCCCTTTTTTGATAAAAAAAATTTCCATTCAATGAAGATATCAATCAGAAACCAAATATTTCTCAGGATGAGCCTAGATGGATGAAAATCCTCTTCCTTCTTTGATAATGAGTTATTCACTTCAAGGAAATATGATTCCACTACAATAAATTTTTAGTCTACTGAGTGATCAAGAAGGATCCCAAAAAGGATTGAAAAGGCCTCTACCAGGATAGGACTCCAAAATGGTTAGATAGCCATTCAATGGGAATCCACAACCCAGGCATTACTGTGATGAGAAACAAATGCAACTCCAACCTTCGAATATGTAAAAATGGTCGCATCCTTATTAATTTTCTTAAAACCCTCTGCGGGAGGATTCCAATACTGAGAAATCTTCCAATTACAACCCAACAAGGTCCTCACATCATCTTAATTCCAGAAATTCATCTATTCATTGGCTCTCTCGATCCAAATATGATCATGGGTCACCATCATTTGGAAGATATACTCATTTACTCTAGTCCAAATCAACTAGGAAATTCTGAAAAGAATCTCCACCATGTTTGGATACAATGAAGACACCCATTTATTAAGATTTTAGACCAAACCAACAGAAGGCTCAGAGAAATTTTAAAAATATAGTTCCCAGTCGTTCCATACACCTTCCACACCATGACAAAAGAGAATTTCATGCACATTATATTCAATGACTTGGAGGCACAAATAATAGAAATCCTCCTCCGCAAGATGTCATCTAACCAAGAGGTTATGTAACACCCCGATATTTTATGAAAAATATTCTTTTTAATTTCATTAATTTCTTGTGTTGTATGCTACACCAAAAGGATCTTGCACAACATGCATCCTTGACTTGCCTTGCATTACACGCAATCGCGACCTTCCTCGATAGCGTGTGTAGTACGCAATAACGAGTTTCACTAAACAACAATATGCTATTAAAATATTATTAAAACTAGCCGTTATGAATATTAATAACCACTTTTTGAAATTTTATAAATTTTATTTTTCAAAATGGACTTTATTTTTGGATTCGGAATACCGAAATTACCCTAGGGTGAAATTTTGGTATTTTTCTGAAAATTTTCAATTTTTGATGAATAGTGAAACCACTAAGTGGTAGGTTAAAAACATAATTTTGCATAAAACTTAATTTTACCGCTTCTGTGAATGGAATTTCGAAAATCCGAGAGACACAGTTAATATCAAGGACTAAAATGTGGTTCAATGAGATGAAAATAATTTTTGGTGAATAGTAACTTTTTACTTTTTTTTACCACGGTTAAAAGTAAATAGGTTAATTAAGGGTAAAGATGATATTATTATTACCCTAACACATGTCCTAATTATATTGGATAAATGAAATTCGACCAAAAACAAACTTAAAAATAAAATATGACCATTTAGGCCCACTTGGATTAGATTAGGACATTTATTATTAATTTATTTAAAGAAGGGTTAAAATAGTTAAAATCAAAGTTTAATAAGTAAATAATTTTTAATATGGGGTTATACATAAGATAAATTCGACTATAAATATTAATTAGAAATCTAAAATGATTTCCTACATAATGGTATTTTATTTGTAATTTTTAGACATTAAATAATTTAATTTATTTATGACACAATGATGATGCATTAATTATCTTATTAATGAAATATTGACATAATTGATGTTATAAAAACCAAAATAAATTTAATTTGAGACTTTTCATGAATTCAACTAATTTTCTAGGTTACTATGATATATTAGGGTTGATTTAATCAACTTGGTTCGAACATATAATTCTGTTATGACTTTCACAAAAATCATATATCAAATAGTGTCAAAATTGACACAAAATAGTTTTTAAATCAAATATTATATTATTAATTGTTATTTAATTCCTAAAAATCTATGGTTCGGCCAAATGACTTAGATATGGATATATATATTAATAATAAACAACTTGGGGTTCGTTTGGCATGTTATAGTAAGTGTATTAACCATATAGTGTAAGAAAACAAAAAGTCACGGTAAAAGTTAAATTATTTAACTTAGAGTTAAATCTAATTGATAAGGTTAGAATAATAACCTAAACTTGTCTAAATCCTATTGGTTGATAGGATTTCGACCCATACCCATTTTACCTTCGATATATGACCCTTTGGAACCATTATACACCGATTTGGACTTTAATATAAAATAATATTTTGAGATATTCCTAAGGTGCCCCTCTCCTCCCTTATAAAAGGGCACCTCCTCCCTCTCTTCCTCACACAAATTTGAGCCGTCAAGCTCGGCCAAACCCTACTATATTCTCCTCTCCACTTCCCTAGCAACATACTAGAGGTTCTGGTCTTCCTAAAAGATCAATTTTAGTGCCCTAAGAGGAGGTCTCAAAGAGGCGCTTCAAAGAAGAGGAGGTTCGGACACTTACAAAGCAAGTCAGACCTAAGGTAAGGGAAATATCACAATATCATTCTTATCCGAGATTGCATATACTTTGGTATTTACTAGGGTGTATTTTATCATCCACATCCATGTTACCTCAATATGTAATATTATTTCCATCCACCTACAATTGTTTAAAACCTATTTTACCCTTCTGTGAGTTTTTAGTAAAAGATATGAAAGGAATATTTTTTTTGTTTTTCGTACGAGGTACTTTTTTACTTTTCCGACAAAAGTGAGAAGAATGTTTTTTTAACTTATACAGCACGAATGGATTTTTATGGTTTTATAAAGCCTTATTTTCATGAACCTTCCTCCAAAAGATTTCAAAAATATTTTCAATAAAATATCTTTCTTTTAAAATTGCATGACGTTTTGTGAAAAGAAATTGATTTTGAAGAAGAAAGGATATTTTCCTCAAGAATTCATTTCAATTGTTTTATCAAAATTATTTTCCATCTAAGATAACATAGTCTTATGTTTCTATCCCTATTATTACATTGATTTGGTTATGTTGGGATGGATTTATTTTTATGAATTCCTTTATCTTATATGAATTGTTTTATGATGTCACGATGTTTACGAATCCCATTTTTATTACATGGGTTATACAATGATGTATGATTTATGATTTTGTAGCACACATAAAAATGGTATCATTATGAGATGGGTGGGACCTCTATCTCCCTCCAATGAATTGGGTAAAGATTTTATATCTCATTAGATAGACATGGCTGGAATGGTAGGTTATACCAGTTCAGTGAAACAGGACTGAAACGAGGGTGACTTGGTTCAGAAAGGGTCTTTGTCCACTAAGATAGTCTTGGCAATGAGTCTTGACTAAAAAGAAATGATTCTCTATGATTATGTGTGAATGCCACAAAGTTTCATGTTTTAAGTTATGATTATTGTGATTACATTTCACTGTCATGATTTATCCCAGGTTATGAAATTATGATCTCTTTTACAGGTTAAGATTTCCAATAGTTATGTGCTTATGTATATGATGTGATTGATATTTCTTTTGTTTACCCTTACTGAGTATTTGAGCTCACCCTTTTATGTTTTCTTTTCACCAGGATATAAAGAAAGGTTTTAGGTATAAAAAAAGGAAGATCTTTATGGGAGATGTTGAAGATCTTTCACCAGGATTAGAAGATTATATTCCGAGTTTCCAAAGACACTAAACTATTACGATCCTTTTGTGTGTGTTTTTGTTATGTACTAAGTATTCCACAAATGTAATGTATTGTCAATGTACGTCAAGCTTCGGGTCTCTACTGGTTATTGTTTGGTAGAATATTGGCACAAACATTCGATAAAAAAAATTTAATTTTGGTGTGGAGATGTGAGCGACCAGAGCATCCTACAAGAATCAATAGGATGGGTCAGAGGCAAACCATGAACTCACATTTTGTAGCCTGTTCAAACTAAGTACCTCCTAGACGATTCCCTCATCCAGTAAATCTGATCAGGGCGCATTACTGGTGTGATAGGAATACTAAAAATGAGATTATGATCATCCTCATTAAAACAACTACAAATCATTCCCTGATCTCAGTCTTCCAATGAATCATTGATCAGATCTCATACACTTGCATTTTTTAAGACTGGAACAATAGTCAAAGAAACCTTAATTGTTTTCCATTTTCTAGCCATGGATCAATCCAGACACTAGTATCATTCCCATCATAATGTCTCCACACACATCTTTTCTCAAGAAGATAAATATATCCACATATGCTTCTCCACAAAAAACATGGCAGCAGAACTAGCTGGGAATGCAAAAAGATAGAGTGAGGAAAATATTTTGCAAGAAAAACCTTTGATAAAAGGGAATTTGGAATGGAAAGAAGGTTTCATGCTTTCTTCGAAAAAATTTACTTGTTAAACCATTCTATATTCCTAAATCCAATAACTTTATAGATCTTCGAGACACACAACATTTCCCACGACATCCAATGGGTGTTTTGTCATCCATGGTGGGATCCCCACCAAAAGTTATCCAATCAGGAATGGATTTTATCCACAAGAGAATTCAGAAATTTGAATCATGGAATAGTAAAAGATGGGATTTCTTAGGCCACTAAATTAATGAGAAAATTCTTTCTTTCCATGGAAATCTTCCTACTAGACCATAAGAAAATCAAATTTTCTACCCCATCCATGATTGAATCAAACACTTATTTCATTGATATACTAACAATGGTCAAGAGACCTACATATTTTTTATGATTTTAATCCATAGTAAATCCACATAGCCACTTTAATTACTCCCACTTTTCTTTTACCACTCCTTTACTAAAGGATAATTCTAAGATTAAAGGGTTAATAAGTTTTTTATTATCCCTTTCATATAGTTTAATGATTTCTAGAATTTTTTTTCACTCTTATGGGGTAGAATGAAGAAAAAGAATATTTTCACCATCAAATATGTGATGGGAGATAGGGGTCCATTTTGGCATACTTTTGCAACATGGATAACTCCTTTCTCCACTGCTTTCTAGAGGAGATGAAACAAATGTCAGCCACCTGAATGAAAAGTTAAGGGGAGATTGGATCCCCTTTATGCAAAACTCTCGAGGGTTTAAAACACTCAAAGGGGCCCCCATTAATATTAATCTTGAAATAAATATTCATGACACAGTTCATGATATTAGAGATCCATTTCATCCCAAAGCTGATCCTAGAAAGAACAGGTTCATGAAAAGTCTATTAAACTCTATCATAAGCATTCATCATAGATAATTTCATTACCATAATTCCTTTTTTGGAAGAAGAACGAGTTTTCAAAGAGTGAATTAATTCAAATTCAATGGCTCCATTATCAGTAATAGACCTCTTTGGGATATAAATCCTTTGATATTTAGTAACAAGATATGGTATGATATCCCTAATCCTAACCACCAATATTTTTGAAAATATTTTTTAAAAAACATTGCACCAACTGATTGGGAGAAAATCTGTAATTTTCTATGTGCATTATGTTTTTGGGAGAAGGGTAATAATAGTTTCATTCGGGGATTCAAGAGTGGATTTTCCTGCCCAATCTCCATCATCAGGGTATCCATATTAGGACCCACAATATTCCAAAATCATTGGAAAAAAATGTATGAGTCCCATCAGGCCATGGGGCCTTAGTAGAGTGAATATGATAGTGGGCCCCAAGCACTTCATCATCAGAAATATCTCTCTCTAACTTATGCTTCATATCCTCTATGACATGTTTCAGAATACAGGTAATCAGACATGTTATAGTTTCAATACCTTCTATTTTATAGAGGATACTGAAAAAATTCAGAATAATGGATTGAATAATAGTGTTATCATTGAAAATCCTCCCAATAGGATACTCATGTTAATAAATGTGATTTTTCCTCCTCCTTGGAGACACTTTTTGGTGAAAAAAGTCAGTATTCTAGTCACCTTCCCTAATATGAGATTCTCTTTCCCTCACAGACCAAAATATATCCTTCTTCCTCAATTCCATATTAATATTCTTCTCTGAAAAAGTGATATCCCTAATAACAACATCAAAACAAGGAAGAGCATAATGTCTCATAAAGATATTTTATACAGCATTAATGCATCTATCAAAATCCCCGAACCGAGATGAACTCCACCACTATAAATAAGATTCAGTATTATAGATGTTGGATGTAATTCAATAATTCTATGCTTCCCAAGCCGGCTTGGCCACCTTCTCAAGATTACCATTATAGAGCCAAAACATTTAAAGCAGAAGGCAAACATAGGCTTCCTCTTTTCCCATTTAGAGAATGTTGATAAAATGATCGGACAATGGTCATAAGAAACCAAAGGCAGATAAACAATAAAGAAAGCATGGAAGAGGGCTTTATATTCATCTGTTCCCACAAATCTATCTAATCGTTCAACAATATGGTTTTCTTTTGATCTTCCCTGATTCCATGTGAATGGAGAGATAGAAAAACTGTGATCATGACTAGATTTCAACACAAGGGAATTCTTAAAACCATCCAATGTAGCCCCACTCATCATGAAATCCCCTACATTTTTTTGGATGAATAATGACCTCATTGAAGTTTCCCCCAATCATTAGGGTGCCAGAGAGAGTGTTTAGAGAATGGTTCAACAAGTTCCATGATTTATGTTTATCTTGATCCCTATGCCACCCATAAAATCCAATAAAATATCAAGGCAGAGAACGTAGAACAACAACTATTAGAGCAATGTGATTACTCAAGATGTAAGTAACCTAAACACCCATGTCATCCTTCCAAATGAGGCTTAGGCCAATAGATTGTCCCTATCTTCCCATCAGAAATATGTTCATAAATCCAATCATCAAACCCAAAAGACAAGTATTCATGTTATCCTATATAGTTTCAGATACAAAAACTATTTCGGGTTGATATTTTAAACTCCAGTGATAGAGAGAATGAACCGTTTGAGGGTTTCCAAGCCCCCGATAATTCCAACATAAGATTTTCATTTCTCTAGGAGGGATTTGGAGACACCAACCTCCACCTATTCCATTTTTCAAAACATTCCATTACTCTTCGCTTTCAACCTCTTTGGAAGGATCTATATTATCAGACCATCCTCTAAGCTCTGTTTGGCCTCACCGGGCTATGCAGAGGCTGGATAACCCCCTCTATCCCCTCTAATCTTCCTTCTCCACATCCGATGTTTATTAACACCCAACGTCGTTAATCAAATCATGTATTCCCCATCCTTGGAGATGATAATTGGGGAATCATAATCAGTAGGGAGGGATATGTCTGTTGATTCATCACAATAAAGGTCATATCAAAAACCTAGGTCTGGTGGTTTCTTATATTGAGGCTTTATTTTAACTGATAGTGAGAACATTTCCTTCTTGAATGTTGATACCCTTATTGAGATGAAATTCGGAACCTTCCCCTGACTTTCATGAGTTTCTCCCGATTTGATCAATGTTGTGCTACACAAAGGCACTCCTTCCACCTTCTGATCCACATGGGTGCTAGCAGTATACTCTGGTGGCCCAAGCATGATTATATTATTTCGATTAGGTTCATATTTTTTAGTGTTTTCCTTCACAAGTCTGTCTTGGTCTTTTTTTTCAAATTTAGGAACAGAATTTGTTTATGTGGTTTTTGCACGTAGCCAGGGGCCATACTGAATAATAAAATTTCCTTTTTCATTCACTATCATTGAAAAATAATCCGTTTCTAAATTTCCAATACTGCCACAAAAGAAGAAGAAAATTGTGAGCTTTTCAAATTCAAAGGATAATCAAACTTTAGAGTCCTATACTGCCAAGAATAGTCCCCTCATTAGAGGATACATAACATTATTCACTACTCTGATTCAAATTTTGGGTCCCTAAAGAATTGGGTCGGACCGTTCCCATTCCAAATATTTACCAAAATGACCTCCAATTTCATGCATAACCCATTCAGTTCTACCATGAAACAAAATTCCTTTGATACATATCCAGGAAGGTGAGCTAGTCAGATTAATTTTATGAATATCATCTCTGTGTTTTTTTCCTCCATTATGATTATCTGGTAATCAAAAGACCATGTCCTAGCATTGAGAAATTTTTCGTTGTCTTTTTCATTAAAAAATCAAACACAATAAGTTCCACTCCCATTTCAATTACGTAAAAACCTCCCTCCAATCTCTATACATTTCGTAGCGTGTTTTTTAGTTCTCCTTGATTGATAGACCGTTTCATGATAAATTTCCTGACGATCAGTAGGGACATTCCATGCGAAAAAAAAACACATCTTCATTCCTCTATTTTTATTTTGACACTTTCTTCATATCTATCAATGAAAGATTCTGCCAATGAGTCATCAAATTTGAGTCCATGAATTTGAAGTAGAAAAACATAGGAAGCCTATGCTTAAACCATAATGAACCAAGCCTTCACAATAAAGGCCACGATGAGGAAAAAAACTCATGGGCAAAACCCGTACGTAGGTTTACACCAATGCGGGAACCACATTATGCATGAACAAATCACTGGAGAACCGCTCTTTTCACCTTGTTCAAACGCCTGCACGAGACCACCCTACGCAAGAATACCCTAAGTGAGCAGCACCAATGCAAGCAGCACCCACTCGATCCTGACCTTCCCAATCCTGTACCTATGTAGCCAACCCCCTATGAGAGACCACCCTATGCACATGAAACCACCGTGCATACACCCTTTATGATCCCAAACTTTGCGATCATGACCATACATGGCTAACCCATATACAACTGACCAAAAGACTTGAGACGGTAAGACAAAGGAGAGTGAGCATCGACAACTAGTCATGGGACCACCGTGCTGATGAGGAACTAGGAAACACATATCAAGGTCGACGACCGGAAAGATAAAAATCCAAATAACCAGTCGCCGACATAGATATGGATCTATAGATCGGGACCAAAATGATAGGGAATGTCCCAACTCTGAAACTATGGAGGCCGAACCAACATACTGAGGCTGACAGAGGTCCAAAACAGTTGATCCGAGGCAGGCCACCCACAGGGAAGACTGCACCAAAGAAACAACGAAATAAAAATTCTAGAAAAAAAATCTAATGACGAAGTTTGGCATAAGAAAGTTTCTCAGAAAAGGTAAACACACCTAGAGATCTGTAGTCTATGACGGAACATAGTGTCATTATTGGTGCAATCTCACTGATGGGCTGTAGAACACTAGGACGACCAAGGAGGACAATCTCTCCAACGAGAGAGAATTTTGGAAATTGCATTTTATTTTTTAGGTTTTCATACTTATTTGAATACATTATTAATTGAATTATTTAATACCACTTTTTGGGGTAAATTTTAAGCATTCACGCCCAATAAAAAAACTATAACAACTATTATACACTATTATTCAATTATGTGTTTGAATTCAAAAGGAATTTCATGGTTATAGTTATTTTAATTACAAACGGAAAAGATTTGTGAAAATTTTAGACATATTTAGAATTTATATTTAAAAACAAAAAATATATCTTGAATATCATTCAAATGATTTAAAAAGTACAACCAAAGAATGATTCCAACTAAAATCTGTAATATAAATTGAACTAAAACTATGAATGATATTCAATAGTAAATATGACCAACAAATAACATCCTTTAGTCCCATTGAATCGTATGTGCATAGATAGAACATCACCCCACACACCGACATTTTATTATCATAACAAAAAGGTATATGTAACAAACCACCACTAAAAATACATGAAAATAGAAACAATAATAGGCTTCTATTTTCAAGAATAAATGAAGAGGAAGTAGAATACCTACATGCCATAGAGTTAAGGTCTCTGGTAGTCCTGGTATCTCCATGATTCTAGAACACCTATGGATCTGATGGTTCACACTTCTCTGGGAGTGTTGAGATCAAGCGAACGAACACTGATATTCTTCGTGAATGTATGTATTTAACACTCCACCATGAACTACATATGAGAAGTAGTTGGGGTTGATGATAGGGTGACAATGATCTCAATAGAAGAAAATATCGATAATTTTTGCTCGGGTTTTTTCAAACAAGACATAAAGACCATGTTTAAGGAGGGAACTAGATTGAATGATGATCCTTGGGGGGGACGAGGCTGCATGGGGTCATAAATACCCCTGAGATCCACACATGTCTGCCAAAAAACCCATCCAACAAGAGGTTGTCATGGAGCCCTACCGAATAGAAATGAAACGACATAACAACATTCAAAAAACTATGTATTGTAAAGGTAATTAAAACATCTGTGTAAGGGTAATAAAACTTGATGCATAAAGGTTCAATGTTGAACACCTAATGTGTAATATTAAACAAGTTACAATGTCACTCGCATAAGAGTAAACACCTAAGGATACCACCTACCTAAGGATAAATGTGAAATGTCAATTAGCCTTTCATAAAGGTAAACCCCCTATATAAGTGTAAAACATAAACCACGTAAAGGTAAGGAGGCCCTCATGGGTAAAATCATCATACTAAAGCCCACATAAGATTAATCCAAAACATCACGTGTAAGGGTAAAACATTAAGATTCAAAATCAAAATTTGAGCATGACAATAATAAAAATTGCATGCATGTATAAATATGTTGGCATAAATATTAAACAGAGAAAATACCAAATAAAAACGCAATAAAATCACATTGTTTAATTCACCATGTTATTTGTTTATTCTTTCATGATTATAATTATCTTGATAATTAAGAATGGTGAGAAATATTTAAATTTAATTTAACATTTCAGGGCTATATATTTTAGGTTGATTAGAGATTCCTGACATGAATTTCATAAATAATCTCTCTACAAATCATTGTTCTTATGTTATTCAAAAATTTTCATCGCCTTTTCATAATAGGGGTCCAGATTCCCACCGTCCTCTGTTCCTCCCTTGTCCCATAAAAGACATCATTTTCTTTATTGTTGTGTTTCTTCAATGAAACAAAACCTATTATCGGTAGTGATGGCCAATCATGAGGTGTCACAAGTTTGGATTTTCAAATTGTATTAGATCTCTTAGGAAGAGGAAGTCGAGATTCAAGTTGGGCGAAGGAGGCCATGATGGTGTGGTTCCAGGAAATTGATGGTTCCACGTAAATTATTGAAGGATTTTTCCACAAAATTTATGTTAAAATTATGCACAACAAATATTTTATGATAAAAACATTCTAGTGAATTCAAAATGGAAAAAACATAATTTTCGTTGAATTTCTATGCTTTGAATACAAATTATTATTAAATAATATAATAAATATAAATGTTTTGAAATTATATCAATTATTAACAAAAAAAATATTCTATAAAAACATATTTTACACTACCACATAAATATACTTTGCCAACACCACCATTTAACAGTGCTAGAAAAACGCTGATAAAATTTGTTTTTAACAGCGTTAAAAACACTGTAAAAATATCTATTTTTCATAGCTTTATTTTTACACTGATAAAGATACACCCTTTATCATCACTTCTAAAGTGATCCCCTTTACTGGTGTTTTTTTAATAGTGTTGATAAATAACAGTCTTTATAAGCGCTTTTTTACTAGCACCGATAAATGGTTAATTTCAAAAAAAATATTTCATTAAAAATATTATATAGATATATAAATATATTAATATTGATATAAATATAATAAATATTTTTCAATAATATTTTTATATTAGGCTGAATTGGCATTAACAGATAATATATAAGATATTTGGGGAAAATGACTTATAAAATAATTTAAAAATATTTTTAATTAAAAATTTAGTAATTATTAATGAGTAACATTCATTTAATACCAATTTGAAGATAAAAAACTCAAAAAACTAATAAAACCTCCAAAATAATTTGAAAACATAACTTGAACTCTAAAAAACCATAACTTTTGATTCGGGTGTCCGTTTGTGCTCTATCACATATCAAATCAAAACCTACCGTAAGCTCTATAAATTGGTGATAGAGGGGAACCCTCTCTCACATATTTGGAGACCAAAATAGGGCTAGAAGGGTTCCTTTTTTCACGTTTTCAATGAGGTATAAATTTATTCCTAAGACTTACAGTCATACTTATATTATGATTTTGAAATTTTATAATATTTTACAATGTATTGTTATTTATAATATAAAATACTACAATATATACCTATTTCTTATATATTCACATATAAAAAATTATTCTTATAAAAAAAAATTATACATATTTACATATAAAATATATTTCTCAATATATAAAAATTATCTAAATAAAAAATAATATCGATTGTATTTAAAATACAAATGTATGAATATTCATATACATATACAATTAATGTTTTCTTAATTTATATATATATAAATATATTTGTGTGCGAATTAACAAACACATATGTATTTATCTACATATTAAAATATGTGTATATAAATATTAAGATATAATATATGAAAATAAATATAGATAAATATAATTATATTTATAGATGCACACACATATATAAATATATATATATATGTGTGTATGTATGGATATATTTATAAACACATACACATTCACAAAACATATTATATATATTTATTTAAAGTAGTTGGGGTTTGACTTAGTTGTAAAAGATACAACTAGATAAAATATTTTTTACCATCATCCAAATATAATCAAATAAAAAATGAATAATAAGGCCTTACTATTGAAGGAACAATATCCTAAATCATGGAACTCTTCACTCACCACAATTGTTTTCTATAATTTTTCTAATGTTAGACAATTCAATTCTACAAAACATGAACACCTATAAGATTCCATGCATGGACTATAACCATCTAAATTAATATGAATCTAGAAAACTTTCTCACAAAAATATAATGAAAAAATTGAAAAATCAGACATTAGTGGATCTGTGCAATCACAACATGTCCATTACATCAACTAGATTCGGAGCACACCTAAAAATATAAAGCCACGTCCATGAAATATGTATGATAATTAGGATCTATTTTATAACACATCATGAACACTATTTTAAGAAATAATAATTACTTCTCAATGTAACCACTTATTTATGTTGAGTTCTTCTAATATTAAATTGTTAACATAGCTATAACCTCGTTAAAGAGGAGAAAACATGTCAACACGTTAACAATATGTATGTGGTTTATCCACACAACAATGGGAAGTATAAAATTTATTCTAATTTCAAAGAAAAATATCCAAAAAGTTATCCATTAATATGGGAAAAAAATTAAGTTGCATAACATAAATTAAAAACTAAATCATATAAAATTTACAATAAAAATACCTTTCAAATAACATGTACCATAATTAATTTTAAATACTGAATGAAAAGTTGTTATTAACATGAAACATAAATTCTACTTAATTACACAAATATATCATGTTGGTGTTCAATATATAAATGAAAAACAATATAGTTATCAATTTTTATACATATTTTAACTAATTAAATATATTAACATGAGGTGGTCGTGATAATTCCCATCGGTCGATTCCTGCTATTGTTATCCTTTTCTATATTCTTACTACTGTTGAAATGAGATCTGATGTGAATTTGAATTCAAAATTTAAAGAAGACACAAAAGAGGAATGAGTGAAGCATATTCTAGTTGAATCTATAGTGTTTTCTGAGAATCATCCACAGGCTATTGTCCAGGTGAAGTTAAAGGACAAGAAATATTAAGAAGTTCATAGAGGGAGATGGTTTAGTGGGACACAGGTTAATGTGAGCATGGATGATGGGAATGTCAATCACCTGATTGCACATGACCTGGATGCTGATGCTTCCCAATTGGAGGAGCTCCGCAACAAGTAAGAATAAAAAATGTGACTAAAATGAGGCTAAAATGAATATATTATAAACTACCCTAAAATAGATCATGCACTACCAACCCCTAAAACCTCTTTAACAAATGCAACTGAAATGAACAAATTATGCACTACCATAAAGTTCCTCCATAAAACATGACTAAAAAAACCTTAATGGAGGCTCAAAAACCCTAAAATCAAGAATCAAAAAATAAAATACCCAAAATTGGGTTAGGGTTCGAAAGAGTTACGTACACCGCAAGGAAGAGAAGGAAAATGAAAATGAAAAAAGAAGATGAGATTAGAGGAGAAGGAATGTTATCATGGGGAGACTGCAAGAAAAATTAGGAGAGATGGCCAAATTACATGGTTGGGGGAGGAGGGAGGCACACGTTCAAGAATCCTCTAGGCTGGGTCGTATGACACGAATATGAAGGGGATGGGGTGGGGAAACATCAAGGAGGAAAATTAAAAATAAAATAAAATAAATAATAATAATAAAAACAAAATATTTTTTACCAGCCTCGCTCACCATTTAGCAGCATAAAAGTAAATTAATTATGTTAGGGAATTAAAATAAAAATGCTAATGGTGATGTGATCATTATGTTTTGAGACTTTTAATTTAAGGAAGAGTCATATTATTGGTATAATTTAAAAAAAATCATGATATATAATAAATATATACATAAATAAAAGAGTTTTGAATTTATATATAATCTAAATAAAAAATTATATTATATACATATAATAAAATTAAATATATGTAACTTTATTTTTTTAGTATTTTCTATTGTAAAATCAATCTTATTCGATTTATCAAAAATATAATCATTTTTCATTAGTTTTATATGAGATATATATTATATATCACAAACATATAATTTTTCAATGAAATAATATAATTATATGATTTTATTAAAATAATTATAATTTATAACATTTACAGAAAATACTATACATATATCAAAATATTAGTATTGATCTGATAAAGCAATAAATTTAACTATTGGTAGAAGATTTGTTGTTGTTCAATGATCAATATCAACAAATATAACTGTTGGTAAAAAAAATTGTCGGTACATAAAAACAATACCAATAGAACTTAATATCTGTTGGAATTGATCATTTTTACAAATAAATATATTAACATTCAATAAATATCTTTTGGAATAAGCCATTTTTTATAGTGAATCATTTTCTATTTGATTTCTATCCAATGGAAAATGAATATATCACTCATTCATATGTATGGTGTAATATCCCCACTATTTGGGGAAGAACATTCCTATTCTAATTTTGAGTTAAATCCCTTTAAAATGGATAATGAAATGTTTCCTAAAAGTATGAGGGGTCTTGGAGGTGTTCTGGGGGTTCAAAAAATTAAGGGGGAATAAAAGAGGGCATATTGTACAGGGTGCATGGTTGAAACATGGTTAGTACTAATTGTGCGCCTTAATCATGCAGCATGTTGGGGGATGGTGAATGGTTTAAAAACCATACATGGGGAGCCTAGAATTCATACGGCCTTGGATAGAGTTAGAAGTACATCCTCCCCACAATTTCAAAAACATTGTTGGCTCCCTAAAACATTGTGCATCCCAAGCCACCTCTTGGATAGAGAGTTCCACATGGTTGGTGTCCGATTTGACCAGCCGTGCAACCAAACCATGTGTCTCATTAGAGGGGAATTTCCCATTCCCCTTTGTATTTAAGAGTTATTTCCTAAATTTCATCTCCTGTATGCCTCCAGTAGCTAGAGTGATTAATGAAGGGCTCCCTCCTCCTTCAAGGGTGATTCTCCCTCGATCTTGGTTCATTTGAAGAATTGTTGGTTGGGAATCAAATATCTAAGTGATTCTAGCACTCCTACCTCTTCTATTTTATTATAGAACCATGATGGTATGTTTTCTATCATTGTGAATGACTAAACCCTATTTTCTCTAGTAGAATATTAGATTTGGCATTGAGGGTTGTTTGATCTTGAATCAAGGGCCATGTTTAAGTGACTAGTTGTCTACAAACATAAGGTAGATAGTCTTTAAGAAATATCCCATAGTATAGTTGTTTATTCATGGGTATGTGGTTGTTCCTTGGTGCTCCTATGCTAGGAATTTGACTTTAATGGTAGGAAATGATTATGTGACTATTAAAATGATGTGTTAGGCACCTCATGAGTCTGTTGGATCCATTGAGGATGATTGAACCCAGTCTATGGTCAACCATGGGGTGTACCACTCCCTTGAACATGGAAATTGAGTTGTTAAATGAAGAATTAAAGGGTTAATAAGGTTAAATCAATTATAAAGGGGTGTAAATTAATATCATGACATAAAGGGGATTTCGGATTTAATCGAATGTGTTAAAATATTTATGTATTATAACGGGAAAATGTGATAAATGATTAAGTGGAATGTATATGTGGATAAATGGATTTAAAGGGGTGAAAATGGTTATAATGTTCTTAAATGGTGAAATGAAATTATTATGGCAATTGAGAACATTTTGAAATTAATGAACCATAGAAATGTATTAAAATGGAACGATATGCCCTTGTTTGCATTGTTTGATAAGAAGGTCACTTATGTTGACCCCAAATATATGACTAATGGTAAGTGGGATGTTAGATTGATTCTCATCTCCCTAGGGTGGGACAAACTGACACTCCAAACACCCTGGTTCACAATATGTTTTATTGGAGGGATTGATGCTCTTGACTCCAGGGTATGGACATGGAGTTTCATATCAACATTTGGGATGATGGACATGACGTTCCACATCATGGTTGGGATGGTCATGCATAGTGTCCCAAATCCTGATTGGATACTTGGATTTATGGTCCTTGAATTTTGACTTATGTTCCTTTTGATATATTGTTCAAATGACTAGAATAGGTGGAATCATGTTTGATGGGTAAGAGTATCACTTGGAACTATGAAAAAATGTTGTTAATTTAAATACTATTAAATAAAGAATCCTAGTTTATCTACTTATTATATATTGTTTATTGTACACTTGCCTTCACCGTCATTAGAATGTATATTATTGTAGACAACATTGGTGTAAGACTGCCAAGTTTTACTTATACCCTTCTCGGGTCGATGATGGGTACCCGAACAAATTTCAGGGTTGTAGGTATGGATAAGGATAAATGACCTATGTTAGATAGTTGATATGGGGCATGGGATAGAGTTTGGATGAGGGGATAAGACATGATACTGAGACCCATTTTGGGGAGTTTCCTTAGTGTCTTATTTTTGTTTTCTTTTATCACTTGGAAATACTATGATACAGAATATTAATTTTTTTGGTTATGGGATTTACCCATTTTGGGGAATGGATTATATGATTAATGGGTGTTGATTATTATTAATTAGATATTTTTTAATTTTTTTCCACCGTTGTTAACCATGGTCAATAGTTTATAATCTCCTCACACACCTCCTTAGACCCTAACTGGCATTCAGTAGCCTCTAGTATATGGGGAGGTGTGCATGAGGTCACTGTTGAACGTAGGTGCCCTAGACTCAACTGGTGTTGTAATATGATTACCACTACATTAATTTAGTTTATTGTACATGTGTTTATTTTAAAATAGTATTAATATTCCTCTACGTCTATTATTTTTATGGTAATATGATTAGATTACAAGTCATATCAAAGGGTTATAGCAGGTCGCATGCTATAACGAGAACATAGAGGTATAGTGACAGTAATCTTAACGTAATATCATATACTATGGTTACATCATTATAAGAAGACATAGATGATGTGAAACTATCATGTGATGGGGGCTCATAAGCATTAAGACTTCTTCTCATGAAGTCCTCACTCGGTGATCTCTAGTAGATGAGATCTTGAGGGAATACCCGTTAGTAGGAACACCAAATGAATCATGTGTCATTGGTTATTACTTTCTACAAACATGTGTAATGGTCTCCTAACTTTAGATCATTATCAATGTATGTTATTTGATTGTGCACTTTGATATAAAATGAAAACCATGTAACAGAATTCATAGAGAGGTAGTTTGTCTTGGGTGTGTCATTTGGTGACATGACATTGATTGAAAGATCAAGATAGTATTTGTCGCTTATAATTTTAGGAAAAGATATCTTTTGGTTTGTTGATTAGGAAGGTATCACTTTCATTAAATCCCTGGATATGGTACTTGAAGGTAATTCCATCTGGATAAGTCAAAAAATAATTAAAAAAGATATAGAATAATGGCACTAGTGTGAATTATACATTATTGAGATGTCGATGAAGGAGAGATAGTATTACACAGACCATGTTCATAGTAAGGTATTCATTACTTGGTCTTTTTCCTTATCTCTATAGGGGCCTCTATGGGTTGCTAGACCCCGCTCTTGGTCGGTGATTTTTTAATCACTACTATTGAGATAAGGGGCCTAGAGGGCCACACACAATATGGATTTGAGAATCTGCCCTACTCTGGTGAATATGATTACTGAACATGGTGGGACCCACCACAGGTTTGGGTATTATTCAAGTTATATGGATCATCAAAGAATAAATAAATTATTTAATTATTCAAGTATATAATAATTTGTTGAATTTATTTATGAAATGCATTTACTTGTAATTAAGTAAATACAAGGATAACAATATTATTCGAACAAATTTAAGTATCCTGGGATCGTTTAATATTATCAGGAGACATGAGTCGAGTTAAAGACTCAAGTTTATCACGTAATATATATTTAAAATATATTACAGTTATGTGATAAATTATAAATATAATATATGGAATAAATTATTTTTTCATAAATAATAATTTAAAATACTTGAATAGAGGTTGTTTATTACATGGGGTCTGGGAACCCAAAACAAGTAACATAGATATTCAATATATAAGTGGAGAGATGCTCTTCTCCTAGTGACTATTAATTCCTTGGAATTGAGAGCATCTCTCTCTTCCAGAATTATAGAGAGAGATTCTCTCAAGCAAGAAAGATCTGCAAGTTCTACCTTCTCAGATCAAATATGCTTTCTTGCAGTGATTTTCACTACGTTTAAGTGGTCTCCAGTGTAACATGCTAGCACCCATATTCTTATAAATGAAGTGCAAGAAAATTCATGAGGCGTCTGTGGAAAATATAGAGGGCTTCGACACCAGAGTATTCAAGAAATGGTCACTGACATATTGCAAGAGGTGTGCACACATCAGATTCAGAAAAGGTAAATGTTCGATTTTGTTATGTTCTCGGTTAAACCACGCTTGGTCCTCAGACCACACCAGGATAAGATCACTAGATTAGATGGTGTTATGTCACTATAGTGATGAATTTTGTAACTTTCCAACCTATCGGCTTCCACTGCGCATCCCAATACCTAACAGCAGTATCAAAGGGAGAGGTGATTTTTCAAAGTCCAAGGAAAAAAATAAATTTCATTAAATTTAGGTATGGTGTATTACAATAGTTCCAACAGATCTGACCCTGCACTGATTCCTTTCTGAATGGCCATGTAACGGTAATTTGAAAATTTCAATTGGATTGACGACATGTTGAACATATTTGTGTTTTCAGATTCTTGAATTTTAAATTTGTAGAACGTGAATTTTTTTTTTTTAAATTCATCAATGAACTTGAATCCTTTCACTATATATTTTTCAGTGGAAGTCAATTATTTTGAGACTAATAAAATATAACAAAATATTAGAATAATATTTAATTATTTTTATTATTCTCAATAAAAAAATATTGAAGTCAATTTTTTAAAAAGATTTCTTCAAACTTTTGAAATTTTATTAAAGGGTGCATAGAAAAGATTCCATTAATATTTGGACATTTTGCGATAATGTTGGTTTTAAAAAAGGCCATTAGATGTGTTGGAGAGAATTTTTTTAAAGATAGTCCAAAATGGGAATAGGGCATCTAATTAATGGGGGGATGACAATGGGGGACCAGAAGTCCCTTCTAATACCGAACAGGGACCATCCCTAGTTTTTTTAATAGTGAAAAATCATTGTTCACATAACTGCGCCGGGTCCTCCTTTGGTATTAGGGGGGACTTTTTGTCCCCCAGTGTCATTCCCCCTAATTAATCCTTTCACTCTCTCTCTCTCTCGCTGATCAACTGACCACCCCTACCACTTTTCCTCCTCCCACCACCCCATATTCTCCCCTTGACGTGCTACCATGTGCACCTCGCCGGAGGTACACCACTCACCCAACCGGAGCTTGTCGCTAGAGACTGCAGCTAGCCCATCCTCCCCTCACCACACCAATGATAGGGTCTGTGTGATGCCCTCAGCCACAACCATAGTAGGAGACTATCATTGTGCCATCTTCTGGGATTGCCGGTTCGCCTTTGGTCAGTCGTGCTTCTCCAAGGGATGCCGCCACTGCTCCCCTCCTCCTTGATGGGGGCCACACACCACCCTTGGCCCATGGCGCCGTCCTTGTCCAGACCTCCCTGAGCCTATCCCCTCCTCTTTGTCAGAGCCACACCAGGGGACCCCGCCTTTTGTGTTCCCAACACCCAGACCCGACTTCCTAGAACCCCTTGGTGTCCTAAACCGGTGTCGAACCTCCCTTTCCCATCTGTGTGGGTGCCATCACATCGCGGTTCGACCCATCTATAGTTACTCACCCTCACAACAGTTCAAAATCTAGTCAGTCTCCTTCCACGTCTAGAGGAAAACTATTTAAATTGATTTAATTTATTTAGTTTTTAAAATATATTAATAAGAATTAATTTTTAGGTTTAAAAATAAAGAGAATATAAAACATTAATTTAATTTATAATTAAATTAAATTAATGGTTTAATTAATTATTTGAGTTAATAATTAAATTATACAATTACAACGGATAAATTAATTAATTGAATTTATTTAAATTCATTTAATTTATTATAACACCCTTGTACTATTTAAATTTATTGCAGTTTAATTTTATTTTCACATTATTTATAATGACTGGTCTTGAGCTAGTGACTGACCCATTCATTTCTAGTTTTATTTATTTATTTATTTATTCAATACTTACATTGATTTTAATAATTAATTAGATAAAAGACTATCTATGAATCATTTTTTAAATTAAAATATGTATAAGAACATGTGTGTCCATTGAACCACTTGTATATTATAGCCCTAAAACCCCCTCTCCCACTTGTGATTATATTTATTAAAAGATGATTACATTCCATGATGCGGACCCCAACAAGTTGAGGTGGAAATCCATAAGGGAGCTAAACACATTACACAAGAGCTAGCTAAGATACGAGTTAGGTATCGACTCAGGTATGAAATCCCCTAGGTCATGTTTGATCCGTTATGGATCGATCATAATTAAATGATCAATATCATTCAGATTTCATTATTTACCTTTATGGATTTTTTATTATTTTTTCCAAATGCATGTTTAATGCTTTATCACGTAAAATAATAATCAAGATAAAATACTTATAGATGTGACGAATGTATTTCTATTGATTGTTCAGTTTTGAGCATGACAACCTAGTTTGAAATAATGAAATAGAATTGGATTATATTCATTAATTAAAAAAATCCCTCAATGAGATATCAAGTATTAATGCCTTCCATTATTAGAATTTGAGAAAAACTGGTTGTTCAGAGTGCTAGTCAGCCAATGTTGAGAGTTCTCCTTACTACAGGTGAGTTATTATTAGAATGATTGATTAACACGACTAATGATGGTATCAAAGAAGTATCCAAAGCTAGCTTGCTATTACTTCAGAGCTACGATGTTGAGAATAATCATGTTTAAATTCTACGATTGGGTCATTACTCAACTTTACAAGGAACCATGGGTTAATGTCGTTGTCCTTACTAGTGACTACCAAGAAACTCTCCAAGTATTGGTGTTTCTAGAGCTTGTAGTCTATAAGGAGTAGTTTTGAGGATCCTTTCCACTAGAATACTCAAGAAATAGAGTATTCCAAATCCAATAGTGAGGGCTGTTAGGGTTCACTGAAATAGTGGGAGACCATAAGATGATATAATAATTAATTAATCATAAATGTAAAATGGTAATCAAGATAAAGTACTAACTGCTAATATTTATTTGTTTAAGATTTAAAATGACAATAACCATCACCACAAGTACTTTATCACTACAATCCATTATGGATAAAGAAAATATCCTGACTGGGAATATCTTCCAAGAGTGGTACAGTTTCTTGTGCATTGTACTATTCAAGTAAAGGAAGATTTATGTGCTGGAATCCTCAGTTCCTGTCGAGCCTCCTCAGGGATAAATTAATGTGGAAAAAGATAAATGGAAAATCATGTAGAGGAGGCACATGATGTTCAATTCATCATGTTATCATCCATACCCTAAAAATTTCAAAAAATGAATGAGGATGAGTATTCTTACAATATTATTTCATATCTCTAAGAATTATATCAGGATAGGGCCAGGCATGAGAGTTACGAGTTCCCAAGATCCCTATATAAGTGAAAGATAGCCTAAGGGAACCAATATGGTCTTCATTTACTCAATATGATCAGGTATATTGAGCAGCTAGATGCCCTTGTGTTCAAATTGAATCAAGAACTAGCAATATATTTCATTCTAACCTCTTTACCGCCAAGATTTTTGACTTTTCTTTTCAATTATAACATGAATGGTATGACCAAGTCACTCCAAGATCTTTTGTATTTAGTTCTACGAGGTTATAAGGATATTAAAAATACCAATTCACATATCCTTATGGTGAACAAAAAAAAGGACAAGTAAAAGGGGTCTATGACAAAGTCAAGGCTAAAGATGCCAATGCAATGTCCTACAAATAAGAAAATTATTTTGAAGAAGACTAATGAGTAGGAGGATGTATGCTTTGTATGTGCCAATAAAGGCCACTGGAAGAAAAATTACAGAGATAGGAAGAATAAGAAAACTGATGCTTCTACTTCAAGTATTTCTTTCATTGAATGTAATCTATCTTTATTTACAAGTTGGGTATTCGATTCGGCATGTGGATCACACATTTGTATTCACATATAGGAACCAAGTAGTTTCAATAAGGTTTAAAAAGGTGAAGTAGATCTCCAATCTAAAAATGGTATAGCTTTGGAAGCCTTCACAGTGGGAAACTATCACTTAACTTTGCCAAGTGTTTTGGTTCTAGTTTTAAATAATTATAATTATGTACCTTCAGTAACCAGGAAAGTAATCTATGTGTCGTGTTTAGACACTATGGGATGTTATTTCATGTTTAGAAATAAATGTTGTCTCTTTTATAGGTATAACATCTATTATGGTACGAAACATCTTAACAATGGTTTATATATGATTGAACTCAAGAACCTCGTAATCGAATTCAATGACAAAACTATCCAGCATGAATCATATATCACCCACCTTTGGAACTCTTGTCTAGGTCATGTAAACAAGAATCGATTACAAAGATTACATCAAGAAGGGCATTTAGACACTATTCAGTTAGAACCCTTGGATGTATGTCAAGATTGTTTAAAAGGAAAAATGACCAAAGCACCTTTCTCAGGGAAGAGAGAATGTGTCAATGCAGTAGTGGAATTAATACATACTAATGTATGTGTTCCTTTTCTAGTAGAGGAAAGGGGGGGGGGGGGTTCTTAATTCATTACTTTTATTGATTAATATAGTATGTTTGGATATATCTAATTGATGTGGTATATGTTTTATTCCTTTAGAATATTTAATGAATACCAAAATAAAGTACAAATCTTTCTTGGTAAGAAGTTAAAGGCACTCCGCTCAAATCATGGAGGAGAGCATCTTAACCAAGATTTTATTGATCACTTGAAGGAGTGTGGGATAGTATCCTAATTCAATCCACATTATAAAACCTAGTGGAATGGTGTTAGTGAAAGGCCAAATATGACCTTTCATGACATGGTAAGATTAATGATGAGTCGAACAACTCATCCATTATCCTTTTAGGGATAAACCTTCTAAAAGTAGGCATATACCCTCAACCGAGTACTAACTAAAGATGAATATGAGATTCCATATGAGTTATAGTGTGGAAAAAACCCAATCTATCACACTTACGTGTATGGGGTTGTGAGGAACTTGTTATGACCTTACCATGTGACAAATTATCCTCCAAAAACAGGAAGTCCATCATTATACATTATCATAACGAAACCAAAAGATATTACCTATGCAATCCTTCAGATAGAAGAGATTTTGTGGAAAGACCTGCCATATTTCTAGAAAGGGAACACATTTATATTATAAATAGTGTTAGAAATATTGACTTTGATGATTTTAATGCTCCAGATGCACAATAGTTGGTATGGTAAAAATATCTACAAGATAAAGTGGAAGAAGAAATTTTCCCTCAGACACAAATTCTATGTAGGTCAACTTGACAGGTTAGAGAACCAGAGTATTATGGATTTCTTGTCACTGAGTCAGGTGACACATTTCTCCTTGAGGATGATCAAACTGTAACCTACAAGGAAGAATTATAAAGAAAGGAAGCTGCTAAATGGAAAGATTACATGCATTCTTGAGATGGATTCCATGTACCAAAATCATGTTTGGATTTTGGTATACCCTATATCTAATGAAAATCCCATTGTGTGAAAATGGGAATTCAGTAAAAATATGTAAATGGATGGTAAGGTCAATACTTTTAAAGAAATACTTGTTGAAAAGGGTTTCAATCAACGTCAAGGAATCGACTACGATGAAACTGTCTCACTAGTAGCAGTGCTTAAATCCATCAGTATATTTCTTGCAATAACAACCTATTCTGATTATAAAATTAGGAAAATGGATGTCAAGACTTCATTTATAAATGGGGTGTTGGTTGAAGATGTCTATATGACTCAACCTGGAGGGTTTATCAAGTCAAATAATTCCAATAAGGTATGAAAATCTGTAGAGATCCATTTATCGGTTGAAGCAGGCATCACAGTCATGGAATGTTCATTTTGATGAGGCCATAAGGGAATTTGGTTTTGTAAAAATGAAAGCAATCCATGTCGCTATTAAAACTTTTATGGGAATTCCATTAGTTTTCTAGTGTTATATGTTGATGAATTATTAATTATGGGAACTGATGTGCAAGTCTTACAGTGAGTTAAGACTTGTTTAAATGAATGCTTCTCCATGAAAGGCATAGGTGAAGCAGCCTAAATTCTGGGGATCAAGATCTATCACGATATATCTCAAAGGCTACATGGGAGGATTCAAAGTACATACATTGAAAATGTACTCAAAATGTGAAATATGGAACAATCCAAGAGTCGGTTGTTGCCCATGTCACATGGTATCAATCTCCCCATGAAAATGTGTCCAAAAACATAGGATGAGATTGACCAGAATGAGAATAATCCCTTATGCCATGGAAGTGGGTTCTATCATGGATGTCATGTTATATACTATGTTTGATGTCTCTGTTGATTTATGCATGGTGGGTAGATATCAATCCAATCTAAGAGAGCTGCACTGGGTAGCTGTTAAAACTATCCTAAAATAATTGAGGTGTACAAAGGATATGTTCTTAGTGTTTAGAGGAGATGAAGAACTAGTAATGAGTAGATACACTGATTCTATTTTCCAAAGAGATCATGATGATCTGAAACCACTGCCAGGAAACATCTTTTTCCTAAATGTGGTGGAGTGAGCTAGAGGATCTCGAAGCGTGATTTGGTTGTTGATTCTACAATAGAATATGAATATATTGCAGCTTCTGATGTAGTAAAGGAATCATTTTGGATTCACCGCATTATCTCATGCATTGGTGTTGTGCCTAGCAGTGCATTCCGTGTTCTAGTTTATTGTGATAATACTGCTGCAGTGGTGCTTTCCAAGTAGCCCAAATCTCACTAGAGGACAATAAATATACTTTGGAAGTTTCATCTCTTGAGGTATTTTACTCAAATAAGTGAAGTTTCGGTTAGTAGAGTATCCATAGAGGACAACGTGGAAGACCCATTGACTAAATCCATATCTCAGTAGAAGCATGATCCTTATGAGAGAGCTAGCGGATTGAGACTTGTTAGTAGTTGGCTCTAGTGCAAGTGGGAGTGTGGAAAGTGGGTTTCATAGACCCTACTGGTGTTGTACATTGATTACCACTACATGTATAAAGTTTTTTGTACATGTGATTTTCTTTCCATAATATTATACATTCTTCGGTGTCTATTACGTTTATGGTAATGTACTTAGATTACATGTCATATCAATGGGTTATAGCGGGTCCCATGCTATAATGAGAACCTATAGGTACATTGAAAGTAATCTTAATGTAATGTCTTATAGTCCCAGTACATCATTCTAACATGACACAGATAATGTGTGAATATCAGGTTCTGGGGGATCATAAGCATTGAGACTTCTTCTCTTGAAGTCCACACATGGTGATCTCAAGTAGCTGAGATCATGAGGATAGACCCATTATAGGAACACCACATGTATCAGGTGTCATTGGTTGTTCCTATCTACAGACATGTGTAATGGTCTCATGACTTGAGATAATTATCAATGTATGTTATTTGATTACACACTTTGATGAATGAAGAAATCCATGGCATTGAATTTGTGGTGAGGTAGTTTGTATCGGGTAGGTAATTAGGTGACAATATATCAATTGATTGATCAAGACATGATTTTTTTTCTTTTAAGTTTAAGAATATATATCTTAGGAATAGTTTATTAAGATGGTAGTACCTTCATTAAATCCATGTCTATGGTAGATGAAGGTATGTCTGTTCAGATAAATCAACAAATAATGAATCAAGATAAAGAATGATTAAACTAGTGTGAATTCTGCTTTATTGAGATATCAATGAAGGAGAAATTATATTATATAGAACATGTTCATAATATGGTAGTTGTTTTCTTGACTTTTTCCTTATCTCTATATGTTTCTCGATATTTTTCTAGACCCTTCTATTGGTTAGTGATTTTTTAAAAACTACTATTGAGATAATGATCCAAGAGGGTCACACACAAAATCACTTTGAGAATCTTCCCTATTCTACTGAATAAGATTATAGTACTTGGTAGGCCCCACCATGAGTTCTGGAATTATCCATGTTTTATGAATCTCCAATGAAAAAATAAATTCATTAATTATTCAAGTATGGAATAATTTGTTATATTTATTTATGACATGTATTTACAAGTAATTAGGTAAATACGAGGATAAAAAAATTTTTTGAACAGATTTAAATACCCTGGGTTTGGTTAATATAATCTAGAGATGTGAGTCGAGTTAAAGACTCAAGTCTATCATATAATTTATATTTAATTTATATTATAGTTAAGTGGAAAATTATTAATATTATTTACCGAAAAATTTATTTGTTCATAAATAATTATATAAAATACTTGTATAATGGATGTTTATTACATGGGGGTCAGGAACCCAAACCTGGTAATATAGATATTCACTATATAAGTTGAGAGAGGAACATCACCTGGTGAATATTCATTCATTGGAATTGAGAGACTCTCTCTACACCAGAATTCTAGAGATATATTCTCTCAAGAAAGAAAGATATTCATGTTTTTCCTTGTTGGATTGAAGACACTGGCTTGCAGTGATCGTCACTACGTCAAAGTGGTCGTCGTTGTACCGTGCTAACAACCAAATTCAAAAAAACAAAGCATAAACTAATTCACGAGGTGTGTGTGGATGATCTAGAGGGCTTCAACATCAGATTATTTGAGAAGCGGTTATAGAAATCTTGCGACAGGCTTGCACATGTTAGATTCAAATGAGGTAAATGTTTGATTTTAGTTTGTTCTTTATTAAACCATGCGTGGTTATCAGACCATACCAGGAAAATAACACCAGATTTGATGATGTTGCATCACTCCGGTGATAATTGTTTTTTATTTTCTATCCCATCAACTTCAGCTAAACATCCTAGTACCTAAAAGTTATGTGGCACACCAGCTAGGGGAACAAGTTTAGTAGAACCCAGTATGAGACATTACAAAGTAGTATCAAAGAATTTTTTCTTTGTATTACTAATTGGGAAATGTGGATTGATAATTGCGATGTGTACGACCTTGGTAATGAGCTCATCCATGAGAGTATATAACCCATGTGCATGGTAAAAGCCATGTTCCTATGGTGGGATTGTTGTTCTTATTGTTTTCTATTATTGTTGGATGTTATTTTAACATGGGTGATACACTTTTTGTGGATGATAATGTTTTCTTGATTTTTTATTCATGGCCTAAAATGGAATGATGTTTGAATATGTATTCATGAATTTTGGAACAGAGGGTTTATATGGAATGCATCCTATAAGATACTCTTGGGAAAAAAATTATGAGGGGATGTGGGAAATAAAAATTATTTTTTGGTTTTATCCTAGTCTTAAGTAAATAAGGCCTAATGAAGAATTGTAAACAATTTAAATTATGATGTGAAAAAATGAAATTGTTAAAATAGTACGAAAATGGGAAATATTTATGTTTTTTTGAAAGTAAAATTGTTAAAATGGTGTCAAATAAAATTATTTTTATTGTATAGGTTTGGTTTACCGAGAGTTATCCCTATACCACAATTGGGAAAGTTGAGGGTAGTAATAGAGATACAATTATATCTGTTGGGATGATGTATGTGGAGTGGGTTTTGAGTTTCTATTAGTGATCCCACTTTAGTATTAACTATGGAAACATTGTTTTTTAGGACATGTGTATCGAATTTTAGGAAGATTCCCCCATCATGTCATTTACAATTTGGGTGATAGGAGGACATCATTGAGAACACCACTCCAGTAGTGATATAAGAACTCCCATTGGTTTTACCTTATAGGGGGATGAGAAGTTCCATGAAAAATTTTCTACTTATATTAATTTTATGAAGAAAGACCTAGGGTGGGCTGCATCGAGTATGTTTGATCTGAGGAGAGAGTTTTAGCTACACCACCCTCCCACCATTGGAAAAGATGGTGGACCTGAGGTAGCTGAGTTCTATATTGATTATATCTAGTTGATTCTCGGCCAATTAAAGACATCTTTAAAGAAGTGGTGGAAGATGGTAGCACATATGTCACATGGAATAAGGAAGTTTTGGTAGGATATTTAGGCTCAAGATGAGCTATTGAAGGTCATGGAATGGAAGAACTTATAGGATATTTTCCAGGAGCACTTTTACCCCGAGACCCTAAGGAAAACGAAAAATTAAGAGTTTGTTTCTTTGATATAGGGGGTATGATGATGATGGATTTTGTTGTCCACTTCACTAACTTGGAAAGTTTTTCTCCAATGTTGATAAGAGATGAGATATAAATGACCATACATTTTTAGGATGGACTTAGATATGATATCAAATCCTAGGTAAAAATTTTTCATTGGAAGTTGTTTTATGAGGTAGTGGATTAGGCCCTCATTTATGAGGGGAGACAGAAAAAGGATTATAGTGGTGGAAGAATGGATTCATTTGGGTGATCTAGTGGTGTGTATTTAGATTGCAGGAAGATTTTTTATGAGTAATTCCACCGAGTAGTGGTGGAAAATTTAACTAGGGAAGAGGATCAGTCTCACAGGGTAGTGATCTAATACTCATATATCTGTGTGGTAGATAGGGTCATGTGTGTGTTCAGTGACCCTAACCACCAGGGGAATTATGATTTTGCAAGAGGATGATTCCTATAAGATGGATTCACCAGAATCCATGATAGATGGGAAGTGATGGAGAATCTAGACTTGTACATAGCACTAGAAGGGGATTAACTACTCCATATTATACAGATAATTGGAGTTCCACTAGCCATAACAGTCGTGATAGATGATATGGTTCTTTAGGAAAAGATCATCCATATTTTTAGGGTAGTTCAAACTAGGGGACTGATACAAGATCATAGGGTTGAGTGATAGGCCAATTTTACGTCATTCAGTCTGCACATGTTGGTGTCGATGCCAGACCATCGATTGTTTGAGGTACAATTCTTATAGCTTCTATGGTTGAAAGTGATTTATTTGATATTGGATCCTTGAATTATTTTATATCTTCTATTTTTATAAGTGTTTTGTGTCTATAAGTGAAGTACATGTTTTGGGTTATGTTGATCGACACACCGTTGGGGGTGTGATAGGATGGTATCCATCTTTGTAATAGGTGTACCCTCAAGTTTAGTGAGTACCATTTCCTTTGAGATTTTTATATGGTCAAGTTGATAGGTTTTTACTTGATACTAAGAATGGAATGGTTGGTTACATACCAGGTCCACATAGATTATTACTATAACAGAGTGAGTTTCATGCCTCTTGAGGGTGACACTTATATCCATCATGGTGAATGGATATCCATCCATGACATTTGGAGCCAATTAATCAAGAATTATGTAAAATAATAGACTATTTGGAATGTATTATGCTTGATGATGGAGGATTTGAGCATGTTGTATTCCATCCTATAGTGGATCAGTTTATGGATTTGTTTCCTGATGAGTTTTCAAGAGTTCCACCTGAGTGGGAGATTGATTTCATGATTGAGATGATGTATGGAGAAGAACTAGTTTTTATTATTCCTTTACATAATTGCACTATAATAACTTTCGGAATATAAAACGAAGATGTAGGCGTCGTATGATAAATAGTTTATCTATATGAGTAGGTCACCTTGGGGTTCTCTAGTTTTTTTGCTATGAAGGCTGACAAAACATTACATTTGCGTGTCAATTATTATAAATTAATCCAAAGGATGATTAAGAATTTGTTTTATCTTCCATGTATTGATGATATTTTTTTTTCATCTAAGGTGTTCTTGTGTATTCTCTAGGATCAATATAAGGTAAGAGTCTCATTAACTTAGGGTGTGACATCTTCTGATATACCATGGACTACTTTTAGAAGTAGGTACGGTTTATATGATTTTTTCATGATGCCATTTGGGCTAAAGAACATAATTTTTATGTTTATGGATTTTATGAACCAAATAATTCACCCATACATTGGTTAGTTTGAATTTTTTTTTCTATGGATGACATATTTGTGTACTCCCAGGCTCATGAAGATCATGAAAAACATCTTGACATCATCTTGATTACATTGCGTGAGAATTAGATATATATAAATCTCTCTAAGTTTCAATTATATATTGAAAATGTACATTTATTATGTAACATCATCTATAAGGAAGGTGTTTTGGTGGACCTATATAACATTCTTGTTGTAGTTTATTAGCATGGGTACAATAATGTTTTTGGTATCAATAGTTTTTGGGTTTAATAGGTTATTATTGAAGGTTTATCAATGACTTTTATCAATTGGTAGAACCAATATAGGGCTTGATCAAGAAGTGTGTAATGTTTGAGCGGTATAGAGAATGTGATAATTATTTCTAGGAACTAAAGAAATGTTTTACCACTACACCAATCATGATTTTACATGATCCAGGTAAGGAGTATACATTGGTTTACGATGCATCAGAAATTAGACATGGGGTAATATTGATGCATTTAGATCGATTTGTGGTGTATGGATCATGACAGTTGAGGCCTCATGAATTTAACTATCATACACATGATCTCAATTGGTACACAATGTTATATGAGTTAAATTTTGAAGGCATTATCTTCTAGGTGGTAATTTTGGTGTTAATTCCAATCATAAGATCCTTATGTACATATTTTCCCAGTATGATTAGAAACTTCAGCAATGATGATGGGTTGAGTACATGTAATATTTTTACATTGAGATAGTTTATATGTCGCAGAAGGAAAAAAGTGTTGCAAATCTATTGATTCAGAATAAATAGACTCAGGATGTCTTGGAGTTCAGTTCCTAGAGGGAGATGATGGATTTGTTTGCTGAGATGAAAATAGGTGTTCAAGAGGGGATTGAGATGTTCAAACTAAAATACTTTTCCATTGATCCATATATTATAAAACGGTTTAATAAGAGGAAATATGAGGATTCAAAATGTATGTATTTGAGAAGCAATTTTGATTTTGGGGAGAGAACTTCCGATTGGAATGTTGATGAGTATGAGATTATTCACATTCTAGTCCATGTTGTTGTGACTACTTGTTTGTGGTAAGAGATAACATGTGAGTTTAATTCCTCAAAGTGGTCAGTGCGGCCTGGTTTGACCAAAATGTACCATTATCATCATAGACATCATTGTTGACCAAGAATGAAAAAGGAGATAACAAGTTTTGTGACGTAATGATACACCTGTCAGTTGGTGAAGGCTTAGAATCAATGACTATTGGTCCTTTACATCCATTACTCATTCTAGAATAAAATTGGGGTAATGATACCATCTATTTTATGTTTGATCTTATGAGGATTTCTTCAAAAATGAAATGATATGGGTGACTACAGATCAGTGGATAAAAGTAGCTCATTTCTTACCGATTTGGGAGACATACACCGTCAACTAGTCATGTGACTTTTATGTTCGTGAGGATGTTTTTTTTTCAAGGGGTACCATAAACTATTGTTTTATATCTTGACCCATGTTTACTTAGTACCCCTTGAAAGGATTGTAGAAGGATCTAGGTACTTAGGTACTTTTGAGTACGCATTTTTACTAGTAGATAGATATGAAATCAGAACATATTATCTAGGTATTATAGGAAAAGTTTAAGGCATGTGTCTAATAATTTTTTGGATCTTTGGGGGGAAACACTTAGAAATCATTGAGTTTTCCTATAAAAATAGTTATCAGGTGACTATTTAGATGAAACCATACATGAAGCTCTATATTATTCTATGTAGGTCACCATTATATTTGATTTAATATGGGGAATCAATGTTGTTGGGACCAAGTATTGTGTTGCAGACATTAGAGTAGGCTTAGTTTATTCAAAATTCTATAGCTACATACTAGAGTATATAGAAATCATATGCTGATCAATTTCATCGAACTATTTAGTTGAAAATGGGTGATATTATGTTATTTTTGTTGTCAATGGTATTGGGTCACCATCATATTTAGAATTAGGGTATGTTGGCACCCAGGTACATGGGACTGATTAACATTGCATAGTGGACCGGAACAATGGTGTAATAATTGTCTCTTACACTATTGTATAGTGTTATGTATGATGATTTGCATGTGTCACGGCTTCAGCAATATTGTCCTGACCCTCTCATGTGATATATGTTTATGATTTTGAGGTAGTGGATGATGTATCCTTTTAGGAGAATATATTTCATATTGTGGATCACAATGAAAAAATTTTGCAGGGAAAGACTGTGATGTTGGTACGAGGTTTTTGGTAGTATGGTAAATTTTAGGAGGAAAAATGGAAGGGGTAGGAATATATACAGGATCAATGTAACAACCTTTTCACCATGGTGGATTAGTGATTCTTATGACAGTAGATCAAGGACAAGTTTTTATAAGGTGGGAAGGGTGTATGATCCTTTCATTTTGAGGAGATACACTCTTATTTAATTTTGAGTGAAGTACCTTTAATATAGTTAATGCAATGTTTCTCAAGGGTGTGAGGGGTATAGGGGTTTTTTGGGTGTTCAGGACACAAAATACAAAGAAAATATGCCATACTTTATAGGGATCATTGGTTGGTGCATGGTTAGTACTATCCTTGCACATTAACTATGAAACATGTAGGGGGGATAGTTTAAAGTTGAAAAAAACATGCAAGGGGTCCTAGAAACCATGAATCCTTGGAAAAAACTATATGCACAACCTCTTCATTGTTTGAAAATCAATGGTGTATCCCTAAAAAACTATGTGATCTTGGTCCCCTCTTCGATAAAGAGTGCCACACGGTTTAGACAACTGTGTGGCCAAACCATGCGCCTCATTAAAGGATTTGAAATTACCATTTACACCTTAGTATTTAAGATCTACTACACAATTTACACCCCCCTTCCACCTAAAATATCTAGAGTGATGGACTAAGGGATCCATCATCCATCAAGGGTGATTCTCCCTTAATCTTGGGTCATTTGAAGTGCTACTGGTTGTGAATCAGTGCTCTATATAAGTTTATGACTACTCCTTCTTCTGTTTTCTGAGGGAATCATGGTGGGATGTTTTATATCTTTCAAAATCCCTAAAAATTTATTTTTATAGATGATTATTTTATTTTATATATAGGGTTATTTCTTATTGAATCAAGGGATGTGTTTAAGCGATATTTTTCCTATGAACATGAGGTTGGTGGTTTACATGCTATATCCCATAGGATTGGTGTTTATTAATGTGTATGAGGCTGTGATTTTAGTGATTTTATGCTATGAATTTGATTTTCCTTTCTAGAAAATGATTACGTATGTGTTTAAATTATTTTTAGACCCCTTACAATTCTGTTAGATCCATTTTGGTTGATTAGACTAGGCCTATGGTCACCCATGGGGTGTACCACTCTCTTGAACATGGAAATTTTGTTTTTAATTGATGTATTGAAGGGTTTAGGGGGACAAACCAATTATAATGGTGTTAATAATGTTATTATGGCATAAAGGGTTGTTTGGATTAACTCACATGAGTTAAATGAGTTATGTATTGTAAATTTGGAGATGTTATAAATGGTTAAGTGGATGATCTATGTTGTTAAACATATTGAATGCGGTGACAAATGGTTGTAATGTGATTAAATGGGGCAATGAAATTGTTATGTGAATTGGCAACATGTGGAATATTATGAACCATGGAAATGTGATAAAATGAAATGATGTTCTTGTGTATAAATTTTTTGATAAGAAGTTCACTGATGTTGACCTCAGATATGTGACTAATGGTTGGTGGGATGTTGGAATGATAGTCGTTTCTCTTGGGTGGGCTAGACTGATGCTCTAGGTAACTGGTGAACCCTTGTTTTTGGATAATGGACAGATGGTCCAAACTCTAAGGTTACAAATATGGACTTCCATATCAAGGTTTGGGATGATGGACATGACGTTCCACAACACGGTTGGGATAGTTAGACATGGTGTTCTGAATCCTAATTTGATACTAGGACTGTTGAAACTTGTACATTGACCTATGACTCTTTTGATATATTTTTCAGTTGATTTAAATGGTTTAAATCAGGTTTTATGGGTATGTGTATCACTCAGTATTGAGAAAAAATTGTCTTAATTTAAATAATTTTAAATAAGTAAACTTCTTTTTCACTAATTATATATTATTTATTGTAATCTTAAATACACTTTATTGGACTGTATATTGTTTTAAACACCATTGGTGATGTCATATTGAGTTATACTCACACCCTGGTCAAGCCTCCATTAGGAACCCTAGTAGACTTCATGGTTTCAGTTTAGGATAAAGGCGCAGACCCTATGCTAGATGACTGATAAGGGACTTAGGGCAGAGCTCGGATGAGGGGACTGAACATGATATTGGGGACCTATTTTTGGGATTTTATTTAGTGTCTTAATTTTATTTTCATTATGATCTTGGAACTACTATGAAATGGAATGTTTATTTGTATGGTTTTGGGCATTTACCTATTTCGGGGGAAGGAAATATATGATGTATGGTTGCTGATTATTATTACTTAGATATTTTTTATATTGTTTTCCACTATTGTTTACTCTGGTAAAGAGAATATAGTCTAACAACATTCTTAGTTAAAGGATCACTGCTAGTGATAACCCTCTAACATATAGTGTGGCATGCATAAGGTCATGTGGTGCACTAGATTGGGGAATCGGTTCAGTGGAACCCATGACAAGAAGTTACATACGGACTACTATATCCTTGAACTGACATGTTTAATTTTTCCTCATGCTCCCACATGAATGATTATAGGCATAGGTATAATTAATATATATAATATTTATGAAAATAAAATGCTTCTATAATGATAAAATATTATCTAATTTTATCCTCTCCCATCTGTTTTAAAAATTGAAATAGGGCTCATGTTATCATGCAGACTACCACCTCCATGCAATGACATATTTCATTTTCATGACCACATTACATGGATGGTTGTAAATGATTATTTAATTTATAAACCTGATTTTAATGACATTATTAGGATTCTAGTGATTTATTATCCACGAACAGTTTAACCCATGTTCAACCTACTGAATTCATTTTGGTGATGATGAACCGAACGACATCAAGACGTTTGATGAGAAATAAATTGATTTAGTAACTAAATAAATTATGTTAATAAAAAAATAAAATAAATAAAAAATAAAAATATTTTGAATCAAGTAAATAATTAATATTATTTTATTATTTAGTAGGGTAGATGATGCACGAATTAAGTCACGACTCATGGTATGAAACTTTTCATTATAACCTTGTTTTAATGTTTTATCTACAAATCAATATCTTATATATTCATATTATGTATGAGGTTTCAAAAAAATTATTCTCTATAATTCAATGATTGTATATAGTCATTTTACCATTATAATAACCATTATATGTTATTGATATTACTCTTCACATTTAAATGGTTTTCCAAGGTAAATTCAATTCCCATTGTTTTGGGAAATTTTTCATTTTTAAAGATTGATCAAAATAAAATGATATTTCATCTAATATTTATGATAATTTAAATTTTTCTTTAGATTATGGGTTTAAATTAGTGTTATAATGAAAATTGAATGTTTTTATATGTTTTTTTTTCATATAATGGTTTCTGGACATTATTGTTGGTGATGGGTGGACCTGAGATATAGCCCTCCATTACATGGGTGATGATTTATTATAAATAGAAATGATGATTTTCCATACAATATCCTGAAGGCCTTAAATTTTTTTATTATATGATAAATCCCCCATTTAAGGGAGAAAAGGGGTGGAAACCCAAGACGACATCATAGACATAGGACAATCACAATTGAAGGATAGAAATAGTAAAACCATAATGACCTCACTGAACATCTCAACTCTAGAATTTGATCATGATGAAGCTTTCCAACATTGCAAGGCTGTTTGGAAAGAAAGTGTCCTATGTCAAAGTAAAGGCCCATTCAGACGGATTACTCCATACCCTCTCAAACAACCAAATCCAAAAAACTCTACAAAGATTAAATGCCATCTCTTGAAACTCCTCTAGATTCTATTTCATGATGTCAAGTCCGGTATTAGAAACTTCCCACCTTTGAAAAAAACCATCCAATTGTAAAAATATCACCATTTTAAATCAACCAACACAAACCATGAGAATCAAAACACCAATGAACTCACCACTCCGCCATAAAACCATCATGAAGTTTCCCATCACTGCCATCACACCCGCACGCAGAGACTACAACATTCAAACTAAGGTACCCCCTGAGGGAGCATGGCACAATCTACATATCTCAGCCCCTTCACCACGGATCAAAATCAAGTCCTCGATTTTGGAAAACAGGATCGAGATCCACACCGTATAAGAAGGATTAGACTCCATTTCCACGGAAGAAGATGGTCAAGACCCCAAGAGGAAGACTCGATCATGACCCCATCACCACAAAAGGAAGGTCACAACCCCATCGCCTCTAGAGATCAACCCCAATCCATACTTAATCATGACCCCAAGATACTTCAGATAATGTCTCCAACACCACAGAATAAGAAGATCTAAACCCCAATGCACCGAATCCGAATCCACTTCACCGTACTGATGAGACCCCGACGCACCAGATCAAGACCTCTTCGCCATAGAGAACTAAACCACAGCCTCAACGTAGTATATCTGAAACCCCCTCACCATAGAGAAGGGTTGAAACCCCAAAATCGCACTAGATCTCTACTCCATGTCATGGATGAGTCATAGCATGACCCCAAATCAAGAGAAGTTTGAAGCACCCTCTCCATAGAAGACCATACTCCAAGCCTCTAGAACAAGGCCACCCTTCAACGTGGAAGAAGCCGTTGAACCCCAAGAACGCCGAGAAGACTGAGTAGGAACCACCCTTTGAGTGAGACAGGGAAGAAGGCGATGATGGGAGGTAAACCTAAGTCGTTGTTCCCTTTATAGGCTCATATATAAATGATGATTAAGATTAACGAATTATAATATATTCCATTTTGGGTGAAATACATGTTAGCATAGGTGATGAATATAATGTCACAGGATACCTTCAGTGTCATTCTATGCCTGCTATATATTATAGAGTTTGCCTTTATCAAAGGTTGATTCCAAAAAGTTATTATGTTTTATTATGAGATTAATGTTTATTTTATGAAAAAGGAAAAGTATCTTATGGGTTTTCTTATTTTTCAAGCACTACCTGGATTCATTTTTTATAATCTTTTCAGAGCATTTTTTTTCACACCCCATATTTTGAAATGTTTTGCATAGAGATTATTTATGAGTAGGAAAAATAACAATGTCAATGGTTCAGTTATAGTGACTCTTCCTAAAAGAAGAAAAAAATTTCATCAATGTAAAATGTGTTTAAACTTAAGAAATTATTATTTTGGAAAAATATATAATGAATGGAAGTTTCAACTTTATTATTCAATGGTTTTCCTAATTATTTAAAAATATAAACCTTTAAGATCATGGGGAGAAAATAAGGATCAATATAATTGCTATTATACTCATCATTATGGGTTAGTTATGTATGATCTCTTATAATTAGTATCAAAGATAATGTATAATGAATATGTTAATAGAACCATATTCAATCTTACATGTATAAGGGGTCATAATTTCTATTAGGGAAAGGGTTTGGATAACTATATATGTTAAGATGTTATTATATGTGTATAATTTAAAATATTTATAAAATGTAATACGTTAAAAAGTTCATTTTGGATCATATGTAAAATCTCTTATTTAACCTTAATGGTTAGTGTGTCAATAGAATTAGGTTTATTTTTAGATGAATCGAAATTATTGAATATTATGTGTTATAATTAAATAAATATTATTATTTATTATATTAAAAATATGGCTTATTATGATTTAATATACTCACACTAACAATTTTTTTAAATGGATAGAACTATTATAATCCATATTTATAATGGGTGTGGAGGATAATGTGGTGGAATTCCAAACAAGAAATAAAATAACAAAAGAGATGGATTTGAAAATATTATAGTTATGTATAACCATATACTTAGGTTATAATAAAAAACTAGAACATAGATGATTTTTATAACACACAAAATTAGTTTAAAATTGTTTTTAGTGGATATTTAAGTGATAAAGGCCATGGAGGAAAAAAGATTAAAATTCCTATGTTTAAACAATTGTGGGAAAAGTAGCTATAGAGATGTCTTTATAGAATATGAAAATGTTTTATATTTTAAAAAATATGGAATAGAGAAATAAAACGGAGAGGAAGAATAAAGAGTTTGGATAACACAATGGTGGGGAAAAAGTTATTCCTAGGGTACCTCTAACAACTAAATTTTCTAAATGTGGGTTGTATGGTCATTATGTTAATAAATGTTCTAGGTATAATGCACATGAATTGTATCATCAATATCATACAAATAAAGGTTTAGTAAATTAATATGTTGTTACAGCTGAAGATGAAGAAAATATTAATAACAAATAAAATGTATGAATTATTATAATAGTTTTACCTATATTAAAAGTAAAAAACTAGATTAGATCGAGATTGATGAATCTTAGGACAAGAAACATATTTTTTATTGTAGGAAGGAATTATTAATGAATAAGATAGAAAATCTATATTTAAGGTTTATAATGGAGGTCTAATCATTTATGTTTCTACGTATAGGTTTTAAAGATTTATTATGTAAAGTCATTTTATTTAAGGTTTGATAAGTTTAAGGGTTATAATATGTTAAAAGTTATATATATCCCTTTTATGGATTATGTGATTGTATTTTATGGTGAATAATTATATTTTCTGATGTATTTATTCCATGTTAATAGTTGATTGAGGTATATGTTACAATCAAGTTTAACATGTAATTTATATTAATGGTTATTTTTTAAAAAAATGTAATTATAGTGTTTAGTACATAAGGTGAATTATATAAATAACATTTAGGGTTAATACATTTTTTAATAGTGAGCTAATTTTGTTTAATTATGATAATGGGTTATCATATTTTTGTAAAATTATAGGATTAAGGTGAATGTAAATTTATTGGTTAATATGTAATTTTATTTCATCGTGGTTGATATTATTTTAAGAATAAATATTTTGTAAACCTCAAGAAACATATGTTAAATTTTATCAATATAATTAAAATTTGATTTTATGATAAGGTAATTCAATCTATTTTTTATGAAGTTTACTATATTTTGTTGTAGTTTTATATCATAGTGGTTCAGGTTGTTTGGGCATGTATATTTTTTAGAGTATATGATTAGTCTATATAAATTATTGTTATATGACTTTATGAGTGATTAATGTTGTTTGGTGATAAATATTTAGTTGATTTTGGAAGAATATGTGATCAAATCATTCTAATTTTTTGGATTTTGATTTGGTCAAAAATATTTTGAAGTATTTTAGGGTTTATTTATTTATAGAATGTCTTCTGTTAATTTATTTTATTGTTGATATTGTGGTTTTAGATATTTAATTATTATTTCTTAAAATAATGTTTTTCCATAGCCATTTGGTATTTAGTAATAATATAGAATGATGCGTAATGGCGTGAAATATTTTAGTAGATCTAAAGATATATTAGAAGTTTTTTTATTCTCTATGGATGAAAAATTCATATTAATCTTGCATTATTATAATGTCAAATTAGGTAATGGTGAAAATTGATTAACGCACTAGAAAAAGATTAAATTGAACTTATGGTATGGAATAAAATTAGTTTTGACAATTTTCTTCATATTCTTTATACCGATTCCAAAAAATAAAACCTAAAAGAAGATGAAATGGATATTTTCTGGAAAAAGTCACAGAACTATTAGGGTAAAATTTTACAAAATCAATCAAATGATTGAGTTTTAAAATGGAAAATATTTGTTTTAATAAATATTAAAAGAGTGGCGATTTCCCTATTATAAACATAAAAAAAAATTCATTAAAAAAGGAATGTAATCATTATGGATTAAAATGTGTTTTGTGGAATTTAGAAATATTTATCTTCTACTATAAATTTATTTTGTTGTATTTTATTTTAAGAGTCTAATATTAGAAATATTTTTAAATTAATGGTTTCCAATTTCCTCTTCCATCAAAATTGATTTTGATATTTTTTTAAACAAATATTTATTAGACATTATATAAAGTTGCAAAGACACTATTTATTTAATGGGGGAGACTATAACACCCAAATATAATAGAATTTACATTAATTTAAATAAGAATATTTTCTAGATATTATGATACATGTAACAACAATATAAATGTAATCACAATATATTTTATTGTAATAAATTATGAGAATAAAATATGGAATATCATTATGAAATTTACACGAAAAGTAAAGCCTCAAAGTAAATAAAATGATGATAATAAATTTATTCCATGATTATTATTATTATTAGTATTGTTATTTATTTTAATGTATTATTTGATAAAATTAAATTTATTAAATTTAATGATTATAAGATAAATAATTAATGTGATATGATTAAAATTATTCAACGTTAAAAATGGATAATTTTCAAAGAACTATTTTCAGGTTGTTGTGTATTTTATGAAAATAAATTAAATTGATCACTTTTAAAATATAATTATTTTAATATTTAATATTTAAATGAGTGTTACTCTCAATTAATTATAAATCAATATGAAATAATATAAGAACACTTAAACATTAAGCATGTCACTTTTCTATAAACGATATTTTCTTTATATATTGTGTCATCATTTAAAAGATAAATATATGAGTTTTAGAATTTTAATTAAATTAAATGAACATATATCTACTTTCAATATATAAAAAATATTACAGTGAATTTTTGGGATTTTTCAAAAATAGTTGATTTTTTAGTGAACAGTGAAAAATAATGTTTTAATAAGTACTATCACTCTAATGAAATTATTATGATATATAAATGGACTTAATTTTTTTAAATACATTTTTATATATTTTTTAATAATAAAAATAAATAATTTTAAATTATTATGTTCAATTTTGAAAATCTATGTTTGACATTGTTGAGCCTAAGTAATGTTTTATTATAATAAAATAAGTAATTTTCATACATTTTTAAAATAAGTATTTACATTGTAACATTCAGATTTGGATTGTTTATTAAGTCACATAACTCTAAAATATTTTATAATAAACCAATAAATGTCATGAGGTAAATTCTATACATGATTTTAGTGTTAATTCATTTTTATTATTAAAATGGAAATTTACTAAAAATTCACATTATTTATATATTATATATTTATATAAAAATTAATTTTTAACACCTATGAAAATTGAATCATAAAAATAGGATTCCATATTTGGTAACATCATGTTCACATTTATTATGATTTAAATTTCCATTCTGGATGTAAAAATAAGTCATCTTGGAAAAAGGTTTGTCACCTCAGTAGAAAGTCCAATTATTAAAAGGGTTAAACCAATGAGATAAGTTAAAAAAATATTATCTATAATATTATTGGATGAGTTTATTTTAAATAATAACATATCATAAAATAAATTTTTCATTTTTCGATCAGTTTTTTTAATGAGTGCTTGAAATTACTTTATATTTTTAAATATTTACTTGACTGTCCCCCCCCCCACTTATAAAAGGACCTCTTTACCCTTCGCTTCACCACACACTTTTATAACCTTATATCAACAATGATATACCTAAATCCCAACTCCCCAAAACACTATTTACAATTTCGTAGAGGTTTTCGGCTTCCAAAATACAAATGTAAGATGGCTTAAGGAGATGTCCAACAAAGGATACCCATTGAGAGGTAATCATGTAACTAAACACTTTAAAATTTTGTCTTTATTATAGCTATTTAAATCTATCATAACCCACCAAATATAATTGTATTACTATAACTTCTATATGAAAATATTCTTATATTTATGTGAAAACCATTTCATCACCTTTCCATATAATGGGAAATGAAAACACCGCTCATGCATACGTGAAGACTATTACCTTAATGAAGTGATGTATTTTATTTTTCATCACCACCTAACATGGATACTTTTCAGGATATATTTGATGAATATATATGATATTTATAAAATAATTATGATTCTATAAAGACAGACAATTATCTAATTTCATTCCCTCCGATCCATTGGAAAATGGAAAACATCACTCGTGTGTATGAGTAGACTACAACCACCATAAAATGATGTATTTATTTTTTCAAGACCACCTAAAATTAATAGTTATAGAAGAATATTTAATTTATAAGCATAATTATTATGAAAATATTATGATTATTTTTATAATGTAACCATGAAAACTTTTATCACTGTCAACCTATTGAAGTCGTATTGGCTATTATGAATCAAATGACCTCAAAATTTTCAATAAGAACATAAATAATTTAGTAACTAAATAAAACATGGTAATATATTAAATAAAAATAATAATAATGAAAATATTTACAAATCAAGAAAATATTTAATATAAATTTATTACTCATAAGGTTAGAGTATGTATGAATTAATTTTAAACATGAGGTAGGGTATTTTTCATAAAAACATTTCTTTTGTGTTTTCCTTCCAAATCATTCTCTTCCATATCATTATTCTCTATTAAATTTTAAGAATGTTCTTTTATATACTCAATTTATTGTTTGAGGTCATTTACAACTATCTTTTACTTTCATTAAAAGATGTTAAAAAGAAATATTTTCTAATATTTTTTGTACGTGTTATTTTTTACATTCTTATAAAGGCGTTAAAAGAATATTTTTTTAACCTTTACAAACTAAATAATTGAAGTATATCGATTGTAAATGTGGAGATGTGATAAATGGTTAATTGGATGATCTATGTTTTTAAATTTATTGAATGAGGTGAAAAATCGATGTAATGTGATTAAATGGTGCAATGGAACTGTTTTGTGAATTGGGAACATGTGTAATGTTAGGAACCCTGGAAATGTGACAAAATTAAATGGTGTTTCATTGTATAAATGTTTTGTTAATAAGTTCACTGATCTTGACTTCAGATATGTGACTAATGGTTGGTGGGATGTTGGAATGATAGTTGTTTCCCTTGGTTGCGATAGACTGATGCTCTAGGTAACAGGTGAACCCTAGTTTTTAGAGAATGGACTGATGGTCCAGAATCTAAGGTTACAAATATGGAATTCCATATCAAGGCTTGGGATGATGGACATGACGTTCCTCATCAGGGTTGGGATAGTCAGACATGGTGTTCTGAATAATAATTGGATACTTAGACTGAATAAACTTATTCTCTGAACTATGACTCTTTTGATATATTGTTTAGATGATTTAAATGGTCTAAATCAGGTTTTATGGGTATGTGTATCACTTGGGATTGAGAAAAAATTGGGTTAATTCAAATAATTTTAAATAAGTAAACTTCATTTTCAGTAATTATATATTGTTTATTGTAATCTTGCATACACTATTATTAAGAATCGATATTGTTTTAAAACCCATTGGTGGTGGCCTATTGAGTTTTACTCACAACCAGTTCAAGCCTCCATTAGAAACCTGAGTAGACTTCATGGTTTCAGTTTCGGGTAAGGGGGAAGACCCTATGTTAGATGACTGATAAGGGACTTGGGGCAGAGCTTGGATGAGGGGACCAGGCAAGATGTCAAGGACCTATTATAGGGATTTTATTTAGTTTCTTATTTTTCTTTTTTTTATGATCTTGGAACTACTATGACATGGAATTTTTATTTTTATGGTTGTGGGAATTTACCTATTTGGGGGGAATATAATAAATGATGTATGGTTGCTGATTATTATTACCTAGATATTTTTTATATTTTTTTCCACTATTGTAAACTCTGATAAAGAGTGTATAGTCTAACCACATTCTTAGTTAAAGGCTCATTGCTAGTTATAAGCCTCTGACATATAGTGTGGCATGCCTAATGTCATGTGGTGCACCCGATTGGGGAATCGGTTTAGTGGAACCCATGACAAGAAGTTACATACAGACTGTTATATCCTTGAACAAACATGTTTAATTTGTCCTCACGCTCCCACATGAATGATTATAAGGATGGATTTAATTAATATATATGATATTTTTGAAAATAATATGCTTCCATAAAGATAAAATATTATCTAATTTTCATCTATCCCAACTGTTTTAAAAATTTAAATAGTGCTCATGTTTTCATGCGGACTACCACCTCTATGCAATGACATATTTTATTTCAATTACCACATTACATGGATGATTATAAATGATTATTTAATGTATAAACCTGATTATAATGACATTATTAGGATTCTAGTTATTTTTTAACCATGAACATTTTTTCCAATGTTCATCCTACTAAATTCATTTTGGTGATGATGAACCGAATGACATCAAAACGTTTTATGATAAATAAATTGATTTAGTAACTAAATAAATTATGTTAATCAATAAAATAAAATAAATAAACATGAAAAATATTTTAAATAAAGTAAATAATTAATATTATTTTATTATTTAGTAGGGTAGATGATGTAATAATTGAGTCAAGACTCATGGTAAGAAACTTTTCATTATAACCTTGTTTTAATGTTTTATCTAAAAAAAATTTTCTTATATATTCATATTATGTATAAGGTTTCAAAATATTTATTCTCTCTAATACAATTATTTTATATAGTCATTTTACCATTATAATAACCATTCTATGTTATGGATATTACACTTCAAGTTTTCATGGTTTTCCAAGGTAAATTCAATTCCCATTGTTTTGGGAAATTTTTCATTTTTAAAGATTTTTCAAAATAAAATGATATTTCATCTAATTGTTATGATATATTTTATTTTTCTGTAGATTATGGGTTCAAATTAGTGTTATATTGAAAATTAAATGTTACTATTTTTTTCCATATAATGGTTCATGGACATTATTGTTGATGATGGGTGGACATGAGATATATCCCTCCATTGCATGGGTAAAAATTTATTCTCAATAGAAATGATGATTATCCATCCAACAACCTGATGGCCTTAAAAATTTTAATTATATGATAAATCCCCATTTTAAGGGGAAAAGGGGGTAGAAACCTAAGTATACATCATGGACATAGGACCATCACAATTGAAGGATAGAAAGAGTAAAACTAGAATAACCTCACTAAACTTCTCCTCTCCAGCATTTGATCATGATGAAGCTCTCCACCATTGCAGGGTTGTTTGGATAGAAATTGTCTTATGTCAAAGAAAAGGCATGTTCAGATGGATGACTCCATAAACCATCAAACAACCAAATCCAAAAAAACTCTGCAAAGATTAAATGCCATCTCTAGAACCTCTTCTAGAGTCTTTTTCATGAAGTCAAGTCTGGTATCACAAACTTCCCACCTTTGAAAAAAACCATCCAAGCGTAAAACTATCACCATTCCAAATCAACCAACACAAACCATGAGAATCAAAACACCAATGACTCACCTCTCCAGTATAAAACCATCATGAAATTTCCCCATCATCGCCACGCAAGGCCCAAAACATTCAAACCAAGGTACCCCCTGATAGATCATGCCATAGTCTACAGATCTCAGCCCCTTCACTAAGGATTAGTATCACGACCTCAATGTTGGAAGACCGGATCGAGATCCACACCGCATAAGAAGTATTAGACTCCATATCGTTGGAAGAATATTTTTATTTTAACTCCCCGGGATTTTATGAGATATATTATTTTGAATTTAATTGATTTCTTCTATTGTACACTACACCATGATTAGTTTGTACTATAGGCAACACCGTATTAGCTTGCAGTATACGCAACAATATTATTAGCTCGTGTTACACACAATTTCAAGTTCGTTTTGTAGAAATTATTCTACGCAACATTACGTATAGATTTTTTAATCTATAAATGAAATAAATTTTGATTATGTAATAGGAAACACCAAAGGGATCTTCCACTACACACAACCCTGTCTTGGATTTCATTACACGCAATCGCGACCTTCCTCGATAGCATGTGTAGTACGCAATGCTAGGTTTTGCTAAACAACGATATATTGTTATAATATTATTATGAACTAGCAGTTATGAATAGTATTAAATAAATTTTTAATTTTATAACACTATTATTCATCTTACACATTTTCTAAAACATGGTATGAGAACAATGTAAATTTTTCATGTAAAATAAATATTTTAAAAAAATGCAGTTTTGCTACCTTTTGATGGCGCACCCACATTAAATCTAGTTTTCGTCATGTTTATAAGTTCAATTTGACCAAATATAATACTTCTTTGGTATAAGGATATAAAAATTTACTTTGGATAGATTTTTCATATTATTCCGATAACTTTTAGTAAAAACACGCTATATTTTAATTAAAACCAACATTTATCATCGTAATATTTTATATGGTTAAATTATAATATTGAAAGTTTTTAAAGTATAAATAAAATATATTTTTACCAATTAATATAATTTATGTCATTAGTATTGATTTTACAATGAATTAATATGTAAAATCATTTAAATCTTTTGCAATGTTTTAACTTTTAAAACTCGTTTTCTTAACAACGAGATTAATTTTAAATTAATTTCTGCAACTTCTGTGATTTGAATTCCGAAATATGGATTCCATATTTGGAATAATTAGGTTCAAATTATGTTAATATTATACTTTTTATTTTTGGGCACTATTAATAGATACTACCGTAAAGTTTATTTACCATAGTTAAAGGTAAATTAGGTAATTAAGGGTAAATATAATATTATAAAATTACCCTAACACTTGTATTAATATAATTGGATGATTATATATTGTCCTTAGGCATATTTGGGCTGAAATTTAATCCATTTAAACCCACTTGGATGTGATTAAGACCATTAATTTATTTTTGTAAAGAAAGTGAAATATGTCTCACTCAAACTATAATAATTAAATTATTTTTAATATAAGGTTATAAATAATATAATTTAGACTATAAATACTCATTTGAAATATAAAATTTCTTTCTTTGTTATGGTAATTTATTTGTCATTTTTAAGTTATATTTATTTACATTAATAGCTTATACATTAATGATGCAGAAATTATTTACTTAGTGAAAAATCAATAATATAGTTTTTATTAAAGTAATAATACCCATCAAAAGGCCCAAACACTTGAAAGAAACACATTCTTCGAGTATATCTATACCATAAGAATCCAATAGTCTACTTTGGGACCATTTAGATCCGTATAAAATATATTATGACATTTATATTATATTATTTTTTATAATGTCAAAGTTGTCACCTTCATAACTTAATAAATATTT